>CM028339.1:46271372-47471372 GCA_016647705.1 Eucommia ulmoides | reverse complement strand
TCTGTGCCATGCTAGGTAGAGTGACTTGGAACGCTTAGCACTTAGCTAAATCCGATGCTCCGTGAATTTCCATGTGGGTGTGATAAGAATCCCAGTGCTCATCAAGGCCAGTGGTTCCCTGGAACATCCCAATCTGAGATGACAACTTGAAGCTAACAGGCATCTTGTCTCTTAAAGACCAAACGGTAAATGGGGGACATTCCTCTTTATGAAATCTTATATCTTCAGCTCCCTCTTCCCGATTTGCAAGAGTTTCTCATTGATCGTATTCACTTGGTGCTGAAGATCTCCATTAGCTTGGTGATCTCTCCATGATCAATGGGTTCGCGAATACGTCCTCGAAAAAACCTCCATAGAGTACAAGACATCGTTAGGGGACCTATTTGTTTTCCTCCTAGTTGGCCGAGTATTGGTCATGGAATCCCTATGATCTTATATGTCATTTTTCATTTCTATCGGTTGTGCTGGAGGTGCCCTTGGGGTAAGCTTGGAATGAACATTTGCCATGTGTTTATGGGGAGGGTCTTTCCTCCCAGCTTTTCTATTTGATGATGAAGTTACTCCAACTACCTATGGAGTTCATCTCTCTTTCTTTGGAAGTCTTTTTCTCAACATTGTCCTCACTAGATTCTTCTCCCCTTGTAACTGATGGCATGTGCCTCACCGTAGGAAGGCATAAAATCATGGGGTACTGTTAGCGGTAGTAGTAGTAGATTTTGGCCAGCTATCTTTTGCATACTCTAAGAGAGAGGTCATAAACCTCCCTCATTAGGTCCATCAGTAGTGATGTGGATTCACCAGAAAGGTCAATCCCTAGGTCCATTGTATGGATGGCCTATCTTTTGTTCTCCTATTCGTTGGTCATGTTTCTAGATCATAGAGTAACCATAAAATATTTCTAATAGACAATGAGTTTTTTCCCACAAACAACACCAATTTGATGAAGCCAAAATCCATATTGTTAGATATGGTTCTCGAGATCCGGAATATCGATCTTGCTTTAGCTAAGGTTCCTACAAAACAATACACCCCCAGTGGACCTATTAGCGTTGTACCTCCGATGTGAGAATTAATCGAAAGTTCTCAAGGAATTTTAGCAGAGTAATGACTAGTGAGAAAATGTAGGTGAGTGTGTGTATCTAGCTAGACTCACTTTGTAGTACTTGTCATGAGGGAGGACTTGTTGGGAAATTCTTCTCTAATTTGTCGCTAACTTCTATTAATCCCAAGGATTTAGGGAGATATGGGGTTTAATGGACATTTATCCCTTGTAAGGTAACTGCATATTGCTTACTGGTAGTGAGGGAAAGTAATGTTCCCGAGTACACGATGGGGACCAAGTTAGAAGGTTGCACGCCATGCTCGGTCCTCCCAAGGGTACGCTCCCAAGGAGCTCGAATGGTAGTCACAATTGAGATTATTGCATGCTAGGCAAGGCAACACGTTTCACGGTTCCTTTGGCACCGTGCAGGATTCCTAGTTCCTAATAGGTTGGTTTGGGTTCACGTGCTAGCCACGTGACTCCTTATTCAATATTTAGGGCCATATGTTCGATATGTGCAATGTGTCGGGCGTTAAAGTTGATTGGGAAAACCCTCTCATCTTTTTGAATTCCTATTTTTGTTTTTATGTTTGAATTTTTTGTTTTTATTTTTTTCCCTACTTTTTATTTTCTAGATTTTTACTTTTGATTTTATTTTTTAATTTTTTATAAATGCTGTTCAAAAAATAAATAAATAAAAATGAAAAAAAAAAAAAAAAGAGAAATAGAGGGTAGAAAATAGAAAATTAAAATTAAAAATTTGAAATGAAAAGCATAAAATATTATGTTGCAAGTCTATTTTTGTTAATAAAATATAGATAGGTATGTCTGAGATAAGTAGATTAAAAAAATATAGAATATCTCAAGTATTATTAAATGATAAGGGTATTTTTTTTTTATATTTATCTAAATAGTTGGGAATGTTTCGGGTTGAAACTCAAAGTATAATTTGTACAGTAAAATCTTGAGTAACGTTAACTTTTAAAATAGGCACAAAATAAAATATTAAGAAGCATGAAAAAAAAAAAAAAAAAAGACTAACGATAAAAGTGAAACGCAATTCATATTTTAGCCGTATAAATGCAATTGAAGACATGGTTATTACGCCCTCCACCACAGGAAAATATTGGTTGCAATGGCTGTAAGGGTGACACTGGCACCTTTCAGTCAGATTCATAAATCTCCCTCACATTCCTGTGAATTCCATCCACTAATACTAACTACCCTTTCAATGGGTTCCACATTGTTGCATCAGAACCCACGATCAAATGGGACATTTTGTTGTTTAGTCATTAGCCACGTGCCACGATGACGTGATACAATCTTATAATTAATGTATTGTCCTCCCTTACAATATAAGGCCAAAAAACTTTCAAAGTAAAGAGCCAAGATAAAAGAAATTGAAGGCTACAATGAATGTTTTAAGGGGATTTCATTATTTAGTTATTATAAAAGTGTGTATTGAAAAAATAATTTTTTAAATACTTATATTAAGTTTTTGGTTCCCGTGACTTTCTTAGAATTTAGTCTCTGCTCATTGTCCCTTAATTGTGCTATATTTACAATTTATGTCATTTTATTAAGAAATGTGAGTATTAACTTTTTCAAAATCCACCAAATTATAAAAGTCATCTCACGTGAATCATGGTTGATAGAAAATTAAAAAAAAAAATACACCAAATTAATTTTAAAAAATTGCTCTTTCCGACAATATGAATTTTAATTTTTTTTGGTAACTTTTTGCTGATTTGTAAGTGTTTATATTTTTTGAAAAATTAATCTATAAAAAATCTTTTTTCCAACGACATGAATGTTCACATTTTTATTTTTATTTTTATTTTTATTAATATTTAATACATATTTATATTAATTATATTGCTGTGAATGTTCATAACCTAACCACATGAATATTCACAAACAATTAACATTCAACAATAAACAACTATAACACCAAAAAATGAACATTTAACAAAAATCAAAACCTGATATAAACATTCACCAAAATACACTGATATGAACATTCACACAAAAAAAAAAAAAAAATGAAACATGCACAAAAACAAATCAATCAAACAAAAAACCAAAATCTAACCACATAAAGATTCACAAACAAATTAACATTCAATGATGAACAACCGCAACACCAAAAACAACCGCAACACCAAAAAAACAACTTCCGATACCTGCCAAACAACCGTGAGTGCGATCATCACTGGGCCACAATCCAACAAATACGAATTTAGGGTTTACTAAGATCAAACAATAATATCTGCACACGCCAATAACATACACGACATAATCGTTGACTGTTAGTTACCAAAGCCCGATGCATGTAGAAGGCATTCTGTTGGAGGCCGGCATCAGCCATTTCTCTTCGTCTTCCACTTCGTCCGGAATCATTCTCTATCTCCGATTCCTCTCCGGTATTTGATTTATTGCGTCTACTCTGGTTTTTCCCAAATCTCTCCACTCTACTAACTCTAGTGTTGGATCGGATCGGGGTTGGGAAAGAGAGAAATGGGGGAGATTGAGAGAGAAAGACAGAGAAGTCTGTCATCGACGCCTGATATGGAACGACGTCCACCAGATCTGCTTACACGAGATCTGGACAGAACGGATTGCACGAAATATGGACTGTATGGCGATGACGATCGTGGCGTCCACCAGATCTGAACAAAACGGCCGGCAATGGTTGGCAGCGATCGTTTATCGTTTGCAGGCAGCGTCCACCAGATTTGAACAAAACGACCGGCGATGGTAGGAGGCAATCGTTCGTCGTCTTCGTCTGCAGGCGTGACGGAGGTTGGCAACAATTGTCGGTGGTGGCAGTCGCAGTCGTTGGGTTGTGTGGTATCGAGAGAGGGGATTGGAGAGGCGGCTGAGCAAGGGGATAGAAATATAATTTCTAATTTAGGGTTTAATGTGTATATATATAAGGAGTATAATTGTCTATTTATTTTTCTTATTTTTTGAAAGGGACTTTCCTCTAAGAATGTTTTTCAAAAGGATTAAAAAATTAATTTTTTCAAAAAAAGAATTAGTGAGGAAAGAGAAAGTTAAAAAATGTCTAAATAATAAAAAACCATGTTTTAAAGGGATAATCCATAATTAGTCTTAAATAGACAATGTAATATGTTATTTGTTTGATTTAATGCATATGTTTAACATTAGTCCCTTAAAATGGTTTTTGGTTCCGTATTAGTCCCGCGCATGCTGACGCATTGTATGTGGAGTATAAAGAAAACTCGATGAATGAATTCGTATTAGGGTGAATACTAATAACATATAACTAAAATTAATTACAAGTTAATATTTACAAATTGCATGTAACAATATTATATGTACATATGAAATATTAGTTACATGTATTTGTATAACATTAGTTACACGTAATTACAAGTTATTGACGCACAAGTTAAATATATGTAACAGATGTTTCTGTTTAGTACGGCTGGGGGTGGGTGTAGACTCGTGTATCGGGCCTCCTGTCATTTTTTAATGCACGGGACTAATAAAACACAAATTACAATTAGGTAAGGGACTTTTAAAATTAAAGGTAAAATAAAAACACCCTCTTTTAAGTTTGATAAAAAGTTACAATTTCGAAGTTGATTCGTTCAACATTTCATATACAATTTTCAAAATTTCGAGTCGATTGTGTTGTAAATGAAAGTCTTTAACAATTTTACTTGGCTTGTGAAATTATGCAGAGTTAGGGTTGCAAATGAGTTGGGGGCGGGCAATGGAAGAGGAGCCAAATTTGCAACGATGGTGTCGGTGACAACATCTCTGGTGATAGGTGGCTTCTTCTGGTTATTGATAATGATATTCCACAATGAACTTGCTCTAATTTTCTCCTCCAGCAAACCTGTCTTGGAAGCTGTCAACAAGCTCTCTGTTCTCTTGGCCTTGACCATTCTCCTCAATAGTATTCAACCCATTCTTTCTGGTAAAACACATTTTTGCAATCGTAAAATTGTTTTTTTTTTACTCCTTTCCAAACAATTACATTTTACCGAAATGGTTAGGTACATCTGTGTCTCTAATTTTTATTGTTAATATATGTTGGACATTAATATTTTGAATCAAGTCTCCAGAATATAAGAATTGTTTTAATTTGATTCCTGCTAAGACTTAACATCTTAGGCAGTGTTTGGTAACCATTTCCTTCCCAAAATTTCCCATTCCGTTCCCACTTTTTTGGGATTGATTTTCGGGCATAACGTTTGGTAATTCATTCCATTTTTTTATTTCCGTTCCCAAATGAGCACAAATCAGAATCCATCCCATTTTTTTATGAAGGATTGAGAAACGAAAAAAAACCACTCCCAACTCATCCCATCCCATTTCCAACCAAAAAAACATCTGAACAAAAAAAAAAGAAAAAAAAAACATGATCAACCTTCTCCATCGTCGCCGTCGATCAACCCAGCGTCTCTGCTCTGATTTCATCCTCCGTCGTCGCCTTCCTCCTTCTCCATCGTTGCTCGTCGTCGATCGGTCGTCGTCTGGTTCTTCGTTCGTCATTGTCTGCATCGTCTTCGTTGCCTTCGTGTTCGAAATCCTGTTTGAAATCGAAATCGTGTTTCGATTTCGAATTCGAAATCGAAACCCTAATTGAAATAGGATTTCGAAATCGAAATAGATTTCGATTTCCTCCCTCGATTTCGATTTTAAAATCGAAATAGGGTTTCAAAATCGTTCGAAATCGTTCGCTGCTTGTCATCTTCCTCCCTCATTCGCTGCTCGTCGTCTTCTTCGGTTTCGATTTCAAAATCGAAAATCGAAATAGGGTTTCAAAATCGTTCGAAATCGTTCGCTGCTCATCGTCTTCCTCCCCCGTTCGCTGCTCGTCGTCTTCTTCGGTTTCGATTTCAAAATCGAAACCCTAACGGCGAACGATTTCGAACGATTTCTCAGATTTCTTGAACGGCGAACGGATTTCTCTCAGATTTCTTGAACGGCTGTTGAAAATGGGTAACGACGATTAGGGTTTCGAATTTATTTTTGGATTTGTTCATCGATTTGTTCTTGAATTTATTCTTAAAATTGTTCTTGGATTTGTTCTTAAATTTGTGGTTTAGGATTTGTTTTTAATTTCTTGGATAAAACCAAACACGACTCTGTTCTCAGATCTAAAAAAAAATTGTCGTTACCAAACGCGATTCTGCTCCTAAGAATGAAACAAAATTCTCATCCCATCTCATCCCATTCCATCCCATCCCATTCCCATCCCACTGCATGAGATGGGAACAGAAATGGTTACCAAACGGGCCCTTAACTTCCGTTATTGAATTGAAAAAAAAGTTAGGGCAAAATATATTTTAAACCCTCTAATTATTGACGTGTTTTTATGTATTCCAATAAATATTTTCATTTCTGTTTAAACTCTCTCAATATACACTCAGTTCTAAATAGTCCTTCTATTACATTTTCCATCTGATCTAACAGAAATGTAATTTTTTGAAGGGTAAAACGGTTTTTTTACTATTTTTTTTCTTTTTTTTTTTTCCTTTTTTTTCTCTCTCTCTCAACACAGAGAGTATTTGCACCTTCTGTTTGAAACATTATAATAAACATTATGTTACAATTTAAATTTCTATAACAAAGATGTAGGCTTTCTAAACTAATTCCAAGAGTACAAATTGTGATTTATTATAGTTATTATTGTTTCTAAAATGTGTCGTTAATTACAAAAAAAATAATAATTTTTTTTCGTGTGTTAAAAAAATAGGAGTTGCAGTTGGATCAGGATGGCAATCATACGTAGCATATATAAATCTAGGTTGCTACTATCTCATTGGAGTCCCACTTGGAATCCTAATGGGTTGGGTTTTCCACCAAGGAGTTATGGTATGCACTTTGCCTACATTTTTTTTTTATCTCTCAACAGATAACATAATTTTCAATTTATTTGAATAGTTAAATATTTTATTAGTTTTTAAAAACAATTCAAGAATTTGTGGGAAAAAAATAATTTTACAAATCCAAATAATAATGTTAAACTTCGTATTTGATGTGTTGTGCTTTCTTTCCTTGTAATAATATCACATTTTTCTTTTTTCCCAAAAACAAACATGAAAAAATAGGGAATATGGGCTGGGATGATAATTGGTGGAACAACGTTCCAGACATTGATATTGAGCATCATAACAATCCGATGTGATTGGAATAAGGAGGTAAAACTCTTGGTTGTCACTCCTAATATTTTTTTTTGTCTTTTCATTTCTATCGCTAAATATTAACTGATCGCAATATTCCATAATTAGGTCGGTGTAACCTAATAATGAGGTTAATCGTAATTTCTTTTATTATCAAATGATCTGGTGAAAGAAGAAACCATTGTATATTTTCTAAATGTAAGTAGTACAGTATTGAAGTTTGTAATCTAATAATTCTATCAAATGTTTTTGTTGCAGGCAATGAAAGCAAGCCAACAAGTGAACAAATGGGCAAGAAGGAACTAAAGCTTATCTGAACTTCATCTTCCAATAAGTGCGAGTGTGAAAAAATGGGCTCAAGGTATAATTCTCCGTATGCCCTATCAAATACATATTTATTGAATATATATGTATCAGTCAAATAATTATATGGATGAGTATTTATATGTATTGGTAATGCATCAAAAGACTTACTAGTAAATTTTGTGTTTTATATGAAGTCTGTGTCTGTTTTATTTTTACTTTTCATCTAGTTCGCGTCATACTTGTCGATTTGGACAGTAGTTGTAAGTGGTTGTGTAAATTACTAAATTCCTAGTTTGATCTTTGAGAAAATTAATATACTATTATTAAAATTAGGAAACTCTTGTGATATCTTCAATTTTGAGGTTAAACTTGAGATACAACTATAGTATGACAAATATCAATGATAATCTCTTTCATTTTAATAATATTTGAAACAACTCTTATCTTTTCAGTCTAATTACTTAAAATATAAACTATCACATTTATTAACAAAATATTTTATAAAATCATATTTTCTGTTTAATTACCCGAGAAACAAATTATAACATTTTATTGATAAATATATTTTTATAAAATTATATTTTCTGTTTCTTATTTATTTTTATTTTTTTTATTTTATAAAAAATAACAATAAAAAAAAGGGGCATGCACCATTAACTCCTAAAATGTGGAAGAAATTACCGATTAAGCCTATCAGCTTTTTTTTTCCACCAATAATTCTTTTTGTCTTTTTCTAACCAAAATACCTCTCATGTGGATGTTGAATGTAACATCAATTATTTTATTTTTTTTAATTATTATTATTATTATTATTATTTTAATGATGTTATATTTTTTTTTTATCAAAATACCCCTCATATGGATGTTTAAGTAACATTCAAAACCTGTTAATGTTAAATATAACATCAATTTTTTATTTATTTATTTTTATTTTTTTAACGATGTTACGTTCAACACTTGTGAATGTTGAATGTAACATCAATTGTTCTCATGTAATATCAATTATTCTCATGCTTTATGTATGCAAGAGTAGAATCCATATGATGTTACATTCAACATCTGTGGATGTTGAATGTAATATCAAGTATTCTCATGTTTTACTACAAATTGCAGGGTGCAAAGTATAATTTTGTTAAGATATTTGGAAGTAAGTTGTCATATACAAATTTCAAAAATGTGCACCTCCATTCCTCCTCCCATCTCTCTCTAGTTTCGTGTAATTCATCAGTCAAGTGTTAACCCTCATTTACTTTAATATGTCTCTCTCTTTCTTTCTTTCTCTCTCTCTAAGTGTGGTGAAAAAACAAATCCATGGTGAAACCCATTTTTAAAAAGAGAGAGGGAGGTGTTGAACGTAACATCCATAAGTGATGAAGATGATGAGCGATCGAAGACGACGAGCGATTGGTGAACGGAAAGAAGACATTTGCAAATCGATCGAAGACGAAGACATCTGCAAATCAATTGAACGGAAGGAAAAAGAAATCGCAAAGCAATGCTCATCTACAAATCGATTGGCGCTTCGAAAGGAAGACGTGAATCACCGGAGGGCATTTCGGTAATCTTGTTCATCGCCGTTTTTGGAAATGGGAGTTTTGGGTGCAAGGAAGGCTGGTGGTGAGAGTTTTCGGTGCAAGAAAAGGCATACGATGGGATTAAACGGTGCAAGAAAAAGTAGGTGGGAGTAAAAGGTAAATATTAACTCATTTTGGGAGGAAACGATAATTTTCGCTAAAAAGAATTAACTCCCTCTAAGTCAATGCGTACACAAAAAGAAAACAGTACTTACCATTTTTTCAAGAATAGACAGAGACCCCAAACAAATAAAACATCCACTGTTTCTCATTCCATTTTGTCAAGAATAGACGATCTTAATGTATTATATAGGTTTGGCCCACTTGGCCCATTAAGGAAACACCCTAACCCTAGGGTCTCCTACTTCTCGTATAAATAGTTATGTATATTATTGTATACAATGTATCTTTTTCACAAAATCAATATATTATTCATGTTCTCACTTCTCAATTATCTTAACATGGTATCAAGAGCAAGTCTTTCTTAAACCTGTTCTCTCTAAAAAAAAAATCAACCCTAAAGTTTCCACCGCCACTTTCACTTTTTTCCCTTAGTTTTCCGTCGCTGCTATAGGCCTCATCACCACTCATGAATCAATAACCACCACACCACCGTCTTTGTCTTCCAGAGACGAGCATAACTCCATCAAAATCACTACCACCGAAGTATCCACGCATCATCACGCGCCTCCCAAAGCCCTGCAGTACCACCAAGCATTGCCGTCTCGAATTTTGGGCTCTATTGCCTTAACTAGGGCTCCAAATCCATCGCACAATATACCACAGAAATTATCTCGACAAGACAATTCAAACAACAAAAAAATCACCGCCGTTCAATTACACATGCACCCTCACGCGTGGACAGAAGCCACTACTTCAGTCAAATCTCATATCCACCTGCCTGAAGCCTTTGTCCCCACTACTACGTCAGCCCTAATCAACCCAGTCAGTGCCACCTTAGCGCCACGTCAGTGCCTAGTCAGCTACACGTTAATGCCACGTCATCACCACATCAGTTATTGATTGCCATGTTAGTCGTTGACCATTAGGTCAGCGTCCAGTCAACCAGGCCTCTACCACGTCACCGATTTTCTTAAGTTAACTTCCTTTGATCGGTTCGGGCCTTTTTAGATCGATTTTCAGTAGAGTTGGATTGGTTCTAAAGGTTTTTGGACGTTCTGATTCTATTTTTGAGCTCTGTTTTGTGATTTGAGGCTCACATAATATATATCCTTTTATATTTGTGTGGTTTCTATATTGGTTCACCTCTTTTTTTGCACCTATGGATGACTTAGACTCGCCCCGGGTTATCATTACTGTTCTGGATTAATCTAATTATATCGTGTGGGTAAAGAAATGTCTAAGTTTTTCTGTGGAAGAAAATTGTGGCGTTTCGTGAGTGAAGATATTATTGAACCCAAGAAAAAGGACGACGAAGATGATGCAAAATACATTGACCGTCTAGAGGACTTGGATAACAAAAATCACCAGATTCTCATATGGTTTTATGCCACTATCATCCGAGAGATCAAACTTCAGTTTGGTACACTCCAAACAACTAAAAAAGCTTAAGATCTTCTCCAGCACTGCTACACTAAGGCAAACATCTCAAATCGGTATCGTTTTCTTTCCACCCTTCATAGCATGCCCCAAGAACTCGTCAATAGTTTTCTATCTTAGATGATTGTCGTATAGAATCAGTTAGCTATTACTGAGCTAACCTGGGAATGCCCAAAAGATGTTAACATTCAGGGAAAGTACTGAAGTGAGACACGCACTATGCAATTCTTGATGGGCTTGAGGGAAGAATTTGAGTTTATATGAGCTTCAATCCTACACCAGGGCGCCATACCTTCCCTAAACGACGTTCTTTCTGATCTACTCAGTGAGAAAACACATTTTGCGACATTACAAGGATCACATACAGATGTTGCCCTTGTTGCACCAATTGCTCTTGCCATATGAGTTGCTAAGACCAACCCATCCTAGAAGCCCTTATACTGCAGGTATTGTCATTCACAACGGCATGAATTACTCAAATGTCCTTCTTGCCTATGTAAGGTCTGCAAAGAACCGGGTCACTATCTTGCAAACTACCCTAAATTTTCATCTGAAAATTAGTCAAATGGGAACCATATCGCTCTTGAGGTTGTCCCAGTCAGTCTTATTCCAAGCCAAAGAATGCTGCTATTGTAGCCACTAATGCTACCCCAACATCATCAAACTCTCTACTTGATTGGAGTGGTTTCTGAACTGTGCTTATGGAGACTCTAACTAAAACTAGTAACAATATAGTCATGTTAGCTACACCAGGTATATCTCGATGGTATTTTGATTTTGCTTATTATAATCACATGACATCTAATGCATCTATCTTTTCTTTTAAAACTCGTGATGAGCATAAACATACTATTCACAAATACTTACTTTCACAAATGTTGTATTCTGAGAGACAGACATCAGATCAATTTTCAACACCTTGTGCGGACGCAATTCTAATTGAAGTACATATAATCAAACTCTAATCTCGATACTTCTCTTCTAAGTTTCCGTAGTCTATAAGCTCATATTTATTGTTTTTCCAATATCTGTTTCATATAACTCTAAATGAAATTGTTCAATCTTGATTTTTGTATTCTATTTTACAATTAATTAATTAATTAAATATTAATTCCAATATATATTAACTAACCACTTATGCACTACAATAATATTTTTGAAAGTTTAAAATTAGTGCACTATATCAAAGTCACAATTAAAATTACAGAAATTTTTTATGTAAAAAATTACAGAATCTTTTATATCGTATACTAATGTTGGACTTTTGAGAAAATTATTAAAAGAAATTAAAAATTGTTATGTCGAATAAGTTTAGCGAACAATGAGTTGTAAAATTTAAAATGCCCTTACACGAATTTTCAAACCACCAAAAAGAGACCCATTTAGAATGTAAAAATCTTTTAAATGGTGCCCCCACCAAAATCGCCAAAAGAAAACTCATCTATCAAATTAATGAATGAATCGGTGGTTACTGTCCATTCCCCTGGTTTCGATAATATATATATATATATATATATATATATATATATATATATATTCGTTCTCTCGCTCTATCACCATATTTTATGTTCCTCACTCTCTCTCTAAAGAAATGGCGGCCAATGGAACACTGGAGGAACAAACAGCGCCTTTTCTAGAAGACCATTCAGCTTCAGCCTCAGAACACCAAGAAGAAGAAGACGGTAAAAACTTGGGACAGAAATTCTGGATAGTTATATGAGTGGTCACCCCTATACTATCCAGTTTACGCGTATTTTATCTCCTAGGTGATCGTAAGAGCATATTTTTCTACATCAATCTTATAATATCAAGATTTAATTTTTGTAGTAATCCCAGAAAGAGTCGAATTCTATTTAATAAGAAAAATGAACACTTCTTCTTGTAACCGATTAACAGGATTACCTTTTGATAGTCTTATTATTTTCTAATGCTAACGGTTGATTCTCGTTTCTGATTCGGGTTATCTTTTGTTTTTATATTCACGATTATTCCATTTGAATATGTGTTGTTCTATATCGATTTGTCATATTTCACTTTAACTATCGATCTTGTGAATTAATTTTTCAACCATTGTAATGGGATAATTAGTGTGATTCTATCAAATTAATAAAACTCCTAAAATAAGTAAGTACTTTACTTTTACCTCTTTATTAGACTTCATCAAAATAGTAAGTTCCAATTAGGTTTACTTAACCAACCTCCACCAAGCCGTCGCTTGCCACCAAACTCCAGTCGTCGGATGTCGGGCATCGATCACCCAAACTCTATTCCCTGGAATACTTTTTAGTTTCATTCAATTAACTTTTTAGTATTTTTAGTTATATTCAACTAATTATTCGGATGTCTATTGCAAAAAATTATATAAATGTAACTAAAAAAAATACTAAAAAATAAATTAAAATGTAACTAAAAATACACTTAAAAGTGAAAAAAAAAATATTAAAAAATAGTTAAATGTAATTAAAAATACACTAAAAATAGTTATATGTAACTTTAAAAAAATTCGGTGGCAAATGGCCGGATTTCAATGATTGGACGATTGAGATTCGATGGCAGCTGGCAACAGTGGCAACGGAGGGAGACAACGACCATTAGACTAAAAGACAAAGTAAAATATAATTAAAAAATTTGTACTCAAATTAAAATAAAAATAAAATAAATTATGGATTAGACTTTTTAATGGGACTATTAACCAGATAAATGAACGGCCATTTTCAAACGCCCAAAATTAATGATTTATGAAAAATTGGAAATTATGATAAATAGAAGGGCCAAAGTGTAATATCCTTTATAATCGTTTTGTTTCAGTTGGGAATGGCGAGTGCATTAGAAACACTTTGCGGGCAAGCTTTTGGAGCTAAAATACACTACATGTTGGGCGTCTATCTCGCGTTCTGGATTGTTCTCTTCCTCTGCTGCATTCTCCTTTTGCCCACTTACTATTTCGCCACTCCGATTCTCAAGAAATTGGGTCAGCCGGACGACGTGGCGGAGCTCTCCGGCACGGTGGCCCTCTGCTTCATTCCGCTTCACTTCAGCTTCTCTTTTCAATTCCCGCTGCAGCGGTTCCTGCAGAGTCAACTGAAGACGGCGGCGATCGCGTGGGTTTCTCTGGCGGCGCTGTTGGTTCACGCGGCGGTGAGCTGGTTGTTGGTGTACGGGTTCAAGCTGGGGCTGGTGGGAACGGTTGTGACGTTGAATTTCTCGTGGTTGGTCATAGTGTTTGGGCTGTTTGGATACACGGTTTTCGGTGGGCGCCCACTTACTTGGACTGGGTTCTCCCTCGAGGCGTTTTCGGGTCTTTGGGAGTTCGTCAAATTGTCTACTGCTTCTGGGGTTATGCTTTGGTACTCTATCTCGGATATGTTTATCAAATAAATATTTATTAAAAATAAAATTACTGAAACAACTAGCATTTAAAAATTATTATGGGAGGCAAACATCCAGGCCTTTTGAAGGCCGGGATCAACTAGTGTCAGATATTTTTTTTTTTTTTTAATTTTTTAATCCAAACCTTGTGAAGGCAAGGATCAAAAAAAATATATATATATATATATATATATATATATATATATATATATATATTGCTTGGCCGGTCAAATGTATACTGTTTGACCGGCCTGCCTGCCTACAAAAGGCAAGCTTTTTTTTTTTTTTTTTTTTAAAAAATTTGGCCCATAACCTTTGCAGGAAGGCAATTGGACGCTTTCGACTGTATAAATATATCTTATTTCATTCCAATCTTGCTCGTTATCTATTCGATTGCTCTACTCTTCCTCATTTTCTTCCTCATTAAAAATTTTTCTTCATCTGAATCAAAATGTTCATCATTTATTTAGCAAATTTTCTTTATCAAAATTTAACAAATTTGCAATTTCACAACTTGTCCCTCCTAATACAAAGATAGGTTTTTTTTTTGTTTAATTTATTTATTAGTTTGATTAGTATGTTTGGTATGTTTTTTACTTGTTATTTGTTAGTTTGATTAATTTACATGTTTGTTAGTTTGATTTTACATATTTGTTAGTTTGATTGATTACTTATTTTTTACACATGATAATATACTGTTTAAAAAAATAATTAGTTAGTTAATTAGTTTATTTGTTAATTTTATTTTTTTAAAACATTAGAGGATAGTTTAATTTTAATTTATTATTCAACGAATTTATTAGTTAGATTATTTGTTTTGTTAATTTAATTTGTTTGTTTAGTTGTTTATTTTGTTAATTAGTCGATTAGTTTAATTTGTTAATTTAGTTGTTAAATTAAAAATTATACTTTGGCCCCTTTCATATGGATAGGAAAATATAAATCAATATATTATTTTAAAAAAATTAGTTAGTTAATTTAATTTTCTAATTTAGTTATTTAATTAAAAATAAACATTTTGGCCCCCGAAATTTGACAATTAAAAAAATATAAATTTTTCAACCTATTGTTTTCAAATAAATTGTTAGTTAATTTCATTTCTGAATTTAGTTATTTAATTTAAAATATATTTGTTAATTTAGTTGTTAAATTAAAAATTACACTTTGGTCCATTTTCACATGTGTAAGAAAATGTGAATTAATATATTATTTAAAAAAATTGTTAGTTAGTTAGTTTAGTTTTTTAATCTAGCTGTTTAATTAAAAAAAAATATGCACTTTGGCCCTTGAAACTTTAACAATTAGAAAAATATAAATTTTTAATATATTGTTTTAAAATAAATTGTTAGTTAGTTTCATTTTTGAATTTAGTTATATAATTTAAAATATTTTTTTTTAATTTGTTAATTTAGTTATTAAATTAAAAATTACACTTTGACCCCTTTCACATGTGTAGGAAAATATAAATTAATATATTATTTAAAAAAATTGTTAGTGAGTTACTTTAATTTTTTAATCTAGCTATTTAATTAAAGTTTGACAATTAGAAAAATATAAAATTTTCAACCTATTATTTTACAATAAATTGTTAGTTAGTTTTATTTTTGAATTAGTTGTTTAATTAAAAATGTGCACTTTAATTTTTGAATTAATTGTTTAATTAAAAACTATATCATTAAAAATGTGCACTTTGGCACCTCAAAGTTTGATTAACTACACATTTGAGAAAATATAAAAATAAAAGTAAGTTTAATTTATTTCTTAGTTTGATTATTATATTTTTTTACTTGTTTAATTATTTAGTTAATCTATTTTTTAGTTAGTTTATTTATTTAATTTGTTAATTAATTAGTTAATTTAATTTGTTAGTTTAGTTGTTTAATTTTTTAGTTAGTTTGTCAGTTTCATTTGTTAATTTAGTTGTTTAATTGAAAATTATGTACTTTGGGCCCTCAAAATTTGAGTAAATTATACATGTGTGAGAAAAATATAAATTGAAATATAAATTATAATATATTGTTTTTAAAAAAATTATTATTTAGTTAATTAGTTTAAATTTGTAATTTAGTTGTTTAATTTTAAAAAATGCACTTTGGACCCACAAAATCGATAAATTACACATGTGGGAAAATAAAAACTGAAATAGAAATTATAATAGATTATTTAAAAAAAAATGTTAGTTACTTAATTAGTTTATTTTTTTAATGTGTTTGAGTCCCATTAAATTGTTGACTAATTTAAAAACAAATAAAATGAAAATGATTGAAAATGTACACGGTGAGAGATTTGTATTGTTTAATAGGACGTAACTGACTTTGAAAGACGAATTCTCATACTCTTTAGATTCAAGAGTTCGTTACTCTTCACCGTCGGTTGCAAGAATGCGGGAAGAATACACTTATCGTGTTAACCAATCAGAGGTTGTGATGGACAGATGCAGGCAATATAATATTCCAATAGTGCATCAATTAGCCAAAACAATACCAATAGACACGCCGCATAATCTTCAAATGGCGTTGCATCGCTACCGCGAAGAAAATAACCGAATTCAAATTCGAATTTTTCGACATGAGCTTGAAACGACGGCACGTGAGTGTCTCGAACAAGGTTTGTTCATTGAAGCGCGTACTTACATAAGATGCGCAAAAAATCCTCAATATCAATCAGATATTGAAATATCTGATGATGAGAGTAATGTTTAATATTTTCGCGTTGGTGAATTGCAGTTTAATTATGTATTTCCTTTGAAATCTAATGTATCGTTTCTACGTTAAATTATAATAACGCTATTTCTACCAAACAACTAATTTTTTCTCTTTCAATTAATAGGTGTTGTTGGGTTAGTTTTTTTTTAGTTAAGGCTCGTGTACATAAGTTATAAAACATCATTTTTTTTTTTCATTAATTATGTTTTAAAAAACTAATTTTTTTGTGAACTCGTAATTTGCAGTATAATATTTGTAAAGAAACTGTTCAGCCTATAATTTTCGTGATGTCTTCACGTATTAATTCAAGTGAAGAAAGCTCATTTAGTTTTTCAAGTGAGGAGAACTTATATGGTCTTTGGGGTTGGCCTGGACCGTGGGATTACTAAAGATGTTGGGTTTTAAAACTATATTATAATAATTACTGGAGTGATCAAGAGACCAACCCAATAGAGTTTCGCGTCGGTCTGTGCCAAGAATGTGAATACAGGGTAAATGAGTCTAACAATCTTGTATCTTGTTTGAGAAATCTTAATGCACCAGTTCCGCATCGTCGAAGTCTTCAGATGCCTCGATGATGTATAATTGATGACACAACCGAGATTGAAGATGCTATTACATGAATTAGCCTGGAGAATAATCGAATGTCGTTGTGCAGGAATAGATATTATCTACTACAACTAGCCAATGAAATGGTTGCCGCAAGCAATAGAGCACTCTCTCCAAATGAATACCATAACGTGATAAATTACAATGAATATTTGTCTGAGGAGTATATATCCAATGAAGAATAAATAATTTTTGGCTCTGGTATTTTCGTTTTAAGTGTTTTTATTGTCACTATTTTTGTGATATTATGTATTGTATTTCTTATGTATTGTCTTCGTTATAAGTTTTGTAACAAATATCGTTAAACATGTTTCTAATTTATGTAATGTTTTTTTGAATATAATGTTTGCGATTATTTTAAGTTGTTTCGCCTTTAATCTTATACTTTTTTTGTAACAACCTGGTTTTCCAAGGCTATTATACTGTTTCTCCCCTTGAAGAATTGTATACGATGAATAAATATGTATATACAACTCTCGAAGATGGAATAAAAAATACAACAAGCGTGTCTAATAATGTACATCGATAGGTATTTCCATAGAAAACTGTTGATCTACCATGTATATTGCTTAAGAAATAGATACATAATTTGAATGGGAGATAGAGTAATGTGCCAAACATTCCGAAAAAATTCTTAAAAAGCCAAACAGAGTAAAAAGTGGTTGAGTACGATGTCGTACGTACTAGATGATCCGGCATAAGCGCTGGTGTCGTACGATGTACAAGGTCCGACACCACCCACACTACCTAGACGATAGGTATCAGAAGTCCATGGCTGAGAAATAGCCTGAGGAGATGGAGGAACGTCAGCTGCCACATCGTGCAGTACCCCCTCAGTGCGTCCTTTTGATGCTGCCATCGTAGACGGCATGAGCCAACTCGATACCTGATTCCGTAGTACGCGACCGTAGAGTTAGATGACTCATGCGTATTAGGTTCGATACCTCCGTATCCTACAAAACACATATAATCGTTAAGTTAATACATGAATAATAATAATAATAATAATAATAATAATAATATAATCAAACTCATATAACTAAACATATGGTACACTCAATGTGATCATACCTCTAACACCAGTCGTCCTCCTGCTGGTAGATACCCAAATTGAAGTTGGCATGCCGGGTTGACCAAAAATATTCTTGTGATTCGCCAATACCAGTCCATGTATTCTTGGTCAACCTCTATCCCTCGCTCGAAATTGTCGACATCTAGTGCCCGTCGATTATTCCACGCAACTATATGTGCGTGGTGATGGTTAACCCAGTTCGCACCGAAGTATCCTCGCCGAGTAATTTTGTGCAAGTTCTTGTCCATAATTACTGACTGAGGAACCCCTTGGCGATAACCAAACTATCATAGCACGTGCTGGGGATACGTGTACTCGACGATCTCATAGCAAATTAGGGACAACTTTGTCATCCAAATATCTTCTCCATCTCTAGTATATAGAGGCAAAGTCGGTAGGGTATAGAGCATCCAAATGACCTATAAAATAAAATATAAACAAACAAATAAAAAAATTAAAATTTCGATGTAAATAAATAACTAACCTCATCATTCTTCAATCGATTTAACTGATTGCGATACACCACCAAAATATGCATCGACAAATTTTTCAAATGGAATTCAAGGGTCCACCTGTACACCAAAAATATAAAACATAAGTTTAATATCCATAAATAAATATTAATTAGATGATAAATGAAATTAAAAAGAAAATACTAATTACTTACCAAGAACCCCTCGGAGCAGCTGGGAACTTCAAGTCGTCACCGAATTTGAGCTCTCCGAATGATATATTATACTCGGGGAAAGTCACAACTTTAGGCCGAAGTCTTGGAAATCGCTCCCAAGCCCAACACTCCAACAAAATATAAGCAGCCGGCTATGTGTTTCGCGTTGGGCTTCGTCGTCTTACAAAGCTCGCGGTAGAAGACCACTAGGGTCACACTGCCCCAGCTATACTTGACGGAAGGTGTCAAGTCACGAAGCAGTGGAAGGTATGCTAGCTTGACTCTGTTGTGCGATTTATCAGGCAACAACATCTGACCAAGCATAATCAAGCAATACGCACATGCGTAGTAATGCATAACCTCCTCGTCGGTCCCATTAGGAACTCTTGCGAAGGTATCCCATAACCACTTGAGCGTCAAACACCCATTCCTGATCTTATCCACTGGCGGTTCCACTCCGAGGATCTCGCCGCAAAGTCTCTACCAAGCGGGTTCTAGTCGCGAGTCATTAGAGGCGATAACTGGTAACGCATGCACGGATAACCCCAACAAGATGGTCACATTCTGTAGTGTGACGGTCATCTCCTCGACAGGTAGATGAAAAGTATGCGTCTCCGGATGCCATCTCTCTACCAATGCCGTTATAAGGGCCCTATCTAACCGCTTCGACCACAACCTGAATAGGCTGTACAAATTGACTGATTCTATCAATTGTATGACTCGAGGGGGGGATATTTTCTCTCCATTCCCCTATATCATGTCCAACACAGTCAAAAGTACTAATATCCTAAAACATTTAATAAGACACAATAAACAACATTAAAATTTTAAAAAAATAAAATAAAAAATTCAAAAAAATAGCCTAAATGTTTACCTGTGCTTAGGGATGGAAAAACATGTATTTACACGATAACACGACACATGATCGACACGAAATAATCAGGTCTAGGTTTTGTTTATCAAGTATCGGGTCGTTATCGTGTTAGACCTGATAACCCGATAAGAAATAGTGCAGGTTATCAGGTTAACCTGATACCCCAATAGGTTACACGATAAGATACGATAAGAATTTCGTATATTCAAGTTACACGATAACCTGAGATCTAACAGGTTACCCATTAATTTAATAAATTATTTTTACACCCCCAAATGATCAAATATTATAATTTAGTACCTAATATATATATTCACATTTTCCTAACCCTACTCATTTAGTCAATTTAATAGGTTAACAGGTCATTAACGTATAATGGGTTAACGTGTAATGGGTAGGTTAATGTGTAATGAAAACCTATCAGGTCTTATCGTGTTGTGTTTACCTGATAGATTTTGTGTCATCCTGTGACATGAAAAATTATCGTATCGTGTCATGTTGACACGATAATTTTCATGTCCTGTTCGTGTTTGGGTAGTCTGATACGATATGCTTATCATGTCGTGTTCGTATTTAGGTCTTATCGTGTTTCGTGTTATCGTGTAATGACCTATTACACGGCCTGTTACCTGTTTTGTCAGTCCTACCTGTGCTACCTAAACTAGTTCGGACCTGTGCTCCTCTTGCAGGTGTAGAATTGAAGTATCTTCGGGCTCAAGATGCATAGCTGAATTTTTTTTCCACAAAACCTGTGGTAAATTTATTAGTATGAAATTAAAATTTAATCATATTTATAAACAAAATATAAGATTCATTATAAAGAAATATGCGTGACAAGTGCATGAAATTTATAATATATAAAAGTTGACATAACAAATAAATAAAATAGCATAAATATTCATTACAATGAATCAACAAGATCAATTGAGTGTATGACGAGGTCGAGATGGACATTTCCGCCTATCATGTCCAGTCTGGGAACATAAACCACAACGATTTGTTATTGTTCTTCATGATTAATCCATCTCGTTTTGAATGCAAGTGGAATTTGGTCGACCACGATGCACAACTCAAAGTCTATTATGGTTTGGAATCAGGTTTAGAAAATTGGTCTCTGGCCAGTAGTCCTCATGAATAATCGACCGAAACGATGACTCTCATGCCATCAATTAATTTGTCAATGTGTACTCAGCTGCAATATAGTGGAATGCATTAACTCCACTATACTCGGTGGCCGCAAGTATATGGGAGCACGGATATCGCCAAAATTTATACTTGCCACATGTACAATCAGCGTTATCTCCTACTGTGACTTCGTGAGGAATCAAGCCCCCCGTAAGAGTCTTTCTAGTTTTCACATGGAAGATTAATCTCATATGTTTTAGACTTGGCTTAAGATTTTTGTATTTTTTTAACAACGTGTTTAGCATATACGTAACCATCGGCTGAGTCCTTTAAAGCTTGTTGTCGACCAATATCAAAATATTTAATCATCTTGTAAAACGTAATCTTGACGGATGCAGTTATTAGAACATTTCTTGCACCCTTTAAACAATTGTTAAATACCTCTGCGTAATTGGTCGTCATGACTCTCTAACGCTTACCATTATCGTGTGCCCTAATCCATTTGTAAGCTGGAATATCGTTCAACCATTTATGCAGCCAAAGATCAATTGTTTTGATTTCTTCCATGATAGTATCGTATTTTCAATTCTGTGTTGTAGCAGCTGCATTCCAAGCAAGATCTTTAAGATGCTGATTTTTAATAATCTTGTTGAAATTGCTACAAAGGTGCCGCAAACAAAATCGATGATATCGAAGGGGCTCGTTATGTTGATTAAGCCAAATACAATGAACCACACTAATAATGTCGGCGTGTCTGTCAGATATCAATGTCACCTCAAGACGATCACTGACAATATGACGCTTAAGCATGTCGATGAACTATCGTCAGCAGCAGTAGTCCTCTGTCTGTACAATGGCGAAAGCCAATGGATAACACTTGTTAGATGACGTCATTCCAATGGCGATTAAAATCTTTCCCTCATATTTACCATACAAGTGGGTCTCGTCAATTGTGATTACAGGGCGACAATAATGTCATCCGTCAACTGAAGCTTTGAATGTCCAAAATACCATGTCGAACGTCCTGTAGCCAGGCATATCAGTCGACGTAGTGCTCCACTCGACAATCGTACCTGAATTGTAGTGTTGCAACGTGACCATAAACTTCGGTAACTTCTGATATGATTCATCCCAATCTTCGAACAAGGTCTCGATGGCTTTAGATCTAGCCAACCAAGCTTTTCGATAGGAGATAGTGTATCTATGAGACTCTTTCACGTAAACCACAATGACACAAATCTTCAATTCTGGATCCTGTTCGACTTGTCCAAGTATTAGGTTCGAAATGAGTGCAGAATCCAAATTTTTATGATCTACAACAGTATGATTATAGAAACATATGTGATGCCCGTCATACTGCGTAATCTCAAACATACCGTGAATTTTTTTCCTACCTGCCCGCAACCTCCAACCGCATTCATGCGAACAATAAACCGACCAGACCTTCTTGTTTGTTTCTGAGATATAAAACTCTTTGTTCTTCTTCAAGTGGTAAAATTTGACGGCCTACTGGACATGTTCCTTATCCTTAAAGACCATACCAGTACGAAATTCGTCGATCTCCGGTGTCCAAAAATACTTCCGCAACTTCGGTTCGTATTTTTCCAAGTCATCGTCGTCACCCCAGTCCAAGTTATTGAAAAATAAAATAACCTTGTCCAACTCCAATTGTTGATTCTAACTCTCTTACCTACTAGGCCCAGTATTTAGATCTTCGTCTGGCTGAAACGCAACATCCGCATTTAACTCTTCTTCTGACACATCGTGGCGACTATCAATTGTATCAAAGTCAAGACCATAATTACTTGTGTTGTCTTGTGGTGGACTACTCGGTGAATAACGATGATGTGGAAGAGCAGAGCTGGTACCATGACCACGGTCAATCATACTATGAGAATGATCTTGTTCTAGAATATAAGGGGATGTGATAGTGTAATTAGACTCAAGTAATTAGGGGCGCAGCATTGGAGTATTGTGGGAATAATATTGTTCTAGAATGTAAGGGGGTGGGATGGTGTAATTAGACTGAACTGCTTGGGGGACGGTGCCAAACAATTGCCCGTCAGATTGGGTACTGTATGGATTAAAACTCTAAGTCATTAAGTTGGTAAAATAACCACTTTGAGGGAAAAAATTTGGACCATCATCAAATGCTCGTTCTATCTCCACATACAACTCAACAGCAAGAAGCGAAGGTATGTAAAGAGATAACTCAAGCACTTGGTTTAATGCTGAGTCATCCTCGATAGAAAACAAGGTATATTTATAATTCGACCCGAAAAAAGTCATTAGCATCCTACACTTTAGCTTCAAATTTCCAATAACTCCATCTTCAAGAACACACGGTTTTAACATCTCAATTAATTCATTTAAGGTTGTTCTCCTACGGACAACCAAAGATTTTACAACTGATGTAATATAACAAACCCCGAACTCGGTATCTTCTAATATACTACCAGCCCAATATAATAATAATCGAACGTGATCCATTTCAAGCGGCTATCATTTCACAAAGCAAAACAAAATAAGAAAATAATATCGTCAACTAAAGCTCAATCACAAAAGTAGGTTGGTTTATAGTGTTCCTACACATGTGAAACTTATATTTTTCTAATTGTTAAACTTTATGTATAATATATTTTAAAACAATATATTAAAAATTTATATTTTTCCACTTGTTAAACTTTTAGGGGTCAAAATACATATTTTTTAATTAAATAGCTAGATTAAAAAATTAAACTAACTAACTAACATTTTTTTTAAATAATATATTAATTTATATTTTTCTACACATGTGAAACGGGCCAAAGTGTAATTTTTAATTTAATAACTAAATTAACAAATTAAACAAATAGATTTTAAATTAAATAACTAAATTCAAAAATGAAACTAACTAACAATTTATTTTAAAACAATAAGTTGAAAAATTTATATTTTTCTAATTGTCAAAATTTCAAGGGCCAAAGTGCATATTTTTAATTAAATAGCTAAATTAGAAAATTAAACTAACTAACACACATTTTTTTTTAAATAATATATTGATTTATATTTTCATACACATGTGAAATGGGCCAAAGTGTAATTTTTAATTTAACAACTCAATTAACAAATTAAACGAATTGATTTTAAATTAAATAACTAAATTAAAAAATGAAACTAACTAACAATTTATTTTAAAATAATAGGTTGAAAAATTTATACTTTTCTAATTGTCAAAGTTTCAGGGGCCAAAGTGTATATTTTTAATTAAATAGCTAAATTAGAAAACTAAACTAACTAACTAACAATTTTTTTAAATAATATTTTATTTTATAGTTTCCTACATGTGTGAAACGGGCCAAAGTGTAATTTTTAATTTAACAACTAAATTAACAAATTAAACTAATAGATTTTAAATTAAATAACTAAATTCAAAAATGAAACTAACTAATAATTTATTTTAAAATAATATATTAAAAATTTATATTTTTCTAATTATTAAACTTTTAGGGTTCAAAGTGTATATTTTTTTAATTAAATAATTAGATTAAAAAATTAAACTAACTAATTAACATTTTTTTTTCAATAATATATTAATTTATATTTTCCTGCACATGTGAAACGGGCCAAAGTGTAATTTTTAATTTAACAACTAAATTAACAAATTAAACAAGTAGATTTTAAATTAAATAACTAAATTCAAAAATAAAACTAACTAACAATTTATTTGAAAACAATAGGTTGAAAAATTAAAATTTTTCTAATTGTCAAAATTTGAG
Organism: Eucommia ulmoides; assembly: GCA_016647705.1. Lineage (NCBI taxonomy): Eukaryota > Viridiplantae > Streptophyta > Magnoliopsida > Garryales > Eucommiaceae > Eucommia > Eucommia ulmoides. The sequence goes on along the minus strand of CM028339.1, from coordinate 47,446,550 downwards.
GGGCCAAAGTATATATTTTTAATTAAATAGCTAAATTAAAAAATTAAACTAACTAACTAACAATTTTTTTAAATAATATATTGATTTATATTTTCCTACACATATGAAAGGGGCCAAAGTGTAATTTTTAATTTAAAAACTAAATTAACAAATTAAACTAACCAACTAACTAACAAATTAAACAAATAAACCAAAAAATTAAATTAACAAAACAAACAAACTAACTAATAATTTATTTTAAAACAATATATTAAAAATTTATATCTTTCCAATTGTTACACTTTTAGGGGTCAAAGTGCATATTTCTTTTTAATTAAATAGCTAGATTAAAAAATTAAACTAATTAAGTAACATTTTTTTTTAATAATATTATTTTATATTTTCCTACACATGTGAAATGAGCCAAAGTGTAATTTTTAATTTAATAACTAAATTAACAAATTAAACAAATAGATTTTAAATTAAATAACTAAATTCAAAAATGAAACTAACTAACAATTTATTTTAAAACAATAGGTTGAAAAATTTATATTTTTCTAATTGTCAAAATTTCAGGGGCCAAAGTGTATAATTTTAATTAAATAGCTACATTAGAAAATTAAACTAACTAACATACATTTTTTTTTAAATAATATATTGATTTATATTTTCCTACACATGTGAAAAGGGCCAAAGTGTAATTTTTAATTTAACAACTAAATTAACCAATTAAACAAATTTATTTTAAATTAAATAACTAAATTAAAAAATGAAACTAACTAACAATTTATTTTAAAACAATAGGTTGAAAAATTTAAATTTTTCTAATTGTCAAAATTTGAGGGGCCAAAGTATATTTTTTTAATTAAATAGCTAAATTAGAAAATTAAACTAACTAACATACATTTTTTTAAAAATAATATATTGATTGATATTTTCGTACACATGTAAAAGGGGTCAAAATTTAATTTTTAATTTAACAACTAAATTAATAAATTAAACTAATAGATTCTAAATTAAATAATAACTAAATTCAAAAATGAAACTAACTAATAATTTATTTTAAAAAATATATTAAAAAAAAAATTATTTTTCTAATTATGAAACTTTTATGGGTCAAAGTGCGTATTTTTTTAATTAAATAGCTAGATTGAAAAATTAAACTAAGTAACTAACATTTTTTTTTTCAATAATATATTAATTTATATTTTCCTACACATGTGAAAAGGACCAAAGTGTAATTTTTAATTTAACAACTAAATTAACAAATTAAACTAACCAACTAACTAACTAATTAAACAACTAACCAAATAAATAACAAATTATATTAAACTATCCTCTAATGTTATTTTTTTTTTTTTTTTTTTTTTTTTATAAGTTTTTAAAAACTAAATTAACAACTAACATGTAAAAAATATACTAATTAAATTAATAAATGAATTTTAAAAAAAACTCCAAAAATAGACAAACATGTGAATGGAGGAGTAGAAGTCTGAATAGAAGAAGTGTGAACGGAAGAGAAAACGCCAAAAATGAAGAACAAAATGCCAAAAATGAGAGATGGACCACATAGGAGATTTCGTTTGAACAAAATGAGAAGTGGTTTCCAAATAAATGAAGTATTCTGATATATAGGCGTTTGGTCCTCATTTTACCATAAATTATGCTGCTAATGCAGCCTTTGACCGGCCTTAAAGGGGCCAAATTCAAAAAAAAAAAAAACTTGCCTTTTTTGCAGGCAGGTAGGCCGGTACACGTTTGACTGCCCAAGCAAACGGTGGTCACCGTTTGTTTAAAAACAAAAATCTCAGTTTTGATCCCGTCCTTGTGAAGGCCGGGATAAATAAATAAATAAATAAATATATATATATATATATATATATATATATATATATATATATATATATATATATATATATATATATATATATATATATATTTATTTATTTATTTTTATCCCGGCGTTCACAAGACCAGGATCAAAAAATTAAAAAAAATAAAAAAATATCTGACACTAGTTGATCCCGGCCTTCAGAAGGCTAGGATGCTGGTCTCCCATAATAATCTTCAAACGCTAGTTGTTTCGATAATTTTGTTTTTAATAAATATTTATTTGGCAAACAACTTTTCTCTCTCTCCCTCTCCCTCTCAAATGATTTAGGGGCACCATTAACTCCCAAAATTCGGAAGAAATTATCAATTAAGCCTATCACCTTTTTTTTTTCCCCAATAACTCTTTTTGTCTTTTTCTGACCAAAATATCCATCATGTGGATGTTGAAGTAACATTCAACACGATGTTGAATGTAAAATCAATTGTTTTTTTTTTTTACGATGTTACATTCAACACCAATGGATGTTGACAATTATTCTCATGTAATATCAATTCTTTCCATGTTTTATATATATGCAAGAGTAAAATCCATATAATGTTACATTCAGCACTTGTGGATGTTGAATGTAACATCAAGTGTTCTCATGTTTTACTGCTAATTACATGGTGCAAAGTGTAATTTTGTCAAGATATTTTAAAGTGAGTTGTCACACACAAACTTGAAAAATATGTACCTCCATTCCTCCTCCCATCTCTCTCTAGATTCGTGCACATCACCAGTCAAGTATTCCCCATTTATCTTCATTTACTTTAATTTCTCTCTTTCTCTTTCTCTCTCTCTCTCTAAGTGTGGAGAAAAAACAATGAATCAATGGTAAAACCCATTTTTAGAGAGAGAGGGAGAGAGAGGTGTTGAATGTAACATCTACGAGTGATCGGCGATGATGGCAAAGACGACGAGCGAACAACGAACGGAAGGAAGACGTCTGCAAATCAATCAAATGGAAGGAAGAAGAAATCGCAAAGTGATGCTCGTCTACAAATCGATCAGCGCTTCGGAAGGAAGACGCGAATCACGGGAGGGTATTTAGGTAATCTCGTCCCCTGCCGTTTTTGAAAACAGGAGTTTTTAGTGCAAGGAATGCCAGTGATGGGAGTTTTCGGTGCAAGAAAAGGACGACAATGGGCGTAAACGGTGCAAGAAAAAGTAGATGGGAGTAAACGGTAAATAGTAACTCATTTTGGGAATAAACGGTAATTTTCCTAATGATTTATGGTCTTTGAGAGTTTGTCAATGAATATATAAATAACATTATAAGGTTATATATTAATTAAATTAAATTTTAGTAAGAGTCTGTTTGGTTGCGTAGAAAATAAAAAAAAATAAAAAAATAAAAAAATTATTTGGTAATAAAAAATATGAGAAAAAAAAATTCTAAGAAAAATGCACAATTTCCAAAACTATTCTTTTTCCACGTAAACAGAAAAGTGAAGAAAATTAACAATTATACCTTTGATAATAGATTTTTTAATTATTTTTATAAAATATGAAATTAAAATAATAAATTATATTAAAATGAATTATTTCTCTCTTTTCATTTTTCTTTCCTAAATATATAGAATGATTTTTATTTCATAAAGTATAAAAAAATTCTTTTCATTTTTTTGATTTATTTGATTTTTTTTTTCAACCAAACATAGTTTAATATAAAAAATTCAAAAAAAAAATTAAAAAAATCTGCTAATTCATATTGAAAATATATATTGTTTATTCTTTATATTCTTTATTTATTAAAAAAAAAAATCAATTTAGCCTATTTATTAATGGAAGGAATTGGTAGAAGAGAGTATTGATTATTATGATTGTTTTGTGTTGTAGCAAAAAATAAATAAATAACAAGTTTACCAAAAATTTCTTGGGATGAGTCGCGGATTAGGTCGCTCTTTTTAAAACGTTTCGCGGCTCTGTCTAAGAACGTGCAAGTAGTGTATCAGCCCTATCGTTCCCAGGATAAAACAGTCCAGAATTCTTCTCTGTCTAGGACGTTCTTTGCACTGTAGAAGTCCCGAAAACCAAACACCCCCACACACTGTTCGCAAAACGAACAAACTGCTCGGAAACCAAAATCGAACTGAAGAAACAGTACCGGAACAGATCGGAACAATTCCGGAAGAACAAAACAGTGGAAACCGAAACTGTTTGAGAACAGTTCGGAACAGAAACAGAAGAGAGCAGAAGCAGAAGCAGAACACTGTTTTTCGTTCTTAAAACTGAGGAAAAAAACTTGTATTTATAGGAGAAAAAAAAACCAAACCGTTTGAATTTTTGAAACCGAAATTAATAAAAAAAAAGTTTAAATAATTTAATTATTATTTTAAACGTTTTTATTAAAACGTTAAACGGTTTTAATTTAAAATGTTAATAAATTAAAACGTTTTTATTAATTAAAACATTTTTTTTTTATTTTAACGGTTCAATTTTTTTATTATTCAAACGGACAGTTCAAACGTTTTTTTTTTAATTAAATTGTTTTTAAAAAAAATATTTTAAAATAATTTTTTTCTAAAAAGTAAATAAGTGCCACCTCATCACACTCGCGACTCGACTCGGCTCCGCACGGCCGGCGGCAGCGCGCGGTAAACCGGTAGGGATGTAACTCCTCTCCCCTCCACAAAATATGGGTACCCCTTGGGGCACACCCCAAATGTCTCACATACCCCTAGATATCCTCATTAATTTCACATCTCCCAACCAATGTGGGATAAAAGGACTAGAAAAAATTGCTCATTTGACACTTTCTATTCTAAAAATTTTAATTAAAATTCATTTGTTTCAACAATCCCCCACTTGAATTTTTAAAAACAATTTTTTCATCGAGCAGTATAATTCAATATAAGATTGTGCATAAGAAAAGGTGTCTGTCGACTTGAACCTTTACATAGTGAAGATGCTTTAGATTATATTAAAGTAACTCGTAGTTTTGAACTCTATCTCTAACAACATCACACACACAACCCTATCAAGGTGTAGTCCAAAAGCCCGTGCTTTACGATCATGCACGTGTATCCCAGTATAGTGAATGCTCTAGAGAATTTTGCCCAAAATTCCATAGGAAGCGGCCCCACTTCCACATTCACATAGGTGAATCTATAAAGAGTACTCTTGTAGCTAGGTACTCCACTCCAAATAGAGTATAGATCTCATTAAGAGTTAATAAAAACTCAACCTTCTATCGCTTCAAGATATCATGCTTCAAACAACACATTTATGAAATAGAACTCAAATTTATAGCATGATTTTTCTCATATCACTTCATGAGTTGTTATTATCCTTTGAACCTATTTCTTGAGATTTCCAGTCTATAGGTTGGGTTTCCCCCACAAGTGACTTGTCAATCTATGGGCTTAAGTCCCATTCCTTTCGAGGTTTTGTAAACCTTTTCTCTAGCTAATCATTTCGTCAAAGGATCGGCTAAGTTATCATCAGACCGTACATGATCCACTCTCATAGCCCCTGTAGAGATATACCCTCTAATAGTGCTGTGTTTGCGACGTATTTGTCATTTTTTTCCGTTATAATAACGGTTCTGAATCTTTGCAATAGCCGCGGTACTATCACAATGGATCAAGACAGCTGGAATCGGTCTCTCCCATAAAGGGGTATCAGAAAGCAGGCTCCTTAACCACCCTGCTTCCTCGCTAGCCGAAGCTAGTATAATCATCTCAGACTCCATAGTAGATTGAGCCAAAATAGTCTGTTTCTTAGATTTCCAAGAAACAGCTCCACCAGTTATACTAAATATATAATCGCTAGTTGCCTTGGAGTCATCTGAAATGGTGTTCCAATCAGCATCGCTATATCCTTCCAGAACAGCGGGAAACTTCTGATAATGTAATCCAAGGTTCATAGTTCTCTTCAGATATCTCATAATCCTATCAATAGTATGCCAATGTTCAATACTAGGTCTGCTTGTAAACCTACATAGTAATCCAACAGCATACGCTATGTCGGACCTAGTGCAATCAGTGGCATATCGAAGACTACCTATGATGCTCGCATACTCAGATTGTCTAACACCATCACCGGTGTTCTTGAACAACTTCACACTAGGGTCATAAGGAGTACATGCTGGTTTACAATCAAAATAATTGTATTTCTTTAGAATCTTCTCTATATAATGAGATTATCCAAAGAAATTCCATGTTTAGACCTAGTTATTTTAATACCAAGGACCTAGTTATTTTAATACCAAGGATTACACTTACTTCACCAAGATCTTTCATGTCAAAATTAGCACATAGCATAGATTTTACATTATTCACAACATGAATATTGGAACAAAAAATTAGCAAGTCATCCACATAAATACATATAATAGTGCAAACATCATTTTCAGATTTATAGTAAATACATTTGTCACTTTCATTTACTTTAAAACCATGTGAAATAACTAGATTATCAAATTTCTCATTCCATTACTTAGGTACTTGTTTCAAACCGTAAAGAAATTTATCTAATTTGCATACTTTGTTTTCTTGACCAGGAATAACAAATCCTTCAGGTTGGTCCATATAAATCTCTTCTTCTAATTCACCATTCAAAAAAGTAGTTTTAACATCCATTTGGTGCACAATAAGATCATGAATTGCAGCAAGAGATAAAAGTACACGAATAGATGTAATTCTAGAGACAGGTGAGAAAGTATTAAAGAAATCTACATTCTCTCTTTGCCTAAACCCTTTGGCTACAAAACGAGCCTTATATTTATCAATGGTTCCATCGGGATTCAATTTCTTCTTAAGAATCCATTTACATCCTATTGTTTTACAACCAGGAGATAAATCTACCAAATGTCAAGTTCTATTTGACTCGAGAGAGTCTAACTCATCATATATAGCCTCTCGCCATAAATTGGCATCTATAGAGGACAATGCCTCTTGGAGAATAAGTGGATCCTCATCTATACGAGGTCGTTTACTCCTTCTAGGTTCAATATCTAATTCTTTATTAGATTCATTAATCCTAATGATAGGTTCATTACTAGAAGTCGAGCCCCCACTATTCTTCAATTTGAAAGGAAATTTATATTCATAAAAATCAGCATCATTGGATTCAATGATAACTCTATCTTTTAAATCATAAAATCTATAAGCTTTACTATTTACCGCATAACCAATAAAAACACATTCATAAACTTTACTGGCAAGTTTTCTTCTTTTGGGGTCAGAAATTTGAACATATGCCAAACAACCCCAAGTTTTAAAATAAGACAAATTTGGTTTCTTATTTTTGAAAACTTCATAAGGTGAAATTTTACTTTTCGATTTGGGAACTTTATTTAGTACATAGCAAACCGTTAATAAAATTTCACCCCACCAGTGAGAAGCTACACCGGAGTTAAGTAAAATAGCAACTACTGATTCAGCAAAAGTTCTATTTTTCCTTTCAGCCTTACCATTCATTTCAGGAGAATACGGTGCAGTTTTTTCATGAATAATCCCATGAGAATTATAAAAATCAATAAAAATATCAGAATCATATTCTGTTCCTCTATCACTACGTAATCTCTTAATTTTCTTATTGCATTGATTTTCAATCTCAGTTACAAAATTTTTAAACATATCAAAAGCTTCACTTTTATTTTTCATGAGATAAATATAAGTAAAATCAGAACTATCATCTATGAATGTAATAAAATAGTGTTTACCATTCCTAGTTAAGACTCCATCAAATTCACAAATATCATAATGTATCAAATCAAGAGATTTAGATTCTCTAATTACTGATTTATGAGGGGTTTTAGTAATTCTAGCTTGACTACAAAATTCACATTTTTCAAAATCATTCAAAGATAATTTAGGAATTAGTTCTAAGTTGCTCAAGTTTTTAATAATGCGTTTGTTAACATGACAAAGTCTAGCATGTCAAATATTAAAAGAACACAACATGTAAGCAGAAGAAGAAATTTTATTAATTTCAACATTCAGTTTGAACATTCCATCAATTGCATATCACTTCCCAAAAAATATTATTTTTGGTTAAGGTGTACAAATCAACCCCAATAGTTTGAGTAAACCCCGCATTGTTTAGAAGATAGCCCGAAACCAAATTCTTTCTTATCTCTGAAGTATGCAGAACATCTTTAAGGATGACTGTCTTTCCAGAGGTAAACTTTAATTCCACTTCACCAGAACCGGCAACAATAGTAGAGTGGGAATCACCCAGCAACACTTTCTTGTCTTCACTTTCAGAATAAGACTTGAACATAGAACGATCATAGCAGACATAGCGTGAAGCACCAGTGTCTACCCACCACCCTTCGGATCCACCAACTATATTGATTTCAGAAATCATAGCTATAACTTGGTCCTCGGTAAGATTCGCCAATGGAACAGGACGACGTCTTTGCCGGCAGTTCCGAGCCAAATGGCCCGCATTCCCACAGTTATAACAAGTAAACTGTTCAGAATTATTTCTTGAAGGGAGTTTGTTTCTATTCTGATTTTGATGCACATTTCTGTTCTGGTTGTTGTGGTTGCGATTCTGATTTTGATTTTTCATATTTTTTCCTTTAGGTTTCAGAATAGCGTAAGATGATTTTTTGTGAGCGTTGTTAGAAACAACAAGCACTTCATCTTTCTGATCTTGTTTTCGGGCCTCCTCCTCAATCCGAAGACGAGTGATCAAACTTTCTAAAGAAAACTCTTTAGTTTTATGCCTCAGAGTATTCTTAAAATCTTTCCAAGAGGGGGGTAATTTGTCAATTAAAACAGCAATTTGAAATTGTTCATCAAGGGACATACCTTCAGCAATTATTTCGTGAGCGATTTTCTGAAGTTCATGAGACTGAACTTCCACTGATTTGTCGTCGGTCATTTGATATTTCAGATACCGACTAACAGTATATTTTTTACTTCCAGCCTCCTCAGTGTCGTATTTCTTCGAAAGAGCATCCCAAACTTCCTTTGCAGTTTTGTTAGAGCAGTAATAATCATACAGATCATCAGACATACCATTAAGAATAAAATTCTTACAACGGAAATCATTTTCCTCTCAAGACTTAACTTCTTGAATCTGAGCGTCTGTAGAAACTTGAGGTAATTGAGGTTTTTCGGTTGTACAGACATATGCTACTTTTTCGATAGTAAGAAAAAATAACATTTTCTGTCTCCATCTTTTAAAATGAAACCCTTCGAAACGAAAGGGTTTGTTGAGATCAACAGTTACTTGTTTAAAATCGTGATCAGTAGACATCTTAGTAGATATTGGACGTCTTAAAATTGTTGTAGCAAAAAATAAATAAAGAACAAGTTTACCAAAAATTTCTTAGGATGAGTCGAGGACTAGGTCGCTCTCTTTAAGACGTTTCGCGGCTCTGCCCAAGAACGTGCAAGCAGTGTATCAGTCTCGTCGTCCCCAGGATAAAACAACCCAGAATTCTTTTCTGTCTATAACGTTCTTTGCACTGTAGAAGTCCCGAAAACCAAACACCCCCACACACTATTTGCAAAACGAACAAACTGCTCGGAAACCAAAATCGAACTGAAGAAACAGTACCGGAACAGATCGGAACAATTCCGGAAGAACAAAACAGTGGAAACCGAAACTGTTTCAGAACAGTTCGGAACAGAAACAAAAGAGAGTAGAAGCAGAAGCAGAACACTGTTTTTCGTTCTTAAAACTGAGGAAAAAAGCTTGTATTTATAGGAGAAAAAAAAACCCAAACCGTTTGAATTTTTGAAACCGAAATTAATAAAAAAAAACGTTTAAATAATTTAATTATTATTTTAAACGTTTTTATTAAAACGTTAAACGGTTTTAATTTAAAACGTTAATAAATTAAAACATTTTTATTAATTAAAACGTTTTTTTTTTATTATTATTTTAACGGTTCAAAAAAAAATTTATTATTCAAACGGACAGTTCAAACGTTTTTTTATTTTTTTATTTTTTTTAATTAAACTGTTTTTAAAAAAAAAATTAAAATAATTTTTTTCTAAAAAGTAAATAAGTGCCACCTCATCACACGCGCGACTCGACTCGGCTCGGCACGGCCGGCGGCGGCGCACGGTAAACCGGTAGGGATGTAACTCCTCTCCCCTCCACAAAATGTGGGTACTCCTTAGGGCACACCCCAAGTGTCTCACATACCCCTAGATATTCTCATTAATTTCACCTCTTCCAACCAATGTGGGATAAAAGGACTAGAGAAAATTGCTCATTTGACACTTTCTATTCTAAAAATTTTAATTAAAATTCATTTGTTTCAACATTTTGTGTTTGAAAAGCTTGGAGAATTGGTACTACAGAATATTGATAGTGATGACTGGAAACTTGAAGAATGCAAAAATCGCGGTGGAAGCCAACATCTTGAAGTACTTAAACTTACTTTGTGGTTGCTATGGCAATTATATAGTCCAGCTCCACAAAACAACAAACGCTCCTGGTATACTTGTATGACGCCTGTTAAATCATTTTTCATTCACACAATTTTATTTTTATGGTGGGTATATTGTCACTCATTTATTTTCTTTTCAGCATGTCTATCAACGCATGGGAATCGATGATACCACTTGCTTTCTTTGCTGGAACTGGGTAACCATTTATCTTTTGTTTGTTTATTCATCTTACAAAACGGCTTCATTCTTAACCTGTCTGCTTTGTCATCGCACGCGTACGCAAGAAAAGCTAGAAAATTAGTGAATTTGACGTAAAGAAGTAAGAATGCTCAGAAAACTAATTATTTTTCATGTAAAATTAATTTTCGATGCATTAAAATATTTTAATCTTGTCCAATGCCAGCATGCTTTAGAAATTGATAGGACGTGTATTGGTTTTTCATTGTCAAGGAATGGTGTTAGAATAATTGAGAGCACAAGAGGAAGTGAGATAAAAGTGCTGATATGTGTGAACGCTGCAGAATAGTACTATGTATAAAGGTGTTTATATGTAGTCAATGATTAAGGTTTTTAACTTATAGGCTTTGATTAAGGTTTAACCTAAAGGGCAAAGCACATACATATATTAGCATCCTCTCAAAATTAAGATAGTAAAATCATTATCAACTTGAGTTTGGGTAGTAAAGTGTGAGAGCGTTCAGGTTAATGGGCCGTGGTGAAATTTTCTACAGTTTGATCGGTAGAATTGATTGGGTGGAGATGAACTAGACAATTTGATGACAGATGAAATGGTAATCATTCTCGATATGTTCGGTGAGCTCGTGGAAAACGTCGTTGTGGGCGATTTTAATGACACTCTAATTGTCACAATAAATAGTGGTTGCATTGGGAGATGGAACTTCCATATCATCAAGCAACCATCAGAGCCGAAGTAATTCTTGAGTGCCATCAACAAGAACACGATACTCGACTTTTGTAATACTCCGGAAATTTATATTTTTGAAAAACATTATTTTATATAAGTGTAAAGAATAAAGCATCGAATCCCATAGGCGGACTGTGTGATATACTCAATTATTGTCCCGAAATTTACTACGTGATAGATACAATGTAAGGCAAATAATATCTGATTAATAAACAATGTGAGTACCACAATTTAGAGCACGTAATCAAATAATCAAATAAAATCGTTTTAAAAAGATTTTCAGACTTTTAAGTTTGAAAACGATTTTCTAAAAATATTATAACCAAGCAATCAATAATAATATGAATTCAAAATGAAGAACAATAGTTTGGAAAGATCTCAGTGGCAAAACATCAAAGATTGAAATAGAATTGCAATATAGCACAAGTCGGTGACGCCAAATCAACAACACTTTAAATCAAGAATTTCGCATAAATATCTCAAAAAATCTAAGCGTAATAATCACTCTTAGAAAAGCTTAGATTTGATTGTTCTTGATGCAATTACTCTCAATCCCGCATGTCTATATTTATAGACTGATAACAAGCCTTCCAACGATTACTTTTCAAAAGATATGCCTCTAAAAAACACTATTAGACCCCATATAATACCATCTTTCATTTTAGGGATATTTCACATTAAAATTGCTTTCTAAATCTCTCAAATAAACCCATATAATAATTCTCAATTTACAATCATAAAGATCGGAAGTATTTATTTACTTAAATTAAGAGAATCATAAATTATATGGACCAAATTAATAGTGATATTAAAATAGATGTACTATATCTTTAGTAGGTTCAAATCCCCCAAATCTCTCCATTGGAATCATTGAAAATGGATAGTTTTATATCAGGAAACCAAGTTCCTCGAAATCACAACTGAAACAGTTGATTGATCGATCCCCTAAAATCGGTTAACTAATTGAAACAGAGATGAAACCAAGCCAAAAAGCATAGGCAATCGGTTGATCGAAATTACCTATTCGGTTGACCAAATGGTTAAGAACCCAAAATCCTACCAAAATTAAAGCTCAGTCGGTTGACCGAATTCTATATTTCGATTAACCGAATTATACAGGGAGGTTTCAATTTACTCCGAAAAACACATTGACTAAAACGGTTAATCGAATTTTTCTAAACGGTTGATCGATTGATACAGGTTGGTCCATTTCTGTTTCGCCAAACTCACTGACTCAATCGGCTAATCGATTTTTCCCAATCAGTTATCCGATTTGTTCAAGATATCCATTTTCTTCACCAATTCTACTCCAAAACACACTGTTTGATTTAGTTAACCGATTGCTTTTCTTAGTCGATTGAATTGACCCGAAAATACACATTTTCATACTTTAAACCTTGTTTTCTAATTAGGTCGATTATCAATTTGATTTCACATAAAGAGCACATATCAAATTCTTAATTAGGATCCTAAATTCTACCATTTCAATATCAAAACACATATAAAGATAACTTGTTTAATAGTGTTATATATGATCCCAATTCTTGTTGCATTAAGAGTATATGACTAGAGAGTTATTTTCACCTAATTTTTTCAAGGTCTTCAACACTCTTCATTTCTTCATTACGTTCATTTTTGCACTCTTTACATTTTCTTCATGATGTCTTCATATTAAACAACAATTTGGAACTCTTTTCTGAAATACTCAATGAACACATTAGTTCCACCAAAAATATTAACACTTAATTGTTCATCAAAACCTAGGGATCAACAGGGTTAAGTGAAGTAAGGATTCTTGTTCTTTTCTGTAGCTTGCTCCATATTCAAATATTTGCGGACGTTTTTGGTGCTAAGCAAGCTAGCAATGCGTAGGATAGAACAAGAATTCTTATACGGATTATTATTCCCCTACTTGTGCTAGAAGGTTATTCTATATTCTTAATACAACAACAATGTAAATAACTATACAGAAAATAAAAATAATGTCACTCTCCAAGATAAGTGTCCTAAGTATAATGGGGCTTTGGTTATTCCATTATCCTGGGCTCACTATATGTGGTTTTGGCTTTTATTCAAGTGTATCCTAAAAATAGCTTGGTTCCCAGACCTTCAAATCTCTGGCATCCTCCCCGAGGGAACATCCATCTTTGGTTGGTGGTCCCAGTAAGAAGAGGTTCGTAGCTGGATCCCAAGAGATGCAACCCCCCCCCCCCCCCCCTTGCTTCTACTAACTTCTCTTTCTAACCTAAGGTTTTTCAGGGCTTAGATAGGTGCAATGAAACCACCGATGAAAGCCCCTACTGCTAGCCTCTTTATCCCTAAGAGGGTTTCGGCTTGGATTTTCATCATGATATGTAACGCAAATTGAGTACTCGTGCGTTGGAGAGAATATACAATAATATAAATGCATAAATGTAAAGATATTATTTAAATGCGATAATGTAAAGATAATAAATGTAAATATAGTAAATAAAAACAGTAGATATGTATGCCTGCTAATACATACACATGAAATTATATGCTTAGTATGTTTTTTGTTGTTGTTGTTATTATTATTATTGTTATTGTTATTGTTGTTGTTGTTGTTGTTGTTGTTGTTGTTGTTATGGTTGTTACTGTTATGTTTTTTATAGGGAATTGTTTATGTTTGAATTTAACGGCGTAATGCTTGGATGTTATTAAACAGAGAATATGGATTTAGACTCCAACTAGACTTGATTCTCTTATGAAATCCCCAACGGAGTCGCTAGCTGACGTACCCTGAATTTCGATAGAAGAAAGAGTAAAGAATTAGAAAGAGGGTGAAAACAAGTTTCACCCATTTCTCTCTAAGTCATCTAAATCAGTTCATTTTGAAATTGATTTTTTAAGGGCTTTTTTAGGTGTTGGTTTTGAAAAACTTCTTGGGTTGAGATGTTTGTTAAAAAATAAAGTCGTCACCTAACATGGGGTTAAATGGTGTGCTAAGTCACTGGAATTTTGGAAATTCATTTTGCCTTTGGAAATGACCCATGTTTTGACTTCCATAGGTCTATGTACCAGAGATATTCTTTAAGTTCGGAAGTTGGTTATGCTTAGGGAAGATGTTAGACACCCCAAGATACCCGTCTGAAGACGATACCTCAGTTTAAATAGATATTCACTGTTAAACACTATCTAAGCAGTTTTCTTTAATTCACTTAAACAAGAATAATTTCCCTTTTTAAAGTTTTTGTTCTTTTTATGTATTTTTGACATGATTTAATGAATTGTAGGTAAATACTAGAGCTAATACTAGTCAGCGACACACAATAACAGTTTATATATAAATAGATATGTAAATATGCAAGCTATGCTAAATGAAATGCAAACTAAGACTAAGTTGTTTGGATATGTGATCGAACTCGCACGTGGGTTGCCTACGTATCTTAAATAAGAATCAGGTCATCACGTAGTTCATTCTAGTTTGGGTAAACGGTATGGTTTATTATTAGAGGTGTGACCAAACCCATATGGGTTACCTACGTACTTTGGTTGGTTACCAAAGATCAGGTCAGACGTAGTTCGTTCTTGTCTCGTTGAAAACTGGATTCATTATTAGAGGTGTGACTAAACCCTTATGGGTAACCTACATAAGGGTAACCTACATACTTTGGGTTGTTACCAAAGATCCAGTCGAACGTAGTTCAGTCTTATTATGTTTGAAAAACTGGACTGATTTTGGTTAAATCTAAGTTAGTTTTAGTTAATGACTGGTTTGTTTATTTTGTTTTGATTGATTATCAGTTAGTTTTGGTTGTGAACAACCTGAGTAACAAACCTTTGATTTTGTCAAGAACCTTAAACAAACTCCTTTGTTTTGATTAGTTTAGTGCTTGTGTGTGAGTTGTGAGTTAAAAAGTGAAAAGAAATACCATATATTTATACCAGTCGTACTTGTAACTAAGTAAAACGGGAAGGTTTCAGAAGAAGAATCACATATATTCCCGAAAGAGTAGAGGCCCTCCCTTTATCCCGAGTTCTTAGACACAAGGGTCTGTCAGTGTAGTATATAGTATATATGTATATATGTGTGTGTGTTTTTACCAAAAAAAAAAGAAAATAAATACGATGTTCTTGGGGGGGGGGGGGGGGGGGGGGGATCGTATAAACTATATACAACTCATGGTGTAAATAATCATTTTGTTCAAATCCTCACGTGATCTTAACACGTTACTAGATGATTTGAAGTTCTTGAATGTCTTGGCATGTTTTTGAATACTCTTAGATGTTTTTGAATGTTCTAGAGATGCTTGGAATGATTTTTTTATGATTTGACCCTAATTTAGCTGTTATAGTTAAGATTAGGTATTTGCTTAATGTTCTTGAGAAAATCAAAAGTTTGTTAGGTTGTTTTAGTGTTTGTTTGGTTCTTTTATGGATTTTATGAGTTATGAACATGAAACTAAGTGTATTAGCTACATGATCCTAATATATACAAAGCGAATATACACAAAATCAACCAAGAATCATACGGGGTTTGATAAGAATATACCTACTTAGGGGATGTGGTCTTCCCTAAGTGTTTACCTCCCTTTCCTCCTTGATCTTCTTCGTTGGTGGTTGATCGGTGGTCATCGGTTCCTCAAGTTTTTAGCCAAGAACCCAAGAACAACCTACCTAGGGGATGTGGTCGTCCCTAAGTAGCTAACCTCTTTTCCCTACTTACTTCTCTTGGCTCTGTGTTGATCGATGATCATCGATCCTTGAAGTTCTTGTTCTAAGAACTCCAAGAACACCTTCCACAACTAGATTTCGGCAAAACAACGACGTCTTAGAGACACTTATTTTGTTCCAGTGGTTGAGTTTACGAAGTGGAGTTTCTTTTACATCAAACCCCCTCCACATGACAACAAGAATCAAAATTCCAACCACGTTCCTAACTATCACAAAACACGGTTATGTATGTGGTGCTTGGTTAGTGTTTTTGTTTTATAGTTTTTCCATGAGTTTTGATTAAAATTATTACTACTAATTTTATACACAAAATTTATTAACTTATTCTCACACCGGAAGGTTTTTAACTGACACCACACTAGTGCCACCTTAATCTTTTCGGTTATTAGAGGCACTTATTTTGTTCCAGTGGTTGAGTTTACGAAGTGGAGTTTTTTCTACATCAAACCTCCTCCACGTGACGACAAGAATCAAAAATCAAAATTCCAACCATATTCCTAACAACTATCACAAAACACGGTTATTTATGTGGTGTTTGGTTAGTGTTTATGTCTTATAGTTTTTACTTCTAATAAATTGAGATGGGATGAGATGTAAATTTTGTTTCTCTTTCGAAGTATTCTAAAAAAAGAAACATCTTTGGAAACGACCATTGTCCTAAAATTGTTTCTTTTAATTTATGAGAATAGAAACAAAAAAACATATTTGCATGCAACAATTGTTCTTTTTCTTTTTTTATTTTTAAATGTATGGTGGTCGGTGGGGTGGTAATGGCTGACAAGTGGTAGTGGCTAACGAGGGTGGCGTGGCCGACAAGTGGTGTTGGTCAGCGAGATGGTAGTAGGAATAAGTTTGTGATAGTAAATAGAAATCAACATTTGTTTGTTTCTCAAATTCTAAAAAAACAAAATATGAAATAAGTCTAAATTACTTTCAAAATTTTAGAAACAAAAATGTGGAGTTCTTTACCCATTAATTGTCTTTTAAATAAAAAAATTCTGAAAATTTATGTACATAAACTTATTTACAGATTAGTGATAAAACGCAAGGTGGAAATGCGTTTTTCAAAAAACGCATTTCCCTTTTGCGTTTCTAAAAAAAAAATTGGGAAAAGGCATAAATGAAGAACGGTTCTACGGTGTTTTTTCAATATTTTTTTTTACCGTCTAAGAAACGCAGATCGTTCCTACGTTTCTCGTTTGATAGAAATATAAGAGGGGAGAGAAAGAGAGAGAGAGAGAGATCGGGAACGGTGTATAAGAGGAAGTCATGTGGTTGTGCTGCTGTCGGATACTGTGGTACTGCACCAGATCGCCTGATTCAGAGGCTGCAAAAGGATCACCAATCGGTGTTCGATAGTTTGAGAAAATGGACTGAAAGAGAAAGAGAGACTGTGTGTGTGTGTGTGAGAGAGAGAGAGAGATGAGAGAACGAGAGACTAAGGTCGGAGGAGTAATAGAGAAAAGAGAGACATGTAGAAGTGGGGAATGAATGGTTTTTGTTGAGAAGTGTGAACAATTTGCAATTAATATTGTTTTTTTGGGTTTGGGACTCGCAGTAAAGCACTAAGGTGAGGTGGGGGGGGGGGGGGGGGGGGGAGGGGGGGGAAGGAATCTAGGTAATTGGGATTTTTTGTTGGGAAGTGGAAACAACTCATAGCATCATTTTAAAATTATTTTTTTAATCAACTAACGATATAGCTTCTTACAAATTGAAAGTTAGAGAATTAATTTTTTTGACACTTTATACGCCATCTCTTTTATTACAATTTCACTTTGACTCAATTTTTTATTACTTACGTTTAACGAATCGGGCGACCTGGTGTAGCACCGCAGCGTCCGACGATAGCACAACCACATGACTTCATCTTATACGCCGTTGCCGATCTCTCACTCTCTCTCCCCCTACTTATATTTATGTCCAACAAGAAACGCAAGAACGATTTGCGTTTCTCAACAACAAACGCATTTTATAAATGTATTTCTTGTTGAAAAATGTAGATCATTCTTGCGTTTCTCAAATGGTAAAAAAAAAAAAAAAAACGTAGAACCGTTCTTCATTTCTGCACTTTCCCAACTTTTTTTTTTTGGAAACGCAAAAGGGAAATGCGTTTTTTGAAAAACGCATCTCCACCTTGCGTTTTATCACTGATCTGTAAATAAGTTTATGTACATAAATTTTAAGAAATTTTTTATTTAAAAGACAATTAATGGGTAAAGAACTCCAAAAATGTGTATACCATATATTTTTTACATTAATTCCAAATTTTTTAAACAACAAAAACAGTAACCCTTAATTATTGGTGCTAACGGGAAGACTAAAAATAATCTCTTTATAATTATGTTTCTTTTACGAAAACAAGTCAAATATAAAACCAAATCGGGAAAAATACCAAATAGTCTCCTTAGAAAGCTAAATCTACAAGATAGTCCTACTATTTTTTTTTTTGCACAAGATATTCCTTCAAAAAATGCTGATTTGCACAAGATGGTCCTAAATTTTTTGAAATGACGATTTTACCCTTTCTACACCTTTTTTTTTTCCCCTTTCTTTTTCTCTCCCAAGTCTTGCACTTGATTTTTCCCCCTCCATCTTCTTTCGACGAAATCTCCAACCGCCGTGATATCCACCTCCACGAATTCGACGAAATCCCCACCGTAATCTGCGACGAAATCCCCGACGTAATCACCGCCTCCACGAATATGGCGAATGGTGAAAAATCAGATCTAAGATTTTCAGATTTGAGCTTTCAGATCTGGATATCGGCGATCAAAGGAGAAAAGATCAGCCCGAGAGTCCAACGATCTCTGCTTTATGCCGTCGGGATTGATGGCGAAGAGCTTGATGATTCGGTCAGAGACCTTCTTGGAGGACGACGACGGTTCAGATGAAGTGGCGAAAGATCTCGTGATTGTGGCATTGTAATAATGGGACAACGAAGGAGTTATGCGGATTCGGGAAGAGAGTCTCTGAAAACTAGTGATTGTCATTTGTATGGTGGTGATGATGGCTTGGTTTGTGGAAAGCAAGCCATGGTTGAAAAATCATCTTACGTTTTTTGCTTCTGATATATTTGTGTGCGCATATATAATGTCTATGATTCAACAGATATATTGCAATTGGAAGCAATAACAGCAAATTGGTTTGGAAAAAAGAATTTGGTTTGAAAAAAATGTTGTTTTGGTTGCTTGATTTTGGCAATTACAGTTGGTTGTGTATTTTGGAATTGATGAATGTTTTTCCTAATGTTGAGAGTTTAATTTTTGATTTTAGAAAAATTAAAGGACAATTAGTTTTTTTTATGTCGTGTTGAGAGAATTATCAATTTGCATGAAGAAATTGAGTGTTTGGATTGATTTAGTTGATTTAAATAGAATTTAGGGTTCATTTTGTTGAATTGATTTTGTTTGTATTAATTTGAATGAAAAAATTAGAATGTAACACTATCTTGTGTTGAATACGGCGATAAAAGTGGAATATAATACGATCTCGTGTTATATTTTAACATAAGATCGTGTTAAATATAACACGAGATTGTGTTGAATATCAATATAAATGTAAAATAGAGAAATTATCAATTTGAATAAAAAAAATTAAAATGTAACACGATTTAAGATTGTGCTAAATTATGAAAAAATTGTAATGTAACACGATCTCGTGTTATATTCAACATGAGATCGTGTTAAATATAACACAATCTGAAAATGTGTTAAATGTAACACAACTCTCATGTTGAATATAATATGAATAGTAAAATCGTCACAAAGAGACATAGACTATTTTGTAACACATTTTTTTAAAATGTGTATCGGTAGTTTTGACCACTTCTTGATAACTGCCCAACCAAATCCCCACAATTTTGAGTTTGACTTACAATTGCGAAGCAAATAAAAGTAAAAGAAATACATGTATCTTTAATTGTAATATCTTTACTTCGTATTTATAGCAAGTTAATTATCCAGGTCAATACACTCTAAAACCACAGAAGAATATTCATTCAATTCTAAACCAAACCTACCGGAGGAGAACTGCACCGAGTCAGCCGACATAATAACTCGTTGTCCAAAACGAGCCGACTCACTCCCCTTCTCTAACCTTCCATGTTTTTCCCTCTTTACCTCCCCTCTGTACGCCTTCAATATTTCTAATTTACCCTTCAATTCATCAATCAATCCCCATAGGATCCCGATGGGGGGTTTTACTACGGTGAACAACGCCGACAATCTTTCTCTGCAACTCTCTAAC
Organism: Eucommia ulmoides; assembly: GCA_016647705.1. Taxonomy (NCBI): domain Eukaryota; kingdom Viridiplantae; phylum Streptophyta; class Magnoliopsida; order Garryales; family Eucommiaceae; genus Eucommia; species Eucommia ulmoides. The sequence continues at coordinate 47,426,473 of CM028339.1, read as the reverse complement.
CTCTTCAAAGCGCACACTAACTCGACCGATTCTCCGAAAGTGAGGCCACTCAGCCTCTCCTTAAACTCACCGAGTCGGAGTATAAACTCATTAACCGCGGCGAGATAATCGCTACCCGTTAAAACCATGACCTCGTACAACAAGGGGTTGCCTTCTACGAGGAGAGAATCAGGTACTTCGCACAGTTCTTGAATCCATCCAACCAACGAATCCACGTCTCTGATCAAGTCCACGTTAGTAGATGACGAAACCCTCTCCTCTTCCTTGTCTTTCTCGAGATGGCAAGAAGAGGAAGAGAAAAAGAACCCCAAAATCCTAGACACAGAGAGTATTGTTTCGAGGTACCGAGCGTACCACCGTACCCAGGCGGAGAGGGCCCAAGTCTTGGGGGTGGCGCCGTCTCGGAAGTCGGAGAGTTTAAGGTAGTTCCGTCCGCCGGAGGTGGGGAAGACAGAGAGCTGATCCTGCAGGATGAAGGATCCGCGACTGACGATGTGGTGGACGGCGACGAGGCACTTCAGGGCGACGTGGGCGTCGCGGGTGCGGTGCAGACGGTCCATCAGGGAATGGACGACGGCAGAGGCAGTGGCGCGTGAGCTGTCACCGAGGGTTAGGAGGTTGGAGAGGTGGTGGTCGTTGGGTGATCCGGAGGGGGAGTGGGTGGTGGCGCGGAGGACTGCTTGGTGGAGAGACGCCTTGTTTGGTTTCGAAATTAGTGTTGCCTTGGATAGGGAGGCCTTATCTTTGATGACTCCAAAGAGATCTCTGAGTGTCCTTATCCTTCCCATGGAGGCGAGGGAGAGAAAGAGAAAGGAGTCGAAATGTGTGTTTGTATGTGTGAGAGAGAGAGAAACAGGTTGATAGTGGTTAATACTAATTCGACTTTAATTGGTTTTATTATTTATTATTGCGTGTGTTGATTAAGTCTAAACATAGACATTATGCGAAAAGGATTATTTTATTGCAGGTTGTCTTAATCCGACAGACCAGTGGACCCTTAAAAAAATCAAATGAACGCAATTGAAAATAATATTGCACGTTACCAAGAAGTCCTTTGAGAACAAAATCATCAAATACATTTTATTTTATTTTTTTTATTTATTATTATTATTTTTTAAATATATTACAAAATAGTCATTTTAATTTTTTTGTGACGATTTTACCCCTTATGTTATATTCAACACGAGAGTCATTTTATATTCCACAATCTCAGATTATGTTACATTCAACACAATCTCAAATCGTTTTATATTCAACACGATCTCGTGTTAAATATAAAACAAGGTTGTGTTACATTCTAATTTTTTTTATCATTCAACATAATCTTAAATCGTGTTACATATCAATTTTTTCATTCAAATTGATAATTTCTCTATCTTATATTCATATTGATATTCCACACAATCTCGTGTTATATTCAACACGATCTCATGTTGAAATATAACACGAAATCGTGTTATATTCCACTTTTATCGTCGTATTCAACACAACATCGTGTTACATTCCAATTTTTTAATTCAAATTGATAATTCATCTCTCCTACATTCATATGCTTGATTTTTACCGATACAAACTAAATCAATCTAACCAAATGAACTTTATATTCCATTCAAATCAACCAAATCAATCCAAACAAATTAACCAAATCAATACAAACCCTAGAAAAATCAATTTGAATTAGAAAATCGCGTCGAATCCAGGTGAAATTTTCATCTTTTCTTTGTGTGAATCCAAAAGTTTCAAACTATGGCTTCTGCAATTGTATTAGATCAAGATTCGACCGATTCATCTTTTCAATTCCGCTCTCGATCCAATCCACCCAATGATTGAAAATAGACTGTCACTCATGCTCTACACCAAAAACTAGTCGATGAAGAAATCACAAAATGGATCTATACGAAGAGTAATAACACTCTGAGCACTCGGAGCTCACGACGATTCAATTCGAAATCAAGTTCTTCGGATTCGAGCTATGGAGGCATGTTTTCGTCATCGGAAACGGAGTCAACCTCTAGATCGATGGAGGTATCAAGCTTGGCCGCCACCAATTAATCCAATCCCAACCCTAGGTCTTCAATTTGCCATCCAATGGCATCGATTGAATCGATTCATCGTCGTGGGCACCAAATGAAATCGAAGAGACGACGGCGACGAAGGCTATGACAATGAAATCGAAGCGACAACGGCAGAGGCAGGCGACGGCTAGACGACGCGATGGCAATGGATGAAGAAGAGGAACTAAGCTGGATCTAGGCAAAGTGATTTATGATTGAATTCCAGAGACATTCTTATCATTTGGTATATCAAAGTCCACGGCCTATTTCGGGAGCCGCAACTATCGTTGGGTGGAAAAAAATCGTTGTTGTCATCGCCATGGTGGTGGTTTCGTAGCGGCAGTGGCCATGTCGGTTAGAGAGAGAGAGAAGGAAAGGCTGATGATTTTGGTGAGTAGATCATGAGGGTGGTGAATAGAAGAAGGGTATAATGGGCAAACCAAATAAATTAGGACTATTATGTGCAAAGTACCGCCTTTTTGAGGATTATTGTGTGCAAAAAAAAAAAACATGTGGGTTTATTTTGTAGATTTTGTCCTTTATTTGGAATTTTTTGTATTTTTCCCAATAATATTTGATAATTTGTCCGAAACTTAAATCAAATATAACATATCTTGATGATGTTTGAAACTTAAACCACGTCTTTGATTTCAAAGTATGGTTTCCGCAAAAATATATATGCAAGGGATCTCCAGTATGAGAATTAATTAAAATTTAGTATTATAAAAAGAATTTGTTAATTTTTCTGAATTTTTTTTTCACTTCACTTAGGAGTCGGTATTTAAATGGACTTTCAGCTTTCATAGTTAGCACATTTAGTCTTTCAAGTTTTGATTTAATTTAATCTGATCCGATCACAATTTTTGTTAGAGAAATTGGACGGAAACCATTAGATTAATATTATTTTTGTAATGTCCTATATGATCACTTTTAATGTGAAATAAGGATATAAATATATATTTTGCTTACTTTTTGTATTCTCACTGCACGAAATTTCATTTTTATTGAGAAAATATTTGATCGTCAAAAATAGTAGACTCGTCACTAAAGTTTTTTAGCGGGTAATGAGTTCGTCACCATGTTCGTTGCAAAAGCATCCTTAGCAAAAGTCTTTCATGACGATTTTCTGAAATCCTTGCTAAAAATATGTATTTAGCGAGGAATTAAGTCGTCACTAATGTCCTCATTAAAAGAAATACTGGGTTGCAAAAAATCACATTTTGAAATGAATTTTATTTGAATTCTTCATTAATAATTTATATTTAGCGACCAACTAAATTTCTTACTAAAAATAAGTATACAAATTTAGCAACAAAAGATTAATCCTTATAAAAAATTCAAACTAAAGCTATAGCGAAAAAACTTCATTCGTCACCAAAAGATTTACATATAAAAAATAATTAATGCGGAAATTGTACTTCTGACTAAAATTAGAATTGCGATATTTGGTATGACAACAAATTTCCTCACTAAAAGCATACATTCGTCATGTTTAAAATTTGGGGCAAATATTTAGAAACAATACATGTTTATTACATTCAAAATTCAAAGAGAAACAAAAATCCATAGCGATAACATACATTCTAATCATATGTAAATAAAACTAGGGATTCGTAGGCAATCCGTAAGGGTTCGGTCGTACCACTGAAACAAAATCTTCGTATGAACGAACTATGTTTCGACCTGATTTCCCATTAAAATAGGGATACGTAGGCAACCCTTACGAATTCGGTCATACCACTCAAACAAAATCATCGTAGATAAGAACTACATTTTGACCTGATTCCTGACCTAGGCAATCAGGATACATAAGCAACTTATGTGGGTTCGGTCATACACTTAAACCAAATTGTTGATCCTAAGATTTTAATGGATAATTAAAAGTTGATATTTTTTGTGAAACTAACGATTTTATTGAGTGTTTAAGTTTATTAGTTCCAGTGATGAAAATGATCATGAAGATATTATGACAATGCTAAAGATGATGACAAAGATGATGGAAGATTAAGAGTTTGAAGAAATTGAAGAACTTATAAAAAACAACTCAGGTTAAAATTTAACTCTTAATGTATCCCAATTAGGATCACATACGACACAAAATATTTTTCAAAATTATGTGTGTTTTTATAAGATCCTAATTAGTTAAATTATTTGCTCCTATGTGTAATTGAAAAAGAAATAAAGATAATTTATTAAAATTGAATTTAAGATTTAGTGGAGCTAACCAAGAAAAGAAATATGTTAAAGGGGCGAAAACATCGATGAAATTGAATGAAAATGAATTAAGGAGACGTGTTCCAGAAATGGTCGACCGACAGGTAAGTCGACCTGTATCTATGAATCAAACTCCTTAAATTGTTCGGTCGACAGGTAGGTCGACCTATGGCCAAATTAGGAACTCTCTGGATTTCTAAGTCAACAGATAGGTCGACTTGTAAAACTCTCTGAATCGTTCAATCGACAGATGAATATGGGCGGTCGACTGATGGACGAAGAGTTTTTTGGTTTGGCTACATCCTGAATTGGGCGGTCGACAAATGAGCTTTAGTCGGCCGACAGGTGGAGCTGTTTCAAGATTTTATGGAATTTCGGATTTTATTCAAAAAGTAGCCGTTACTAGCTATTTTTTGGTTAAGATATATGAGATATCTTAGGGATCTAATGTGTTTTGAGTTATTTAATTAATATTTAAATATCCCTATAGATATGGTTCAAGTAGTTTCGATATTTCTTAATTTGGTACATGAAATTGTTTCAATCTTATCGAATTGAGATTGAGTAAAGGTTTGAGGGAATTAATTAAATATTTTAAGAGATATTTTAAGTGAATTATACCAGGAATGAATCATTATGATATAGAGGGTCTATTGGTGTAATTAAATGCCTTGATTTATAGGAACTAACTGTTATAGGGATTGTTTCAAGTGGCTTTAATTAGACCTGGAGATTTCACATGTGAATTGACCTAGAAATTAAGATAATCCAAATCATTCTGAGTTATTCAGCTCTCGTGCTTTTTAAGAGTAATCATACTGAGTGCATTGTGAGAACTTTCTTGAGATTCGTTCTTGAGAAATTTTTGCTGTGAATTATTGCTACTACCGATCTGAAGTGTCATTGTTATGCTAATCATTATTCTTTCGGTGGAATCCTAGTGAGATCTTTCCAAATTATATACTATTAATTGTTGCTTGATTTTATTATTTATTATTTGGAATTTGATCTTTGAAATTGTTTTCCGGATTTGTTATTGAAAATTATTTTTGAAACAATTTCTTGAGAAAATCTGATTACGTGCTTAACTGCTTGCTACCTGATAGGTGTAAAATACTTACGTATTTTCGAATCGATTTTGTTAGTTTTTGAGTACGTTTATAGTTATTTTTATATGTTTTAATATATTTTTATTCTTTTTGTATTAAAATAGGTGCGTGGGGTGAAAAGGTATGAAATCGAAGTGAAAATGATGTGATCGAACCAAAGCGGACGAAGTTACGGTGGATAAATGAACAAGGAGGCAACATTGTGAAATAATCCTACCGCATAGGCGTCCAGACCTTCTCCTAGGCTGTGAAGATGCTGAGAACATTTCCAAGTCCACCGCCTACTTCTTCGCCTAGGCGATCACCAAACCTGCAAAGCCGGTACAGGTACAGTAACGTCAAGACCATTTTGGAATATTATTCCATTATATTTTGGGGAAACTTAAAACATGGAAGTTGTAGATGTTTGTCTTATATTTCTATAGGTTTTTGAATCACCTCAATTGGAGTTCGGATGAAGAAGTTACAGCTAAAATACCAACTGGTGTCACTACTGCAGTGGTGACACAACCGCCGTGGCAGTGAGGGTGCTGAGAAAGACCAAAGGTCACTGACGAACCCCCACCGCAGCGGTGAAGAAGCAGAGAACATAAATAGGCTACTGACTACCTTTCGCCGCGACAGTGAACCAGTAGAGAGTTTTCCTAGTCCACCGTTATCTTTATCGCCTCGATGAAGCCTTAACCGACATATTTCACTACCGCGGCAGTGGCCTCTGCACAGAATAGATATTTTTTTGATATTTTTGAGCCTATAAATACCCTTTTCTCCTCTTCTCTTCCGATCTCTTCGGCCCCTAAGGCCTTAGGCCATATTTTAGGGTTAGGTTTAGGGATTTTTTAGGGAGAGATTTCAACCTGAGGTGAAGGATGAAGAGGAAAACGATCAGTGGACGGTTCTAGCGGCTATTCTTCAGATATTGGCTAAGTCGCTCGTTTCTTCTCTTTGTTTACATTGTATACATGATTATGGCTATTGGCTAAACATAGGTTGTATAGGGATTATTAATATAATTTATGAAAACATTGTTTATTTGAGTTTGTGTTTTGTTTGCAATTGTTCCTCGTTCTATTGATTGTCTATGTTGTATTGATTGTTGTGAGAATACAGGGTTTGACAAATCCCGGATTCGAACTAGAATAAATGACCACCACGATTCTATAACTCGGGAAGGAATTAGATTGTGGGCAATCGATGATGTTGGGGCAAGACTCACGTGACCTAGAGTCGTTAAGACGTTGAGGGGGACTTCGGCGTTGACGCAAAGTCACATTTTTCCTCGTCTTACACTTGGGAGAGGTGACGGGGAAGTTTTAGAACTGAGATTGTCGATAGGGTAAACACAATGCGACGATCTAATAACCCGGGAGGGAGTTGGATTGTATGCAATCAATGACGTTGGGGCGAGACTTATGCGGCCTAGGGTCGTTAAGACGTTGAGGAGGACTTCTTTGTGGACACGAACTCGCGTATTCTCCCGTCTTACACTCGGGAGAGGTGGCGGAGGAGTTTACGAACTGAGATTGTCATATAAGTCGAACGCCGTTAACATAAACTAAAACAAGACTAAACACGTATTCGTAAACGAAACTAATCCTTAGACAACCTATTCTCTCAAAACTATCCCATATTAATATTAGTCTTAGTATAGTTAAACTAGGCTATATTAGTATTAGTATTAATTAATTAACTTCCATTTTTGTCGCCTAGATAAAGTTAGGTTATGACAATTGCGGTATTCGATAGTAACAACACCAATCCCTGTGGATACGATACCCGACCGAAAGGTCCACTATACTAAAACTTGATCCGTACACTTACGGTGAAAGTGGCAGTGCATTATTTGCGGCCACCACTACCCATCTTTATTTGAAATTCTCCCCTTTTTATCACTAGTACCGGGACATTAATTGAGTTTGAATTTATCTGGGCTGGTAGAAACTTCTAGTGAAAAAATCATTTATCAATTGTTTGTAATTGGTGAGTTGAGTGTCGGAAAATATATTACTGGGAGTATCTAATCAAGGGTAGTTGGTTTCAATATCTTCCGGTAAAGAGATTGAGATTTTGATCTTTGCCTAGAGTATAAAAAGATTAGGTTTTAATTATTTCTTTATAGAATTGTGAGTGAATTGTAACGATTCAATCCTTACCGATTAAAAAGATATTTGCAGCGTGTTTGTGAGAGGTTTAATTCTTAAGTCTAAGGTATAAAAAAAATTAGGTCATGATTCTCCCTGTAATAGAATTACGTATCTTCCGCCTGGTAAAAAGATAAAGGTTATTCTTGGCCTATGAAAAGGAATTGTAATGGTTGATTCTGAGCCTGTGAAAAGAATCATTATAAGGGTTTGGTTCCTACCTTTAAAGGGATATTGAGTTTAGTGGGTGTGACTCTCCGTGGAGTTTGGGGGACTGGATTACCCAAGAGTAGCTTGGTGAATCAATATAAATTTTTCTGTGTTGCATTATTTATATTTTGTTGTTTGAGTGTGCACCTAGTTGATAAGACATATCCGCTGCTATAAAAGATAATAATTAATTTTAGGATAAAATTAATTGTTTGATTTTTGAAGTGTTATATTCTGATAATTTTTTAATACTATCCAATTCACCTCCCTCTTGGGTAGCTTACTGGGCCAACAAAAATATATCATTTCTTTCGGCTTTGATGACGGAAGCATTTATTCTTGTCTATGGCAGATGAAAGCGTTTGTTCCCACCATTGATGCCGGATGCGTTTTAACGCTAATAACCAAGGAGAGTCGCCTAGATTTTTCTTACCAATTCACTGATTTGGTCGTCCAATCAAATAGAATCATCATCCCGAACTACGTTTCGACTTGATTCTTGGTGAAGACCAAGATGCATAGGTAACTCATGTGGGTTTCGGTCGTAGAACTAAACAAACAATCGTTATCCAAAACTACTTAATCCTTGACATAAATCAGGATTTATAAACAACCCATGTGGTGTCAGTCCTCTTTTAGGACTAAAATTTATACTGTCTAAAATGTGTTTTTACCTAAACACTTGATTTGGGGATACGTGGGCAGCCCATGCGTATTCCGTCATATTTTCCCGAACACCCCAGGATTTATTTCTTTGCCCCAACCTAGGGCTGGGAAACATTATATCAGGTTTCTCCTTCCTTGATTTGATTCACTCCAACTTGGGTTGGGACAAATTTAAAATTTGTGATTTATTGCCTTTGAGAAGTAGGCACCACCGTGCCCCATTCTTTGACTGGGGAAAATTTTATCCGAGATAACTTCTTACCAGAAGTTTTGTAGTCCTCTTTGGTAGTCTCAGGTGGGATACAACCATGAAATTCCACTGAATGTCGATTTTCCCTAAGGGTTTCTTAGTTGAGAATCCTCTTAGTTGTCTTTAATCTTGGATTGAGATGACAACCTCGAGATCGGTTTCTCTAATCAACAACCTTTGTCCACCTATTCCTTATTTACTTATTTTTGGTGATGCCCAGGCACAACCCTGGCTTTACTTTTTAGTTTATTTAATGCAGTGATGCCTAGGAATACCCCTGGCTTCACTTTCCTAGTTTATTTAATGCAGTGATACCCAGGAACACTCTTGGCTTTGCTTTCTTAGTTTATTCATTGCAGCAATGCCCAGGAATACCTTGGTTTCGTTTTCCTAGTTCATTTAAAGCAGCAATATCCAGGAATACCCCTGGTTTTTCTTACTTAGTTTATTCATAGCAGCGATGCTTAGGAACATCCCTGGCTTTGCTTACTTAGTTTATTCATAGCAGCGATGCTTAAGAACATTCTTGGCTTCAGTTAGTTTATTCATTGCAGTGATACCCAAGAACACCCTTGGCTTCGCTTTCCTAGTTTATTCATGGTAGTGATGCCCAGGAACAACCCTGGCTTTGCTTTTTCTAGTTTATCTATTTCTGTGACTTCTGGGTTAACCGCGGAACACCATTGCTAGAACTACATTTGACTTGTTTCTTAACTATTCTAATATATGTATGGAAACCCCTGGTTGGGTTCGGTTAAACTAAATAGATTTTTATGAGTCAACATTCTTTGCCTCTACGCTACGGTGTATCCCCTCTAGGACTTATCAGTTGACCTTTCTTAAATTTTATTCCTGACCTTTGTGGTAGGACTTGTTACAACTACATTCAACTTGATTCTTATCGAGACTGAGATATGTAGAGAAACCCCTGGTTGGGTGCGGTCCATAACTTCGGAGATGGTGATGAGTCAGCATTCTCCAACCTCTATGCCACAGCTTATCCCTCTCGGATTGGTTTAGCAACCCTTATTTGGGATGATTCCTTATCCACTTGGTAAGAATTTTTAGATTTACTATTTTTAGTGTTCCTAGGTTACCCTAGGACTATTTAAATGTACTTCTCCTGGGCTAATACTGGATTCCATTTGTTTTATTTACTATAGGTAATTTCCAAAGATATTTTGGAAAATGCCATTTTTATTTCCTTCCTATCAAATCTAATCTAGACAACTGTAGGTTAGGTTCTTTTACTTTTCGTGTCTCGCAAAACAAAATGTTTATATCTCCTATCATTGTCATCACAAGTAAATTAGCATGACAAAAAAGGACAAATGTAGAATCACATTTTGTCCCGTTCGTTTTACTTTTGAAAATATCGAGTCCAAATAGCAAATTTGGACAAACTTTAAATTGGGGTTTAGAGGAATGAATTTTTGTCTTAGATTACGTTTTAATACTACAAAAAAGATAAAAAAAAATAGAATAAAAATGAAAAACCATAAAATCGTCAATTCGATCGAATTTCGATATAAATAAACGTTTTGGGTCAATCTAGAAATTTCTAAAAGTTAATTGGGGACTAAAATGACAAAATTAAAAGTGCATTGTCTATGAATGTCACTTTAATATGTTTAAATTTAGTTTCTACCTTTAATTTGAAGACATTTCATCAATTATATTTAATTTACGTTTTGATCCCTAGAACTTTCATTTTCACCGGTTTTGTAAAATTAACGGCCAAAAATAGTTTAATTTCATGTTTAATTGCTTAAAATTCCAAAAAAAACTCAATTAATAAGTCTTTAATTAGACAAATGGGTTCCCAAAACACCAAGTTCACTAAAATCGCACCCTCCAAGCCTAGGAAAAAACATAGGATTCTTCTGGAGGAGTGCCCCTAGCCAATTGGAAGCTTCCCAAGAATGTTGCCATAAATGTCAAGCATTAATTGAGAATCTTATGGGAATATTTCACTCCATACTATAAGTAGGATATCATCATTATCTAGAGAATATCATGACTATCCCTTAGCTCAGTAGCCCCCCATCAATTAAGTAGCATTTAATGGTCATTTAATGACCATTAAATGCAGTCTATTCAAGCCTATGCATTCATGAATGCGTAGGCATGGTTATAAAAACTTTCCATTTTTCACAAGGGCAACACACTGATAATAACATTCTCTCTCTAAACTCAAAAACAATTCTCGGGTTTCCTCAATTCCTAAGCTTTCTACCTCTCAAACACCTTCAAACATCTTCCAAAAATCCCTCAAAAGGTCATCTTGACACTCTTTTACAAAGATTTCAAGAAACCTCTCAAGAACAATGAAGCAAATAAGAAGAAGAAGAAGAAGAAGGAAACATTACTTAGGGAAAGACCACTCTCCTAAATTAGGTAAGTTTTCTTCAACCTATCTTTTATTTGTATTTCATTTTTATTTTTTTGATTCTGTACATATTGTCTTTTGTTTATCTTTAATGTTTTTTTTTTTTTTTTTTCGTTTTGTACATATTATTTTCGTTTTGTACATATTAACTTTGTTTGGTGTCAAGAACAACAAGAACTTTTTGATGTGCATAACATCTTTGTCTTTTGTCAAGAAACACAAGAAACCGAACTCAAAGAATCTAAAATAAACTGACTGACTACTAATTATGGACTACTAACTACTGATTATTTATTTTTCCTTCTCTGTGCTTTTCTGCGCTAGCTTAGATCATGGCCTGGCACTAAGTCACAAGTTATGAAATGGTACCATTTTTTCTTTGTTTCTAGCCTAGATCATGGCCTGGAACTAAGTCATAGGTTGTAGACATTGCATGTTGTCCCACTCATTTAGTTTTAAAAAATATTGGGTTTAAAGTGAAAATTTGGATAAACTTTAAATCGAGGTTTAGAGGGAATGAATTTCACCTTAGATTATATTTGATACTACAAAAAAAAAAAGGATAAAAACATAAAAAAATCATAAAATTGTCAATTCGATCGAATTTCGGTATAAACAAAACTTTCGGGTAAATTTCAAATTTTTTAAAAGTGAACGGGACTAAAATGATAAGACTAAAAGTGTATTTTCTCTTTATATCACTTTTAATATGTTTAATTCAATTTTTACACTTTAATTTCAAGAAATTTCACCAATTATATTTACTTCGCGTTTTGACCCCTAGAACTTTCGTTTTCACTAGTTTTGTGAAATTGACGGCCAAAAATATTTGTTTAATTTTCTAGTTAAAGTTATAATATCCTAAATCAAGTAATACAACCTTGATTAGGAAAATGGATTCCCAAGACACTAAGATTACTAAGAGCACACCTTCTAAGCCTAGCAAAAAGCATAAGATTCCTCTACCGAAGTGCTCTTAGCCAAATTGGGAGCTTCCCAAGAATGATAGGAATTAATTTTAAGCATTTAATGAGTATATTATAGAAATATTTCATCCATAGAATGTCATCATTTGTTAGGAAATGTCATGATTCCTAAACTAGCAGATTAGCAAGTCATCATTAAAGAACATTAAATGGCATTAAATGAAGTCATTAATGAAGCATTAATTAAGCACATATTAGGAAAATATTTGGTTTAAAAAATCTCATGATGAGAGAATCTCATCATTTTCATAGGTAATTGGTGCCTAAACCTAGTCTAAGTAACCTTCACCATGACAAAGTTGTTAAGAGCATTAAATGGGCATTAAATAAAGTATTAAATGGTAAATCTTTTGGCAATATTTTGATCAATGAATATCATCATTAGCAAGATCTTTATGATTACCTACTATATCTTAAGCTATGTTGATCATTACCTAGCCAAAACTAGCCATAAATGGCCTTAAATGGTCATTAATTGATCATTTAATGCAGGTTGGCTATGCCTGCGCATTGGTGAGTCCACAAGCATGTCTTTGCCTATAAAAGGCAGCTTGTTTTCATTAGAAATACAACTAGTCATACCACTTCTCTCTCTAAACTCAAAATTCTCTTTCAGGTTTTTTGATTTCTTAAGCTTTCCACCTCTTAAACACATCCAAATTCTTCCAAAAAAAACTCTTAAAATGTGATATTGATACTCTTCTATAAAGTTTACAAGATGTTTCTAAAAAAAAAAACCAAACAAAAGGGAGAAGAGATTAAAGAAGAAGAATAAGAGAAAAATCACTTAGGGAAAGACCACTCACCTAAGGTAAGTTTTCTTAAACCTTTGTTTAGTTTGTTAGTTTGTCATCTTTAATTTGTTTGTACATATTTTCTTTTGGTTATATTTGATTGTCTTTGGTTTTTTACGTAGTGTACATAGTTTTGTTTTTGTGTCAAGAACATTTGGTATACATAATATATTTGGCCTTTGTCAAGAAACCCATGAAACCAAACTCAATGAATCTAAAATAAACCAACTGACTATGGACTACTGACAATGGACTACTAATTACTAACTTCTAACTTCTAACAACTAACTATTTACTTTTCTTTCTCTGCGCCTTTTCCGCACTAGCCTAGATCACGACCTAGCCCTACATCTCAGGCTGCGGATTGACACCCTTATATATATATATATATATATATATATATATATATATATATATAAGCCTAGATCATGGTCTGACCCTGCGTCTTAGATCATAAACTGGCACACTGTATATATTACTATATCTAGACCCATGGGGCTAAAAAGTGAAATAAATGGAGACCCTTTATCCCTTCAAGGGTAATTGTGTGCCTTTTCATAAACATTTCCTCCTTCTTAGTTATGAGTAGGATTGTCACTTATATATATATATATATATATATATATATTCTCTTCTTTTAACTAACAAAAGCAAACAATAACATTAAACTTGCCTAAGTTAGTAAGTTTGGTTGGAGTGTTCTTAACAAAATAAAATATGCATATTTTTACCATTAGTGTCATGATTGTTTTTACTTTTCTTAAATAAATAAATAAATAAAAAGAACTAAAAAAAAAAAAGAGTTTTCACATAAGAAGTTTTCTACATGAAAGTACTTTGTGTTTACTCTAAAAAAATAAACATTTATTTTTTGGGAATTTTATTATTTAGTCCTCTATAGAGACCCTATTAAGGATTTAGACCCCACTAAATTTTTAGAAAAAAATCTTTCATTTTGGCCCCCCCTGTTAATGTTTATTTACTACTTCTGTCATTTTGTTCTATGCAAGAAGACAAAAATATGCACACATGGCTTTAATGTTAACTCAGCCCTCATTTTTAGTAATATACCCTCCCTTTTTTTTTTTTTTTTTTTTTTTTTTTTTTTTTTTGTACGTTACCTCATTTTTTAGTGCGTTAACGTTAAACTCATTTTATGTGCGTTAACTCATTTGTTTTGTGCGTTCACGTTAACGCATTTTTATATTTTTTTATATGATTTTTTTTTTTTTTGAATATTTAGCTTATTTTGTGTGTGTTTACGTTAACGCATCTTGTCCATTTATTTTGTGTGTGTTAACATTATGTGTATTTTGTTTTTTGGGATTTTTCTATGAGATAATGTTAATGCACATGTCCTTGCCTATGTTTAACGTATTTTGCTAGAATATTTATGTTAACATTATGTGTGTTTGGGTTAGATGTGCGTTAACGTTAATGCACATTTTTTTTATTCTCTTTTGTGTTAACGTTAACACATTCATGTTGTACAGAAAAACACGTGTGCAAAAGTCACACAAAACACTACGTTAACGTTAAATGCACATTTTCTGTCTCTCTCTGTGTTAATGTTAATACATTTAATGTTGTCCAGAAAAACATATGTAAAAAAATCAAGCAGGAATACTAACGTTAACTTGAAAATAAACACCCCACTCCACCTCCAACACCAATCATATCCCCACTAGATCCCAAAAACAATCACTCAAGAAAATCAAACAAATGACAAAACTCTTTTGTGTTAACGTTAATGTTGTTCGGGGATAAACATATGTGTGAAAATCATGCAAACACTACCGTTAACGTTAACGGTCTGGTTTAGATAGAGAGAGTTTGAACCACCATTAACGCATTCATGTTGTCTGGAAAATCCAGAAAAAAGAAAACAATAAGAATGAACTAAAGAGAGAGAGAGAGAGAGTAGGGGTGGTCCAGATCTGGCTGGTAGCCGGCGGTAGTTGCCGAATTTGGCTAGTAGTATCCGATGGTTGTCTGAAATGAACATCAACCCTACCAACAACTCTCGCCGAATCGAACTAGTGGTAGCCGATGGTTGTCTGAAATGAACATCAACACTGCCAACAACTCTCGCTAAATCGAACATCAACACCACCAAAACGAACAACATCTATCACCACCAAGAATTAGAGAGAGAACTATATGTATATAGAGAGAGAAATATATATATATATATATAGAGAGAGAGAGAGAGAGAGAAACATATATATATATATATATATCGAGATCTACGATGGATTCAGACCCAATTTGCAGTCGGTGAACAGCAGATTCTGCATCGGCAGGCACTCGTTACATACTTTGTCTCTGACCAACGCTAGAATTTCGTGTGTCTCACTCATCTTGGTGGCGTACTGGACGTCGTAAGCCTCGATGTTTGGGTACTTCTCCTCCACGTATGCGACGTAGTAGCGATTCTCGTTGATGAAGACGGTCTGATTGTTGTGGTTGAGGAATTTCCAGAGAAGGGTCTCGTGGGTGAGGCCGAAAATAAGGAAATTACAAAGGGATTGACATTGCCGGGGGACGTTGAAGATTTGTTTGATGTCGGCGTGGGACATCCAGTTAGTGTCGTTGGAAATGGAGGCGTAGTAGAGAAGGGCCTTAACGACTTATTTGGGTAGCAGCGGAGGGGTACTGGTGGAGACAGCGACAACTGTGGCGACGACGGAGGTGGCAATAGAGTGGAGAGAGATATGAGAATGTGGGTTAGGGTAGAGAGAAACGATAGAGTGGACTTGGACTATCCAATTTAGAGAGAGAGAGAGAAAAAAAAAATGATAGTGAGGGTCTTGGGTATGTTTGAGTTGTTAGAGAGAGGGAGAGAAATAGAGAGATCATTTAGAGTGATATGGGTCTTGTTTGAGGTGTTAATGTATTTAGGGGTCTATATGTCTTTTACATGTTATTTTGTCTGGCAAAAGGACTAAAAACTTAATAGAGTGTACTAAAGGTCTTTTTTCTACATAATCTTTTAAATCAGGACTAAATAATAATTTATTTATTTTTTCTAAATTAGTTTCATAAATAAATATTTTTATATACTTTGTTTTTACGATAAAACATTTACTCAATCAATTGCTTTCAAGTCAAAACTTGGGTCATTTTTAAAATAAAATAATTGTAAAAATCTTGGTGACCTAGCATACCATTTAACTTAATGCTAGGTGGTGACTTTATTTTTGAAATAAATCTTGGCCCAAAGAACGTTTTCAAAACCGGCACCTAGAAAAATGAATGGATATAGTAAGGACGAGGAAAGATAGATAGCCTTTTTCCCTTCCCTCAATATATATGGCACGCACTGACTCCATACTAGTCGATTTCTTGAGTCTCTACTTGAAAAAAAAATGCATCAGATAAGACAATGTACTTTTTTCTCGTCTTTTGGGAGGGGGTAGACAGAGGATCCAATTCGGGAGGCCGAGACTTAGTGGCTTATAGAAGGGAGGAAACCAAATTGAGTTTTCCTCCTTTCTCGCTTTCTCTCTTTTTCAAATCCGGGGTGCGTCAACAGGTTAAGGACTTGCACAATTTTTTTTTTTTTTTTTTTTTATGCCTAGATCATAGACTGACCCTACGTCTCAAGCCATAGAGTAACACCCCTATAGGCGAAATAAAAAGAGACCCTATATACACACACACACACACATACACACACACACACACACACACACACACAAAGAAAATGGAGCTTTACATAGAAAGTTTTCTTCATGAAAAGGACTTTGTGTTTGAATCTAAAAAATATAAATTTTTGTTTTTGAAGAAATGACCTTTAAGTTTCTTTGGAAAGGAGAATGTCTTAATTTTTTTTTCTAAACTTAAACGTCTTGTGTTTTTCTAAACTTGATGTCTTAAAAATATATTTTTCTAAATCTAATGTCTTTGTAATTTTTTTTTCTTGAACTTAGTTGTTACAAATATTTGTTTTACATGTTGTCTTTAAAAAAATATTTTTTCAAAAAATGATTTTGTAAAAAGTTATTATGTCTTCTTCTAAGGGAAAATTACAATTTTGGTCCTCATATTTGTTCACGTTTTTCCATTTGGTCCTCAATTTTTTTTTTTTTTGTCAAAGTAACTGTCGTATTTGCACGAGATTTTTTTAATGATCCTTCTATTAAAAAATGAAGTTCAAACTAACGGAAATGAGTCACGCGACTTGCACATGCACATTTCGGTGGTAAAAAGATTATTTTTATTTTCTTTTTATTTTTCCTTATTTTTTTTTTCTCTCTCTTTTTCTATTGAACTAATCAAGAGGGGATCTTCGAGGTGAAGACCACTGCTGTCGACAACCGAACATGACCAAGACCAAAGCCCAAACAGAGAACAAAATCTTTACACACTTAAACGATAAACACGAACTGTTCAGAACTCCGATTCAGTTTTGAGCAATCAGTTCAGTTTGATTCGAACTCCGACGCCAATTTCCTTATCATTTCGCTCTACTGAGTCGCGGATCCGATGGTTCGCAACTCAACATCTGCGGACCTCCTCGACACCGGCACCGACAATGCCACTACCTCCGGCTTCCACTCGATCCGTGACCGCTTCCGCTTCAAGCGAAACCCTAACCCTAGCTGTGGAGCCATGGATCATCACAGAACCCCGATGTCCTCCTTGGATGGCCATTGGAGAGCTGGCCGATCTCACTACCATGGCCACGGACGATCCGTGACTCGAAAGCTGCTACTGTTTCCTCTCAGGGGACGGTCGTGGTTCTACTAGGTGGTTTTCTTGTTTGCCTTGGCGTCGATGGTGAACCACTTCGTCCAGGAGTTCAAGAGGAAGAACAAGAAGGACATCAGCGGAAACCCAAGGGCTTCGAGGAGGCTGCGAACGAGCCAAACGTACTCTCTCCTCCACCACGCAAACCACAATCGAGATCGATTCATCGTATTAAGGAATCGATTTTTACTCCATGATTACGCGTGCTCGATTCGAGGAGCTAAACATGGATCTGTTCAGAAAATGTGTGGAGCCGGTCGAGAAATGTTTGAGAGACGCTAAAATGGACAAAGGCTCAGTCCACAACGTCTTTGGCGCACTTCCGATCACCCTATAAATACATAATCAAACGAATTGGAGAATGATAATGGCGTCTTTGGGGACCTATTTCTCGGAATTCCTCTTCCTCTTCCCTCAGGGCATCCGTCGCCTCCTCTGTTCTTTATCTCTCTACCTTAAAAACCCATCTCTCTACAAATCGAAGCAATGGCACTTCTCCGAACCCAGATGGAAAAACTTCAATTTCTATATCCTCCCAATCGCCCTCCCCATCGCCTCGTTCTCTCTCCTCTTCTTCTTTCTCGCCTTCTCCGGCTACCCCACCTACCGATTCGCCTTCCGGCAGCAATCCACAGTGGTCTTCCTCTTTTGGATCCTCCTCATTTTCATTATTTGTCGGGAAAGTCGCGACCCTTTCCGAATTCTCGAGAATTTCTTTTCGTATTCGCCGAAATTTTATATACCCCTTGCGAAACGGCGAAGCTTGAAGAAAAGAGAGAGATGAAGGAGGGAGAGAGAACTATAAGTGCGTCTCCAATCTCCAAGACCAACTAGCCATTTTGGATAGAGAACGTTTTTTTTTTTTTTTTTGGCTAGTTGAATAGTGGTTTAGCTATCCAAATTCAAATATGAATTCCAACAGATGTAGCCATTTATACTAACAATTTTTTATCTATTAATTTTTATTTAATTTTTTATCTAAATTTTTATCTAATAAATTAATTTTACAGTCAAATATTAATTTCACCGCTAATTAATTTTTTTTTTTCAAGTATCGCATTATATATACTGCTTAATTATTTTAATTATTTCACTAATTAACCCTAATTACAATGAAATTATTAAGTTAAAATTTACAAATATTGCAATTTGTATTAAAATTAAACCTAATTAACCCTAATTACAAATCTACCAACCACACTAGCCATGCATACTAGTCATTTTTTTATTTTTATTTTTGTATAATGTAATAAATAGAATCAAATAAAAATATAATTAATTAATAGACCCAAATAAAAATACAAGTAATAAATAAAACCAAATAAAAATACACTTAAACAAAAATAAAAATAAAAATACAACTAATAAAGATAACCAAATAAAAATACATCACCAATTATGACGTCTTCCCTCAATAATCTTTATCTTAACATCGTTATAGTATTCGGCTGCAACATGATCCATTTTACTCGTGTCCATTTGCATCATTCGATCCTCATAAAAGATTTTATCCAACTGGATTCTTTCTGCATTTTGTTGTAGTTGTTGTTCATTTTGATCTATCACTACTTGAAGTTGTTCAACCTTTTGACGATCTAATTCTTCTCTATGTTGTCTGTATTGATGTAACGCATTTGCTACACCCGTCGCATCAGAGTCTATTTTACCTTTATTATTTTTTAATTATTTTTTTGATGCCTTTCTACTCAATGGTCTATCTTGGTTTACAGGATTGTCATCATCTTCACCTAAGTTAATTGAATCAGGAGTTAAATGAGTTGATGTTGGAGGACTCGAAGTTGAATAATTTTTTTGTTTCTTTGTGGAAGTAGTAATTTTACTCCATTTCTGTTCGTGCCTTAATATTTCCCAACAATGCTCAAATTGGAAGGGCTTTTTCATTACTTCAGCATACAATCATCTAGTTTCAACAAGCTAAAAAACAAATAAAAAGAAAACAATATAACTATTGAAGATATAAATAATAAAATAAAAAAATGTTTATTACCTTATCTTGCTCAGTGTATCCACTTCCTAAACGCTCTGCTTGACTATAAAAACCAGCAAACTTGGCATACTTCATATTAATTTCTAGCCACCGATTTTGGATAGAAGTTTGAGTGCGCCCAAATTGAACTACTCCATTACTATTGAAAAATTCATGAATTCTTCTCTAAAAAGAATTATTCTGTTGTTCGCTACCTATGATTGGATCTTTGCTCGTGTTGAGCCATCCCGATACAATTAAAATATCTTCCCTGAGAGTAAAATTTTTCTGTCGTTGGGCTTTTTTTGTTGTATGCACTTCTTCTTCGGGAGTTTGAGATAATGTATTAGGATTGACATAACTTGACTCAAAATTTGTGTTTAGCGATAAATTCTCCATAAGGAGATTCGTGTAATAAGAACCATCAAATTGAAAGTCCATCTACAAAAATTAAGAATAATAACACTAATTACATACAATCCATCTATTACTAATTAAACATACAGCCCATTTACTAATTAAACATACAACCCATTTACTAATTAAACCACTAATTAAACATACAACCCATCTATTACTAATTAAACATACAACCCATTTACTAATTAAACCACTAATTAAACATACAGCCCATCTATTACTAATTAAACATACAACCCATTTACTAATTAAGCAAACAACCCATTTAAACTAAACCACTAATTAAAATATATCCCATTTATTAGACATACAGCCCACTCACTAAACTAAACTAAACCATTGATTATTAAACATACATCCCACCTAAACTAGACTGATTATTAAACATGTAGCCCATTCACTAAACTAAATAACCCTAGCATACTCACTAAGATGAGCGAGGAACAACAGAGAAGTTCTGGTCGCGAAGAACAGTCGTGAAGAACAACCGCGAAGAGCACAGAGAGTGAAATCGGAGAGAGAAGGTCTGGTCGCAGCTCAAGAAATCGGAGATGGAAGGGAATTGGACCACTGCAGCTCAAGAAATTGAACCACCGCAGCTCAACACTTCTCAGATCTTAAATGAAAAATAAAGAACGAAGAATGAGGTGATGTGATTTTTTCTCTCAAATATTCTCTGGTTTTATAGTTGATTTTTGAAATCTATTGTTTGAAATTTTTTACGTCTATATTTTTTACCGTTGAAATCTAACAGTAATATTTCTCCCCCGAAATTCGTTTTGGCTATTGAAAGAATCTAGCCAAATATGGCTGTTGTTCAGGGCTCTAGCCATTTTGGTTATTCAAATGGTTAGCCTATTGGAGATGCATTTTTCGGTTTTGGTTAGCTAAAGTGGCGGTTGAGAAATTTGGCTATTGCTTTGGCTAACCTGTTGGAGATGTTCTAAGGAGGAAGGTAGAGGTTGATTTGGCATTTGAGCAAAGAAGACAGACATGGAAGAAAAAATAATAAGAAAAAGAAAAACGAGAAAAGAAGAAAAAAGAAAAAGAAAATGAAAATTACCTCCCCTCCCCCCCCCCCCCCCCCCCCGAAATTTGCATGTGCAAGTTACGTGACTTATTTACGTGCAAATACGAAGTCCACTTTGGCAAAAAAAAAAATTTGAATCCAAATGAAAAAAAGCACGTGTAAATATGAGGACCAAAATTATAATTTGCCATTTTTTAAAAGATGTTTACCAATTTTTTTTTACAAACACCATATTTATTTTGTCCTTATTTTTTCTAAAAAAATATTTCTTTTTTATTCATGGAAAGGAAGTTTTCTTCTTTTCAGAAAATGATTTTTTATAGTTTAGGTGTATTTTTATTTATTTTTTTAGTTTGTGTTTTTATAAGAAAGGTTTTTTTTTTTTTTTTCAAAAAATAATTTTAAAGTTTTTCTTGAATCAAGTTCTTTTAAAAAGATTGTGTGTTTTAAGAAACCTTTTTTAAATCATCATTTCTCAATTTTTATTTGTTTTTAAATTTTTCAAAAGGTTTTTAAAAAAATGTCTATGATGTCATCTTCCAAACCCTTTTACTCTTCTATTCCAAACCCTTAAAGTTTCTTTTCTTAAGTAAAATGTTTTAAAGATATTTCTCCAAAGAAAATTGTTGATATCTTTACCGTCTGAAGATGAATGGAGCAGTGGATGCTGCCAATAAGAATATAAAGAAAATCATCTGGAAGATGATCGATAACTATAAGGAGTAGGATAATATACTCCCATATACTTTGATGGCTTATCAAACTTCAATACGAACCTCGATAGGAGCAACCCCTACTCTCTGGTCTATGGGAAGGAAGCGGTGATATCGGCTGAAGTGGAAATTCCATCTCTGCGAGTGCTTATGGAGGCTGAGCTCAATGAAACTGAATGGGTGCAACAAAGATTTGACCAACTTTGCTTAATCGATGAAAAACGGCTGACAGCGATATGCCACGGATAATGTTACAGAAAGAGAATTGTTAGAGCTCACGATAAGCGGGTCTGCCCTAGAGTCTTCAGGGCCGGTGAGTTGGTATTAAATAAAATCTTTCTTTTCCATGATGAAGTCAAGGGCAAGTTCACCCCAAACTGGGAAGGTCCTTTTGTTGTTCGCAAGGCCTTGAGTGGTGGAGCGTTGGTTCTCTAGGAAATGGATGGTGATGCATTTCCCGAGCCTCTAAACTCGGATTCTGTAAAGATATGTTTTGTCTAATAAAAACCTTTCTTTTTTAATTAAGCTGTTTCGATTTCTGATTATTTGTTTCTTTAAAAAAAAAAAAAAGTGTGGCCCGAACGTTGTGAAAATTCAAAAAAGTGCCATGAAAAGAATGTAGGGACCGCACCCAAAAGAAAAAGAAAAAAAAAGGTGCGGCTCGAATATGGTGAAAACTCGAAAGATAGTCATGAAAACAATGTTGGGACCGTACCCAAAAAAAGGGGGGGGGGGGGGGGGAAGGGACAGGTAGATCACTCATGGGTCCCTTTTCGGAATTCTACTACGGCTGACTTTTGTTGACTGTAAAAAGAAATTCGTGTTCAGAACTTGATGGATTTGAAAGGAGTTTGAATCTGCAAAAATGAACATCGAGTATGGCTTGAATTTGCATTGAAATCATACTTTTCAGACAGTCTGGCTTGGAATCTCACAGTCAACATATCTAGTGATAAAGGTACCTATTTTAGTAAGGTTTTATACATTTTTCTATATTTTGGCTAAGATAGTTTTGTAGGATTTAAGAAATACGAAGCAAGCAGGAGTATATGATTTTTCTAATACTGAGGGTGCATGGCAGAAAGGAGAAAATGAGAATTAGCAGGCGTAAGAAAATAAAAGTTGATAGGGATATTGTCTAGTACTAGACCCTGCCAGTAACCCAGAGAAAACCTCCAAAGGGTGCACCGCTAGAATTGAAAAAAGGATGACACAAAAGAATATCCCGATACTACTCCAGTCCAAGCACCATCAGCTAAGCTATTGTAGCTAAAAGGGGGGAACGGAGTTGTTAGTCATCAAAGGTAACAACTTTTCAAACTAAGTCTTTATTTTGTAAGTGTTATCTTATAAGGATCTCAAAAAGGCTGGGAGCATAGATTTCCCTATCACTAGGATCTTTTACCTTCTTGCAAAATTGAATTGGAAACCGTTATTTCTGAAATTCAAAATCTCTAAATGAGCATCCAGGTATGCGTTTTTCCCTAAAAGGTTCGGTCATTGAAGTGTCAGCCCTTGCCGCGTGTTGGGTACATTTTATATCTTTGTCCATTATTTTGCCCCCGCCCTAGGCTGGGGTACATTATATGTTTTTTTTTTTTTTTTTTTCTACATCTAGGGAGTTGTTTTAGCTTGGCAGCCCCAACTGTCGGCTATAGCACATTTTATATCTTACCATTATTTTACCATTGCCTTTCCGTGATGGCATTCTATATTGCATTCAGTCTGTTCGTGATGGATTTTTTTGTTTGCATTTTGCCTCTATGTAATGACATTTCATGTTGCATTTTACCTCTCCGTAATGGATTTTCTTCATTTTTGTATTATGTCTTTCCATGATAGCTTTTCATTTTCGCATTATGCCTCTCCGTGGTGGTTTTTTTATTTGTATCCTGCCTATCCGTGATGGCGTTTCATGTTACATTTTACCTCTCCATGATGGCTTTTTTTCATTTTTTATTATACATCTTTGTGATGGCATTTCATTTTTGCTTTATATTTCTCCATGATGGCTTTTTATTTTCATTCTGCCTCTCCGTAATGACATTTTATTTTTGCATTATGCCTCTCCGTGATTGCTTTTCCATTTGTATTCTGCCTCTCCGTGATGGCATTTAATTTTTGTATTATGCCTCTTCGTGATGGATTTTTCATTTGCATCTTGCCTCTCCGTGATGCCATTTAATGTTGCATTTTGCCTCCCTACGATGACTTTTTTTTTATTTTTGCATTTGTCTCTCCATGATGGCTATTTATATTTTGCATTGCCTCTCCCTGAGGGCCACTTATTTTTGCATTCTTTCCTCGCCCTGCCTGAGGCATATGTTGAACTACGTGTGATCATATTCTTGGCACTGTCGAGATACGTAGGCAACCCTTGTAGGGGTCGGTTGCAATTCATCCATATTCCATTTCCATATCTTTTCCATCACGCCTTGAAAAGAGCCTCTTTATTTTTTTATTTTGTCTTTTGTTATAAAATTTTAAAAAAAAAATGCTTTCAAAAAATACAAAAAATAAGATGATCAAAATAACGTGATCTTCTATCTTTATCATGCAAGTGGAACGCGCATGACAAAGTGGGGCAGCTGTAGACACGACATTTTGACCGCCCCACAAAAATTTTATATATTATTTGATAGTTTAGTTTATTTTCTATTTTATTTTGTTTTTCAAAAAATGCAAAAATAGAGAAATAAAGTGGGGAAAAATTGAGATTAAAAAGGGTTTGAAAAAGGAAAATAAGAGAGAAATAGAAGAGAGAGAAAGAGAGAGAGAATATGAGAGAAACAGATAGATACTGATGAGAGAGTAAGAGGGGAGAGAAAGGTGAGAAGAGAGAGAGAGAGAGAAAAAAAGTCAAGGGTGGGGTCTACCTTTTGCATAACGGCCAAAAGACAAAATAAAAAGAGGAAAAATATCCCTCCCTCCATGCATAGCAGCCGCCGAACCAAAAGGGAAAGAAAGGCAGTGGGTCCCGCGCCATGTGTCAGCCAAAAATGAAAGGCAGTGAAAATTCAAAAAATTCTAAAAAATTCACTTTTGAGCCTTTTACGAATTTGCCCTTTCCCTGTCCAACTTAGATTGAGTTTGGCGGCCAAACCTAATCTTTTAGGGTTTTCTCGTGTTTTTTATGCCTTATCCTTTCCTATAAATAGGGTCCTTCTCTTCCTAATTTATTCATTCAAAATTTGAGAGGAGCCACCCCTTAGAAGAGTGATTCCCAAACCCTTTTTCGGGAAACCGTCTGCGAGAGAGAAAAAACTCAAGTATTGGGATTCTTGGCCTATGGTAGCGCGCAAAATACGCCGCTACTTACTCTCGCAAGTATACGAGGTCTAAGTTTTAGTATAGTGTGATCGTTAAGATCGGGTTATCGTATCCACAGGGATTGTTGTCGTTACTATCGAATACCACGTTTGTCGTGACCTAAGTTTATCTAGACAAAAAACATATGTATTTAATTAATTAAACTAATACTGATATATCCTAAATTAACTACACTATTATGTTAATATGTTTTAGGGTGAAGAATTGCATAGGGATTAACGTGTTTACAAATATGTGTTCGATTCTGATTTACTTGCGTTTACGTTGTTTGACCTATTTGACAACCTTGGTACATAAACTCCGCCGCCACTTCTTCCGAGTGTAAGACGGGGGAATACATGACTTTGAGTCAATGGAGAAGTCCCCCTCAACATCTTAACGACCCTAGGTCACGTGAGTCTCGCCCAACATCATTGATTGCACACAATCCAACTTTCTCCCGGGTTATTGGATCATCGCATTGTATTTACCCTATCGACAATCTCCGTTCTAAAATTCCCTCCCCACCTCTTCCGAGTGTAAGACGAGGAATATAACGCAACTTTGAGCCAACGAAGAGGTCCCCCTCAACGTCTTTACGACCCTAGGTAGTGTGTGTCTTGCCCAACGTCATCGATTGTCCACAATCCAACTCCCTCTCGGGTTTTTGAATCATGGCGTTTGTTTACCCTAATCCGAATCCGGGGTTTTGTCAAAAACCCCGTATTCTCCATTTATCAATCCAAGTATAATAAATAAATAATACGATAAATACAATCAAACTACGAAGAAAAATCACAAACGAAACACCGAAATCATCCAAACAACCTATTTATAAATTATAGGTTAATCCCTACTACAATCCATATTTAACTCAGGGCCATAGCAGCATATACAATGAAATAACGAGCTAAATATTCTCACATGCTCCTAAGATAAAGAAATAAGAAAAAACGATCGAAGAACTTAGCCTCGTCCGAAGATAAACCGCTAAGAACGCTCCATGATCGATTCGCCGTCTTCTCCACTTCGGGATGCAAGCTTCACCACTAAAATTCCTAACCCTTGGCTTAACTATAACCTAAGGGGCTCAAAAATGCAAGAGAGATGAGAAAGGTCCAGGCCAAGGAGGAGGAGAGGGGATATTTATAGCAAAAATATCCTAAAAATATCTTAAGACAGTACAGGGCAAATCCGCTTAGGCGGTGGAAATTCTGCCTAGGCGGAGTTAGGTCGGTTAAGTCTGATCACCTGGGCGGTGAAGTAGGCGGTGGACTAGAGAACATTCTGTTGGATTTTCGCCTAGACGGTAGAAATTCCGCCAGGGCGAGCGGCTGTCAGTAGCCCTTCTTCGTCCTCTGCTGGATTTCTGCCTAAGCGGTAGAATTTCCGCTCAGGCGGTCGTCCGTCAGTAACTTTTTGCTCTTCTTTGCATTTTCACCGCTTAGGCGGTGGTCTGGACGCCTAAGCGGTGGGCCTGTTTCGTCTTTTAGCCTCCGAGCTTGTTTATCCACCGTAACTTCGAACCGCTTTGGTTCGATCTCATTGTTTTAGCTCCAGTTTCTTATCTTTTTGACCCACACACCTGAGTTATTCAAAAAGTATGAAAACTAATTAAAACATAATAAAAATAACTATAAACATATTCGAAAACTAACCAATTAGGATTGAAAATAGATAGATTTTTCACACCTATCAGCCTACACAAGGTAGTTTTTTTTTTTTTTTTTTAAATACCTCTATAGCTTAAATTTCTATAAACTTCTTATTTTGTCCGATGACTTGATGAAAAACACCGAGATGGGGTTCCTCATTCTCAAGCTAAACCTTTGAGCATTTAGATGTGGACACTCATATCGTGCTATTTATTTTATTTATGCATTTTTTTTAAGTTGTTTGTAATTCATAAAGAGAAAAGACTAAAAAGTAAGTCATCCGATGATCCAATGAAAACATCAGGCTAGGTTTCTCGTGTTTAAACTTAATCTCCGAGTGTTAGATGAATGATGTTTTCATTGTTTATTGTTTATTTTTTATTTTTATTCTATTTATCAAAACACTAAAAAATAAAAAAATAAAAGCGAAAATCCAAAAATAATAATAATAAGATCTTAGTTTGTAGGAATTAATCCTTACGAACTTTAAGTTGAATCTAACGATTCGATAAATCGTGAGAGAGTTTTCTGTGGCTTTGTTTCTTTTCCCCGACTCGAGTAAAATTTAGAAATGATCGATTTTAGGAAATCTCTTCCCTCAGTAAATTTTTTTGTGGGATTCTGCTTATGTTTCGAAAAAATTAATTACAACAAAGTTGTTTCCCCGAACCTCCTTCGATGATCATATTTATAGATTTTGAGGGAATTTCAAATCGATTTTTTTAAAAAACATTAATTAGGCAAACTTAAAATAGACATTTTTGCATTCATTTAACATATTTATTTCTTGTATAATTTAAATGACATGTTTATGACACTTTTACCACTTATACTTTTTTATATACATATAGTTTTTTATTTTATAATCCATGCAATTTTTTCACATTTAGTTATGACACGTGCACCACTTATATTTTTATATTAAATAATTAAATCATTACTACGCATAATCACGTTACTTTACGTAGTATTCCCTATTCTATTCCTGTATTCGTATAATTTTACATTGATATATTTAAATTAAATCCTTTAGTTTTTAGGTCACTTTTGCATAAAAATAGAATTCTTATAGAGTTAGTTTTTGCATTCATGTCCAACTCCCAACTCATTGTCAACCAAGTAAATGGTGATTACCTAGCTAAGGACCCGGGCATGGTTGCCTATCTGGAGAAGGTAAAGGTCTTGATGAATGACTTTGAAATGATGCAAGTCCAACAAATTCACCGGGAGAAAAATTGGCATGCCGACGTGTTGGCCAACTTGGTCTCCATGGTGGAATACACCGTTAAGAGGACGGTACCCATGGAGTACCTAGACGGGCTGAGCACAACTATTTCTGATGAAGTCGCTACTATATGTAAGCTCAACTCTGGGCCAACCTAGATAGATCTAATCAAGAACTATCTAGAAGATGGAACGTTGCCTGGGAACCGAGTTGAGGCCAGAAGGATGCGCTATCAAGCTATGAGGTACGTTCTTCTTGATGGTGTATTATATCGTAAGTCTTTCTCGGGCCCCTACTCCCGATGTCTCCGACGTGAAGAGGCCGAATACCTTATGCGAGAAGTCCATGAATGATTCTGTGGCAACCATTCGGGGGGTAGATCCCTAGCTCATAAATTACTCTGGCATGGATACTACTGGCCGAGGATGCTGGAAGATGCAGGTATGTTCATGAAAAAATGCGACAAGTGTCAAAGGTTTGCAACCCACCCTTACGTACTGCCAACCGAGCTAGTTCCCATGACTAGCCCCTAGCCCTTTGCCCAGCTAGGCATTGATCTGGTCGTGGTGATCGACTACTTTACAAAGTGGGTGGAAGCTGAACCAAGATCACCAAGGATAAGACCAGGGACTTTGTTTAGAAGAGTATGATTTGTCGGTTCAGTATTCCAAAAGCAATCATCTCGGACAAGGGGAAGCAATTCGACAATGACCTATTCCCCGAGCTTTGGTTGGGATTGGGGATTAGCACACACTTTTCATCCCTGTGCCATCCCCAGGCGAATGGTCAGGTCGAGGTCACCAACATGACCGTTTTGCAAAATTTGATGACAAGGCTAGATGGATCTAAGGGTCTGTGGGTGGAAGACCTATACCTTGTTCTCTGGGCCTACCATACAATGGCCAGGACCCCAACCGGTGAGACGCAGTTGGAAATAACTTTCGGGTTTAAGGCTATTATCCCGGTTGAGATCAGTATGTCCTCACCACGGACCACAACCTTCTTCAACCGAGCTGACAATAAATAAGGACTAGCATTAATCCTGGATCACATGAAAAAAAAAAAAAAAAAAAAAAAAAAAAAAAAAAAAAAGAGCCTGGGTACGTCAAGCCACCTACCAGCAAAGAGTAGCCCGGTATTACAACAAAAGGGTCTGACCTTGCTCTTTTGATGTCGGAGACCTCATTCTTAAAAAAGTCACTCTAGCCACCAAGGACTAGAATACCGGCAAGCTCGCTCCCACCTAGGAAGGACCTTATCGGGTCACTCGCGTAGCTTCACCTGATACGTACAACTTGGAAACTGAAGAGGGGGTACCCCTGAGACACCCCTGAAATGCCAAACACCTAAAGTGATACTACCTAAGGGATGAAGCACCTTTGTAAACTTGTAAAAATCATAATATTTGAGTGTGTAATGAAATTTTTGTTCAATGAAAGAGGTGTTAACTTTAAAGCATTCTCCAATCTCTAAAATCTACGCAAGTGCAGTGGGGGAACCGAGTAGCCCTTTGTTTTACCATAGATGAGAATGGGCAGTGATCAGTGTAATTTATCTATTTATTCTCAAGCCAATTTCGGTAGTTTTTTAGTATTTTTATAGCGTTTTAATATGTTTTAATACGTTTTTATTTATTTTGTTATAAATCAGGTATTTGGGGTGAAAATAGACTAAAATGGTCCATAAACGAGCAAATCGGTGGAAGAACGGTGGAGAAAAAGAGCAAAACATATTCAGAACTTGTATCCACCGCTGCAGCGGTGAAACCACCGTTGCAACGATGAAAATACAGGGAGATGCTGAAAGCTCTATCACTGCAGTGATGAAACCACCGCTGCAGCGGTCAAAATACAAAGAGCTCCACCACTGCAGCGATGAAATCATCGCTGCAGCAGTCACCCGCCAAAAAGCCATCAACCTCTCCAACGCTGCAGTGGTGAACCCACTATTGTAGCGGTCAATCAGCAGATCTTTTAGGATATTTTGAGATATTTTGGATCTTATAAATATTGCCTTTTCTCCCCCAAACACAGGGTTGACGTTTTTGGAGTCTTGAGAGCTCCAAGGCTATTTAAGTAAGAGAAGATCATCAAGGCCAAGAGGAGGAAGCATTGTCAGAGCTGTTTCAGCGTCAGATCTTCGGATAACGGCTAGTCTCCTCATTTCTCTCTTTATTTATTTGTTTGGTTGAATGTTTTGAATATGTTTAGCTTGTCTCTAGTTGTATATAGGGCTATGGCCATCTGTAGCTAAACATGTATTGTCGAGGGCTTGATTGTACTTCATGAAAACATTATTTGAATAAATCGATATTTTGTTAATGGTTGTTCATGTTTATCCGATTGTATTTACCGTTATTTTACATTTATATACTTGTTTAGATATAGTGAGAATACGGGGTTTGACACTCGGGAGAGGTAACCCCAAATTCGGACTAAGGTTTAAACATAACGTGACAATCTAATGACACAGGAGGGCATTAGAAAGTGTGCAATTCGTGAGATTGAGGCGAGACTCATGTGGCCAAGTGTCGTATATACGCTCAAATGGGACTTCGGTATTGACGTAAAGTCATATATTCATTCACTTTACACTCGAGAGAGATAGTGAGTGAGATTTCGATACCAAGATTGTCGGATAGGATGAACGTCATTAATGTAAATTAGATTGAAACGAACACGTTTAGGTGAACGAAGTTAATCCGTAGGTAATAATTTCCCATAAACGTCATACTAGTATATTAGTATAATTAGTTTAATTAAATTAGTTGAGTTTATAATTATTTTAAAAACCTATTTTTTATTGCCTAAATAAAGTTAGGTTATGAAAATTACGGTACTTAACGACCATGTAATCCAATCCCTGTGGATACGACAATCTTTACTCTTTGCATTCTACTAAAACTTGACCCGTATACTTGCGGTGAAAGTAGCGACGTAATTTACGCGCTACCAAGTTTTTGGTGCCATTGCCAGGAATTGGTTTTTAGATTGTTGTTGATATTATGAGTAAATAACTTGATTTTTATTTAAGCATTTATTTTGTTTTTTAATTTTTTGCTTGTTGTTTTGTTTTTCCTGCAGGGTATTTGACGATATTAGATCAACAAGTGCTTATGCATTTCTTTCAACAAGATTCCAAGTTGTTTTATTGTGCTTGGGATCGATACAAGGAATTGCTGTTCTGATTTTCGAATCATCGTTTCCTGAGAGAGTGTCAACTACTGAACTTGCTCGATGGGTTACTAACCGCAACAAGAAATTGGGTTGAAAGAGGAAACGATACCACCTCTTTCGACCAATTAACCGTGAACAAAGCCTATCGGTTGTTGGAAGACATGGCGGAGTATGATTTCACTGTTAGAATTATTCAACAAGCTACCAAAGCTTGGGGGATAGTTTCACTATTTCAAAGCCATGGATTGACACCCTAGACCAACATATGGAGTCTTCATCCACATTGGAAACCATGTTCGTTGAATTTATGGGGGAGACTCAAGCACTTTGGAGGGAAACAAATGACCGGCTAAATGAGCACGAGGATTGTTTTGACAATATTGAGACAATCTGTGCCGAAATCGATGTGACCGTAGCATCTTTTCAGATACAAATCGGTCAACTTAGCTGCTTTATCAAGGCCGAGTCAAAAACAGTGGCATTGGGAGGCATACAAGCCATATCATATGAAAGCCACCTGGTGAAACCGAAAACAAGCAGAAGGAGCTTGAGTGAGTTTAATGATAATTATTCGAATGCGACGGGAACCCAAGCATAGATCGACAATTGTGATTCTTCATCGTTGGAGATCCACATTGTGATGCCACTACCGATCCAAGATGATCACATCGACGAGGATACGATGTGGCTCACTTGTCCTTCGTCACTATTTGCAATGTTCATTCAGGCCAACCGAGCACATGAGATAAAGCCGAATCGAGTTGAAAGTATGTGCGATACAATGCCAAATCTCTCCAGTCTTGAAGGAGTTATGAATCAAGACCCATACGTAGTGTTGTACGACATTTACTATGGGCGAAAACCGCTCTTTGACGAGCCCTTCTCTGTGTCAGGCTGAGGACAATAAACCAAGCGCTTCTTAGGAAGTAACCCAAAGTTCTAAAATAAAATAGATCCATCACCACCGACTTCATTCGAAGGCGAGATTGTCTCGCTACCCAGGTACGTGTTCTAAACCCCATTCGTCAACATGCTTTATTTCAAATGTTGAGATTGATGATTGGGTCTTTGTGGACACTACCGGTTTTAAGTTTGGGGATGATGTGTAGTATACTAGTATGTGTTCTTTTTGTTAGTTGTGTAGTTTAGTTTATTGTATTGCATGTTTGTTTAGTGTAGAATGTGTTTATGTTTATTGTGTTGTTGTGTGTTGAGTTTTGCGTTCATCTAGGCTATTACCTGATGATGATATTATCATCTGGTTGTTTACCGAGGTCAAGGGTAATGCTCATTCATGTGTGTTCTGTGTGCTTGGCATGTCGTTTTGGTAAAAGTTATTATGGATCCTAATTTGCACGAGCACGTAGACTCAATGTATAGCTATTCAATTGATTTGAGGCCAATTATCCATTAGCCAAATTCATGACAATTTTAAGGATTCTAGAACCTGATTGGGGGAAATTTGAGGAGAAATCCTAGGCGAGGTAGTTTAGAAGATATGATTTAGGCATTCATTTGATTCGCTTGAGCCTGTGAAGCTTACCTTGCTATATGTTTATCCCTCGTTACCCTGTCGAAGCCTATAATGCTGTTTTAATTCTGAACACATAACAAATACCCTGGCCAATTGAATTCTTTCCAAACCTATAATGTTGAACCGAAGGCAAAATTTGAGTGAATCAAGTTAGCATTCGTGTATGCTACTTGAAGTGAGCTGTTGAGTTTAGGGCAAATTTTTCATTGGTTCGATATTCGAGTACTCACTTGTCATTTTTCTTTTGTTTTAACCACACCTATGAAATTGTAATAATCAAATAATTTTGGGGGTGTGGTACGTTAAAAAAAACATATATAAATATCGTTCTATTTCCGTTTCTTTTGACAAGTGAGTACGATGTTCTTAAATGATTGTTCAGGGTTGTTTCCAATTTATCTATGGGGGTTCGAAAGTGATTTTGTGCTAAGCGTTGTGCCTTGGGTGTCGTTGAGGTAATGACGTTAACCTGTTTTATATTTCCGATATACCCTTGGTCATGTTCCAAACCGAACCAAGTCCTTCTGATCTTTATGAACTGCTTAGCCTACATTAGTGGAGAGTGAACCTTGTCAAGGGTATGGATATCCTAATCCTTTATGGTTTAAGTCATGAGCTTCGTTGGTAGATAATCCAATCTGGTCTTTGAATAATTATATTATTGAGTTTCGCACACACACGTTGAAAGGATCTAGAATGGCGTTTACTATTATTGAATGTCGAAATTCTAGAACAACACATGGTGCGTTTTACTTCTGAACTCGATATGATTGGGGGTTGTTGAGGGAAAAATATTTTGGTTGATAGTTGATTTCAAAACTCGCATATCGTTATGTTTAGGAAGTTTGTGTTTTTATTTGTGTTTAGTTTTTGTGTTAGTTAATTTAGTTGTGTTTTTTTTTTTTTTTTAGTGTGAGTGTTTTACTCGAGGACTAACAAAATTCTAAGTTTGAAGGCATTTGATAGGTGTAATTTATCTATTTATTTTCAAGCTGGTTTTGGTGGTTTTCGAGTATTTTTATAGCATTTTAATATGTTTTAATACATTTTTATTTATTTTGTTATAAATAAGGTATTTAGGGTGAAAATGGACTAAAACGGTCCATAAACGAGTAAGTCAATGTAAGAACAGTGGAGAAAAAGAGCAAAACGGATAATATTCAGAACCTGCATCCACCGTTGCAGCGGTCAAAATGCAAAGAGCTCCATCGCTGCAGCGGTCACCCGCCAGAAAGCCACCGACCTCTCCACTGCTGTAGCGGTGAACCCACTGCTGCAGCGATCACCGGTAGATCTTTTAGGATATTTTGAGATATTTTAGATCCTATAAATATCGTCTCTTCTCCCCCAAACACAGGGTTGACGTTTTCGGGAGTCTTGAGAGCTCTAAGGCCGTTCATGCCAAGAGAAGATCATCAAGGCCAAGAGGAGGAAGCATTCTCGGAGCGATTTTAGCGTCGGATCTTCAGATAACGGCTAGTCTCCTCGTTTATCTCTTTATTTATTAGTTTGATTGAATGTTTTGAATATGTTTAGCTTATCTCTAGTTGTATATAGGGCTATGACCATGTATAGCTAAACATATATTGTCTAGGGCTTGATTGTACTCTATGAAAACGTTATTTGAATAAATCGATATTTTGTTAATGGTTGTTCATTTTTATCCGATTGTGTTTACTGTTATTCCATGTTTAGATATATTGAGAATACGGGGTTTGACACTCGAGAGAAGTAACCCTAAATTCGGACTAGGATTTAAACAGAACGCGACGATCTAATGACCCGGGAGGGCGTTAGAAAGTGTGCAATCCTTGAGGTTGGGGCGAGACTCATGTGACTAAGTGTCGTATAGACGCTCGAAAGGGACTTTGGCGTTAACGTAAAGTCAAATATTCATTCACTTTATACTCGGGAGAGATAGTGAGTGAGAATTCGATACCACGATTATCGGATAGGATGAACGCCGTTAATGTAAATTAGATTGAAACGAACATGTTTAGGTGAACGAAATTAATCCCTAGGCAATAATTTCTCATAAACGTCATACTAGTCTATTAGTATAATTAGTTTAATTAAATTAATTGAGTTTATAATTATTTCAAAAACCTATTTTTTATCGCCTAAATAAAGTTACGTTATGACAATTACGGTACTCAACGACTGTCTAATTCAATCCCTGTGGAAACGATAACCCTTACTCTTCTCATTCTACTAAAACATGACCTGTACACTTGTGGTGAAAGTAGCGACGTAATTTACGCGCTGCCAAGCAGCCATCTCGTTCTACCAGAAAAAGCGACATCCTGGCGCACAACTTCAAGGGTGATAACCAGACCCCCTATATAGGTCAGTAGTGTGAGCCAATGGATTGACCTCCGTCGTCTAGCAATGGCATGACATTGATCGAGTCTGAGGACCTACAGTTGAGTATCCAATCCCCCACAGTCGAGCTAAGCTCAAGCGACATAATAGGACGATGCCCCTACATGGATAAAGTTTAGATAACCTGAAAAGGCTCGAGTACGAGCCTGACTATAAAGAACTCACCTATAATCAGCCACATAAATCTAACAAGGTGTTGAGGTCCATGGACCGAGAGGGCCCAACTTAAGTCAGACAACCTTACTAGGTAGAGCGATCACACGAGCACGGCAAAATCGAGCTCCTATAGTCAACTAAGGGGTAGAATGACCAAGAAAAGGTAAAGAGCTCAAGGACACTTGAGTAAGACGACCTTTTCTTCGGTATGACATAATGAAGATCTGGATGGTCCCAAGTCCAAATTATAAGTAAAACCAGCTTAGAGCTAAAACTAAGGCCGGAGTGAAATTGCTCAAAAGTGACCAAGATAATTTGAATGTCTGATTAGGTGGCCTACCGACCTAATTTTTCATAGTGACGTCGGTTTCACAAAATCTCTCAGTCAAAAGGGTGTTTATAAACATTGAGCTCGGATACTTTAGGTATATTTGTCCTAACAGAGCCATCGAGTTGATTAATTATCTTATTCTTAAAGTGATTGAAGTGTGTGAGGATGTCCGAGCTAATTTATTAACGCTGGTTGAACTTTATAGTTTGATTGATGATTAAGCATGCAAGAGTACAAAATAGACTGACCAAAAAACCTTAACCGAGCAGACAAGAAGTCATCAGAAGAATTTCATTCATTTATTTATTTAATTTTTTTACAAAAAATAGAGTTGAAGCCCAATGTTATAAAGCCCATTCCGGGCTAAAATAGAAACTAAAAAATCCAATGTAGAAAAACTACAAAGTTTGATTGGTTAACTGGGCTAGCTACTTAGCCTTCTAGGAGTCGCCCCGGCCTGACCTGCTTCGCCTTCAGCACTGGGCCAGGCATTGCTACTCTAGCCTTCTCTGACTTCCACTTTGGGAAATTCCATCTTGTTGGTCTTGTAGTCGAAGTTGCGGTGATGACGCCGGAGAGAGTAGATGGAAGTGTTGAAGCTTACTTGCATCACCACGGCATCAATTCTGGTCTCACAATTCTTGTAATCCTGGCTTGCATCCAGGCCTCCATAACTCCCATTTCTGCTTTCCACTGTCGCCATCTTGTCTGCCTCACAGGCACTAAGCTGGTTGATTGCCTTGTTGAGGTTCTTGTTGTACCGCCCAGCCAGGCTGATCAAAGTCTCTTTCTCCTTACCTAATTGTTGGTTATCTCTCCTTAGCTGGTGGACTTGGGCTTGGTCCTTCTGGGCTGTCTCCTCCAACTCACGTACTCTCTCGAGGGTGACGTTTCGGCTCGTCAACACGTCAGTTTTCTCTTCCTCCAAGACATTGATCTTCTCGTTAGCCTGGTAAAGATGTATGCTCATCTCTACAACCTGAAAATGGCTCTTCATGGACGAAAAACGAACGATCAGTAAAGAAGGAAAAATTTTACAAGTCAAGAAATAATACCGGGAAGAAATACTTACTGACTGGACGTCTTTATAGACCTTAGTAGCCAGTCTGGTGTCGGTCTTGGAGCCTATTTTGCTCCAGTCATCAGGAGGGGTGATCTTGTACACTAAGCTCGAAAGGACGTCAGGCTGATCAAGGATGCGACTCCCAAGCTTGAGGCTAGTGTCAGAAACATAGGTCTTGGCCTACTTTGGAAGGCCTTCTCTCTTGTTCTTCTTGTGGGGCTCGGCTCTCCTCTTGCCCTTATTCATTCTCTCAATGGGGGCTTGGCTCTCCTCCTCCACGGGAATAATTATGGCTAGGGTTGAGGCCTTCTCCCCTGATGTTGACCTCGCTGGGGTTCCTTGAGGGGTTACCCGGGCAGAGGTGTGCTCCACTTCTTGGTTGGGCATATTAGGCTGGGATTCGGGCAGAGAACCCTGTTGGGAACTGTGCTAAAATCCCTGTTGAGAATCGGCCTATTCCGTACCCCCTTTCTTAGCCTGCTACTCCATGGACAACCTCTTCATAGTAACAATGTTCATAACTACAAATGGAGGACGAGGTTACGTCAGACCAAAGATCGAGAAAGTTTTAAAGTGTGAGAAATTTTTTGAGTTGAGGAGAGAGAACTTACTGTTCTTGGATTTTTTGCTAAGGACCGGCCCAGGAAGAGAAAGATCACTCTAAAAGTAGATGTCATACAAGGTCGATGAGATCAGCACCTTAACGTGGTTGTAGGGCATCTTCACAACCCGATCTCTCTCCGCATTAATTTTCGGGCTGGGCTTGTTCTTCTTCTGGGCTGAGAACACAAGGAAAACTTAGATAAAGTTACCGAGAAGAAAAGCTCAAACTCACGCTGGGACTAACACTTACCCACTATTCCCCAATACATCTGGATCGAATGGTCTATGTCCGCCGGCGAGCTAAACTCCCATCATTTTGCCTCCAAGAAATAAGAAGTTTGGTTTCCAATCTTTTATGGAGTCATCATAGTCATGGAGGAATTTTTACTGGGTTGTGATGTAGCACCAGCCCTTACCACCAGGCATCGACTTGGTAAAGAAAAGAACCTGGAATAATTCTAGGGATGGCGCAATGCCCTTAGCCATGAAGATAATGTGGGCTACCACCACCATCATCATGTTGTTGGGAGCGAACTATGACGAACACAACCCGAAGTCCCCAACAGACGGCCTTCACTAAAGGGTAATTGGGATATCGCAGGTCGGCCAAAAGTCACTTCTCGTACAACGAGATGTACTCCTTGGGAGGGCCACAAGCTCGGTCCCCTTCCCCGGGAACCTTTAGATCCATCGAGCTAAGAAACGCGCAGTTGGACCAAAATTTGTTCATTTCTTTCTCTATCAGGCAGGATTCAAACTGCTAAACTAAAGCTTCAAGAAGGACCTTATAGACGGGTTGGTCAGGAACTAAACCAGCCTGCAAGGCCAGACCTAGAGAGGGTGAGGGAGCATCAACTTCTGGAACAGTAGGACTCTTCACGAGCTTAACCTCAGGGCCCCTTGAAGAACCCACATCACTTCTGGATCTCCGACGCCGAGGGCTGCTAGCAAAATCTGGAATTTAGGAGAGCCTCATTTCAGTTGACCTGCGGGCCCTCTCGGACGATGAAGTCATCCACTTGACCTCTATTTTAGACAAGCTGAGCTTAATCTTCTCAATAGGAGAATCTGACTTGATCTATTCAGAGTCAAACAGGTTGTGCCTTAGGGAATAAGAAGAAGACATATTGGAGAGAGAGAAGAAAATAGTATCGTGCTCTAAGGTGGGAGTGCTCACCTTACTCTGGTGTGAATATAAATGAGTAAACAAGTATCTATTTATAAGCGAGTTGGGAAGTCAAACGGTCGCGTTAATCGGATGATGGCTAGCGCATCAATTCTCACGCTATTAAGCCATTTGTCGCCCATCTACCCAGATTACAGTAAGGCTCCTCACAGAAGCCAGGTGATGACCAGCCAAGCCTATTTTTGATACTGAGCTATTTTACCCTGTGTCTAGAATTCCATTCTCTAGTGAGTCCAGAACGGAACCCTCGGTGCTTCATGTTCCATCTCCACACTAAGGCTTGGGGAAAAACTGATGTGGGTGAAAATTAACCAATCACAAAGTGGCCCCACCTAGTTCTTCCATGTAGTTCAAAGGAGGGCATGTCATCAATCGACTTAATCAGCCCAGTGGCTCATTAGCCCAGCGTCTCATCAAGTCGATCGTTAGGAAGGATTTGGGCAATCACCGAGCAGAAATCCTTAACATTTTTCGTGAACAAAAACGATGAGGATCAGGTCAGTATAACCATCTCGACATCCATACCGGTACCTGGGCCTACCCATTAATTTTAATGGCTTGGCCCATGGGCTTCTCCATCAACATTCAAAAGCCTAGGCCCATAGCTCCAATCCCATCACACACCTTCCACGCGCTGATTATTTTGTTAATTGTTAGATTTAATTCTATTTTATGCATCTCCTAGGCCTAATGTGTTTGATTCATGTGGTCAATGAGTTAGACGATGTTAGGTTACGAATTTTATACTCGAAAGAGGTTGAATTCGTAGCTGGAATAAGGAGTGCATAATTTAGGTTGTTGTGAGTTCAGGAGGAAGCAACACCTAAGTAATCTAGTTGGGAATTTCGGATTTCGTGAAATTGGAAGGTGATCAAGTTCTAGATTTACCAACTAAGTTTCCTATTCAATTGTGTTGGCTCTTTAATGCTTCCAAAATATGCTCCCACATGATATTTGGGTTGAATTGAGAACTTGGGATTTGACACTCGGGTGAGGTAATCTCAAGTTCGGACTTAGGTTAAACACAACATAAGCTTTAATAGATCAGGAGATATTTAGAGCTTGCGTAATCTATAAGGTCGGGTTTGACAAGTGTTTTCACCTAAATACTCAATAGGGATATCAGTATTGAAGTGTTTACATATTATCTCACTTGACGCTTAGGAGAGGTAGTGAGAGAGCAATTGCACGGGGACCTTGATTATTGAATTAACATAATTAGCTAATAATTACTTAATAGGATAACATGAGAATAACGAGATGAAGTCAAGCCCCTAGAACATTTGTGCATAGATAATCCATATTTTATTGTATTTTTGTATTTATATTTATTTTAGTTTATTTTTAAAAAAAATCCAAAAATTTGATCTCCTAAATAAAGTTAAGTTACGATATTTGCGGTACTTAACGACAATTTAAACCAATCCATGTGGATGTGACAACTCTTACTCTTTCTATACTATTAAAACTTGACTTGTACACTTCAGGTATTGTAGCGACGAGAAAAATCACTACCACTCTACAATGCCATCTATGAAGGGGGACCTTACCTTAGTAGGGAGCCTAGCTACCCCTCCCAGAGTCCTGTATCTAATGGTGAGTCACCTCTATCTTGGAAAGGTGACACTCCACTACTACTTCATCTTTGGGCGACGCTATCACTTGGCTAACAGCCACTTTGGGTCCTTGTCTTTCACTCTGTAGGGAGTGAGAGTCCACCTCCTGAACATGGAAAGCCTTATGCTCAGAACGGGCGACATGGCTAGGTGCCCTTCCCGGCTAGGGCTCATGGTGATCCTCAGCCCAGTGACCTTATGAAGGTGGCGACAAAGAGCCTGAGACAGTAGGGGGAGCTAAGTTTTGCTCCTTTACTGGTCGGTCACAAGGCTGAGGTCGACCCCTCGTTACATGTCCATTGGAATGGATCACGTGGTCTTCTGATTCTCGGGGGTGCTCTTCTCCTCCCGCGGTCTAGACAACTTGTCCTCCTTAAGTTGGGGTCGACGGCATGTAGGAGAGAATGACTTGGAAGTAGGATTGGAATTCTCTCAGGAGGCATTCTAAATTATCAATCCTTGATGCTTCAACGGCTCCAGAAGTCTGCCCTACATAGGCCTCACAGGGCAGTGTGAAAGGGTCTGTCTGTCCTGTGGGGTGGTACGTTATCTTCCTCGACTTTTATCCTGAGATTGACTATAGCCATAAGCTCGGCCTGATCTTTTTGGTAGACTTGGACATTTCTTCGAGTTGTTTTTACTTTCTTACCCTTATTTAGGTTGAGACCTTAAGAGTATATCATGTCTGAGCTCTATCCAGCTCATCCCCTTGATGAATTTTTCCTCCCCTTTCATTTTACCTTGTAATTTTCCTCTATGGGTTCTACTTGGCCTTAGAACTTTATGTGTTGAGTTCTGGCCGGCCAAATTTCATGATATGGGAAACCTTTGGGGTTCCTCTCTTGGCTTTTAGCTTAGGTGTGTTCCCTAGAAGCTTTTCTCTTTTCTTTAGCACCATAGTTTGTGCTCGGCTGAGAGAGGGATGCTGAACTCATTTGGGTCAACTGATCATGGGCTTATCCTGTACTCTGCTCAGCAAAAAAGATCTTACTTGAACCATACCCATCTCAGTCATGGAGCTTGGGGCCCGGCATGACCTGATCATTAGTCGGTTGTCTAGTAGGTGTTAATGTTTTTGGTAAAAAAAAATTATGTTTTCTATTCTCGGCTTTTACTTCTTTATAATAGAATTTCCATTTTTATCTATTCTACCATATCCATTACTTCCCTGCGCTCCAGCCTACCATCCGAGCAGAGCTCAGGTGGTAGTATATGACTCGGGGTGGTACTCGTATGGTATCTGGCCCTCACAGCCCCCAGGGGTGTGACACTGTGGTCGGAACCCTGTGGTTGGTCATAGATGGGTTCTCCTTAATAGGTCTTATCCTTGAGCCTCTTCGGGTTATCCCTATTTGGTCTTTACAGGAGCATTGTCCCCTTTGTATCGCTTGAGCTTAGCTCGGCTGTGAGGGGTGAGATGCTTGGTCGTAGGTCCTTGGGCTTAATCAATGCCCTACCCTTGGTGGATGGACTTGGCCTATCTGGGGGC
Source organism: Eucommia ulmoides (assembly GCA_016647705.1). NCBI lineage: Eukaryota > Viridiplantae > Streptophyta > Magnoliopsida > Garryales > Eucommiaceae > Eucommia > Eucommia ulmoides. Next base: position 47,385,033 of record CM028339.1, on the reverse strand, counting down.
TCGAACAACCAACCTATGTAGAGGGTCCAATTTTCACCCTCGACGATGTGCGCTGAGATGCCATCCTTGTCGATACTTGCATGAGTCACTAACACATTTTGCATTGAACATTCTTTCATTAAAGGAAAATTTATTTTTACATTGAAACTTCTAAACTTTTAAGTCTTTTACAAAGATTTTCTTCCTCATACAGAATAGTGCTTTAAGTGCTTGTCATTCCAAGGGTGCCTTATAGTGGGACTCCTTCTTCTGTCTCGAGCTCATATATTCCCAGACGTGCGATTTGGGTGACTCTATATGGCCTTTCCATGTGGGGACCAACTTCCTTACATTCAATTCCTTAGTGACCAAGGTAACCATTCTAAGGATGAGGTCGCCCACGTCAAATGACCGTGATCGAACCCTTCTGTCGTATACTTGGCCGTTGTTTGTTGATAAGCCGTTTGTCGTACTCGGGTCTATTATCTTTTCTCCTCGAGAGGATTGAGGTTCAAGGCCAAGGTGGCCTTGTTCTCTTTAGGGTCGAAGGGCATAGCCGTCCTAGGTAAAGGCATACCGATCTCGACAAGGATGGCAGATTTAGATCTGAAAGTCATTACAAAAAGAGTTTTCTCGGTAGGGGTCATTGCCATTATGTGATACGCCAAAAGAATGGAGTACACGTCCTTAACCCATATTCCTTTTAACTTGTCCAACCTTGTCTTGAGACTATGCAGGATTATCCAGTTGGTGACCTTTATTTGCCCTTTTGCTTGTTGATACCCTGGGGAGGCGAAATGGGTTAGGATCCCCAACCTGACATAGAAATCCGAGAAAAGGTCATTATTGAATTATTTCTCATTGTGGGACACAATGACCCTAGATATGCCAAAGCGGCAAACCATGCTCTTTTATACAAAGTCTCTGATCTTCTTATTCGTGATCCGTGCTAGGGGCTCGACTTCCACACATTTTGTGAAGTAATGAATAGCGACGACGGGGAACTTTCTCTGCCCGAATCCTTAAGGGAACGGTCCTAGGAGGTCAATGCCCCACTGGGCAAAGGGCCACGGGCTTGTCATTGGGACGTGGATGGTGGAGAGTAATTGGGGATGAGATGCGAATCTCTAGCACTTGTCATATTTTGTAGCAAACTCCATGGAGTCTTTGTTCATTTCCAACCAGAAATATCCTCAGCGTATGAGTTTGTGGACTAGAGCCCTCATCCTTGAGTGTTTACCACCCACTCTCTCGTGAACATCCCTATGTACGTAATCAGCCTCTTTTGGTTGAAGACTTCTGGAATATGGCCTTGAAAACGATTTGCAATACAGCACCCCATCGATTAGGGTATACTTTGTCGCTCTATAGTACATCCTCTGGGCCTCAACACGATCAACCTGAAGAGTTCTATGCTATAGGTAGTCTCTTATTGGATCCATTCAGGTCGGCCCATCGGTTTGGGAAAAGATCGTGGCCTCCTGGTCGGATGCGGTTGTGCTCGGCCTGTCTAAGTATTCGACGGAGATGCTCTTTTTCTGCAGGGTGAACTCCACTGCGGAGGCGATCTTGGCCAGAGCATCGGTGTTCCTGTTCTCTTCTCGGAGGATTTAGTTCACTTGGATTTTTTCAAAGTTTTCCATTAGTGCCTTTACCCTCCTGAGATACGCAATCATGCTCGAATCCTTGGCCATATAATCTCCATTGACTTGGTTAACGATAAGTAATGAGTCGCAAAAGACCTGGAGGTTCTTGGCGTTGAATTCCCTTACCAGATGGAGTCCGATAAGTAGAGCCTCATACTTGGCTTCATTATTCGTAGCTCAAAAACCTAATTTGAGCATGTATTCTACCTTCTCTCGGTCCGGGGCCACCAGGACCATCCTAGCCCCACACCCGTCTGCGTTGGAAGAGCCATTCATAAAGAACTGCCACATGTCCAGACTAAAGTGAGGTGAAGTCCCTTCAGGGATATGATCGGTCAGGCAGGGCTGAGGGTCTCCACCCTACAGGGCAGAGTCATGACCACGCAGACTGGGCACCTCAAGAAAAGTGATTTCAACTATGAAGTCAGCCAAGACTTGTCCCTTTATGGTTATTCTTGGTTGGTACTCTATGTGGAATTGTTTGAGCTCGAGATTGTACTTTATGGGCTGCTATGAGATGTCAATGGAGTGGAGGACTTGTCTTAGAGGCTGATCGGTCAGGACCACAATTTCATGTGATTGGAAGTATTGCCTTAGTTTTCTTGATGTACTGAGAAGGGCATAGGCGAGCTTTTCGAATCGTGGGTACCCTTTCTCAGCATCGGTGATGACTCTGCTAGAGTAATACACCGGGCTTTGAATGCCACCCTCTTCCCTGATAAGTGTTGCACTCATTGTCATATCCAAGGCAAAGATGTATAAGAACAATTACTCCCCCTCCTTCTGAGTACTCAGTAGGGGTGCCAAGGAGAGATAAGCCTTTAGCTCTTGAAAAGCGGCTTTACATGCTGTCGTCCACTCAAAGGTTTTGTTACCCTAGCGGACCTGAAAAAATAGAAGGCACTTTTTCGAAGAGTGTGAGATGAAATGATTCAGAGTAGCCAGCCTTCCGGTGAGCATTTGGACCTCCTTCTTCGTGCGTGGAGAAGCCATGCCGAACACTTCGCTTATTTGATTGGGTTGGAATCAATGCCGCACTGGGACACCATGTAGCTATCAAATTTCCCTGCTGAGACCCCGAACATACATTTGTTGGGGTTGTGCTTCATTCGATGAGATTGGAGCTTGTCGAAAAAATTATGGAGGTGGGCGATGTGATCGGACGCTTGGGAGCTCTTTACGAGCATGTCTTCTATGTATACCTTCATCGTTGAGCTAATCTCTTCCTTGAACATCTTGTTCACCAGCCTTTGATAGGTGGCCCTAACATTACAAAAGCCAAAAAGCATGACCTTATAATAGTAGGTCTCCCTATTCATGATAAACGAGGTCTTGCTCTTATTTGAAGGGAACATAGGTATTTGATTGTAGCAAGCGTAAGCATCAAGGAAGCTTAAAAGCTCATGCCCTGTCGTGGCATCTATAACAAAATCTATTCTCAGTAGGGGAAAAAAAATTCCTTGGGGCATGCCTTGTTCAAATATTTGAAGTCCACGTAGAGGAGCCATTTATTCCTGGCCTTGGGGACAAGGACGATGTTTGAGAGCCAGTCAGGAAACTTGACTTCCTCCACCATGGCAGATTTCACCAACTAGTCCACTTCTTGCTCAATGATCTTTTAGCACTCTGGGATAAACTTACTATGCTTTTGCTTTACAAGGGGATGATGAGGGTTGGTGTACAGATGATGCATGGCCATGCTTAGGTCAATTCAAGGGAGTTTGTCATGGGACTATGCGCACATATCATAGTTCCTACGGAGGAGGTCGATGAGCTTAGTTCGCTGATCCGGGCCGAGCTTGGCATTAATTCTGATTGTTCTCTCTTCAATCGTTGGGTGGATGAACACCTCTAATAAATATTCATGGGGTCACGGACGGGGTTCTTCATCGTGGGATTCATCGATGGGTATGGTTCTTAGCTCGGACAAGGCCATGAGCTTGGCCTTCCCAGGATCGGGCCTAGTCATTAATTGTTATTGCCCCTTTTCGACCACTATCATGGCGCATACACTGGACGACTCCTATTCTCCTCTCACCTCTCCTACTCCTTTGTCGGTAAGGAATTTCACTATCTAGTGGTAAGGGGAGCAAATGGCTTTCAGGGTAGTTACAGTCGGACAACCTATAATTGCGTTGTAGAACGAGGGCCTATCCACGATGATCAACTTGGTCCAGACTGTGGTTGACCTAGGCTTTAATCTCACAGTGATAGGCAGGGAGATCTATTCGACTGAGTTGACGACGTCTCCACCAAAGTCGACAAGGAGGACTTAGTGGGCTGCATAGCACTGGGTTAAACCTTCATTTTGTCGAAGGACCACTTGAAAATTATATCAGCAAAACTATCCCCATTGAGCAAGATCCATCCAATTTTGTAATGATTGATCAGGGCTGAAATAACTAAAGCATCATCAAGGGGAGTGTGCACCCCCCAAAGGTCGGACTCGCTGAAGAAGATAACGTTATGCGTGGTGGCATCAACCGTGCTCACCTCATACATGTCTTGATCGGCCTTCCTCTTTGCTTTGTGTTCTTACCACTTCCAGGAAAAAACATATCTCCCCTCGAAGTTCGATCCCACTGTAGATAAGATTAATTTCTCCATCCACACGTTGGCCAATATCATCCTCTACTCTATCCATCCTAGGCTAAGGTTAGTTATAATTTTCTCTTCTCTTCTAGCCTCTGTGATCATCTCAGCGATCATTTTCTTCAAACGAGGCTCTTCATTCTCCCCGCGGACGTAATTCTCGAGATATCCCCTATTTATGAGGGCCTCTATTTTTTCCTTGAGTTGGAAGCAATCCTCAGTTGAATGACCTCCGTCCCGATGAAACTCATAATACTTGTTGATGGATCTTTCCATGGGCTTACCCCTTAAGGGAGAAGCATGAGAGAAAAACCCTCTTCTAGAGTTCTCCACAAAAATAGTAGCTATGGACACTGACAGGGGTTGTTGTCGAGGTCGTAGGGGTAGAAGAGGCCTTTAATTCCTGGGCAAGGGTCCTAGTTGCCCTTCTGCTTAGAATTTTCGTGAATCTTGAGTTTAGCTCGGTCTATCCTCAGCTTGGCCTTTCTTTCTCTGGACTCCTTCTCGGATCCTCTTTATGTTGTCTCTCAGATTGGCCTTGAAGAAATTAGTGCCCCTATCCAGTGCAGTGCGAAGGTTTGGTGAGGAGCATGAGCACAAGTTGAGACAACCTTATGTGCCTTAACCCGTTAATGAAGGCGTTCAGGGCTACGACATCTGAGAGGTCCTTACAGGAAATAATCTCCCTCTAAAACTAATCCACGTAGACTCCTAAGTTCTCTCCGATCTCCTGCTATAGTGCAAGGATATGAGTTATGGTCTTCGTCCTTCATTGAGAGTGGCTGAACCGGGTAAGGAAGAGTTGTTCGAGCTGGGAAAAAGTGGATATCGAGATTAGGGCAGGATCTCGAAACCATGAATGGGTCGTTCTGGTCAGAGTGAGAGGGAAGGATTTTCATCTTAGCGTCAAGGAGATCGTGTGCATGTCCATGTAGGATATGAAAATAGAAAAGTGGTCCAACGAGTCGGTGGTCCCGTCATACAGGGTCATGTGGGGAAAAGGTAATCTATATGGTACCACTTCTTCCACAAAGTCATCTATGAAATGGGACCTTACCTCAACAGAGAGCCTAGATACCCCCCCTAGGGCCCTTTATCTGACGGAGAGTCATCTTCATTTTGGACAGGTGACGCTCCACTACTGCTTCACCTTTAGGCGATGCTATCACCTGGCTAGCGGCTGCCTTGGGTTAGTTCTTCTAGCCGGTGGGGAGTAAGAGTCCATCTTCTGGATACAGCGAACCCTATGCTCAAAATGGGCGACATGGCTAGGTGCCCTTCTCGATTGGGGCTCATGGAGATCCTCAGCTCAGCGACCCTGTGAGGGTGGCAACGAAGAGCCTAAGGCTGTAGGGGGAGCTAAGTCTTGCTCTCTTACTAGTCGATCACTAGGTCAAGATAGACCCCTCGGTCCATTTCCATTAGAATGGATCACACGATTTTATGATTCTCTGGGATGCTCATCTCCCCTGCAGTCTGGAGAGTCGTTCCTTCCTAAGCTAGGGTCAGTGGTAGGCAAGAGAGAATGACTTGGAAGTTGGATTGGAATTCGCCTAAGCAGTCTTCCAAATTGTCAATCCTTGATGCTTCAACAACACCGGAACTCTGCCCTACACAGGCCCAAGAGAACAGCGTGGAAGAGCCCGTCTGTCTTGTGGGGAGTACGTTATCTTCCTCGCCCAAGACGGATATGGAAATCCTAGCAACCGACCTAGTATTCTTGACATTTCTCTAATCGAATTACTATTCACAGCGGCGTTCTGATATCTTCATTGAATAATTTGACCAGATGTTGTGATCATCAAGCCTGTTGATCCTAAGATTTTGATGGACAATTAAGTGTTGATATTTTTTGTGGAACTAACGGGTTTTTTTGAGTATTTCAGTGTAAAAGTTCCATTGATGATATTATCATGAAGAAATTGTTGAAGATGCTAAGGATGCTAAGAGACTTTTAAAGAGTTGGACATTAAGAGACTGAAACTTTTGAAGAATCTAGGTGAAGACAACTCAGGTTAATTTTTACTCTTAATGTATCCCGATTATGATCACACATGACACAAAATGAATTTATATTTATGTGTGTTTTTATTAGGATCCTAATTAGTTAAACATATTTGCTCTAATATGAAATTGAAGAAGAAATATTGACCTAAGAAATATTAGTGTTTAAAATTAATTAAAAGTATCAATTAAGTTAACCGAGAAAAGAAATCGGTTAAAATGTCAAAAACGTCGAAGATTGGAATTAAAATTAATTAAGGAAGAAATGTTCTAGCAAGGATTGATCAACCAACCAATGAGGATCGGTCAACCAATGAGAAGTAACTGGGACATGAAGAAGTCTCTAGATTGATCGGTCAACCGACCGAGGAGAGATCAATCGACCTATGGACTATACCTAAACTCTCTGAATCGATCGGTCGACAAATAATGGATGATCGGTCGATAGACCATGGCCAAAAAATGGCTTGGGGAGAATCCTGAATCGATCGGTCAACCTACTCATGGAGTATCGGTCGACCGACTAGCAAATAATTTTGGCTTGGGCTACAACCTAAATTGATCGGTCGACTGGTGAGTTTGGTCGGTCAACCGATGGTGCTATTTCAAGATTGGAGGATTTCATGGATTTAATCAAAAAGTAACCGTTAATAGCCGTTTTTTGGATAATATCTTGGAGATATTCTGGGGATTTTAGTATATTATAGATATATTGTTGTTATTTTGATATCCCTAAAGATATGGTGCATATATTTTAAGTGTTTCTCAAATTGGTACATTTAATACTTTTTATCCTATCGATTTGAGATTGAGAAATATTTTAGGGACTTAATTAAATGATTTGAAAGTTGTAATTAAGTTAATTGAACTAGGATTGAGTTATATCAATATATTGGGTCTATATGAGCAATTAAATGTCATGACATATGGAAACTAGTAGTTGGAGGGCCTGTTTCAAATCAAAATTTATAGAACTGCGTTTTTTACTTGTGAGTGATCCCAATCAATCATTCTATCAAGAGCTATTTAGTTCTTAAGCTTAGTCATTATTCCGAAATTATACAGAGAGTATATTGTGAGATTATCTTTGAGAAAAGTTCTTGAGGAAGTGTGCTGAAATTGTTGCTGTCACCGATCTAAATTCCTAATGTGATTCAGTTTTCATTTGTTCGGTGGTATCCTGGTGAGATCGTTCTAAGATTTTTCTTTTAATTACTATTTGATATTATTGTTCATTACTTAGAGTTTTGATCTTTGTGAAATCATTTTATGAACGTTAAAGTACTTGAAAATCTTTTAAAACGATTTTGGTGAAAATCTGATTACGTGCTAAATTGTGTGTTACTCACTTATTTTAGAATCAGATTTTGAATTTCTCACTTTATTTCTATCACTAGTATTTATCGGGACATTAATCGAGTTTAAATTAATTTGAGGTGGTATAAGCTCCGAGTGGGAAAAACTTATCAACTTTTGTAATTGGTAAGTTGTATGCGGATTAGATATTATTAAGAATATTTAATCAAGGGTAACTGGATTTCAATCTCTTCCAATAAAGAGATTGAGGTTTTATCATTTCCTAAAGTGTAAAAAGATTGGGTTATTTTTTTCGCGTAAAAAGAGATAGGCGTAATTCTTTCTAATTAGAATTGAAATTGAGTGAATTTGTAACGGTTCCATCCTTATTGGTGAAAAAGATACTTGGAGTGATTTTTTTATTTTATTTTTTGTGAGGTTTGATTCTTAGCCTAAGTATAAATGAATTAGGTTAATATTTAGCCTGTGAAAAAAATAGAGGTTCTTCTTTAGCTTGTGAAAAAAGGAATTGTAAATGTTGATTCAAAGCCTATGAAAAGAATCGTTGTGTAAGGGTTTAGTTCCTACCTGATTAAAGGAATCATAATAGTTTAGTGGGTGTGATTCTCTGTGAAGCTTGAAGGACTGGATTAACCAAGAGTAGCTTGGTGAACCAGTACACATTGTGGTGTGCTGCAATTTTACTTTATTTATTTTCAGTTGTTTGGGTGTGCACCTAGTTTAAATAACACATATCCGCTGCTATAAAAGATAATAATTAATTTTGGATAAAATTAATTATTTAAATTTTCAAGTATTATAAGTGGATAATTTATAACTATCAAATTCAATCCCCCCCCCCCCCCTCTTGGGTAGATCATTGAGCCAACAAAGGATTAGCCGAGTAGGGAGTTGATGACCTGATGAAGGTTTTTTGTGTGCTTTCCACAGACGGTGCCAAAGTATTGATGTCAGATTTTGGTTAACAACAATGGTATGGTCTGATCAGGGTATTTGCATCTTTTTTCATGTTGGGATGGAGTGGAGAAGGTCCTAGATCCATTCCATTCAATCAATTAATTCAAAAAGTCCTGAGATCCGAAATGAGTATTTATCCGTTCTGGAGTGAGTTTCGAGATGATACCTGCACGCAAACCCACTAAGGTTTTGCCAGGAGAAGTCCCTCAGGCATGAGAGTTAGAGCTTGGGAGAAAAAGGGCTAAAAATATATTTCAAAGAAGTAGCTAAGCAATAAGTGGTTTTGGGATACCTTTGGGGATTAATAACCTTCCTTTTATAGGTAAGGTGGCTGATTAGCATTTGTAGGATTAGCGGCCTAAGCTTTGATGATTATCATAAGTTTGGCGTGTGGCTATTGTGTGAGCGCGTGGAAGGATTAGATTCGTGGACTTGGGCTTTTTGGCCCCTTGAGGAGGAATCCATAGGTTAATCATGTAAGAAAGCGGAGAGGTGGCCCAGCCCATGGCACTCAAGGGATTTCCTTTTGTTCTTCTAGTCAGTGGAAAGATTTCTCCAACTCAGCATGGCAATATAAGCCAGGCAGGGGATGTTTTTACAGTGAATCTGCTAGATGGGCTATCAACTTGGGGAATGCCAGCCTGGGAAAGCGCCAAGGTGAAGAAAGGCGTCCTCAGCCCGGCAGAGAACTTCACCAGGCGACACTTGTGGCTGTTTCTTTGGTCATGATCAGTCAGGGCTTTGTAGGATCCGCTAACCGACGAGGTCTTCTAGTTTCGTCATTAGTAAACTAGATCCCACGAGGGGCTCTTGTACACATGGTAGTCTTCTATTGGGGAAGTTTGGGATAACTGAATTTTACACTCATCAAATTGTATATTTTTGTGGTGCCTAATACCTTCACTGAATAATAAAAAAAAAAACCTGAATCATTTTGAACTCTTGATTTTGTCCAAATCTATTTTTAAAATTTATATTTTAAAAAGTATTTTCGGTCATTTAAAGTAGATACACCTATTTAAATTCAATGTCAGGTGACTATTCCATTTCTTTTATAAAATCCACCCAAATTTTTCTTATGGTTTTGCGTTTGTCTTTCTAGAAAAATACAAATATATTCTTCACTCGCATCTAAAATCGAATATTTTGGATTTTTTGGAGCTAATTAGCATAAGATATGTTTAATGGGTGCCCTAGCTCTTTCCAAGGTAAATGATGTCCCTTTTCCCATTGAAATGGTGAAAACCTTTTATTCCTTAAAATTCCTTCATAAGAATGGTAGACTTACTATTCAGCCAGGCAAAAGTATTCTTTTCTTACCGATATTTCTACTTCAGTAAAGGGTTGGAAAATATGATATCGCTTCTTCAATGGTGATTGGGAGTTCTCATCCGAGGAGAAAATACATCCTCCAATCGTGTTTAAACACTTTAATTTTCCAAGTAATATTATTTTTCTTTGTTTTATTTCGCCATTTGGCATTAATCTAGAGCATTGCATTTTAAATGAACTCATATGGGCAGGTGGCAAAGCTTGCAAGATTTTCGTCCTATTCCCAAAGTGGTGAACAAACGTTAAAGACTCTTAGCCCCAAAGATCTATTCTTGTAAGGTTTTGATATATAACCCCTTTGAACCGAACAAAATAGATGATAAGCAGGTGGGTCATGTCAAGAGCCTAGCCCTAGGGAAAAGGAAAAGAGCGCCCAAAAAGACTCCTCAGCCTGTGGCTCCTTAGCCCACGACTCCTCGGCCTATAACTCTTCAACTCGTGCTATCCATGTCTTCAGACTCTGATGACACCCAACCATTAAGCAGGAGATGTCATGGTGGAGTTATTTCCATGCCAGGCCCACGTGTTCAAGTCCTTGTCCCTATTGAACTCCGGGGTATTGAGCTCGTCACTCGCACTTCTTCAAACTCTGATGACACCCAACCATTAAGCAGGAGGCGTCGTGGTGGAATTATTTATGTGCCAGTCCCACGTGCTCAAGTCTTTGTCCCTATTGAAATCTAGGGTATTGAGCTTGTCAGTCGCGCTACTGGGACCCTTATTGCTCGTGCTCCCGGGACTTCTTCACCTAGTGTTCGTCATCTTCCTGCTTCTCCTTCAGTGGCGTCCATTCATGGTACATTTTCCTATCCAAGCAATTGTGGCGTGTCTCACGAGTAGATGTGTCAATTGTTAAACGACGTGTGTCCTTCTGTTCTTGGTCGCAAGAAATATTTGATGACGCCATCCGCGCCCTCATAGAACAATCTTGGGACAAAGGTCGCTCCAGAATTGGGACCTACAACTGTGTTGAGCTCTTTAGAGCTATTATTTACGCAAACCTCTAGGTAGTACCTCGTACATAGTAAGCTTTATGTCCTTAGTTATTATGTGAACCTCTATTTGAGTATGTATTTGATTTGTAGAGTATTCACCAGACTTCAGCTTTAGCTGGGAGCTCTGATGATATGGAAGAGTTGGATACCCAACTTATGCACAGTTAATGGAGTCAAGAAGCTAGAGGAGGATCTTTGTGCTCTCCAGGAAAAGAAAGTTTCCTTGGAAATTGATCTTGCGATGAAAATGTCCTCCAAAGATAAAGTTAGGGCTAACCTGCAGGCCATAAGTGCTCGGTGTAAAAGCTTCTGTCGAGACAACATGAGACTGATCAGTGAAAATAATAAGTTTTTCACTTAGTCCTTATCTCTAAGGGATGAGGCCAACGCCTTGTGGACCGAGAACGATGCCCCTGAAGTCCAAGGTAAAGACAAAGAAAGAGTTTCTCTACCGTGCCGAGGAAAAAAAGAATACTCTGGGGCCAAGCTGAGCTCCGATCAAGCTAAGGTCGCCGCGCTAGGGATTAGGTCGGCTGGGTTGGCCCATACCATGGACAAGTTGAATAGGGCTATCAAACTGAAGACCAAAGAGAATGTCGAGATAGACCAAGGTGGTAGGTTGTGTAGCAACTCCAAAGCGGGCCCCTTTAAGGTGGTAACAAATGCTCTACATAATGTTGAGTTTCCCGCACCATAAAGTGCCCTAACATGCCTGAATTGGCAAATATGGTCAGTTGGATCCGTCTTCCCACCGTACGTTTTTAACTTAGTTGGATCAAAATTTTGGGAATGGCACCTCCATGACGTCTACCGGAGTTTAGATGTTTTCTTGTGGCGGAGCCTCATTGCTATGGTCCTGACTGACTCCTCTTATTCGTATTTGCCTCATCTTGATTACGATAAACTTTTTGACCATGTTCTCACAAACGGTGCCAAATGATGTTAACAAAAACCTTCAACAAGTTGTTGAATATCTCCAACAACCTGCAAAACCAATAACCTGTAAGACTGATAAGCTCAAAGAGCCACCAATCAGCCAAAGAACCTCTGATGTGCGAATAAATCAGTCTGTTTTTGGGTAAAAGGTCAAGTACTTGAAGATGATATAAACTGTTAATATCTTCTCTTATTTATAGACATCTTTGTTCATGCCGTTTATTGGTGGAATCGCCTCCCCACAATCTACTGTTATTCCGTTGGGGTTGTTCCGAATATCACATTGTATGGGATCGCGGGGTTAGATTAATTCTCTATTGATTCCTAGTAGTTGGATCCGTCATAGTGATTCGTCGGACTGCGCTGTGTTAGGCCCATCCTTATTCAGGTGTTGGGCTACTCTTATGAGCTCGCTTCCATGTGACTGTGGGCTAGATGCAGCTAGCCCATTTCGAGGTAGATATTGGGCCGCATCAACTTCCATCTTCATTCAAATGCTAATACTAATGCAATGAAATTCTATTCATGCATACCAAGCACAACAAAATTTTAGATAACGTCAAGTTCATGATAACTTGTTTATTGAAAAATCAAATTAATTGGACATAATCATGACACAACATATTACCAGTTGTTTCGTTTCCTAAATAAACCCAAACACTCAAGAAATCCGTTAGATCTTTGTAGAACCAAATAAATAGTTATTTTGGGATAGGCATAATTGAAAGTAACTTTATTTATTTAAATAATTGATATATATTTTGAATTTAATCCTGAATGCACTAAGCAAATGTGTGGGAGTGTGCATTTAAGATTGCCCGGGAAAGTGATTAGTCGAGGTGCGCGTAAACTGATCCGGACAACACCTTACCATAAAACCAATATATATATATATATATATATTTGAATTAATTATTGTTTATAATCCAATTTTTAGTATGCACCTGACGGCCACACAATAAAGGCAAATTTTTTTGTTCATTTTTCTTTTTCCCACATGGTCTTTTTTATTTTTGTACAAATATTTGAGGGAGGGGGTTTTGACATTAGACCTCTCACTTAAAAGACACACTAGATAACCGTTAGGCTATAAGCCTTAAATTGACATGGTCGCCTAATACTTCGTTCTTGTACCTAATTGGCAAATTGCTTAGTTTCAACCATGCCGTCGGATTTTGCATGTGCGGGGGCAAATAGCATAACAAAAATGATTAATTGCACATGGCACTGAATTTTTTTGAATTCGACAACAAAATCGGTCAAATTGTGAGATTGGGTCAATTAGACAATAAAAACAGAAGATTACATAACAATCAGTAGAAGCCAAAAGATTGAGGAGCAAAGAGCAACTATACCCAAATTTGAGTGGTGAAAACTGTGATCTAAGGCCTTTCTCTGCATGTCCTCTCCAATTTGGGAGGGACTGGAGGGTGGGCGTGGAGGGGGTGGGGTTGCATCTCTCATACCTGGAAAAATTATGTGTAATGGCTGAGCTTAATTGGGTTGTCCTTGCTAATTGATTCCATTTGATGTTACTAACATTATCTGTGATGCAGAAAGAAGCAGCCACAGACCAGCCCAAGCAACAGAACAATGCCCGAAATTCTACTTTGGGGTGAATGACCTGCACAAAAGAAGTGCATTCACATAAATATCCACCTAAAATTAGCGTTCCTTATCCACAAATTCTTGACTAAGAATGTATATATTTCTGATAAATTTGAAAAACTTAGGACACCACAAAGCTATAAAATTGAATTTACAGCTGAAATGCGGGTCATTTGTTCTCTCAGTAACAATTTTTTATTTTCTTACTCTCAAAAGACGTCTTGTAAGATGAGAATTGTTCTAAACTTTATATATAACTCAGAATCAAGTAACACAAGCAATGTGGAATTCAACATGCACCCTCACGAGTAGAGTGGACTTTTGACAACCCACTGCGAACGGATATTAGGGGAAGTGTCCAACATCTATATGGGATTCAAAATGCTCTTCATGCGTAGGGTGGACTTTTTGACAAACCACTACGAACAGAGATCGGGGGGCCTAACATTGATATGGGATTCAACACACCCAAAATCAGACAAGAGCCATGTAGAAACCAATAAGCCTAACTCTCAAAAGACGTCTTGTAAGATGAGGATTGCAATATGTTTTAGGAAAAAATACATTTTAAACCCTGGCACATTTCTAAATGGTTCATCTCCGTTTGAGCGTTTCATTTCAAACTCTCTACGTATCAGTATGTTTTTAAATAGTTTTTTGTCAAAAAAATCTATCAAATCTAACGAAATAGAAGGGCAAAATAGTTTTTTTACACATTTTTAATTTTTTAATAATTTTCTCTTCTTCTTCTTTTTTTTTTTTTCCTAATCTGTCTCTTGCTGTCCTGCTCAACTCTCTCTTTTCCTCCTCCCCTCTTCCTCCCTCTCTCTCTTCTTCCCTCCCTCTCTCTCCCGCTCAACTTTCTCTCCCTCCCTCCCTATGAAAACACCCCGTAACAAAGGGCGTTCACTTCCTGTTCAAAAACATAGGGTGAACATCCCCTGTTACGGGGGTGTTTTCACCCCCTTCAACAAGGGGTTTGTTGCTTAGTTAAGGGGGTGAAGCAACAGGGGGTATGTTGCATGGGGGGTGTTCACCCCTGTTCAACTGATAGGGAGGGAGGGAGAGAGTTGAGTATGAGAGAGGAAAAAAAAAAACCTGTTCAGGGGGTGACGCAATAGGGGTCTGTTGCATGGGGGTGTCCACCCTAGTCCAACCGATAGGGAGGGAGGGAGAGAGTTGAGCGGGAGAGAGAGAGAGAGAGAGTTGAGTGGGAGAGAGATTGTGAGAGAAGTCAAAGAAGAAGAAAATAAAATAATAAAAAAAATGATTAAAAAATAAAAAAATATAAAATGATAATTTTGCCCTTAAAATTCAGTTACTTTGAATTGAATTTCTGACGGAATGACCAAATAAAAAGATGTTTATACTTAAAGAGTTTAAAATGAAATGCTCAAACGGAAAAAGATCATTTAGAAATGTGTCAATACTTAGAAGGTTTAAAATGTATTTTTTTCTATATTTTATATATAGCTCATGATCAAATAAATTGTGGGATTCAACGTGCACAAATTAATAAGCAATAGAAAGGGTTAGGATCGTACCAAGTTGGAGATAGTTATTCCTGATATTCCACTCAAAATCCCAGTGTTCTCGGTCATTCTTAAGAGTCCAATAAGCCCATCCGAACGAAGCAGCATTGTATACCTCTAACTGCGCTCCCCCAAAATCTTGATAATCCAACTGTGATCCACTTGTTACATTCCACTCGTTCACCCATTCCCCTGCAAAGAAAGAGACTCCACGCATCATAGTTTGAACTGAACTTGGATTGAATATAAGCAAGGCCCGTTTGTTTAGTGTTTCTGTTCCCAAATTTATGTATTTGTTCCTAGAAAATTAGAAAATAAATAAAAATGGGGTTCTAATTATATAAAGTTATCTTTTTTTGTTTTCAATATTTTTTTTCTTTTTTAATCTTATTTATTGAGCAATTTATATTTTAGTCTTTGTCAACCTATCTTTTAGTCTATACCAATACTTGAGTTAACTTTAACTATAATATCAAAAACAAATTTACCATCTAGTTGATATCAACTAGATAGATCAAATCTAATTGACATAAACTGAACGACTAAAAACTTATTCAAAAGACTAAACAATACAAGAAAAAAAAACAGATGATAAAAATTATAATTGACGTATTTCAAGGTTAATGTGATAATTTCCTCCAAATAAAATCTGTTTCTTTTCTATTTCCAGATTTGTAGATCTAATAATGTGACTTATTTCAAGGACAATCTAATAGTTTTTCCCCCAAATAAAATCTGTTTCAGTTCGGCTTCAAGATTTTTAGATCAAATTTCTGAGAAATAAACAGAATTGTTACAAGATTTCAGAGAACAGAAGAGTAATCTGGGAACAGATTGCTAAAGAAACGACAGTTAATATAGTAAGAGCGATGGCGTACCAATAAAAACAAGTGGCCCATTTGCGCTGTTAAGAGATTGCAGTTGGGATGCCCGGTTCTTGATTATGTACTGAATATTATCAACAGCAGTCATGTTAAAGAAAAATGAATCAAAAAGATTGTAGTAGTGCAAATCAACCACTGTATTTAGTGATCCTATGTTAGCTTGATAGAGCTCAAACGGATCTGCATTGCCGATTCTTTGGCAGAATATTACGTAAGCGGTGGATGAGTGATTCCGAACAATCTGATATCCTTGTTTGTAAAATGAAACTAAAATGTCAAGGGGAACTGTAGCAGCCGACGGCTCATTCAAAAGCTCAATCCCCAACAAGGCAGGATGCTGAGCATACCTGCAAATTAAGAAAAGATTTCAAATAGCAGATGCAGGAAATTGAATATGGGGAAGTGAAAGTATAAAAATGTCTACGGTGGAAACGCTAGCTATTTAATGGTTCGAAGGCAAAAAGATGAGAAATACTAAAAACTTGGATGAATCACGCTTTGCACCCTTGAAATCTATGGATTGTTCCATATTGTTCTTTGAAGATTCAATTTTCGCACTTTCCTTTCCAAAGAAGTTCATTTATTCGTGTCTAGTTGGTCGATTGAACATATCTAGTGGATCTTCTGCCTAAATTAGTAATGTGGCTTGCACATGAGGGAAAAATAATAGAACAAAAAAGGGGTTAAAATTTAACTTTTCACCCTTCAAGTTTGAATGTGGTTGCATTTTGCTCCATTAACCGACACAAAAACAAAACTTTTGGGAGCAATGAACAAAACTTAAAAACTTCAGGAAGCAATGTGACACCATACAAAAATGGAAGCTTATCAAACAACAAAAAAAAAATGTACAAAAATGAAAATGGTGCAAAGTATAATCTAATGTGAAAATTTATAATCTTGAAAATAAGAAAATATATATATTTTTAGGAATCTATACATAATTACACCATATTAAAAGGGTTTCTTTGAACTTTTGTGGGCGCTCGCTATCCCTAGCCTCCCTTGTATTTGCCCTGTATCAGAGGACGGGTACAAACGGAACATGGAAATACCTGGCGGCCAGAAATTCTATGACATCCAGTGTTTTTGAGATGAAATCAGGAGAAGTAGGCCATCCTGTTGTACCATCTTTACTAGCACTGTGTTCCATCCCATTTTGTGAGCCAGGAGCCGCATGAAGATCAATTATGCACTTTATGCTGTACTCTCTGCATCCACATTTTCAGGAACAAACGTCAAGAGAGAAACAAATGCTAATTATAAACAAAAGGGGAAGTTTATAAGTCGAAACAAGACCTACTGTGCCCATGAGAATGCATTGTCAAGAGCTTCTAAAGATCCTCCGATAAAAGGAGCTGGTGGATCAGGATCAAAAGCAATCCACCAGCCAACCGGGATCCTCACAGTATTTATTCCACATCTATACAGGAAATCAAAATCTTCTACCGTGACAAAACTGTTCCTATGCCTCTGCAATGCCAATAGAGAGAGAATTCAATAAGTCAATCTGCTCGTTATCATAGCACCTAGTAGCACAGGACATGCATCTTACAATATATTAGAAGATATTGATTTAAGTTTAACGCAAGCATTAAAAAACAATAAAATAAAATAAAAAGGACCACATGGCGTTTGTGAGCGTTTTCAGTTTCAAGTTTTCCAATAACATATTTTGTTTTACCATATTTCTGTTTCGGTTCCCCGTAAACTTGGACCGAAAAACAGAAATTTGGAACGGAAATACTAAGACACCATTTGGTATAGCTTTTTTTTAGTAATTTTTTTCTTTTTCTTTTTTTTTTTTAAGAAAAAAAAAAAAAAAGAGGGTTAGTTTTTCAAAAACAATACTATTACAAGAAAGCAAAAGGAAATATCTGCGTTTGATAGTGTAGAGAATATCTCAATGTTATCCCTATAAATGATCTATTAAATCAAGAAAAAATTTATAGATGGTTAAAAAAAGTAGATAGAGAGATCCTAGTCCATCGCTCTCTTGAATATAAGAATTGAAGAAACAAAAATCAGTTATTTTTCACATTTTGAAAAAAGTACTCAACTCATCGTTTTACTTTTTTTTTAAAAGTATATTTTTTAAGTACAAAATAAACACTATTTTTAAAACTAAGTAGTTTATTACTAACAAAAGTGTTACCAAATGGTGCCTAAATAAACGCCGTCATAAGCATTCGCCAATCCATAGCCACCTTAGAAGATAACCTTATAAACCTCTTTGGCTTGATCATGTCCATATCCATTAGCGAGCTGATAATCTCCATGCAAATTATTTGCTACAATTGTCAGCTCAAATGTGGCCTCATTGTCATCCCATCCTGGTGTCCCTTGATAGTCTGCTATGAGCTGGTTCCATTTTGAAGCCTAAAATAATGAACCATATCGCTATTATATCCTTTGAATTTCATAATAGACATTTTTTTAGACACAAATTGCCCAGTTAATTATAAGATTCATCCATTGATTTTCAATTTTCAAACCGCACATTGGGACCTCCAAACTCTCCATAGAACGGGTATTAAAAATCGTCCTAATTATAATTGCAAATACGATATATTTGAATAATAAATACCTGAAGATAGGTTCCACTCTTAGGTTTTATATGAACTCTATTATTGTTTCTTTCTATATAAAATGTTTCTGTTGCTGATGGTGTTTCTGCAGTAGCAAGTACAGAATCCCCTTCATTGGCGCACATTAGAAACTGACCTCGAGTGGTGCGGAACTGAAACTCCAATTCAGAAACTCTCCATAACTACAGCAAAACAATTAAGAAGCGGCTGATTTCCAATGTATAAAATGAGAAAAAGAAAATTGTAATTCAAGTTGATGATCAGTACAGGGAGTTGCAAACCATACAAAGAAGGCATATCCAAAAAAAAAAAGAAAAAATTCATTGAGGAATAACTCAACTCATAAGTCGATGATACTCCAGTGATTGGAGTTGCAATAACTTTTTCCCTCTTTACTAGTTTCCTTCTATAGAGTTTTATTTCTGGGTCATGTTGATCAATATTTTGTTCCAATTTTATAGACCATGACTAGGGTGATTCTTGTTTCCTTTAGCTTTTAATTAAGGCTATATATATGAGGGAAATTTACCTTGGTCATATAGGAAAAATAATATTCTTTACATCCAATCTTATATCGAGAGCCAAGTTCCTGCCCTGGCCTCACCACCACCTCACCAGACCAAGACCGCGTGGCTCCTCAACTGCAAGCCTCTGCCTGTTCAGCTGCAACCCCTAGACCGCCAATTAAAAACACTTAAATTGGCTAACTAATCTTTTTAGTTCTAGTTTAGATGTTATTTTCTCACGTAAGTAAAATATAGTTTAAAATTTTAATTGTAGCTTTTTTAGTTTAAACAAATAGTATTTAAATTTGATTATATCATAGTAAATGGAGAAATTAAAAAGAAATCCCAGAAAAATAAGATAATTCATAGCATAGAATAATTTAGACAACCAAAAGGATCCTAATGGCATGTTTGGTACATGAGATTCAACAAAGGACTGGAATGGTCATGGGAATGACCAATCTAGGATTACATTTCCTTTGCACTACCAAGGATTTTCTAATCCCACAAAATATGGGATTATCCAATCCCAAGATAAACTTAGTGTTGTTTAATCCAAATTACATGGGATTAGGTTTTATTCCTTTGTCGGCCAAAAAACACTACAAAAAAACGAGAGACCCTCCACCTTCACGCCTACATGGACAGACCTTGAGCCACTACTGCTAACTCCCAATGCAATAATGATGGTGATTATCGATTTTTTTTGTCATTTTTTTTTTCAGTTAATAGTGAGTTGGTGGTCTTTTGTTTAGTATTTTTAATTATTTGTGTTTGTTTCTAAAAAAATAAAACAAAAACAAAAATCACAAAATTATTGTGTTCTGCTGCTCTTCAAAAAATGTAAAAGTAAAATAAAAAAATATTTTTTCCCATAAACAAAAAATAAAAATCTTAGAAAATAAACAATGTTACATTGATGTTTATAAGTTTTGAGATATGTTGAAGACATAAAATGTGAAGAATTTACAAGACGAACTTAATAAAAATGAAGAAAATGATTAGTCAGTTTACCCTGAAGGTTTCCCAAGATGAAGGT
Organism: Eucommia ulmoides; assembly: GCA_016647705.1. Classification (NCBI taxonomy): domain Eukaryota; kingdom Viridiplantae; phylum Streptophyta; class Magnoliopsida; order Garryales; family Eucommiaceae; genus Eucommia; species Eucommia ulmoides. The sequence continues at coordinate 47,365,118 of CM028339.1, read as the reverse complement.
ATGTCTTTGTCCAAAGTCACATTCATTCCACCCCCATTCTCTGCAGACACGTATTTTTGCAATGTCACTGACTTTAATTGAACCTCTGTTCCATCCTACATTTCAAACACCTGGAATAATTTAGTCATACAAGATTTGAAACAACAAGAAAAACCCCAAAAATTGGAGGCATAGAAATAAAGAAAATAATACCCACAAGCATGTCACTGTTGGGAATTTCGTCGAACAGGGAAGGTTTAATCCAGCCTTCAATAACTAACCATCCACCCAAGTTCACTCCTCTTACTTTTGAATTCCCGTGTAATCCCTCAACTTGAATCACAAACAAGAGAAGTAAAAAAGAAAAACCCAAAAATATGCTCTTCACACATTATAGTTTACTAGTTACATTTCAAAATCGTATGTTAAATTTAACTGGGCAAACCTGAGATTGCAACAGAGAACATGAGCCAAAAAGAGAGTAGAAATGCGGATACCCATTTGCAGAAAATGAGTTCCATGTCAAATGCAGGACGCAATCCGATCAACCGACCAAAGATATAGCATCCATCTGCAAGAAAAAGTAAGAACCACCAAAAAAAGAGAGAGAGAAATGAAGGCTAATCAAACTTGAGAATGGGAATCGCAGTAATTCCTTACTTATCACTCAATTAATTCCAGAAAGAACCTTGAAGAATTAAATATCCATGTGCGTTTGATCGGTCCATTTCGATTATTAAATGCTAAGACAATCTCTAGATTGTAGACGAAGAAACCCAGTGTTAAATAAACATAAAAAGTAAAAAATAAATAACAATTTCCGATGTTGATGTGACTAGGTACAATATTAATTTTTATCTATAAATATAAAATTAATAAATAAATAAAGGGAAAATTACATATTAATCCCAAAAAAACAAATTATTTACCACCTATTCCCAAAGATTTTTCTTTGCACCGATTAATCCCGTCAACATATTTTTCTTGCACCAATTAGTCACATCAACACCTTTCCTTACACCAATTAGTCCCATTTTAAAAAATGGTGAGGATTAAGTTTACCGAAAAGCCCTCCCGTAAGTTTTACATCGAGAAAGAAGGTCGTCAAATTGGTGTACCATCGCTGTCAGCCACCGCCGCCTCCTGCCGCCGCCGTCGCCGCCACCCCGCCTGTCACAACCCGTCCCAGACACCCGTCATTCCGAGGCTGGTGTGACTACAACATGACATTACCTGAAATCCCAAATAAATCAATGAATGACAATATACACCCACTGTATAATACAAACATCTGTTATGGGGGACACACCCGTCCCAAATTTTGTTTTCTAACTAAAAGTATTTATCCAAGAACCTTTTATAGGTTCTCCTTTGACAGCTTCTCTCAATTGCCTATATGACTCCATCACGTAGCTCTACCTAGTACCAGTAGGGGACCGACTCCTAGCTGTTGTACCTGCGAGTGTACTGTCTTCTTAGTAAAAATACTTTATAATAAGAATTTATATCTATAACATCTAAATGGATCAAACGCAAATATATAAACACCACATAGCTTGTAAAATCTCCAGTATATAAGTAGTGAAAATAAGGTGATACAGATAAGTTTCATCCAAATCTATCTAGTATAAAATCATACCAATCACCATAATAAAAAATAAACCACCCAATGTAAGTAAAACACCACATCACAAACACCACTCCACCACAACACACACTAGCTAGCCATAGTTATCGTTTTAACTTTACAATCGGGAGTTTGCAACGGTACCGTACCATCCGTAGAATATGCCTTCCTACGAACACCCATCACTCCGCCGAAGCGGATAATCACTGCGCAGTATAAACGTCTAATATCACTCTGCCGAAGCAGATAAACATCACTCCGCCGAAGCGGATCACATCACTCTGCCGAAGCAGATAAATACCATAGCATTGTCAAATTAATAACGTCATCATTAATTCACAAACCAATATTATCGTCTAATCAATATCGGCAAATCTCAAACATCACCCTCTATTTTCAAAACCAATTTTTTTAATCCAAAATCGTATTTCTCATTTTTCTTTATAAAAACATCTGATTCAACCAAAACCATTTTCACCTTCTTTTCAAAAAACGTTGTAATATCATGAAAATCCATTTTTTTCCAACTCACCAAAACCTGCTTGATCCACAAAATTTTTAAAGCATCTAATGTAAACACAACCATTTTCTATCATATATAGATACAAAAGGTAGTTGGGTAAGAAAACAGTACACTCACCTGATTATCCTCTTCCGAAGACTTTAGCCACCTATTCTCTACCGGTACCCCAATGCCTGCGAACCTAATAGTGACGGGGCCTAAATTAATATTTTAGGTATAAAATAATACATAACCATGGAATGCAAGCCCTAATTTCCATGATATTTTATTTCCCATATTTTATTATGAAATATTACTACTCAACTAATGTTATTCCGCTACAGTTTATCAAATTTATTCACATGAACGGTCCCACTATTTCCTATCACCATTTCAATTTAAACAATTAAATACATATATTAAAGAAGTTCGAAATTCTACCTTTCCCGGATTTTCCAATGGCCGCGAGATTGGATTTTTATTTATGCTAGGGTGGTTTCTGTAAATTTCCCTTTTTCTTTTTCTCTTTTTTTTTTTTTTTTTCCTTTTTCCTTTTTTGTTTTGCGTTACTGTTTTCTGTTTTCCTGACACGCTGCCGCCGATGAGATCTCGCCGTCGATCACGCCTCGCCGTCCCACCAACCGAACACCTGCACCATCGGACAACCGAACCCACACACCACCACGTCTACCCCCCATGTACACCCACAGTAACACACACACACACGCTGCTTTCTCTCTCTAAACTTACCGCCGGTGAACATCCGGAGACCTCTAAAACACACACACTTCGAAACACACACACACACGACAGACATACACATACGATGAAACACGACACTACCGCCACTGACAACAGGGCAACGACAAGCTCTCTCTCTCTCTCTCTCTCTCCGCTCCGGCAACGATCAAAACACGCACCACCACCCCCGATCAGAATACACACTCTCAGCACAATGATCAACGAAATCCACCCGCACAGCCGACCAACTCCCAGCGACGATCACCTGTCAACAGACTGCCCATACCGCCGGACCAAACTTTTCTCTCTCTCTACCCACTCCGGCGACTCACCTGTGGTCGGAGCAACACACCCACATGTTCGCATCAATTGGACACACACACATACACACCCCGAACACACACACACACAGCCACATCCCCTGCTGACGATCACCCTCTGTCGACCGACGACGCCACCTCCGATCCTCTGCCTCTCCTCTCTGCTCTATTTGATCTTCCTCTTTGGGTTTCGTGTCAATTTTCTTTGTGTTTTGTGACAATTGTATAGTGCTTATACCTATATATATGCATGAAGGAAGTGGTGTGAGCTTGATCCCTGCCTCGCCACGTCCGTCACGTTTCTCCGATCGTGATGACGGAATGATCTCAGCAGCCTCTACCTGTATGTATGTGTGTGTATATATATATATATATATATATATATATATATGTTAATATTTTTCCCTTAATTACCTTATTCATCCCTTAACTTTCTTTAAGTTCTTAGTTAGACCCAAATTCTAATTTTTAATATTTTACAAATTCCAAATTGACCCCTAAAATTTTAAGTTTAATTAATAAATAACATCATTTATCCCGTTATTTCTAAATGTGCTAAAATACATCTTAAAAAAAAAATCAAGGTCTTACACCGCCGGTCGCCGGTGGCCACCGTCAGTTGCCGCCGACATAAATTACAACTTTACCCCAAACTTTATGACTTTTTGTCACTTTTATATGTTCCAAAAAAAAATAAAAAAATCTTGATTTTAGGATAAAATTGTTACTAAACGTAACGTAAAATAAGAGAACAATTGATGTTATATTCAACATTTACAGGTGTTGAATGTAACATTCATAGGTGTTCAATGTAATATCATATGTATTTTACTCTGCATACAAAAATAAGAGAATAATGGATGTTACATTCAACATCCATAGGTGTTGAATGTTACATTCAACATCCACATGAGAGGTATTTTGGTCAAAAAAAAATATCATAAACTAAAAAAAAAAAAAAAAAACAGTTGATGTTACATTCAACATCCACAAGTGTTGAATCTTACATTCAACATCCACATGAGGGACATTCAACATCTATATGAAGGGCATTTTGGTAAAAAAAAAATAACATTAAAAAAAAAAAAAAAAAAAAAAAAAACCACAGTTGATGTTACATTCAACACTTACAGGTGTTAAATATTACATTCAACATCCACATGAGGGGCATTTTGGTCAGAAAAAAATAGCATTAAAAAAAAAAAACAATTGATGTTACATTCAACACCGAATGTTACATTCAATATCCACATGAAGGGTATTTTGGTAAAAAAAAATAATATAATTTTTTTTTTTAATAATTTTGATGTTACATTCAATATCTATGTGAAGAGTATTTTGGTCTAAAAAAAGACAAAATGACTTATTGGTGCAAAAAAAAAAAGTGATGGGAGTAATTGGTAATTTCTTTTGTATTTTGGGACTAAATGGTGCATGCCCCATAAATAAATTCAAATTCTAATCTGGGTAATTTATTTCTTTTAGATAAATTGGTGAGATGAAGAAAAAAAAAATGAGAGGATAATAGTTTTATTCATTGTGAAAGTAAAATTATTTTTTCTAGAATTGTTTGGTTAGAAAAGAAAAATGAAAAGAGTAAAAATAATTCATTTTAGGGTTAATAGCATTTTACTCCCTGTGGTTTAGCTCATTTGGACTTTACCTCCTTGTGGTTTAAACGTCGCCACTTATCCCCCTGTGATTTGTGGACCTAAGTGCAATGCTAACTCCGTTGACGAAAAACGTGAAATGTCAAATTTTCCCTTCTGTAATTATTCACACTTATTGGGGGTGTAAAGTGTAATTAACCCTAAATGCCTCATGAGAGTCTCTCTCTAAAAACTCTTGAGAACCAAGCTCACAACTCTCTACCTTGCTATCGGCTATTCTCTCTCTCCCTTTCTAGATCTTAACCTCGCTCTCTCTCCGACCAACCCCTATTTTTTATAACCTAATTAAAACCTAATTTTCCCCCTAAATCAGTCGTTGTGTCGCTCACATTCTATATATATTCCGTTTGAACCATTATTCCTCATTCCTTCTCTCTTTGTCTTTCTAGCCTTCAACAGTTCAGCCTTGCTCTCCTTTTCGCTTCTTTCCCTCGCTCTCGAATTTACCCTAGATCATTTGGTGTAGTCAGTGTTGGTTGAGGCAAGGTCAGATTTGGATGACCATGGCCGGTGGTGGTCTGATCTGCACGATCTCTCACCGATTTCACTGTTATCTTCCTCTCGCTTCCCCAATCCGTCGCCGCGACTGAGATCATCGCCATCATTAACGAATCGTCGTCGCCGTTTCTCTGCCGCATCGCCATCGCCAACAATTGGCCGTAACTATCTCTTGATCTCGATTTCCACCATCTCGATCGAGATCGTTGATCGTTCAGTCACTCACTTCTCTCCTCCAACCCTAGATCTGGCCTCTCAATTCTCTCTCTCCCACTCCCAGGATTCCCAATCGCCTTTGCTGGTAAGCCCCCACCGTCCTCCACCATTCCACGTTTCCAAGTGGTCTGATCTAGCCAGATTCGGGTTTGATTTGGTTCAAAATGACCTGGACGAAATCAATTTTGACTTTAACTTTCAATTGTGAAGAAAGAGAAAGGCTATTCGTTCGTCTAATTGTCGATCAAAGGTAACATGACTTTTTGCTTTGTTTTCTTCAGTGATTCGAAGTTTTAGGAAAATCAATTGCTTGGTGTTTGTTTATTGTTCCTGTTCTTTCATTTTTGTCCCTAGAAAACTGGATAGGTTCGATCGAGGTTGGTCTATGTTACCAAATTCTTTATAAAATTCATTTTCGTATCTTTATTGGTTTCATTTTCTTCCTATGGTTTTTAATCCATATTTATTATTCCAAGAATTTGCAAGGGCTCGAGGTTGAATTTTTTGTTCAAAAACTGTGCCTGAACAAAAATTGAGGTTGAATTTTTTTATTTGTGGATTTTTGAATTGTGAATTACTGCTGCATTTTCTTTGTGGGTTTTTGAGTCGTGAATTGCTACTGTAAATTTGTGTAGATAGTGTTTTGCCAGGCCTTGAGGTTGAATTTGTTGTCCAAGAACTGAACAAAATTGAGATTGGAATTGGATAGTGGTTAAGAAGTAATATTGTCGGATTGTTTTTTTTTTTTTTTTTTACATTTTTTGAATAGTGTTTTAATATATTGTTGTTGATGTATTGAAGAATAAGTGAATTATAAGAAGTGAATTATAATTTTTTTATCCGTGAATTTTAGTGGATTGTTATTGAAGTATTTTGATGGGAAATTTTGGATTACCATGGTACTTCATGGTGAAATGTAACTATTGATGTATTTTGATATATTAATATGGTGTATTATGGTAAAATTGTACATTTTGAGATGTATTAAATGATCGTATATTTTATGATAATTCATATTTCATTATTTAAAATATTACATATTCATTTCGTTGTCATAAGCATAATTAAAATTGTAATAACAAACACATAAAATAATTATTTTTAGAAAATGAAAGTCTCTTTGAACAACTTTCAAGTCGATCTCTATCATATTTGCATTTTTTTCTTCTAAGTAGGGGTAAGAAATTGTGTTAGAAAAATGAATTTTTTGTTAGATGAGAATAGGGGGTAAAATAGGTATAAAAAATATGCATTTTTGAGAGAAATCACCAAAAAACGTGTCCAGCTTCATAAATGGCGCGTGCCGTAATTTTGTCAAATTTGACAGGAAATGTTAGATTTGCACTTAAGTCCAAGATAATAGGGGGATAAGTGGCGAAATTCACACCACAAGAGAGAAGTGCAAATTGACCAAACCACAGGAAAATAAAATGCTATTAACCCTTCATTTTAATATAATTTACTTTTCATCAATATATATTACAAAAATAAATTAAAAATTATATTCACAGAAATATAATTTTAATTTTATTCATTTTTTTTTGTTTTTTTTTTTTTTTTTTTTTGTCATTTTCTTCTCAAATTTATGTGACAAAAAATTACATCGAAATTTTTGCATTTTCATTTTTTTTTTCTTCATTTTTCATTCATATTTTTCTTTTTTTTCATACATACATATATATATATATATATATACATACATATATATATATATATATATATATATTTTTTTTTTTTTATTTTTTATTTTTTATTTTTTTTCATCCACTCTTTTTTTTACCCAAACGCACTCTTAAATTCAATCAATCATAACCGTCAATGATGATAAATTGAATAATACTGTTTTAACACGATGCATGTACATTGAAAGAATAAATGAAAAAGGTAAAGAAATAGTGACTTTTCTTGGATATTTGGGGTATTTGCAGCGCTTAGGTTTTCATTGGTGGAGTAAAGAAAGGGGGATTTGAGAAGAATAGAAAAAAGTGCTTGAAAAAGTCATACCTTTCTCTAATTATTATGGAGGAAAATGGAAAAAGGAGACGAGAGGCGGTTCCCCTACCTTATCTTCTTCAACTTTTACTATTTTCATTCGTCGTTGTCCTCTGTGCGCAAGTAAGAGGAGAGCCAAAAAGATTCTATAATTTTTTCTTGCTAATAATTTGATGTGTTACGTCACTATATTTTATTTTATTTTTGATTTTATGGTAATTGTATCAGGATAATTTACGAGCATTTCAATTACTTATTATTTTGCACAATTTTAATAACGTATTCTTCCACAGTGAAATGATGCATGTAAGATTAAATTTAAGATTTAATTTTTGATTATTTTCTAGAAGAACTGAATCATGATTGACAAATAAATAAAATTAATTTTTCTACCAACCAGACTAACACCTCTTGAGTTACATGATCACTACTAAATAAAGACAGAAGCGTGTTACTGTATCAATGGTTTGGTCTCTCTAACTACATTTTAATGAATCAACCCTAATATCTATTTGAAATGAATATTTATTCTAATTTAAACTACCAAGAATACTTTCATAAAGTACTAGTCTTAAAAAATAAACAATTGAATTGGTTATATACTAAACGTTAATTATGTAAGAAATCAAAATTCAATATTTTTTAACTATAAAAAATGCTTCAATTTATACAATAATAATTTGTAGTTGATCCTAGATTATAACTTGTAATTGTTCTAAAATTATAGGCTAAAAAAATTGAATCAATTACTAAATTAATTACAATGATAAAGAGAGATTTAATACTTCCCCACAAAGTCAGCTAGTCTAGAGAGACGATGTTGGATCATAGAAGATGAAAGTATGTCTTGTGAAGTCCCTCGGTGAATATGTCTGTGAGTTGATCAGTAGAAGGGACAAATTGAACTCGGTATGTGCCAGTAAGTATGTGTCAATATATAAAGTGATAATTCAATTTAATATGCTTAGCATGAGTGTGGAATACAAGATTTGAAACCATATATGTAGTACTAAGATTATCATAAAGTGGGGTGATAGGTGTAGATATGGAAAATTACAACTCTTGAGACAGATAAAATACCCATGTGGATTCGGCACAAACATGAGCAATGGATCAGTACTTAACTTCAGCGCTTGATTAAGAAACAGTGGATTATTTCTTGGAGATACAAGAGATTAGATTGGAGCCCAAGAAAACAAACAAGCCACTAGTAGAGCGACTAGAGTTATGGCAACCCGCCCAATCAGCACCAGAATAAGCCTTGAGGGACAAGGGGATAGTATTGCGCTTAAAAAGAAGGCCAAAGTTTATAGTCCTTTTCAAGTACCGAATGATTTGTTTGACGGCTATAGGTGGTGTGTTCAAGATTGGCTCATAAATTGAGCAACATAATAAACAATATAGGCAATGTCTAATCTAGCGAATGTAAGATATTGTAATGAGTCAACCAATTGGCAATGCTCAGTGGTATTTAACAGGAGATTCCTGCTATGAGATGACAATTGAGTCTTAACACATACATGAGTGTTACAAGGTTTGCAGACTGTCATCAAGAAGCATGCAAGATGATCAACAATGTACTTGAGCTGAGAGAGACGTAAGCCAGTAGAGGAGAGAGTTGTTTCAAGGCCTAGAAAGTAAGATAGGGAACTAAGGTCACTAAGCTCAAAGTTTTTGCCGAGAGTCGTGGTGAACAATGAAACTGGATACGATTGATTGACAACGAATATAATGTCATCAACATGTAAATGAAGAAGCATCACTCGAGAGTTAGAACAATAGACAAACAAGATTGATCAGCTTGACACTGGGTAAAACCATAACGTAAAAGTCAAGTGTTGAGATGCTGGAACCAAGCTCGGGGCACTTGTTTGAGGCCATAAATAGCCTTTTGTAGATGATAAACATGATGAGGCGAGTCGAATCTATAAAACCAAGTGGTTATGCCATATAAACAGTTTTTATCCAAAGTACCATGAAGAAAGACATTCTTCACATCAAGTTACCACAATGTCCACCCAAAGGATACATCAAGTCTGAGCACAGTATAAACAATAGTGTATTTGATTATAGGACTAAATGTCTTATCAAAGTTAACGCACGATTGTTTATGGAAACCCTTGGTAACACGGCGAGCCTTGTACTGCTCAATGGAACCTATTGGCCTAGTGAGCTACCTAAGGGGGAGGGTGAATTTGGTAGTTCTAAAAAATTTAAACAATTTTTTTTTTTTATCTTTCAACACTTATTAAACGAAATAATCAATTATCCTAAATCAATTATTTATCTTTATAACCTAGTGGATAAGTGCATTTAATCTAGGTGCATATCCAAATAACAAAATGTAAATAAAGTAAACAAAACAACACACGAGGATATATCTTGGTTCACCAAGCTACTTTTGGCTAATCTAGTCCTCCGAACCCCACGGAGATTCGCACCACTAAACCACTTGATCCTTTTAACAAGTAGGAACCAAACCCTTACAATGATTCTTTTCACAGATTCAGAATCAATTTTTACAATTTTCTTTTCACAGGTTTAAGAAGAACCTTATCTTTTTATCAGGCTAAAGACTAACCTAATTCTATTTAGGAGGAATCACCACCTAATCCTTTTCCTAGGGGCAGGAATAATCTTATCTTTTTACCAGGCTCAAGACTAACTTAATCCTTTCATAGGCTAAGAATCAAATCTAATTCTTTTATACCTTAAACTAAGAATCAAACCTCACCAAAAACACTCCAAGTATCCTTTTCCCAAGTAAGGATGAAAGTTTTACAAATCACTCCAAATAATTCTAATCAGGAAAAATCAAGCCTAATTCTTTTCAAGGGAAAAGAATAATATAACCTTTTTGTACTTTAGGTAAAGATTAAATCTCAATCTCTTTACGGGAAGAGATTGAAACCCAAGTTACCCTTGATTAAATATTCCCAACAATATCTATTCTGCGCACAACTCACCAATTACAATAAATTGATAAGTTTCTTCCCACTCGGAGCTTCTACCACTTCAAGTCTATTTAAACTCAATTAATATCCCGATAAATACTAGTGATAGAATTAAGTGAGAAATTTAAAATCTAATTATAAAATAAGTGGGTAGCACACAATTGAGTACGTAATTAGATTATCAACAAAAAAAATAAAATATTTGTTTATTTTTTTATACAATTTAAAGTTCAAAAACGATTTCACAATAATCTAGAATCCAAGAAAGTAATAATAATATCAAATAAGAATTAAGAACAAAAGTTTGCAACGATCTCACCAGAATACCACCATAAGAATGAAAACTGAATAGCTGTAAAGCTTAGATCGGTGACAATAAAATTCTCAACACTTATTCTCAAGAATGATCACGCAATAAACTCTCAGTATAATATCAGAATAATGACTCTCATAAATCTCAGGAACTTATTTGTTCTTGATAGAATAATATATCTCATAAGTGAAAAATGCAGGTTTATATATACTGGTTTTAAACAAACCCTCTAACGGTTAGTTCCCATAAGATATGACATTTAAATGCTCATATAGACCCCATATATATTAATATTACTCAATCTTGGTTCAATTCACTTAATTATAACTTTTAAATCTTTCAATTTAGTCCCCCAAATATTTTTCAATCTCAAATAAAACTAGATAGAAAGTATTGAATGTACTAATTTGAGAAACACTTAAAATATTTGTACTATATCTATAGAGATATATAAGTATGAATGATATATCTATAATATATTCAAATCTTCAGAATATCTCCAAGATATTAACTAAAAAATGGCTAGTAATAACTACTTTTGGATAAAATCCTCGAAATTCTCAAATCTTGAAACTGCACCGTCGGTTGACCGACCAAACCACCATCAGTCAACCGATTGTTTCAAGTTGTAGCCCAAGGTATTTTCATATGCTAGTCGGTCGACCAATTCCCCATGAGTCGGTTGACCGATCGATTCAAGATGCTCGCCAGACCATTTTTCGGCCCTAGTCGGTTGACCGATCGATAGAGTTCACTTTTCATCCATTGGTTGACCGATTTCTCTTGTTCGATTGACCAATCGATTCAGAGACTTTTTCAATTCCCAGTCACTTACCATCGGTTGACCGATCTCTTTGCCCTCGGTTGACCGATCAGTGCTGGATCTTGTTTTCTTCATTCATTTCAACTCGAATCTTCTATGTTTTTGACCCTTTAACCGATTTTCTTTTTTGGTTAACTTAATTGACACTATTCATCAATTTTAAATACAAATATTTCTTAGGTCAATTTTTCTTTTTCAATTTCACATTTGAGCAAATATGTGAACTAATTAAGATCTTAATAAAAACACACATAAATATAAATTCATTTTTGTGTCGTGTGTGATCCTAATCGGAATATATTAAGAATAAAAATTGACTTGAGTTGTTTATCTAAATTCTTCAAAATTTTCAATCTCTTAATGTCCGTCTCTTCGCATCCTTAGCATCTTTAGCAATTTCTTCATGATAACATTAATAATGGAACTTTTGCACTAAAAAACTCAATAAACTCGTTAGTTTCACTAATAAATATCAACACTTAATTGTACATTAAAATATCAATATAACTGTCTACTTTGGACGCCCATTTACAACCCACAACATGATGTGGGGAAAGAGGGGCAAGAACCCATGTATTGTTCTCCTACAAGAATTTAAAACTCAATATCTTTCAACTATGAAGAATGATTCAATTTATACAATAATAACTTATAACTGATCACAAATTATAGCTTGTAACTACTCTTAAATTATAGGCTAAGTAATTTGAATTAATTACTAAATTAATTACAATAATAAAGAGAGGTTTAATATTGCATTTTTTTATACCCTCTAGATCTATATTACACACAAATTTAAATCTTTATTTTAATATTGATTGATTAAAGACATGCAACCGATTCTAATAAATAGTGTGATCATAAAAGGGTGATGCATAATTGCTTTATATGAAAAACCCCAATTAGGTAAAAATCACGACGCTGCTTCATAAAACAGGACAATTTACTAATGAAGCAAATGTAGTAAACACAACTACAACTCAATTTAAAGCTTACATCATGCAACTCCCTCTTGTAGCTAGTTCTCACATTCTCGAAACTCCTCCCCCCGGGTTACATCCTCGACGTCTTCAAAGGAAAATGGAAGTTTTGATGTTGTTTTAAATGGGTAGTAATGTTAGACTATTTAGAAGTTTGGGAGTCAAAATTAAATTAAGGAAAAAAGGAATCCATGGTTTTGAATCTTGGACAATATCTATAAAAGGGAGGTCACTATGTGGCCGTCCATCATCAGACCATTTTGGTGTCTTCCTCTCTCTTTCATTGTTCTACTATTTTGATTCTTATTGCCTACTAGAATCAAAACAGATTTACCTTAAATTTTTGAATTAGAATCACATTCTTAGATATTTTGAAGTCATTATCGTAACAGTATTTCTTGTGTGGATACTGCTAGAGGCAAGACATGTGTGTGTTTTTTTAGAAAAACAAATTCGGTTGCTGATTCAGGATGTTGATCTTGGAAGATTCTTCATAAATCATGCCTGAGGATCAATCGGCTTAGAGACTAAAGCACCAAAATAGGTATAAAGTTTAAATGAGATTTAAACTTTGTATTGTTTATTTTATTTTATGTTAATACAAATAGTTACGCTTTAAGATACCTTATTTATTAAATGGATTTGAATTTTTGTACTCCATTACTAAATATCTAGAGTTTAATATATGGTTCATCCAATTGGTATTAGATCCATGTTCATAGTTAACATGAAAAAAATATTAAATGGAATATTGGGTTGTAATAATATTGGCAAATTTTTTTTTTCCAAAAAATTAAGAAAATCCAAAGAGTTTTTATTTGTTTTTAAATTAAAATTAAAATTTTAAATCTGGGAATTCGAGGGAACAACATTGGTGGAAATCATAATGCTAATGGGAGATTTTTTAACGCCACAACAACAATAGTGCCATTAGGCGACGTTACCACGACAACTCTGGCCAACAACGATAACGTGTTGTAGTCGTGGACTGTCACAATCCACAAATACGAAGGTCACCCAATATCATCTATATAATAAATTCGGAGTAGGATAAACACAATTGTTGGATAAGATACAAACTTCTAGACATTTTGACTGTCAGATAAAAAATAACTTAAAAATTAGGGTTAATATGCCATTGCCTAATAAACTCCTGACTACCACCCTAAAACTCTCACTCACCATAACACTTCTTCTACTTCATTCTTCCTCGCTCTGCCATCCCCTCACTATTGCCACCTCCATTTCATGCAGTCACATTGCGATAGCCGATATTGTCACCTCTTTATCCTCGCGTTCGATATCCCGCTCTCCTTCCATCTCGATCGTCGACTCTCCATCCTCACGTCACAAAAATTAAGGTTAGAGACTCACACTTACATTTTATCTACTCAAATCTGATTTTTTTCCCATTGATTTTATGGTGGTGATTCAGTGATGAAATGAGAGAAGCATTTATGCTTGGAGCCCTAGCTCCTGACATTTCTTGCCACTATCACTGTCATCGCATATCTAGTAACCCGTCTCCATCGTCACCGTTGTCGTAGATCCACCCTCATCGACACTGACATCATAGCTCCCTGAACAGGTTCATCTTTCTCTCTCTACAACGTTGCCATCCCACCCTAATTTGATATGCTCAATTGCTGATTTTGGAACTTCATTTGATCTGCTCAATCGGTTGATTTTGGATTTGGATATCTGGTAATTCAAATAATAAAGTAGTAATTTTGATTTCGTATTTGATCTAGGAATAGAATTGAATTGTTCTAATACTTTTAGAAAATGAACTAAATCGTTTAATCTAGACCTTCATTTGACATGGGTAAAGAACTAAATCGTTCTCATACTTCAGGGACCAAAAAGGGAAAAATTATATTTTTGGTCTGATATATTCTTGATGATGGTGATGATGACGGTGATGATGATGTATCCAATGGATTTGGCTAAATTGCACTTTGCATCCTTAAAAATTATGATTGACCTCAGGTAGGATTTGTAGGTGGTAATGATCTTATATCTATGAGCAATAGAAATCAAGCATGGGGACCTTCTATTCGTATCTTGGCTGGGTAACCTAGACGGTACATCGGAGGCATCAATCCGGTTATCACGCTCTTACGTGCAACCAGTGTTGCAGCCCTAGTGGTGTCGCCTCTTCATGCCTGATCAAACACGAGATCTAAGATTCAACAACTAATTTTTCATAATTTTGTTTTCTTTCGATAATTAAAAAAATATTTTATCTGATCCATTACTTTTTGTTTTTCTAGAAAGCAATTTCTTAATTTGTAAATTTATGAGCTAAATTTTTGTATTTTTTGTTTGAATTGTAAACATAAACTTAATATTCTATTAAATATTTTATTCTCGAAAAAAAAAAAAATAACTCCATCTTAGTTGGATTTCTATTCAAATGAAAAATTGTAAGGAAACACTAAGGCCCCGTTTGGTAACCGTTTCCATTCCAGAAATTCCCATCCCATTCCTAGATTTTTGAGAATTCTGTTTGGGAATAACGTTTGGTAATTTTTATTTCTGTTTTCATTTCATTCCCATTTGAGAATTGTGCCCACTTTTTTCTTAAGAAATGAGAAACAAAAAAAAGTTATTTCTCATTATTCCCATTCCATTTCCAAAACACACGGTCACTCTTCATCCACCGTTCGACTGCCGTCCGCCGCCGCCGCCACCGGCCATCTCCGGCTGCCGCTGCCGGTCACCGTCTGGTCAGAAAACTTTCCGGCCACTGTTACCCATCCGTCACTGCCGTCTGGCCGTCGCCGGCGCTGGAGTACCGCCTTCCTGCCTGCGCCGGCGCCGGAGTACACCGTCCGCCGTCGCCGGCGCCACTGCCGTCCGGCCAAAACAGAAAAAAAATAAATAAAAAAATTAGGATAAAATCATTACCAAACACAATTCTCTTCCCAAAAAAAAAAAAAAAAAAAAAATTATCGTTACTAAACGCGATTCTACTCCCAAGAAGAAAACAAAATTCCCATTCCACTGCTGGAATGGAAACAGAAACGGTTACCAAACGCCACCTAAGTTGCTCAATTAGGGAGCGAGAATAAGAAAAAGAAAAGTATCAATGTGGAAGTGAAGCTGGTGATATATACATATATTAGGGCATGACCCATGCCTGAAGTCACGGGCGAAAAAAAAATGAATCTAAGTTTTTTGACATAATATCATTTGTTTATACAATATTTGCACTTGTTTTTATTAAAAATCAACAATAATTAACATTTAAATACCAATATCCAATAACCTCGATATTATGGTACTAAAATAACATGACAATTAAGGCAAAAAATGTGTAGTGCCAATTTAAATAAATTATACAACAATAATAACAGAAGGGGAGCCTTAGCGCAACGGTAAATGTTGTCGCCATGTGACCTGGAGGTCACTGGTTCAAGTCACGGAAATAGTCTCTTGCAAAAAGCAAGGTAAGACTGTGTACAATAGACCTTAGTGATCCGACCCTTCTCTGGACCACACACATAGCGGGAGTTTTGTAGCACCGGACTGCCATTTTGTACAACAATAATAACAAGCAATCGAGTCCCACATTTGTTTATTTTGGCCATGAATAACAAATAACTAAAGGTACATTTGAAAAATTAAAGTCGATCACAAAACCCAATATAACCGAAACTTAAGGGTATTGTTCTCAATGCGATTAAGTGATTAAATGTATGTCTTGGCCAAAGTAGTTAAAGAAATAAAGACAATAAAATAAACTATATTAGATAGTTTGTGTACTCCTCTTAATTAATCGTACAATCGCTCAAACCAGTAGGTCCTAATCTTGCATAATAAAATTCCAATAGATGTTGTGCTCATGTAAATAGAAAATGAAAGGAAATTATTTATTTATTGGTATTGGTACCTTTATTTTGTTTTATAACAGAACTTCAAGATAACCAATATTCGTTGTTGACAGAGATACCTGGTCATGAAGTATGACAATTAATCAATCGAATGACGTACAATTTGATAGAGCAACGCAAAGTTGACCATGACTGAAAATGAATGTGGTCAAAAGCCATTGCAACTGGAACTTACTAGTTTTGCTCTGAGTACGATTAATTATATGTCTTAAACAAAGTAGCTAAAAAAATGAAGACAATAAAATAAACTGTATTGGATAGAGATTATAAATTTGGTTGAATACCTTTTGTCCAAGTCTACAAATTTATATACTCTTGATTAATCGTACAATCGCTCGAGTCAGTAGATCTCAATCTTGTATAGTCAAATTCAAATCAATGTTTTGCTCACATGAATAGAAAATGAAGGTAAACTATTTGTTTATTGGTGTTGGTATAAACTCTATTTAAAAAAATGACTTGAAGGCACAGACGCAAAAAAAAATGAATCTAAAAAATAAATTGACATAATATCCTTTGTTTATACAACATTCTACACCTGTTTTTTTTTTTTTTTTTTTTTTTTTTTAAAAATCAACAATAATTAACATTTCAATACCAATATCCAGTAACCCACATATTCTGGTATTAAATAATACGACAATTAAGACAAAAAATTTGTACTCCCAATCCAAATAAATTATATGTCAATAATAACAAACAATCGTGTCCCACATTTGTTTATTTTGGGCCATGAATAATCGATAACTATTAAACAATGAGTAATTAAAGTCGATCACAAATTTATAACTTTCCACCACAAAACCCAATGGAACTGGAACTTACAGTATCCAATAACCCAGATATTCTGGTATTAAATAATACGATAACAATTATGACAAAAAATGTGTACTCCCAATCCAAATCAATTATACGTCAATAATAAGAAACAATTGTGTCTAACATTTATTTATTTTGGGCCATGAATAATCGATAACTATTAAACAATGAGTAATTAAAGTTGATCACAAATTTATAACTTTCTACCACAAAACCCAGTGCCACTGGAACTTACCGGTATTTTGAGTGCGATTAAGTGAATAATTGTATGTCTTGAGCAAAGTAGTTAAAAAAATGAAATAAAATTATCAATTTCAATGCAAAGTAATACAGGTAGCTACATTTCGTTGTTCTAGTAACGAAAGAAAGATTACACACATGTGCGACTTGCACAGTGGAGTGTTTATCGAAAAAATGCCGAGCACGTAAGTGTACTTCAATGGCACACCCATCGGAATGCATGGTCATTCTTGTTTTTGAGCTTGTTCAGATGTTTCTACTAAATATAAAGACCCATTTATTGATGGTAAAAGATTCTCAAGATTTCCAAGTTTGATTCTTTCTCGTTCCCTTCTCGCTGGTTGTGCCAGGGCAGCGAGCGATACTTCCTATATATATAAAGAAATTGCAAAAGAAGTGCAATTTTGTTACTGTGCATAAATTATTTTCTGCCAACAATTATTGTTAGAAATGGTCTCATTTATTTTAAAATAGAACTATTATAAATGATTTCATCTATAATTAAAAAACATAAAAATAGTTAAATAAGTAACACATTCACACCACTTTGGGAGGAACATTATCTTTTCCCTTTCCTTTCCCTTTGTAGCTTTCATATTTAGTTTGCAGGTCCAATTGTGTATCCTCATAAGACTGAAACGTATAATAGCAAAGAATTAAGTATTTATTTTAAAGCAATTAAAATTTAGTTCAGACAAATGACGAACTTCATTTCTTAACCTTATATTTAAGCTCAATAACTAATTCACCTATACAAACTTGGAAATGTAGATTGTTATGTTGAGCTTGCAAATAAAAACGACCACTCATTAATGTTTAAACAAACATACCACATTGATAGAAATATTTTCTTTTCCCTTCCATGTGCACCTGTCGTCGTCATTTTTCTTTGCAATCGGTAATTGTTTATCCTTAGGAAAATCAAATAGGTAAATGTTAATAATGATAAAAAAAATTTATAATTTTTTTAAAAATTACCTCTCAAAATGTTATACAGGCACGATCGATTCGTATTTGATCAAATTTGCTCTGAGCAAGTACTTAATAGGATTTTTGACACTTTGTATTTGTAATAAAATATTTAAAAACCTATAACTGTAGAATGGTTTTTAGAAAACAATTCTAAAGAATCCACCAATGAGAAAAAACATTTAGAAACCTACAACCGTAGAATGTTTTTGCTCATATTTGCTATGAAATTAGGGTAATGAGCAAAAACATTAAAAAAACTATAATTGTAACAGTCTATTAAAATAATCACAATTAAACATGAGTTTAACCGAAACAAAATGAAAAAATAAAATGTTTATTGCCTATCCAAATCTCATTATTTCACTGCAACATTTTTCAAAGGCAACTATATATTTATTGTTTTAAAAAAAAAAAAACATTGTTCCATGGGAACAAATAAAAGAAAGAGCAAAAATGAGATTAAGAAGACTCACCAGTTGTATACCTGAGGCAATGGACAAAGATTTTGGAATCAAACCAGATTTCACAACAACAAACTTTATGTTCATCAATTTTTTTTTTTTTTTTTTTTTTTTTTTTTTTTTTTTTTTGTCTGCTCCCATTTTTCAAACAACTGAAAAAAGAATCAAAATCAAAAAAGAAAAAAGGAATTCTTTTTCTGCAGTGCTCTAAGACATTTGTTCCCAAAATTCGGAAACACAAAAGAAACAGATACTCTATACCAACCAATTCCATTCAAACAAACATTATCGGTTAAGATGAATATCATAAAGAATATTGCATATCTTTGACTAAATATTATCCTATTTCGCTGACTCAATTAGTATGAAATCATCAAAATAATTAATCAGTGGTATTAGGAATGAGGAATCAAATTAACCAATTTAGGAAGTAAGTAAGAAATCTCACCAGTTGTATGCCTGAGGCAGTGGACAGGCCATAGGGGTCAAAACCCAAAGAAAAAAACCTCAGGGACTTTGATGCAAATTAATCTTATTTCTTTATTCACAACTTTAAGCTCCGATTTCCATTATTTAAGAACTACCACCTCAAGTGATCCAAATCAAGCTCACTCGGCCTCAGTGTGTGTGAGAGAGATATAGAGATAGATGTAGAGAGAAAAGGCTAGAGAGAGAGATGTACCAGAAAAACAATCTTCTTCACAGCAGTACACTTTCTGTTCACAGAAAATAATCAAAATCGGGGAAAAAAAATCCCTTTCTGTACCAAGCTTTCTTTTTCTATTCCAAATCCTGAAACTTGAGATCAAACAACAATTTTAGATATAACTCTCATAGCTACAAATGAAGGCACAAATTGATAATTTCCCACATCTGACTCCGATGGACATTTTCAGATGCAGGGTAGCGGCGACGATGGATTTTCAGAGAGGGTGACTGTCGGTGATGTGAGATTTGGAGAATTACAACGACAGGATAATGGCTGGAAGTTCGAGAGGAAGGGTATAGCGACAGGACGGTGCAGCTCGGCGATTAGGAAGGGTACGGCGACAGATTGGTGTTGCTTAGACTACGAAAGTGAGGTAGCGATCATTCCGTAGACCCACCGTCGATCAAGTACCGCCGCCCAGCACCGATCAACCATTGCCGCGCATCGCCAGTCGATCACTCGCCGAGGTGCACCGTCCAAGCCGAACTCCATTGTGCCTTCGTCGTTAGGATTCCGACCGCTACCCGTCGTCATTGGTTCCAAACTGGAAGGAGAGAGAGGGATACCTGGTGATGACTGGCCTTTAAAAGCGAGAGTGAGCAGAAGTGTGTGAGAGGAAGATGTGGAATTGGGAAGTAGGGCTGAGACAATTTGGATTAGATGGGAGGGAAATTAAGATATAGATATTTCATCTTAACCATCGGATCAAAAGTGATCCGATGGTTAGAAATGTCTCTCCCAATTGAGACATTTTAGGATATAAGATCGAAGGGTGTAAAATATTTCCCTCCAAAAATGTCTTTTAGACATTTTTAAATTAGAAAAGATAGGGTTAAGTAAAGATGAAATAGGAATTCCGAAACTGAAACACAAAGACCATCTTAAAATTTCGTGTTTTCGTCATCTCAAAATTTTGTTCTTAAAATTTGATAAAAGAACTGAAACATTTTTAACCTTTTGCATCTATTTTTCTATTTTCTTTTTCCACATTCCAAAAATCAAAAACTAAAAAACCCTTTTTTTGCATTTGTTTTATTGCGCTTAAATAATTATTCAAAGTTTACTGATAAGGATAAACAAAAATAGTAAAACAGTTCGATAAAATCAAACACTACCTAAATGCTTCCATTCACAGAACAAAAACAAAATTTTGAGAACAGAAACAGATTTCTGAAAATGCACTTCCTTATTTCCGGCAGTATGACAAAAAAAAAAAAAATCTCACCCAATAAATATATAGGGTAAAGTAAAAATACATATTTATATGATTAAAAAATATCTTAAAATATGTGTGGTAAAACACAATTTTTAAATTATTATTGCCAACCGATCAAACTGTATGGTACCAATCGATCAACATATATACACTTTACCCTAAGCCGTCTTTAATGACTTCCCCTTCATTTTCGACCCCTTAAACTTTGTTTTCCAGCCATATATGTCTTTTTTTTTTCTCTTTTTTTTTTTTTTTTTTTTAGGAAATGTAGTCTAAGTAAATTTCAAACACCAAAAAAATTTACTAATTGTTCCAATTTCCCAATTTGTTCAAGAATTATTCGCTCAATCGCAACCCATCTCAGTGCCACTTCATCGATCAATCCCCTGAAACTCCCAAATCCATATCCCCTGACACGATTGTGCTGTTAGATTTGGAAGAAGATTTAGAACTCCCCGAATCTATTCACTAGCTCACACACACACACACACAAATAAAACCGTGATGACGCTATTTAACAAACAAATCCATATCACCGAAAATCAGTTTGAAACATAAAATTTTGCAACTTGATTGAAAACAATAAATAAATAAAAGAAACATAAATAAATTAGAGGGACTTGGACGAAAATCAGATATCAGATAGAATTGTGACATTAAATTAAATTCAAGAAACTCATAATAGAAACAAAAATTTAAGAACAGTAACACAAAACGAAGAACAAAATTGAGACTACCTTTGAAGGCTCCTCAATGAGTCGACTAGATGCATTTGCCTAGCCGATAGTTATTTTCTTCCGGAAAATATTATCCAATAGAGAGCAGTTGCACTACCTATAATAAGAGAAAACATGTAAAAACAAATCATATTAAACAACTTGTTCAAACCTACATATTTTAATCTAAATTCAATAGAAACCATAAGAAAACCTTATACACATTCCAAATCATAGTAACCAATAACGTTATCATAACAATTGAAACAACTAATATAGAAAGGTATTAAATCCCTAGCATTTGGTAAAAAAATGTGTAGAAATATAATTAGCTTGAGCAAATGCAATTTTGATTAACCAAACATACAACTAAAAAAAAATACAACTATCAAAACTAAAAGGCAATAATTTCACAAAGATATAAACATGAATAGAACCCATATAGGCATTAAAAAAAAAAAAAAAAAAAAAAGAACGAATAAAAAAATCAGAAAATAAATTGCCTACAAATGGAAATGAAATATACTTGAATAAAAAGTACAGAACCACTACACTTTTGAGTAAATATTGCACCAAGAATTGAAGGTGGCTCTTATTGATGCTAGGCTTTGGAACAAATTTACCCTATTTCATTCATAACAAAAAATATTGTTAAAAAATTCACCTTATTTTATTTCATTCATAACACAAAAGAAAATATTGTTTACATTTTTATTGGAACCCTCGCGTGTATATCTTAAACAATCATTGTAAATACAAACTTCTTTAAACTTAGTAATCAGAGAAAAGACCAATTAAACACATCTAAATTTGAGGATAATGAAAAAAAAAATCTTTGCATCACGACAAAAATCGAGAGCTGGGTTACATACTTGTTCGGTGCGGTTTATCTTTGGAAGAACCACGTTTCACCATGATTTGCTGCTGTCGGATCGAATCTTTAGGATTAATCCGTTCGGAATTTAGATAAACAGATTAAAAAATGTCATTTAGGCGAACAGATGAACACAACTTCAAAGAGTTAAAATTAAAAAATGAAAACCTTAATCTAAAGTTAAAAATACAAACAAAAAGTATCTATACTTGCAACATATTAAATCCTTCAACAATTATAAAATATGAACATTAAGAAGAAAAACGACACACACTAACCTGATGAAGCAGATATATAAATAGTGGATATCAATATATTTTTGCTTATTTGAAAATTTAGATTCTGATCATAAATTTGCAGACAATGGAAGTAAAAATCTGAAAAAGAATATGAACAAATTTATAATTTTCTATTCAAGCAATTAGTACTCTAATTCAAGCCTTCAAATTGGGATCATAAAAATCATAGTAACCCTAATTCAACTTTACTTTCATTTAATTAACCACAACTCTAAACAAAATATAAATGTAAATCTATTACATAAAACAAAACAAATTAAAAAACTACGGTCTTTATTAAGTTTTTGCTTTGAAAAAATTAAAAAACAAAAGAAAAAAATTAAAAACAAAAGAAATGGTGCCCAAACGAATCTAATTTTAAATTTAGATGCTCACCTACTAGAGACCGTTGCAGCAAAATTTATTTTCAAGGTGTTTGAGTATCTTGTTTTAGTTGAATTCCTTCTTCAACTACAATGTAACATCAAAGCAATAAAATTGATTATATGAAAACACCTAGCAAGTACAAAATCAAATTAGATCATCTTGTGATATTTGCTATTTTTAAATCTCAAGCCAACTAACTAAGCGAGATCTGGGCAAAAATCTAACCGAGCAAGATCTGGAAAACTCGAAAACAATCAATCATCACCAACATTGTAATTACTGGACAACGTTTTCAAGTTCAATTTCAGATTAGAAAAGGTAACAACAATAAATCGAAACACATAAATCAAGTACAGATCCGATAAATTAGGAGATAGATTACTCCCCATTTAACAAATACTCAAGAACTAACCAAGAAATAGAAGGAAAAAGAAACATTTTAAGTGACAGTTGATATCAACATCTAGTTGATATGTAAGTGTTTTACTTCAAGGATTGTATAATTTTTTTTCTTCTATTGTTAGGTATAAGTATAACTCATGAATAATAGTAAATTATGCAGCTAAAAGGATAAATTTTATTCTAAAGGATTAAAAAGATTTCAACTTGAAAGAGTAAAAGAAATATAAGCAGAGATATATGAGAATCATACAACTCCGATTTTCTCTGATGCTTTGAATTTCAAAGACTGAGATTAGTATCATTGCTCCCGGATATAACATAACTTGCATCACAGCTGAAGTTGATGCAAAATACTCTATTCAATTACAAAAAATTTGATTTAGTGCAAAATTAGTAACTCTGCAACTGAACTTGACGCTAAATACCCTATTCAATTACAAAATTTCCGATTTAGTACATAATTAGTAACTCGAAAGCTCTTTCAGAAAACCCTAAACTGATACTTGGCTAAAGTTGATAGTTACAGATTTGGGGAAAAAAGGGGCTCACTTATGCATTCTTTTGGTATGGTAGATTTACCTACTGTTCTATCTAAGTCGAATCGATCTTCACGACGAGGAGGTGAACGATGGTGATTTCATGGTCTAATATCCAAAATTGATTTCAATTTTAAACCCAAAATCGACGATGATTTCAAAATACAAAACTAATTCAATTTCTGACCACAGGGATCGTGATGGTAAAGGTTTCGGCGATCAATCGACGGATCTAGGGCTATAACGGTAAGGTCAGTTGGGAGATTCAATAACCACCAATCAACCACAACCGACCATCACCGTTCAGACCCTCATTGATCTGTACCGTCCTCGCTGACGTCTTTGTACCATCGTTGTAAGGGTTCCCAAATAGAAGAAGAGAGAGCGAGAGATGTACCTAGATCTGTGAATCAGTTGTGGCCTTCGAAGATGAGAGAGCGAGAGGCGTTGTGGTGGTTGGTTCAGGCGATGGAATTAGCGTCGATGCGATGATGGTGGTGGCCTTCGACGTGGCGGAGAAACGGCGATGGCGAGTTGTGAGTGATAATGGCGACGATCTAAGTGGCGGCTGCGGGTGAGTCATTGGCAATGGAGACGGGGTGGAGAAACGGTGAAAGGTTGGGAAGCGAGAGGGAGAGAGTGAAACCCAATTTGATGTGTATGAGAGAGAGAGAGAGAGAAAGGGAGAAAGAGAAAGAGAGAGAGTGAGTGAACCCAAGAGCCTAAGTCTGTGGTTTTGAAATCCAAATTTGATCTAAGCCCTTGGATCAAAAGTGATCTAAGGCCAAAAATGTCTCCTATTGGTGGTGTAATCTCAGCCCTTAGATATGAGATCTAAGGGTAAAAAATCTCTCATTCCTAAATGTCTTTTGCTACTGTAGCAGACATTTTCAAATTAGGATGTAATTTGTATTTTATATATATATACATATACATATATATAGATTTTGATTTCATTAGGTTTTAGATATTTCAAATTTATTTCTTCATTTTAGGAATTTAATTTATTGTAGGGATCGAGCCCCATTCTTGATTTGATTCTTTTTGTGAATTTTTAATTGATTTATTTGTTTTAGGTATTTTGATTTGATTTATTTTCATTTTTAGATCTTCGCAACTGGATATACTATCAATATTTTCAGGTAATGGTTTAACTTATGATTTTGTTGTACATTTGACTTTGCTTTTTTTTATTGGTTTCTTTAGATGTTTTCATAAATCATTGATTAATTGAGTTGTTTAGGCCCCGTTTGGTAACCGTTTCTATTCCAGAATTTCTCATTCCATTCCTAGATTTTTGGGAATTCTGTTTGGGAATAGTGTTTGGTAAGTTTTGTTTTTGTTTCCATTCCATTCCCATTTAAGAATTGTGCCCATTTTTTTCTTAAGAAATGAGAAACAAAAAAAAAATTGTTTCTCATAATTCCCATTCCATTCCCAAAACCATTTTTTATTGCTCATCCGCCACCGTCGTCGCTGCTCGCCGTCCGCCACCGGCCATCTCCTGCAACTGTCGCTGGTCACCTCCGGCAATGCCGACCGTCGCCGCTGGAAACTTTCCATCCACCTTCAGGCCGTCCGGCATAGTCACCCCCGCCGCCTCCGTCCGGCCAAAAAAAAAAATTATTTTAAGATAAAATCGTTACCAAACGCAATTCTCTTCAAAAAAAAAAAAAAAATTATCGTTACCAAACGCGATTCTACTCACAAGAAGGAAACAAAATTCCCATTCCATCCTCTCCCATTTCCATCTCACTGTTGGAATGGAAACAGAAACGGTTACCAAACGCCACCTTAGTTATTTAGTAAGTTTGGATCAATTTGGTTTTGCAATTAGTTTGGTCATCGTTATTGTATGAATGAGTTTACGTCTCATTATTCTCTTATAAAAAAATGGATTTGTTTTTGAAGTAAATCATCTTTACTTTTCATCTAATTTTCTATTTCTATCTAAATTGTGGGTTTGTTTTTTTGAATAGTTCTATGAAGTCTGAAAATTTTAAATTTTTTTATTGTATCTATTTTCTCTATTGTTAGTGCTTATTTTAATTGAGGGAAAATATATGTTTTCAGATATTTGTTTTGTTTTTAATTTATGTTTCAGTTTAAGCTGTTTAAATTCATCTCGTTATGGTTTAGAATGTCAATTGTTTTGGATTCATTTGGTTATGTTTCATTTTTTTTTTTCGTGCTCATGGTATTTGCTTATGGAAAAATGATTATACATGTTTCCATACCCATGACTCTAGGTATGTATATGTTTTTGCTATGATTTTAGTTGGTAAGGCCCTTTTGTTATTTCTTGATTTTTATTGATCTATATACCCAATACATTTGTATATTTTTTTGTTTTTATAGGTTTACAAACTTTTACTTCATCTTCATCGTATTAGAAATAAGATCGATGTCAATGTAATTAAATCAAAGAAATTAAAGCTATTTTGTTTTTCCCATTTTAAATTGCGAAGTTCTTTTTTTATTTCTATTTGTTTATTTTCTATTTTTTTATTTTAGTCCTTTCTCATGTAACTATGTTTTTATTTTTCAATTACGCATGTGTGAAATGTAACATTGAAGTAATGAGATTTGGATAGGTAATATGCAATTTCGCTTTAATTTTTTTTTTCCGGGTTTAACTCATGCTTAGTATTATTTTAATAGCTAAATATATGTTTTATTAGATAATGAGTGTGTTGTAATTATAATATGCATTGATTGTTGGTCACAGTATTTAAATGTTAATTATTGTTGATATTTTGATAAAATAGATGTAAAATGTTATATAAATAAAAGAGATTATATCAATTTTTTAGGTTCAAGTTTTTTACACCTTGCCTTCAAGCATGGGTTATACACTAGTTTTCACAAAACCCGAGACACTCCTTATTACAATTTGTTGAAAAACAAATACCCTTGCAACATATTTTTTTTTTTTCTAAGTTTTGTTTTTTGTTTTTTCGCTTTTATTTTTTTATTTTTATTTTATCTTTGTTCCATATTTTCTATTTTATTTAGTTTATTTTTGTTTCCCTATTTTTCATAATGTTTATAGAACAAAAAAAAAAACCAAAAGTGCAAAAATACAGAACAGATAACGTGAAAGAACAAAACGAAAGATTTAAAATTAAAACGAAAAAAGAATTTTTTTTTTATTATTTTATTTTTTAAAATTAAATTTCATTTTTTATTTTTCAAACCCATTTTTTTTGTTGTTATTGTTTTATTTATTTATTTTTTTGCATTTCGTTTTCTAGATTTTTACTTTCTATTTTTTTAATTTCAACAAATGCCATATGAAAAATAAAAATAAATTGAACAAATTCAATAAAAAATACATAATAAAATTTTAAAAATTTAATAATCAAAAAGAAAAATAAGGGAGGGAGATAGTAGAATGCAAAAAAAGAAAAAAAAGAAAAGAAAATATGAAGTAAACAACAAAAAATACTATTTTTTGAGGTTATTTTTGTCAACAAAATGTGATGGAACACGTCATAGGTGATCAAACTGAAAAGATAAGGTATATTTCAGGTATTATACAAATGAGAGGGATTGTTTCTGGTATTTGTTAAAATGACCAGGGGTGTCTCGGATATAAACTTGAGATAATAATTCATAGATAATCATTATTATTTATCTACGTTTGCTACAATCCCAATTCCAATTTAAAATCTTTTAAATTTTTTATTTAATATATAAATGCTTTAAATTTAAAATGTGTAATGATATCAATAAAATCATATATTTTTGGATCAATTCCATTTTAAGATTATGAGATAGCTTTATAGATATGGATTTTAAATAATTCAATATTAAATTGAGCTCTACTCAAATTATAATTAACATTCTAATAATGAAATAAAAATAATTTTCTAATTGGGATAGGAAATGTTGATATTTAATAATCTGGATAGACATACGTAATATAATTAATTAGGTTATTATATTTTACATGAAGTGTATTATATAAGTTAATTATGGGATGATCAAACACTTAAACTGTTTGAGCTATGTGATTAGTTTGTTTATTGATTTTAATTTTGCTGATTGGATGGTTATTCCAATCAAATTTTAATTTATTATTGAGGAATTTTTAGGTGACATTTGACTAACGTTTCTCCTTTTATGTTTCTACACTCAATAAAATAAGATCAGAAATTTGTTACTATTCTGGAGTATTCTGAGCATAGAATCGTGTTCGGTAACGACAATTATTCCTATTTTGTCATGATTTCTTAGCACAAAAAAATAAAATAAAAAAATGTTTGGTTGCAACTAAGCTTGGATCGTTATATATATGTGCGTGTGATAAATAGAGAGGGAAATGAAAGATGACAACGAAGATGTATGGTGGTGGTTCAACATGGTAGTGGCTCAGCATGTAGTGGCCACTGTGGTGGTAGCCAATATGGTGGTGATTGCAGGATGGTAGCCTACGTGGATGGTGGTGGATGTCATGGTCGATGGACAGTGTGGGTGGTGGCTATTGTGGTGGTGGTTCTCAAAATTTACCCTCATAAAATAGATTGGGTATAGTTTTATAGGAGTGAATAGGAATCAAGATTTTTATTTCTCAAATTATTAAGGAATTCCAAAATATTCACCTAAAATATATTTTTAGTTGAATATTTGGGAACAGAAACATGTTTATCAAACACATTTCTATATTTACTTTAATCTCAAAATTCTAGGAGCACAAAAAGAAACCAGGGAGCAAAAACACTAAATAAATAGGTTCTTAAGGATTTGAGTTCTGTCGAATCAGAGTATGGAGCGATGGAGAAAAGGACAATGAAAGCCCAAAAATTAGATCCATGAGATGTATCAAGTTTGGTTAAATGATTAATTACAACATAATTTAAATCTATATTTATCCCATTGACTCGAATTGAATTGAAAATAAAAGTCTAAGATTATCCTAATCCATTTATATGTATGTATAAGGCAATTATATTTAAGTTTTTTTTTTTTTTTTTCCCATTAACATGAGTGTGTGGGGCTTCATATTTTTTTTTTATATGCATGAGATGCATGTTAAAAAATTAAATAAGTAAAATATCATATCTAAAATAAATATCTTGCATGTAAAATATTATGTTGTAAAACTAGGCATATTACTTACGTGTCATTATAATCTTCTACTAGAGGATTGGTTTGGGATGTGGTTCCACAAGTCTAAAATTGGCCGTTAGCTAGATGTGGGGTTGTGTACTAGAAATTGAACTCTTAATGAACTTATACTTATTAGTATAACATGTTAAAAGACTAATGGGTTCTCTTAACCGACGATGTGGGGAGCTCATTAGAACTAGCCTAGACCATGTTGTGTAGGTGTCACTTAACTAGGAGATATGCCTTTAACTGGGACACGGGGTATGATTAGTCAAGAGACCAATGTGAATTAGATCTTACCCAAAAGAAATATGGAAAGAGTTGTCATTCCCCAAAGGATCAATAGGCCTTGCACTGACACTATGTGACCCACTGACAATGTAAACATTATCCAATTCCCCATCAGAAACATTTGGAATGTACCCATTTCTCCTGAGGGATGTGAGATTTGAAAAATATTATCGGGAGTATATTTAGATTAATAAAATACCTTGGATCTAAAATTATTTTGCATTACTTTCCAACTTATCTTATACGTCGTATTTATTTTCTTTATGCATATATAAAAATGTCAAAACCATTGGAAAACATTCTTGAGAAACATACTTTAACATGACTTTGTTTTTCTGATTGGCTGAGAATTCTTAAGCTAATTTTGACTTCTCGCCCCAATGCACGCGATTGGATTGGGCGCAACGTCATCGAAATAGAAGTCACACTTTTAGAGCTTATTGAACTATTGGGGATCGAAGAAGGGACCTTGGTTAAATCCAACGGTTCGTTGCATGTAGAAGAAGAAGAAGAAGAAGAAGAAGAAGATCTAGCCAACTATCATTTGAAAGTGAACAAAATGCCAAAGAAAAAAAGGCTCGAAAAATAGAAATGTTTTCACTATGGGTGGCAAGGGCATTGGAAAAAGAAATTGTCCTAAATTTTTAGGTTCCAATAATAACGTACGTCATACTTGTATTTTGTTATTGATTGTTGGGCAACTTGTGGAGTTTCATATTTGGTTTCAGACTTTAATGTCAGTTCACATGTGTGTAATACTATGTAGGGTAAAAAGGGAAACATAAAGTTGAGTAAATGGATATCACACATTGGCCAATAGTTTCCACATTGGCCATGGAAGACCTTGACTTGGACCTCCCGTCATCGCACATTTTAAAATTAAAAGATTGTTTATTTATACCTAAAGTATTCAGATTCATTATTTTTATTCCTTATTTAGTAAAGGGGGGTCGTTCAATTTTTTAGAATAATACTTGTAGTATTTATTTCAATTCGAAATTGATTAAAATGGAAATATGTTTTCATAATATTTAATATTTAAAAATTTGTGGTGAAATCAACAACATTAAAAGTGAAAGTATAATAAAGAATGTGTTAAGCCTACAGGGTTTCATCCCATAAGCTGCTTTTGATTATAATAATAATTTTTTTTTCTCTTACATGTTTATTGTGCATTGTGTCATAAAATGTAAAGAATTATTCATTTCCAAAGATACAATTAAAAGACGAAGAATCCGGACCATGAGCTAAGAAAATGGAATGACAATGAAAAAGATCTTTGAATTTTTTTTTTTTTTAGTAATTGATAAGTAAAAAATCTCTTATATTTGTCATTTAATTTTAACTCAATTAGAATTGAACACATAATAGACCAATCGATCAAATTACATGATATTATGTGTGTAGTATCTTGATATATGAATTTTCGCCCATTACACATGACAAGATCTTCCAAAAATTTATATATAGTCCAAAACGATCAACTAGATTGAAAAAATGGCGAACCAATCATCACTAACATTGAAAATTTGTTATTCTGGTTGTAACAGTAGACCATATGCATTTGGAGGTCGATCATATGGGACATAAAGCTTGAAATTGCTTTACTCCATATGTTAGTCAGCCATTTACATAAGTTAATTGACCATCTTGTCCAGAGATATTGAAATATTTTGTTCCGCAGTTATTCGGTCGACCGACATCTCTCGTCAGTCAACAATCTTTGGCATAGAAGTTATAATTTTGAAATATTTCACTAGCCACTCAACTACATAATCAGCTAGTCGACCGACTTAGAAAGAACTACTTGAAAATATGAACATTTACGATCTTTTTGTTATATGTTTTTTAACGATAAATTACTTTAAATCGTTTTTAAATATTATTAAATAATTCAATTTTTTTTTTTTTATAAATAATTTTAATTTTTAAAGAGTTTAATGCAAGAACAAAATTAATTAAAATTGATTTTCTAATAAAATAATCAATCTATTTGATTTTCAGCACATATTCCTATATCTTTGATATTATTTTTACCATTATGATTTACCTTAATATTGGACCATGTTTTTATGCTTATTTGAAATGTATATAAGGCTATTTTATGTCTAAATATATTTCGTTTGACGCACCCTATTTTTACAAATACAAGAAGTAATTGTGTTTTCAAGAAGGCAAAGAAAACGGTTTTTAAATGCGTCAGTTTTCACTTAAATGACTTACGCAATTTTTTAATGAAAAGAATCACCATCTAGCATTGAGTTTAATTCGTGTTCTAGGTCACCAATTTTTTAGTAAAAATAAAAAATAAAAAATAAAAAGTCTTCAATAAAATTGTATTCCAAAATAGGTCTAATTAAAGATTCATTTGAAAGAGTTCAGGGGTCAATTATACACGAAGAAGATATTAGGCATATCAAGACACCCGTTCAAAAATAGCGTCTTTTTTCCAATTAAGTCCATTTATTTTATATTTGAATATTTAATTTAACTTGAAATAATTTTCCATTTATTATGAAACTTTTTTTTTTGCTACTTTCGAATTAAGGTGAGACAAGTTTTTTTTTAGCTTTTTTAGTTCCCTTGGGATGACCTCTTATCAAATATTAAGAGATTTGACAAGGATGATCCTTGGATACAAGTTTTATATCAAACATACTTCCTTAATTCAAATGGGAATTTTTCTTTAAGTGAACTATGGTAGTTGTCACAGGTTCAAATTTTTACGAGAATTTTTCACACCTGTGATGGCCTTGTTACCCACCAAATAGATAGTCGTTTGTTTGTTGCCAGACTACTCACAGTCACAACAACTCAATGCACGCACACGCACCATAAATGGTATGAACATACAACGATTATAGCTGAAGCCAGCCCTATTTTATTACTCAGTGAAAACAAGAAAACATATACACAATTTCTGGCTAAGGATGGTAGGAACATAAACTCATTGCTCTCCCTTTTTGCAAATCTAAAATGCATACATATATATAGGCAATAAGGCAGTTAACAACCCCAATTTCTAGGCAACATGCATAAAATTGATCCATACATGCTGGACAGTAGTTGGACAAGTGTCCAAGGCAGTTACATAGCTAGTTTTCTGGCCAGAACCCATAATTTCCCACACATGTTCAACACAAATCCCATAAACAACCACATTTAAACCAATTTTTGCATATTAGTTAAGCCCCAATTTCCCAACTCAGTCTACCATTCAGTTGCATCTTGATGCATCGCTGCGTGCAACGACTTACCACTGTCGTATGTATTTTTCACACCATAATGCGCCGCTATACCCAACAGTGCATCATGTCGCCTACATGACACTGATCACAACATAGCATTGTGCCTACGTTTCGTCCAACTTCCTTTGGTGCCACATTAAGGTCTTCCATCAGTTTCATACTGAGCCCATGAAACCCAATTCTAGCACCGCGCCTAGGATTGCCTTTCACCATGCAAATGCTGCCAATGTGCACCCACATTGCTCAACGACACACAATTTTTCCAACGCGTGCCCAACACCTTGGTCCAATGTCGCCCTGTTCTTCCAACGCGTACTGCCACATATTACACTCGTTGCCTTGGCCGCATGCCAAGGTCTTTCCCGTTACCATGCCATGCCTATGGAATCAATACTAGTATTGGGCTTAGGATCATATCACAATTCCAAACCTCCACTGTTGTTGTCCCATTGACGCACCCCGAATTTTGAAAAAAATAGAAGAAATTGAGAGAAAAAGAAAGTACGATTTGGTTTCCTCTATCTCAAAAGCCTAAAAATTTGTTCATTTTAGAAAAAAAAAAAAAGATCAAGGGACTTTTCTAGGTGCCGGTTTTGAAAACGTTCTTTGGGTTGAGTTTTTTTTTGAAAAATGAAGTCACCATCTAGTATTGAGTTAAATGGTGTACTAGGTCACTGAGATTTTAAAAATTATTTTATTTTAGAAATGGCCTATGTTTTGACTCGTAAAAATAGTTGGTCATAACCAGAGATTTTTTTAAAGTTTGGGGGTCAGTTATGCGCGAGGAAGGTGTTAGGCACCCAAGACTCCCGTTCGAAGATGGTACCGAAGTTTAAATAAATTTTTAGGTTCAAACTAGTGCAAGTAATTTTATTTGATTATGGTTAACACACTAATTCCCATTTTAAAATATTTTTGTGTTTTATGTTTATTTCATGTAAGAAAATAAGAGAAAAAACATTTAAGAAAAGCAACAACAGATGAAACAGATTAAAAATAAAGAACAAATGTCTCCATTTTAGACTGCCTATTGATTACGGAAGAATCAACAAGTTTAGAGCCGGGGGGGGGGGGGGGGGGGGAATTTATTTGTTTACTTAAACTTGACTTGAGAAAACTAGTGTATATTTTTAAAGAGAAGAAAAATGATAGAATAATTTTAAGACAACATTTTTATTGGAAAGTGGAAAATCATGTTTTAAGTAAAGAAAACATAACAAAAACAAGTAAAGTTTTATTATAAACAAAATATATAAAAACATTTATTTATGAAAATAATTTACAGAAAACAAATGTTTATTTTTTAGAGTAAAACATAAAGTACTTTTTATGTAAAAAACTTCAACTCTTATATATATATATATATATATATATATATATATATATATATATATATATATATATATATATATATATACTGTTCTTTTGTTTGTTTAAGAAGAGTAAGAACAAGTCATGACATAAATTGTACAAATGCTAATGATATGCACATTTGATTTTTGTTAAGAACACTCTAGCCAATATTACTTGCTTGGGCAAGTTTAATGTTATTGTTTACTTTTGTTAGTTAAATATACATATATATAAGTGTTAGTCCTGAGAAAATATCTTTGAAGAAAGCACACAGTTATCCCCGAAGGGATAGAGGTTCTCCCTTTTAGCCATAAGGGTCTATACATAGTAATATATATGGGGTGTTAGTCCATGATCTGAGACATAGGGCCAGTCCATGATCTAGGCTTACATATATAGGAGTGCTAATTCGTAGCCTGAAAACGTAGGGTTATGCTATGATCTAGGCTAATGTTAAAAGGTACAGAGTAGGAAAAGTAAATAGTTAGTAGTTAGTAGTCCATAGTCAGTTCATTGAGTTTTGTTTCTTGTGTTTCTTAACAAAATCCAAAGATGCTATATATACAAAGAGTTATTGTTGTTCTTGACACAAAATAAAGATATTATGTACAATATGCAAAAAACCAAAGACAACAAACACAACCAAAAGAAAATATGTACAAACAACCAAAAGATAATAAATGAACAAACTAAAGTGAGGTTTAAGAAAACTTACCTAACTTAGGGGAGTGGTATTTCCCCAAGTAATGTTTCTTTCTTCTCATCCTTTAACTTCATCTCCTCATTTGCTTGTTTGTTCCTGAGAAGTCTCTTGAACTCTTTGTAGGAGAGTATCAAGATCACCTTTTGTGAGGTTTTTTTAGAAGATTCTGGATGTATTTGAGAGGTGAAAAGCTTAGGACTCAAGGAAACCAGAGAGAGATTTTCGAGTTTAGAGAGAGAGAATGTGTGATCATTGTTGTTACTTATGAAAGCAGGTTGCCTTTTACAGAAAATGGCATGTATGCCCATTCCCAAAGTGCAAGCATAGTTAACCTGCATTAAATGACCATTAAATGCCATTGAATACTAGTTAATGCTATAGAATGATGAGTGGTTATTAGGCTATGCTAGGTAAATGATGAGATTTTCTTAATGATGATATTTTGTTTTAGCAAAATCTTTCCATAAGATTGCCTAATTAATACATGAAATTGATGATATCATTAAATGCCATTTAATGCTATTGAATGTTTTTGATTGATGGGGGGATACTTAGTCTAGGTTTAGGCAATGATACCCTATATCTAATGTTGAGATTCTCTAATGATAAGATTTTTTGAGCAAAACATTTTCATAAGATTGCCTAATTAATGCTTCTCATTAATGGCCTCATTAAATATCATTTAATGCTCTTGAATGATGGGAGACTACAAAACTATGTTAGGCATGATGATATTACATAGCATATGATGGTATTCTATGAAGGAAATCTTTCCATAAGATCATCATTTAATTCTTGACATTAAATGCATATCTTTCTTGGGAAGCTCCTAATTTGCCTAGGGGCACTCCTGTAAATGAATTCTATGTTTCTTCCTAGACTTGGAAGGTGTGTTCTTATTGAACTTGGTGTTTTGGGCACCCATTTACCTAATAAAGGTTTTATTGCCTTGCTTTTGGAAATTAGAAATTAAACATGAAATTAAACTAAAATATTTGTTGCCATCAATTTGATAAAATCAATGAAAATGAAAGTTTTCAGGGGTCAATACGTGAAATAATTGTAATTAGTGAAATTTCTTCAAATTGAAAGGGTAGAAACCCAATTGAACATCTTAAAAGTGATATTAATATAAAATCCAATTCTAATCTTCTCATTTTAGTCCCTATTAAGTTTTAGAAATTTTGAAATTGACCAGAAACTTTTGTTTATACTGAAGTTCGATCGAATTGACAATTTTTTGGTTTTATTTTTTATTTTTTATTTTATTTTTATTTTTTTATGTTTTTCATCTTTTTAGTGTCAAATGTAATATAAGGCAGAAATTCGTTCCCCCTAAACCTCAGTTTAAAGTTTATCAAAATTTGCACTTTAGACCCGATACTTTTAAAAACTTAAACGAGCGGGACAAAATGTGGTGTCTACAGTTGCCTCTCTTTGTTATGCAAGTTTACTATAATGACAAATATAGGAGACACAAATATTTTATTCTGTGAGACATGGAAGAAACCTAACACAGAGTAGTCTAGATTAGATTTTGACAGAGAAGGAAATGAAAATGGTATTTTCCAAAAGACCTTTAGAAATTACAGACAGTAAGTACCCCAATGGAAATCCAGGGTTAGCCAAGAGCAATACATCTAAATAGTGAGCCTAGGGTAGCCTAAGAACACTGGAAATAGTATACCTAAATTTTCACCAGTGGAAAAATAATCATCTCAAAGGGGAATTGACTAACCAATCCTAGAGGAATACACCACAACATAGGGGTTGGAAGATGCTGACTCATCATTACCATCTCCTGAGTTATGATCGTACCCAACCAAGGGTTCCTCTACATATCTTAGTCTCACTGAGAATCAGGTCAAATGCCATAAAGGTCAAGAATAAAGCTCTAAGGAAAGTCGACCAACCAGTCCTAGAGAGGATATGCTATAGCATAAAGGCAGAGAATGTTGACTCATCAACATCTCATTAGTTTGATTGAACCTAACCAGGGGTTTCTCTATATATCTTAGGATAGTTAAAAATCAAATCAAATGTAGTTCTAGCAATGGTGTTCTGGGGTTAGCCTTGAAGTCACTGAAATAAATGACTAGAAAAATGAAGCCATTGATGTTCTTAAGCATTGCTGCTATGAATGAACTAAGTAATCAAAGCCAGGGATGTTCCTGAGTATTGCTGCTATGAACGAACTAATTAAGTAGAGCTAGGGATGTTCTTCGGCATCGCTACTATGAATCAATTAATTAAGCAAAGTCAAGGATGTTCCTGGGTATTGCTACTATGAATGAACTCATTAAGTAAAGTTAGGGATGTTCCTGGGCATCCCTTTTATGAATTAACTAGGAAAACAAAGCCAGGGATTTTCCTGGGTATTGTTGCATTCAATAAACTAGGACAGCAAAACCATGGATGTTCCTGGGTATCGCTACATTAAATGAACTAGGAAAGTGAAGCCAGGGATGTTCATGGGTATTGTTTCATTAAATTAACTAGGAAAGTGAAGCCAGGGATGTTACGCTGCATCAAATTAACTAGGAAAGCAAAGCCAGGGATATTCCTAGGTATCGTTGATCGATAATAAGTAAATGAGGAATAAGTGGGCAAAGTTTTTGATTAGATAATCCAATCCCGGGGTTGTCATCTCAATCCAGGATTGAAGACGACTGAGAGGATTCTTAGCCGAGAAACCCTCGGGGAAACTCGACATTCAATAGAGTTTCATGGAAAAATCTCACCTGGGACTGCTGAAGAGGACTAAAAAGAATATCGTAAGAAGTTACCTCAGATAAAAAATGCCTCAGTCAAAGACTGGGGTTTGGTGCTACATACATCTTCAAGGAAAATGAATCACAATCTTAAATTTGAGGTACAGCAAGGCGTTTGTTACGCGCTCACATATTGACTATTCGCAAGTGTACGAGGTTAAAGTTTTAGTATAGTGTGATAGTTTAAGATCGGGTACCGTATCCACAGGGATTGGTGTCGTTATTATCGAGTACGGTAATTGTCATGACCTAACTTTATCTAGGCCACAAAAAATGTAAATAATTAATTAAACTAAACTAATATAATCTAAATTATCTATACTAATATACTAATATGTTTTAGGGGAAAGAATTATCTAGGATTAATGTGGTTTACAAATACGCGTTCGATCTTGATTGATTTACGTTTACAGTGTTCGACCTATTTGATAATCTCGGTATCTAAAACTCCTCCGCCACCTCTCCCGAGTGTAAGACGGGGGATATAAGGCAACTTCGTGTCAACGAAGAAGTCCCCCTCAATGTCTTAACAACCCTAGGTCGCGTGAGTCTCGCCCCAACATCATTGATTGCACACAATCCAACTCCCGACTGGATATGTTGGATCGTGCGTTGTGTTTATCCTATCGACAATTTCAGTTCTAAAACTCCACCGCCACCTCTCCCGAGTGTAAGACGGGGGAATAGATGACTTTGAGTCAACGAAGAAGTCCCGCTCAACATCTTAACGACCCTAGGTCACGTGAGTCTTGCTCCAACGTCATCGATTATCCACAATCCAACTCCCGACCGGGTTATTGGATCGTGGCGTTTGTTTACCCTAATCCAAATCCAGGGTTTGTCAAACCCCGTATTCTCCATGTATCTATCTAAGCATAATAAACAAACAATACGATAAACACAACTAAACTATGAAGAACAAATATAAACGCAACACCAAAATTATCCGAATCACATATGTATAAATATATTGTTAATTCCTATACAATCCATGTTTAACTACGGCCATAACCGCATTTACAAATAAAGAATGAGCTAAACATACTCAAAATATCCTAAGTTAAATAAATAAGGGAAGAAATCGAAGAACTTAGCCTTGTCCGAAGATTTGTCGCTAAGAATCGTTCAACGATCACTTCGCCGTCTTCCTCCACTTCGGGATGTGAGCTCTTCCCCTAAAACTCCTAATTCCAACCCTAAGTATAGCCCAAGGGGCTCTAGTGGCCGAAAAGTGCAAGAGGAGAGGAGAGGAGATGAGTGGATATTTATAGGTAAAATATCTCAAAAATATCTAATAAATATCCTAGGCTGTGTAGAGGTCACCGTGGCGGCGGTGAGTAGGTCGGTTAGTTGATCACATTGGTGGTGAAGACAGTGGTGGGCTTGGTTGACATCCTGCATCTTTAGCGCTGCGGCGGTGGATGTTCAGTAAGGATAAATCATTCTCTGCATCTTTACCGCCGCAGCGGAGGTATGGATGCCGCGGCGGTGGGCTTCTTTCACAATATTGCTCCGAGTTTGTTTTTCCACCGTTCTTCGACCGTTTTTGGTTCGATCTCATCGTTTTTGCTCCAGTTTCCTATCTTTTTGCCCCATACACTTAATTTATACAAAAGTATAAAAATTAATTAAAATATAATAAAATAAATATAAAAACTACTCTAAAACTAACAAAATCGGTTTGAAAATATGTAGGTAGATCACACCTATCAAATACCCCAAAACTTAGAATTTTGTTAGTTCTCGAGCAAAACACACAAACGAAAATGAAAAAACACAACGAAATAAAATAACAAACAACCTAAATATAAACAATCAAAACATAACGATATGCGAGTTTTAAATTCTTCTAACGGCCAAGTCATTATTCCCTCAACAACCGCCAGTCATATCGAGTTTAGATGGTAACACACATCATGTGATGTTCTAGATTTTTGACATGCAATAATGGTGAACGCTATTCTAGATCTTGTAAACGTGTCAGTGCAAGACTCAATAATATGGCTATACAACGACTGGATTGGAGTATCCCCCAACAAAACTCATGACTTAGACCGTATAGGACTAGGATTTCCATATGCCTGATTGGGGTTACTCTCCACTAATGTAGGCTTGGAAGTTCAAAAAGATTAGAAGGACTTGGTTCGGTTTTGGAATATTTGGCCAAGGGTAATTCGGAATGGAAAACGAGTTAACGTTGTTAACTTAATGTTACCTA
The DNA here is from genome assembly GCA_016647705.1 of Eucommia ulmoides. Classification (NCBI taxonomy): domain Eukaryota; kingdom Viridiplantae; phylum Streptophyta; class Magnoliopsida; order Garryales; family Eucommiaceae; genus Eucommia; species Eucommia ulmoides. The sequence continues at coordinate 47,325,301 of CM028339.1, read as the reverse complement.
AGGCTCAACGCTTGGCACATTCACTCTTGAACCCCGATATATAGATTGGAAAACAATCCCGAACAAACATTTAAGACCGACGTACTCACTTGTCAAAAGAAACGTAATTTTTTTATTTATTTATTTTTAACTAACCACACCCCCAAACTTATTCGATTAGTATGATTTCATGGGTGTGGTTAAAACGAAAGAAAAAATGACAAGTGCATTGTAAGACCTTGGTTTAGCACGCACGTCATTGTAAGTACACTTTAGAGCATTGGGAAAGTTCGAGAAAATTTTTTAATCAAAAATTTAAATCAAAAAGTTTAGGGGCAAAAAAATTGAAAATTTAGAAACATCAAATTTAAACTTGAGGTTCAAAATGACAAAAGAGGGGAAAAATGTATATATAAAATAATAATAAATAAATTTAGGGTGAAATTAAAATTTCTAAAACTGTAAAAAACAAAATTGATCTAAAATAAAGATTTTAAGGAGAAGAGGGGAGGAAAGAGCAATTAGACAAAAAATATATATATATATATATATATTTTTATACATATATACAAAACCAAATTGGGGTCGGTGCCGTGGAATTCGGCCGGAGACAGAGGGAATCGAAAAATGACGACATGGCGTGAAGGGAACAAGAGATATCCACTAATATCATGCATATATATATATATATATGTATATGCGTGAAATTCAGAGGGGAGCACCTCCGAAGAGGAAATTGGGAAAAATAGAAAAAAAGAAAAAGAAAACCGAGAGGAAGAGAGGAAGGTTCGGGATGGTGAGTTCGCCGGCGATGGGGTGCAGTCCGGCATGGGTGGTGGCCCTCCTTCCAGTCAGATTGTGTATATGTGTAGTTATCCGTCGCTCGGACCGTCAGGCAGCCGGAGGTGAATGTGCGTTGCTCCGTTCCGACGTTGCGGGTGCAGATGCTCTGTTTTTTCTTTGTACCGAACGTGTGTGGGTGTGTATGGTTGTGCATGTGGGTCTCATGTTGGGTATGAGGGCAGGATTTGGGCGTGTTCCGTTCGGTCAGACGAGGGTGTCGGGGTGGTCGCCGCTGTCGCCGGTTTCCGCCGGCGGTGAGTTAGAGAGAGAAAGTTGTGCGTGCGGGTGTGTGTTTGCTGTGCGTGTGGTACTGCGTGTTATTGTTGCTGTATGTGTGTGCTCCGAACGCCGTGTGCAACCGTGTGGGTGTGAAGGGGGCAGCGTGAACTGGTCGTCAACAATGGTGGCGGAAGTTTTGTGGGTAGGAGCGTTTGGTGATAAGGCGGCTGGTGGTGGTCGGTGATCGGAAGTGGGGGATGGAGTAGGGCCAGCGGTGAGGGTGGAGAGTCGTAGGAAGCCTCCAGTGGGTAGTAATAGTAGAGAGAGAGAGAGATGGCCGGCGGCATTGGAAACGGGAAACAGAATCGGAAAAGGGTGGTCAAAACAAGAAGAAACAAGAAAAAAAAAAAAAAAAGAGAAAAGGAAAAGGGGTAGGAAAAAGGAAAAAAATACATGAACCACCCCAGGAAAATCTAAAAACCCAATTCGGGGCCGGCAGGGGTTTCGGAACCAGGAAGAATTTTATATCAGGTATTATTTTTGTTAAATTAAATTGTTGGTATTAAAGTTTTATAATCATAGAAGGAATTTCAAAACCGTATTGATATTTTGTAAATCGTCAATCTAAATAAATTAGTAGGAATAAATATCAACGTAACGGAACAGGTAAAATGATAACTTTTCATAATAAAAATCTGAAAAATAGGGAATTAGGAAATTTAAGGTTTACATTGCAGGTTGAGTTATTTAAAATAAAATATTAATTTAGACCCTATCGCTATTAGGTTCGCAGGCGCCAGCGGCCCAGTAGGATTTGAACGGTAATAGTTTTTCAGCGCAGGAATCAAGGTGAGTGTACTGTCTTCTTGCCAAACTATTTTTCTATAAATATATGTGATGAGATATGTGATTATTTAAATTGTATACATTTATAAATAATATGGATCAAGCAGGATTTGAATAATTTGGTAAATTGGATTTCGATGGTTTTTTTTTTTTAACAAAGAGAAGGGGGAAATGAATTTCGGTTGGATTTGGTGAAATCAGACAGTGCTTTAAACAGAGGATAGGAAACATCTATTTTTCTAAAAATTCCTGGTTTTCTAAAAATAAATGGTGGAAAGTGGTATTGAAAAATCGGACGTTTTCTTTAAAAGAAGATATAAAATATGATTTTTGAATTTAAAAGCTGGTTTGAGAAAGGTAGTAGACGTGGTGGTTTGACGATTTTGAGTAAGTGATATTTATTGAGTTGCAATTCGATGATATTGTATCTGATTTTGACGATGTCATGGCTGTTCTCCCCGAAAGGGGTGTGGATTATATTTCTCTCCGTAAGGGGTGTGGATTATATTTCTCGCCGAAAGGGGTGTGGATTGTATTTCTCCCCAAAAAGGGGTGTGGATATTTCGTAGGAAGGCATTCCTATGAATGTTACGGTACCATTGCAACTCCCGACCGTAAGGTTAAAACGATCACCAGGACTGGCCAGTGTGTGTGTGTTGGTGGTGTGTGTTTGAGATGTGGCGTTTTACGTATATTAGTTGGCGTGATATTATTCATTATGGTGTTTGATGGGATTTTTGTACTAGATGGATTTGGATGAAACTTATCTATATCGTTTTATTTTCATTGCTTATATACCTATGCTTGATCCATACTAAGTTGTGGAAATATTTAGAACATATTAATATTTTGAAAAATGTTTCACTAAGAAGGCAGTACACTCGCAGGTACATCGGCTAGGAGTTGGTCCCCTACTGGCACTAGGTAGAGCTATGGGATGGAGTCTTGTGGATGGTTAAGGGAAGCTGTCAGAGGCGAATCCAAGAGGGTTCAGGGATAAATACTTTTAGTTAGGGAAAACCTCGGGCCGAGTGCGCTCCTATAATAAGTGTATGTATTATACAGTGGGTGTATATTGTCATATTTATTAGGTTGTTGGGTTTTTTTGGTGATGTCATGCTATAGTCACGCCAGCCTCAGGATGACGGGAGTCCGGGACGGGTTGTGACATGCATACTCAAATACCGAACCAATTTGAAGGTCGCCCTAAACCCAGCTGCTTACATCAAGAAGCATTTGCAACTACTAGCTTGATTAACTCAAATGTGCCTTTAAATTCAACAATATAGGTTTGGAAATAGATCAATTGGCGAGGGTATTTGCTTATATGTTCATAATTGAATGGGCATTTAGGTTTCAATAGGGTAACGAGAGATAAACATTTAACAGGGTAAGCTTAAAAAGGCTCAAGCGACAAAAAAGAATGCCTAAATCACGTCTCCTGAACTACCTTGCCTAGAATTTCTCCTTAAGCTTCCCCTCAATCAGGTTCTAGAATCTTTTATTTGTAATGAATTTGGCTAATTGATAGTCGTTCTCAAATCAATTGAATAGAAATACATTGAGTCTATATGCTCGTGCAAATTAGGATCTACGATAATGTTTACCAAAAAGCATAGTCAAGCACACGTAACATACATGCATGGGTATTACTCTTGACTTCGAAAACAACCAGGGGTAATTTTCATCATCGGGTAACGGCCTAGATGAACGCAAAACTCAGCATGCAAATAACAACACAAAAATATAAACACATTCTAACCTAAACACACATATAATAAGAAAAACAATAAAATATAAAACATAAAACATAGTATACTACATGTCACCTCCGAACTTCAAAATGGACAGTGTTCTCAGTGATCCCAATCATTAATGTCAACATATAGAATTAAAGCATGCTGACGAAGGGGGTTAGAACACGTACCTGGGAGGCGAGAGAATCTTGCCTCCAAATGAATTCGACTGTGATGGATTTAATTTATTTGACCTTGGATTGCCTCCCAAGAAGCGCGTGGTTTAATGTCCTCAGCCCAACATTCAGAACACCCTCAAGCTTGGTAAGATTTTGCTTTGGATGACTCAATCTTTCAACGACACGCCTTACCGGCTTATGTGCATGGGCACGCACAATAAACGACTTGGAATTCCGTTGAAAATAATGCATCAATACCTGTCGATCTAACATCAGCAAGTACCCTGCATAAGAAACAAAAACAAAACTACAAACAAAAATTATATACAAAAGAAATGCCTAAAGTAAAATCAGGTTATTTACTTACAATATCGATAATAACCAACAAAATAATCTCCGGTAATGGCGCCAAAGACTTGTACAACGAGGCGTTTGTTATGCACTCATGTATTAACCATTCGCAAGTGTACAAGGTCAAAGTTTTAGTATAGTGTGATCGTTTAATATCGAGTATCGTATCCACAGGGATTGGTGTCGTTATTACTGAGTACCGTAATTGTCATGACCTAAGTTTATCTAGGCGACCAAAAATGTAAATAATTAATTAAACTTAACTAATATAACCTAAATTATCTATACTAATATACTAATATGTTTTAGGGGAAAGAATTGTCTAGGGATTAACGTGGTTTACAAATACGTGTTCGATCTCGATTGACTTACGTTTACAGTGTTCGACCTATTTGACAATCTCGGTATCTAAAACTCATCTGCCACCTCTCTCGAGTATAAGACGGGGGATATAACGTAACTTCGTGTCAACAAAGAAGTCCCTCTCAATGTCTTAACAACCCTAGGTCACGTAAGTCTTCCCCAAATGTCATTGATTGCACACAATCCAACTCTCCACCGGATTGTTGGATTGTGCATTGTGTTTACCCTATCGACAATCTTAGTTCTAAAACTCCACCGCCACCTCTCTTGAGTGTAAGACGAGAGAATGCATGATTTTGAGTCAACGAAGAAGTCTCCCTCAACGTATTAACGACCCTAGGTCACGTGATTCTTGCCCCAATATTATCGATTGTCCACAATTCAACTCTCGACTGGGTTATTAGATCGTGGCGTTTGTTTACCCTAATCTAAATTCAGGGTTTGCCAAATCCTGTATTCACCATATATCTATCTAATCATAATAAACAAATAATATGATAAACACAATCAAACTACGAAGAACAAACATAAACGCATTATCGAAATCATCCGAATCACATATTTATAAATATATTGTTAATCCCTATACAATCCATGTTTAACTATGACCATAACCGCATTTACAAATAAAGAACGAGCTAAACATGCTCACAATATCCTAAGTTAAAGAAATAAAGGAATAAATTGAAGAACTTAGCCTCGTCCGAAGATTTATCACTAAGAACCATTCCGCCATCTTCCTCCACTTCGTGATGTGAGCTCTCCCTCTAAAACACCTAATTCCAACCCTAAGTGTAGCCCAAGAGGCTCTAGTGGCTGGAGAGTGCAAGAGGAATGGATAGGAGTGGATATTTATAGGCAAAATATCTAAAAAAATATCTAGTAAATATCCTAGGCTGTGTAGAGGTCACCGTCGCGGAGGTGAGTAGGTCGGTTAGTTGATCGCCTAGGCGGTGAAGACAGCGGTGGACTTGGTTGACATCCTGCGTCTTCAGCGCCGCGGCGGTGGTATCGCACCATGGCGGTGGATGTTCAGCAAGGATAAGTCATTCTTTGCATCTTCACCGGTGCGGTAGAGGTCTGGACACTGCGGCGGTGGGCTTCTTTCACAATATTGCCTTCGAGCTTGTTTTTCCACCGTTCTTCGACCGTTTTTGGTTCGATCTCATTATTTTCGCTCCAATTTCGTATATTTTTGTCCCACACATCTGATTTATACAAAAAATATAAAAACTAATTAAAACGTAATAAAATAAATATAAAAACTACTCTAAAACTAACAAAATCGGTTTGAAAATATGTAGGTAGATCACACCTATCAAAACGCTCCGCCGTACATTTGCCCCAGCCTAAGCTGGGGTATATCTAATCAAGGAATATTAATGGAGGAACCTGATATAATGTGCACCAGACCTAGGCTAGGGCGAATGAATAAATCCTGGGGTATTCGAGAAAATGTGATGGAACCCACATGGGCTGCCCATGTATCCCGAATCAATTATGTATTTTTTTATTTTATTGAAATGAGACTGAAACCATGTGGGTTGCAAAGTTCAGTGTTATGTAGTTCTGGGCAATGACGATTTGTTTAATAGTAACCCATCTGGGTTTGCCTGCGTATCCTGGTCTCCACTAGGAATCTGGTTGAAATATAGTTATGGGTGATGGTTCTGTTTGTTTGGAGGATAAAAAATAACAAATTGTTGAGAAAAAGTCTAGGTGACTCTTCATGGTTACAAGCATTTAGATAAACTCATCCGCCATCGGAGGTGAGAAGAAGTGGTTATGTCTACTATAGATAGGAATAAATGCTTCTGTTCTCAAAGACAGGGAAAGACACTTCTATAGTTAGAGATGGTGAGAAACGATTCCGTCGCCAGAGACAAGAATATATGATGTGGTTAGTTTAACTGTACGACCGAACTTGCATGGCTTTCCTACGTATCCAGATTTTCCAAGTTCAAAATTAGGTTAAAACGTAGTTCGTCCTTTGTGATGATTCTATTTTTAACTGGACGACCAAACTCGCAAGGGTTACCTACATATCCCTGATTTCATAGGGAATTAGGTTGAAACATAGTTTGGCCCATACGAATGATTAAATTTGTTAAGGCATCCCAATTTATGACCAGGGATGGAAACAAACACGAATTCCTATAGGAAAATCCAAAATATGATGAAATATGCCCCAGTCTCTGATTACAATAGTAAATGGCTAAGTTTCACGAGGAATCAAATCTGACACTTTCTAATGTAAAGTAAAGAACGTAACTAGTGTAAAATATGCCTCAACTTGCGGGCTGGGGAGGAGACGGAACAATTACTGTAAGATAAGCTAAGTATGTATATCTTATTTTTATTAAAGGCGATGAAAAATGAATTCAGAGTGAATGTGGTAAATCCCTAAACACTTTCACCAATGTACTATTGGGTGGTGACAACAAATAATTTTTGAAATGGGAAACTAATTCTAAAATTCGCCCGTAGGTGCAATACCCGGTCTATGTAATTTGTCATTAATGCTTAGAAAAAATTTGGTGGAATGTTTTACATGTGGTGTAAAAGCTTGTAGATTAATGGTTAGAATTGAATGGTGAACCTTTTCTCTCCCATCTGGTCACTACTTCGGGTATTTATGTTTTGAATGCTGACGTTTAAACAACCTATGTATGTTTTCTTGTATTTTAAGAGTTAAATTAATGTTAGAATAAAAAGAAGCTCTCATTCCCCATTCTTTGTCTTGTCTTGAAATTGACTTTTGATATTGAAATTTTGGGTTTCCCCAAAGGCACGATGACTTTCTAGTCAACTACTAGATATTGAAGCCTAGTGTCAAAATCGAGGATCGAGGCTTAGTGGTGCTGTTGACCTTTACGGCTCTGCTTATAAAAAAATAGGTAATGATAGCAGGCCTCCTTGGAACAAATGCATTTGTAGATTGATATTTTAATTTGTCACGCTTCTTTTTGCTTTTTGTCATTCATTCTTTCTACTATCTGTACTAAGATGTTAGTCATAAAAGAATAGCATCATATCGACAATCAAAAGTTATAAATTACTATGCAAGTATTTTCATAACATAGTTCTTGAAAAAACTTTACTTTTAGGGGTACAATCTCAGACTCAGTAATTTATCAGAGTTTTTCTAGATTTCTAGCAAAATTTCGACCTTTATTCCTTATAAACCTAAAGAATTATGAATTACCAGTTGAATTTTCTGATATTTGACCTTAATTTTGGAATTGCTGCCTTTAGATGAACCTAAAAACTTCTTTGGATTACGACAAAGTGACCGAAATCAAGAGTGACGATTTGATTTTAGGCCCTTTTACTTTCGGTTAAGAGTGTACATTGGATTTTATCAACTCAAATCCAGGGGTGATGAGAGAAACTGTAAGAACATGCCCTAGTCCATGGTTGGGGTTTCTACAATTGGATGACCAAAACTTAATAGGTTTCCTACGCACATTAGCAAGTTTCGAAGGATTAGGTCAAACGTAGTTTTTACACAAGTATCCCCTGTTGTTTGAATAAAAAACTGAGTAAAAATGGATTTCCTAGAAAATTCAAAGGACTTCTCTAGAGATGTGCTCTGATACAGGGCTGGAAAAATGTCATGAAGTCGACACATCTCTAACTGGATTGGGCCTGCATGGGTTTTCTACGTACCTTGGCAAGTTACCAAGGATCAAGTTGTAACGTAGTTCCGAACAACGAAAAGATTTAAAGAGTCATACCAGGCATAGGTAAAGATAGATATGTTCACTGGCAACAATTTGCTCCGGCCAAATGGATAGAATCTTTTGTGGGAACATTATCTAGATAAGATCGACCGATTCCTAACTATTAGTTTGCTGTAGTTTTTGAAAGACGTCATTCTGATTTTTGCCATTGGAGGCTTGGTGCTTGGTTCACTTGACTAGTACTCAAAATTCATCATTTAAGAGGATTCTATTTGATACTGACAAGGTCACTTTTCTAATGACATTCTGCTATTCCCTAACACTTTGAAAGAATGGGTAAAGTCAAATGGGTAAAGTGTGTTGTCGAGACGCCATTTATGTGTTGTCAACTTATTGTCTAACTTCCAACATAGGTTAAAGCCACTATTAGAAGTGGACAAGGGTACGGTGGCTGGTGAGGTAATTGACTGGGTTACATGTTCGAGGATTTCCTATTAGCCTACTAGAGTGTCCAAATAAGGTGTATGGGTGCAGGTATTATGTTGATAATAGCCTGTTGATGCAAAATGCCACAAGTTCTTGTTAAATATGATGACTAGTCTTTCTCGTGTGTATAAAAGTTATGCATGCCTAAGCGAAACGTAATGCATGGTTTTTGTGTAGTATTTGGATACTAGCACATGTATTATGAATTTGTAAGAAAAATGTCTAACAAATGCAGGATCTACATGATGACATTGCATAATGATACTTGTGTAAATGAATGCATTTTTTTATTTTTCTTTCATTTTTAGTTATACGAACCTCAACATAAAGATGTACGATTTTTATGATGCCCAAATATTTTACCTAGAATGTTTCCCTAAGGAATGCAGGGTCTACATGGTGATGTCAATTTTTAGTCTTTTATTTTCTTGCTTGCATTAGGTACCTTTTGCTATCAACCATCTCCCTTGGGTGTCTCTCTATTGCCTCCGATACGACGACAATTCCGAGAGGCTTTATGTTCCTTTGCTCTTGCTTGCGTTGCAATTGGAATTCGGGCCTAAGATTGAGATTACCCTTCAAGAAGTTTATGTACAACTTTGTTTTACAGGATGTAATAGTTTCGCTAGAAATAGTGGAGGTTTATATCGTAGTTGAGCTCAGAATGTCCTGGAATAGGAAAATTTATCTCGGGATGGAGAACTCTGACTGTATGAGTCTGGCTTGGAATAACTTTCTTGATGATTTTTGGGAGAATATTTGAATGAATGGCTTACATAACATGGCTTTTTCTCTTTCTTTTCCTCTACTTTCTTGAGTTTATTTCTAATATTTTAGGCATTATACCTATATGTGGTATGTATATTTCGTTTTTCACTTTTATGCAAGATTATTTTGGCAAAAGTGTACTCAAGCGATCATATTCAAACCTTCAATCATTTCATTGATTGCCATGATTTTTAAATTGGATTAATCTAGATTAGGAAAATATGATTTCAATAGTGATTTAGACCAAATATTTGTAGTTATTAGTTTAAAGAGGTTGTATGGATCAATTCCATCAAGTTCTGATAATTGATCTTTTTTTAGATTGCTATCGAGATTACCTATAACCGTGTATGTTTCCTGAGATGTCTTCGGTATTCAGATTGATTTCTCTTTTGTATCTTGATTCTGAAGGCGACTAGAGTGGGCCTTCCCGGGATGACTCAAAGAAGAGAGAAAATAAATGACAGAGAAACAAATGATAGCCAATGTGACTAACCAAATGTTGATTTATCCAAAAAGTATTGAGAGAATTTTTTTTTTTACTTGAGCGATTAACGTCTCGTGCCTTTCTAAATAGTCCATGTAACGGGCTTTGGGGTAGTGATCCTGGTCTAGTTGGCCTAAGTCACTAGGTGTTGAGACACCCTTATGACTTAATACTCAGACTATGAAGAGTGCTTGATCAACTAAATCACCTTCATGTAACCACTTAGTGTTTAAAAACTTTCTGAGACCGGTCTTTTTATTTTTTCTCAACACATACTAGTTAGACTTTACATAGAAAGAATGGGGAAACTTGAGTCGATCTTGAGGTCTTTGTTGATTTTTCCACATTCATTCTGGTTCTTCGATGCCTACTTCTTCCTTATAGTGACTTCTCATCTTCAATTGACCTTTCTTCTTTCTTGGATCAACTAGATTACAAAGACAACCGACCTTACTTTCTTTTGAGAAATTCGGGGAAGGCTAGGTATTTCCATTTGATAAACTTCCAAAGTTTCCCCATACAACCCTGGCTGCTTGATGTGCCCTTGATAATAGTTTACAATTACTTGTCACCCTCTTAAGAATTTTCTTAGGTGAGGCAAGGTTTTGAGGTTACTTTATTCTTCTTAGGGTTCCTTAATAGATGATATCAACCATAGGTCTCGCTTCCAATGTCCCAAAGTCTTCTTAATAGGTATGTTGGCTACAATTTTCCTTGGTTTCTTCACAACTCCCGGGTTGGAACATATGTAATTATTTCACATAATGGTTCTTGGTTTTCTTTCTAACTTTCTCAATTTTTTTGTCATTATCTCACCATCGTGTAGTTGAAACATGACATTTCGTTTAACATTTTTCTTTGAATGATGGTCTAATTTAGTATTGAAATCATATTATCACAACTTTGATTGTTCACGGTATGTGAATTACGTCAAGAAAATTAATTTTTGAAGGTTGGAGTATAAAGATCTGAGTTGACCTTCGATAAAATAAACAAGCATTTAGTGATATGTAGATTAATACATAGGCATAGAAGATGATACTTTATTCATTATAAATTACTTTAAGAAATTGAAGGAAAAACTGAGATAGATATTGACTCCTTAGAGTCCTGAGTCTTTTGAGAAACTTATGACCCCCCAGTTGGATGAGATCCTCGACGTGGTTCTTGATGACGTCGTACTAGTTAGTGTGATGAAAAACCCCTCCAATGTTGTATTGACAAACACTGCGAGGGTTGAACCTCGGATCGTGAGGGTTTCCATGGTGAGGAGGAATGGGTAAGAACATATTTTTTAAGCAATAGTAGTAGATTTGATAGGGTGAAACAGGAAGTGGGGTAAATCATCTATTCTCTTTAGGTACTTAAGTAGGCTTAAAGATTTGATGATGTAGTTGAATTGGAGTTCGAAGTTGGTTACAGGTTTAAGGAGAGCTACTCGGATAAGCAAAGTATAGAGAAAAGATAAAAGATTGGTGTTCAGGGGTCCTGACGCACACTAGATTTGATAGGGGAAGAAGTGGAGAATCAAGAAGAGGATGAAAGCAAGTTCCATCCCTTCTTCTCTAAGTCATCCAAATCCATTCATTTTTTTTAAATGGGTTTTTTAGGGCTTTTTAGGCGTCGGTTTTGAAAAACTTATTGGATCGAGATTTTTGTTAAAAACAATTGCCATCTAGCATAAGGTTAAATGCTGTGCTAGGTCACCAGAATTTTAGAAATTCACTTTTCCTTTCTAAAATAACCTATGTTTTGACTTCCATAGGTCTATGTACGACATATATTCTTTACGTTTGGGAGTTGGTTAGACTCAGGGAAGGTATTAGACACCCTAAGACACCCGTCCGAAAATGATACCTCAGTCTAAATAGATATTCACTATTAAACACTATCCAAGCAATTTTCTTAAACAAAATAATTTCCCTTTTAAATGTTTTTGTTATTTTTATGTAATTTTGACATGATTTAATGGGAAGTAGATAAATACTATAGCTACTACTAGTCAGCGACCGAACCCGCACGTGGGTTGGCTACGTATCTCAAATGAGAATCAAGTATTTACATAGTTTATTCTGGTTAGGGTAAAGAATATGGTTTATTATTGGAGGTGTGAACAAACCCTTAAAGGTTGCCTATGTACTTTGGGTGGTTACCAAATATTAGGCCAGGCGTAGTTCATTCTTATTAAGTTAAAAGATAGGCTCATTAATAAAGGCGTGACTGAAACCCTTATGGGCTGCCTATGTACTTTGAGTGGTTACCAAAGATAAGGTCGAGCTTAGTTTAGTGTTGTTATGTTTGAAAAGCTGGGTTTTTTTTTTTTTTTTTTGTTAAAGACTGAGTTAGTTTTAGTTAAAAATTTGATTTGTTTTAGTTAATGAATGGTTTGTTTTAGTCAGTTGCAGTTGATTAGTAGTTAGTTTTGGTTGATTATCAGTTAGTTTTGGTTGTGAACAACCTGAATCACAATCTTAATTAGCTATTTATTAACAATTTTTAGAGTCGTGAACAACCTGAATCACAACCCTAATTAAGTTTATTAACAGTTTTTAGAGTTGTGAAAAACTTGAATCACAACTCTAATATCTACATAACAACCCTTTAATTTTGTCAAGGACTTTAAACAAACTCATTTTTTTGGTTAGTTTAGTGTTAGTGTGTGTTTTGTTTAGCTAAAAAGAAAAGAAAAGTAATACGATATTCTTGGGGGAATCATAGGGATTATGCACAACTCATGGTGTGATAGAAGTTTTATTTGAATCCTCACATGTTCTCGAATGATTTGATGTTTTTGAATGTTCGTGAATGTTTTTGAATGTTCTTGAAATACTTGAAATGGTTTTGTATGATTGGAACCTAGTTTGGTTGTTATAGTTAATAGTAAGTGTTCGTTTGAAGTTCTTGACAAAATCGAAAGCTTGTTTAGTGTTTTATGGGTTTTATATGTGATGTACATAAAAGTAAAGTGTGTTATCTACATGATTATGCTATCTACAAGTAATATACACAAGTTTAACCAAAGATCATAGGGAGTTTTATAGGAACATACCTAATTAGGGGATGTGGTCTTCCCTAAATGTTTACCTCTTTCTCTTCCTTGATCTTCTTGGTCAGTATTTGATCGGTGGTTGTCGATTCCTCAAGTTATTAGCCAAGAACCCAAGAACACCTTACTTAGGGGATGTGGTCGACCCTAAATAGCTAATCTCCTTTCCCTCTTTGCTCATCTTGGCTCGGTGTTGATCCTTGATTCCTTGGGCCTAGGGTAGTTTGTAAAGACTACTTGGATTTGGTGTAAATCCAAGTTAAGCCCAATCCTTAAATCACCTTGTGATTTAGAGTTTTGTCATGACCCTTCCAAACCTTGATTATGGTGTCTTGGATTGTTTATTGGTAGCATGTGATGTAATATGCATAAATGAAATAAAGGTTTTCGGTGTCAAATTGACAAGATTCAGGGATAGTAAATGTTTTAAGGTTGGGGTGGGGTAGCTGAGTAAATTGTTTAAAATGTCCTATAATTTAAGAGTAGTGGCTAATTTTGATCTATACTAAAGATAATTTGATGAAAATCAAACTTTAGTAAAATCATTTTAGACCTCCTTAAATCATGAAAATTTCGAGTTTGACTCGAAACTTTTACTTTGCCGTATTTTTTTCAAATTCAATATTTTTGTATTTTTGTCATGTTTTTTGTTGTTTTTGTGTATTGTATAGTGTAATCTCATGTATAAATTCATTCCCTTCAAACCCAAGTTTAAAGTTTATTTGAATTTATACGTGATCTGACACTAATTGGACGAGATAAAATGCGGTGTCTACCAGTCCTAATTATTGAAGCTATATGTAGGCTTCCACCTTTTGGGGTAGTTTATATACTATCGGAGCAGTAGCTTCAACTACTAGGCGGTGGGCAGCAAAACAGATGTCAGTTCTGCAGCGAACATTGGTTGTCTTTGATCAGTAGATCTGGACTTGGATCATTATATTTGGACTTCGATTATCGGTGGTCTTCGGTGAGAGAAAGGCCGTCGAAGCTCTGACCCATAGATGCCAAAGAAGTTGATCATCGATGTCACGTCCGACGAAGATGGCAATTTGGAAAAAAAAACTTCATTGTTTTGTGTAGACATTGAAATCTTCTTTGGGTATCACGATGTTCGACTTCTACCGCATCATCACCGCCATCTTCCAGATCTACCACCTTAGTCGATTGTATTGGACTGGATGAGTGCTTGGAATTACTAAAGGGTATTTGATCTGAAGTTTTTGGTGGTAGACACCCAAAAAAGAGTATAGAGTGATAGCTTATCTTGGGAGTTGTGCGCTCACAATTTTGAATTAGGAATTAAAGATTTGAGGTGGTACAGAAGCAGAGAAGGGAAAATTAATTGAATTAGTGAAAAGATTACGCTGAATTCCGATGAATCAAAGTTTCATAGACAGTTACAGTGGCGGTGTTGCCGAAAGGAAATTCGGTAAGCTTTTCACCCTTTTTGTTGATTATCTTACATCCTATATGGATAAAATCTTTGACTTATTTTCTATGGTATTGAGAAGATTAATGGGGATGTGTTTATTTCTAGAAAGAAAAGACATAGACATCACATTTTGTTCCGCCCAGTTAGTGTCGAATTAAGTGCAAGTTCAGATAAAATTTCAACTCGGGTTTAAAGTGAATGAATTTCTACCTGAGATCACATTATATAATATAGAAAAATGCCCAGAAAACATGAAAAAACAAAAACTGTTAAATTTGAGAAAATTCAATTAAATAAAATTTCCGGGTCAACCTCGAAAATCCCATAATTTAAGGGGATTTCTAAAATGACTTTATTAGAGTTTGATTTTCATTAAATCATATTTATTATAGATAAAAATTAGCCACTACCTTTAAATTATAGAATATTTAAAACAAATTATTTTGGTTACCTACCCTAACCCTGAAACATTTACGATCACTGAATCTTGTCGGTTTAGCATTAAAACAAAATATTTTATTTATGCATACTACATCAAATCCCAACCAAAAACGATCCAAGAGACCTTGATAAATGCTTGGAAAGGTCATGACAAACCCTAAATCACAAAGGTGATTCAGGGGTTGGACTTGTTTTGAAATTACACCAAAACCAAGTTGTCTTGGCAGACCACCTTAGACCCATTAAATTAAGAGCCTAACCATTATTAAAAGGCCCACAAAAGTATCCTTGAAATGACCAAAGAATCTTCCAAGAATTTGCCTAAGGAAGGGAAACCAAGACATTTAGGATGTGACCAATCGTTATCGAAACTAAACCGATTCGATTCGCCACCTAAGTTAGGCATTTAATATGCATTGAATGCCCATCCCACCAATATTTAAATTCTTGGGTTGACATGGATAGGCTACATTCAAGGTATATAGATATTTAGATCAAAATATCTTAGAGTTAAGCGAAAACCTTAAAATGTGACTACCCGTTACCGAAACCAAACCAATTGGTTTACCACCTAGCCAATGAATTAAGTCCACATCCCATCAAGCATTAAATGCTTAAGGATGACATGGAATGGGTAGATTAATTTAATTTAGATATTTTCATCAAAATATCTAGGGGTAACTAGGAAACTTGGAAACCAACTATCGGTTACAAGGAAAATTAACCCAATTCAATCCAAATCCAACTGAAGGAGTTCTCACCAAGAAATGACTCATCATGGAGAATTAAATGCAAAGGGACACTTCAAGACTAAATTTAATGTACCTAGAAAGCATTAATGACAACTAAACAAAAATAGTAAAACTAACCGGTACTTATCCCCTAAACCGAACCGAATGTGTCATATCAACCCATTCATGCGCCCATGTGCAACTCATATGATTGGAGGAGAGGTAATAATTGGTAATGATTGCCAATCATTAGTAACGATTGCCAATGATTACCTAATCATTTGTGATATTTTCTTGCACCTAAAGTTTGTTCAAAGCTGAACAAAATCAAAACAAGATAGCAAGTCCTCTAGGCTAAACACACCTTAAGGAAGAGGTTGGGATAGCCTTCACAAAGATGAATGCGCAGGCTCACAAATTATAAATATAGTTGCTGGGGTTTTCATTTTTCAAGACTTAAAGTTCTAGATTCTCTCTCTAAACTCGAGCCAAGTCTCGGGTGCTAGCATTCTCAAGTAGATTTCTTGAATAACACGCCGTCATTCTGCTAAAATCCGATCTCGGAGGGTGTTGTTTAGATTCTTGGAGTAAGAACTCAAGAGAAAGACGGTCATCGATCATCACCAAGCTAAGAGAAGTAAGGAGGAAAGGGAGATAATTACTTAGGGAAGACCACTTCCCCTTAGTAGGGTGTTCTTGAGGTTCTTGGAGTAAGAAATCAAGAGATCGACGGTGATTGATCGAGTTCCAACCAAGAAGATCAAGAAGGAAAGGAAGGTTATTATTTAGGGAAAGACCAAGGTATGTGCCCTGAGGTTCTTTGATCTTGTTTGAAATTTCATATATTATGCATGTACATATCATAATTATGTAATTCATATACTTTAAGTTCATGTATATCACACACATAATCCATAATCAACCAAATAATACCTAATTATTGTTATAATAACCAAACTATGTCCAAATCATACAAAATCATTCCAAGCATCTCAAGAACATTCGAGAACATGTGAAGGACATCTGAGGACCCAAATTATCCTAGAACAGGTTAAGAACATGTGAGGATTCAAACAAAACAACTATCACACCATGAGTTGTGCATAATCTCTATGATTCTCTCAAGAACATTTCAAACTGAATCTTTACTAACTGTTAACCTAACTATATACTATTAGTAACTGGATTTATGTTCTGCTAAACATCAAGATCACAACTAGGTTGTCTTTGGTACTGGCACCTAAAAATCCGGGATAAAGGAACGGCCTCTATTCCTTCAGGGATATGTGTGATTCTTCTTCAAAAATCTTCCCGTTTTTCTTAGTTACAAGTAGGACTGACGTAAATATATGGTATTTCTTTTCCATTGCTACTAACAAACTGACACACTAACACTAACTAACCAAAAACAATGGAGTTCGGTTAAGGTGTTATTGACAAAATCAAAGAGGTTATGTCCATATCATGTTGTAATTTATGTTGTTCACAACTAATAATCAACTAATAATTGACTAAAATTAACTAAAGCCAAACCCAGCTTTCAACTTAACATAAATGAACTGCGTGATGACCTGATCTTTGGTTATCTGACAAAATACATAGGCAACCCATTTAAGGGTTCGTTCATCTTTAATAAAATAAACCATATCCTTTAACCTAATACAAATGAACTACGTGAAGACTTGATTCTCATTAATCCGAGATACGTAGGCAACCCCCGTGCGAGTTCAGTCACATATCCAAATAATTTAGTCTTAGTTTGCATTTCATATAGCTTGTATATTATATTCCTATCTCTTATAAACTACTATTGGGTTGTCGCTGCCTAAAATAATATAGTATAGTATAGTATGTACTGTTTCCATTAAGTGAAAAACACAAAAATATTTTTATTTCTAGTATTAGTTGCATAATAGATAATCTTTACTACTTACATCATGATATAAAAAGGGAATTGTTTTGTTTAATGAAATCAAAGGAAGTTACTTGGGTAATGTTTAACAATGAATATTCATTTATACTAAGGTACCGTTCACGGACGGGTGTCTTGGGGTGCGTAAAACTTTCCTTGAGCATAACTGACCCCCGAACTTTAAGAATGTCTCTGGTACATAGACCTTATGAAGTCAAAACACGAGCCATTTCAAAGTAAAATGAATTTCTAAAACCATCGATGACCTAGCACACCATTTAACCCTATGCTAGGTGGCGACTTCGTTTTTAACATAAAATCTCGGCCCAATATGTTTTTCAAAACCGATGCTTAGAAAAGCCCTTGAAAAACCATTTTAAAAAATTAACGGATTTGGACGACTTAGAGAGGAAGGAATGAAACTTATTTCATCTTCTTCCCTATTCTCTACTTCTTCCGCTATCAAAATCCAGGGTGCGTTAAGAGATACGGTAAGAATTTTATGTTTGGTTTTGTTAGATTTAACTTCTACTAGGAGGCCAAGAAGGCAATTAATTTCTTGAATGGTGTTTTAATTTTTGGTTGACGAATTTTGATAAAATTTGCTGATTATGGATTGGAGCAAAATCATAGAGGTTCTAATTTTGGAGATTCGAGTGTTTATTATAAACGAGACTCATACAAAAACACTTATTTTAGAAAGTATGATCATTTGAGTGGCAAAGTTATTTGGCCAGTTAAGGAGAGAGCGAATGTTGTTGATGGCAGAGATGATGTTTCGATACATCAAGAAAAAAATGATAGTAATGATGATGTGGTTGAAATAGAGGATCAAGTTATGCTTGCTTAAGAGGCTAATGGAGTTGAGTGTAGAAGAAAGGGAGCTTTTGTTGGCTATCCTGATAATAATATTGCCGTAGAGACTTCTAGGGTGGGCATAGACCTTTTTTTCTCCTAGGGGATTGGAGAGATTTAGTCAATATTATCTACAACAATTCTACTAGCTATTCAAAGAAAAATTTTAAGGAGGAAAGTTAGGAAGAAATCGGATAGCACAATTAATTACAATGATCTTATATATGAAATGTCGTCATATGATAAGAAGATTATTGATTGTACAAAAATTATTTTCCAAATATTGGGTATAGCGTTACAAGTCGGGAAGACTTTAGTCCTAAAGACCAACCTTATTAAAGGGGATTTTGTGAAAAGATGTCAGAAATGGTGTATAAAGAGTATTAAAATATTACTTGATTTCTACTTTGACTCTTGGGATTTGTACATGCATTTGCTTGAATTCGATAGAAGTATAGGGTTTTGGTTTAGGAATTGTAATTGAAAATATTAGAGTTGGGGGAGTGTCGTTACTGTATTTTGAGGAAGCATCATCCTTTTTGAATCTTTGATTCGAAGCTACTGAATTGGTGGTGGTCTGGTCATTCCGGGCTGGATTACTTTGTAGAAAAGATGTTGAAACTCGTTTGGGAGTTTGTTCATTGTTTCTTTTTGTATTGATATATCGTAGTGTGTTAGATATGAAGTATAGCTATTGTATATAGCCTTCGTGTGTAGTTTGTTTAGTTTGGCGATTAGTTTGGGCTTAAGTAATGTTCTGTTTTAGGTTGTAGGCGCTGAATGGGCTTGCCCGGGGATAGCTTGTCTTAACCCTGGGTCCTTGACTTTTGTATTTTGTCGGTTTGGGGTCTTTCAAATTACACGACAATGTGTTATTGTGTAGTAAGGGAGACCCTTTCCGTAATCATATATATAATTCTTGCTGATAAAGGAATTTTTTTTTTTTTTCAAATGTTGCAGTTTTTATATATATTTTTTCCATTGTGGATTTAATTCTTTTTTTATTTTTATATCAATACAACAATATTTTTGAAGTGTTTTAATAATAGGCTGTCACGCTCTAGCATGATCGACATCATCAAATTTAGATTAGGTAAATCCTCGTAAGTATTTGTAATATTATTTATCACACTTGGTAATTTCATTGGTAGGTTAGATTATGTGTACATCGATTTTATTTTCTCACTGAATTAATAAATGGGAGATTATAAGGTCCCTCGTTTTTTCGATAGCCTTAATTTGTTGAATCACTGAGTTGTATCAATTGTTTGAATGTGCAAATCCAAAAGTCGTAGTGTGTCCTTATAGACGAAATTCAAGTCACTAATTCTTTTCACCTTCGAAAAACTTCAATTATTTCATCCAATTTCGACGAGGTAGTATTTAATACTGCACATACTAAGAACCACTTGCACAACCCACCACTATTTTTCAAAGTTAAAAACAATTGAGATGAAGTTTTTGGAAGAGGTTGTTTCGTGTTTCTAGATTGGTTTTACAAGCATTTGCACAATCTTTAGGTAGAGACGCAACCATTCTAGTGGTCTGATCAACCACACAGATGATTTGCTCCCTGCCAAAGAACTGTTTAGACGGATACTATAGGCATCCGTATGATCAAAGTGTGGAGTTGTTAAAATCTAGGGTTTCTCTATGAGTTTCTTTCCTCTTTAGGGAATTTAGAGATTTTGAAAGATTAGGGTTTCAGATTCCAAGTCTATAAATATGGACCCTATCTTTCCAAGTCCAATGTGGTTCGTTCTACAGAGTTTGGAATTTCATTAAAACATATCTTTGGGCCTTTTCACAAAACTCTCATTGATTCAAACTTTATTTTGTGCTTTCAAAGTCTTAATTGAACCCAATATTTATGAAAATCACCACCCACCCGATCGATGATCATATTGAAGGTTGTTATTAGACGCCATCTTGCACGAAGAGATCCAATTTTTTCAAGATCCGTAAAATAGAGTTAACTAGTAAAGTTCCTAGGTGAGGAGTTAGGAACACGTTGAAGACGCAACCTTAGCAAGCAATTAGGGAAGGCAATTAGCGGGCAACAAGTTGTGTGAAAGAACAAGTATACTTAAGAGTTAAGGCTTTGGGGGAAGCAATGTAGCATAAGACTAGAAGTACGTTGCTGTTGCGTTGTATCAACGTTTGGATGACATTGTGGTTTTTACCTCTGGGGGGCTTTCCACATAAATCAATGTGTCGCACTTTTATGCCTCTTCACATTTATCTTCATATGGTGTTATATCTTTTTAATCTTGGGTTTGTAATTTGTATAACTTAAACAAAATTAAAATTATGATATTATTAAATTAGTAAGTTACTTAAAACTACAGGGCAAGAAAAATTAGCTTTGCCTACTTACCTCCCGCGGGGTAGTTACTTAAAACCAAGGATTTTTTACTTTTTTTTTTTATAACGTTTTTAGTTGAATATAGTTTACACTCAATTACGCTTTTATTATGTTTATAACTAAATGTAATTAATGTTGAACACAAATCCAAGCACTATGCACACACCAATGTTATTTTTCTTGCCATTTTTATTTCATGTTTTTAGTCACACGTTAATTTTAGAGAGATTTTTGAGAGGTCCCAAAATTCTAAAAATAACTTTCTAAAGATCATTTAATATGTGAAAAAATAACTGTTACAAAACTCCATAAAATGATATTTTTATAGGATGGGACTTTTGAGAGAATTTCTCTTAATTTTTTTACTCTTACAAACTAAATTCTGAACATAATCAGGATATATGTATATATGTATATATATATATATATATATGTTTTAGAAAATTCAAAAATAAAAATAAAAAATCAATTTACAAGTTAAAAAAAGAGGGATTAAAACACAATTTCAAAGAACTCGCAGAATATGTGTCAAATAATTCTAAAAAGGTTTTAAAATACATTAGTTTTTGTTGTTGTAGAAAATAAATAAAGAACGAGTTTACCAAAATTTCTTGGGATGAGTCGCGGACTAGGTCGCTCTCTTTAAGACGTTTCGCGGCTCTGCCCAAGAACGTGCAAGCAGTGTATTAACCCCGTCGTCCCCAGGATAAAACAGCCTAGAATTCTTCTCTGTCTAGAACGTTCTTTGCACTGTAGAAGTCCCGAAAACCAAACACCCCCACACACTGTTCGCAAAATGAACAAACTGCTCGGAAACCAAAATCGAACTGAAGAAACAGTATCGGAACAGATCGAAACAATTCCGGAAGAACAAAACAGTGTAAACCAAAACTGTTTCAGAACAGTTCGGAACAGAAATAGAAACAGATCAGAAGTAGAAACAGAAACAGTGCAGAAACAGAAACACTGTTTTCGTTCTTAAAAATGAGGGAAAAAAACTTGTATTTATAGGGAAAAAAAATAAAAATAAACCGTTTAAAAAAAATTAAAACCGAAATTAATGAAAACGTTTAATTAAAAAAAAAGCGTTAACAGTTTTTTTAAAACGTTTTTTTTTTAAAATAAATGAAAACGTTTTTTTTTTTTTAATTCTAAATTGTTCAGACGTTTTTTTTTTTTTTAAAATCAAAACGTTTTTTTTTTTTATTATTTTAATTTATTATTCAAACGGTTGTCTTTTTTTTTTTAAATAAACTGTTTTAAAAAAAATATTTTTCAAAAAAATAAATAAGTGCCACCTCATCACACGCGCGACTCGACTCGGCTCGGCACGGCCGGCCGGACGGCGGCGGCGGCGCGCGCGTGTGGTAAACCAGTAGGGATGTAACTCCTCTCCTCTCCACAAAAATGTGGGTATCCCTTGGGGCACACCCCAAGAGTCTCATATACCCCTAGATATCCACATTAATTTCACCTCTCCCAACTAATGTGGGATAAAAGAGCTAGAGGAAATTTCACAATTGACACTTTCTATTCAAAAATTTTTAATTAAAATTCATTTGTTTCAATAATCTCCCACTTGAATTTTTTAAAAACAATTTTTTCATCGAGCAGTATAATTCAATATAAGATTGTGCATAAGAAAAGGTGTCTATCGACTTGAACCTTTACATAGTGGAGATGCTTTAGATTATATTAGAGTAACTCGTAGTTTTGAACTCTATCTCTAACAACATCACACACACAACCCTATCAGGGTGTAGTCCAAAAGTCCGTGCTTTACGGCCATGCACGTGTATCCCAGTATAGTGAATGCTCTAGAGAATTTTGCCCAAAATTTCATAGGAAGCGGCCATACTTCCACATTCACATAGGTGAATCTATCAAGAGTACTCTTGTAGCTAGGTACTCCACTCCAAAATAGAGTATAGATCTCATTAAGAGTTTAATAAAAAACTCAACCTTCTATCGCTTCAAGATATCATGCTTCAAATATCATATTTATGAAATAGAACTCAAATTTATAGCATGATTTTTCTCATATCACTTCATGAGTTGTTATTACCCTTTGAACCTATTTCTTGGGATCTCCAGTCTATAGGTTGGGTTTCCCTCACAAGTGACTTGTCAATCTATGGGCTTGAGTCTCATTCCTTTAGAGGTTTTGTAAACCTTTTCTCGAGCTAATCCTTTCGTCAAAGGATCGGCTAAGTTATCATCAGACCGTACATGATCCACTCTCACAGCCCCTGTAGAGATATACTCCCTAATAGTGTTGTGTTTGCGACGTAATTGTCACTTTTTTCCGTTATAATAACGGTTCTGAATCTTTGCAATAGCCGCGGTACTATCACAATGGATCAAGACAGCTGGAATCGGTCTCTCCTATAAAGGGGTATCAGAAAGTAGGCTCTTTAACCACCCTGCTTCCTCGCTAGCCGAAGCTAGTGCAATCATCTCAGACTCCATAGTAGATTAAGCCAAAATAGTATGTTTCTTAGATTTCCAAGAAACAGCTCCACCAGCTATACTAAATATATAACCGCTAGTTGCCTTGGAGTCATCTGAAAGGGTATTCCAATCAGCATCGCTATATCCTTCCAGAACAGCGGGAAACTTCTGATAATGTAATCCAAGGTTCATAGTTCTCTTTAGATATCTCATAATCCTATCAATAGCATGCCAATACTCAATACTAGGTCTACTTGTAAACCTGCATAGTAATCCCACAGTATACGCTATGTCGGGCCTAGTGCAGTCAGTGGCATATCGGAGACTGCCTATGATGCTCGCATACTCAGTTTGTCTAACACCGCCACCGGTGTTCTTGAACAACTTCACACTAGGGTCATAAGGAGTACATACTGGTTTACAATCAAAATAATTGTATTTCTTTAGAATCTTCTCTATATAATGAGATTGGTCCAAAGAAATTCCATGTTTAGACCTAGTTATTTTAATACCAAGGATTACACTTGCTTCACCAAGATCTTTCATATCAAAATTAGCACATAGTATGGATTTTACATTATTCACAACATGAATATTGGAACAAAAAATTAGCAAGTCATCCACATAAATACATATAATAGTGCAAACATTATTTTCAGATTTATAGTAAATGCATTTGTCACTTTCATTTACTTTAAAACCATGTGAAATGACTAGATTATCAAATTTCTCATGCCATTGCTTAGGTGCTTGTTTCAAACCATAAAGTGATTTATTTAATTTGCATACTTTGTTTTCTTGACCAGGAATAACAAATCCTTCGGGTTGGTCCATATAAATCTCTTCTTCTAATTCACCATTTAAAAAAGCAGTTTTAACATCCATTTGGTGCACAATAAGATCATGAATTGCAGCAAGAGATAAAAGTACACGAATAGATGTAATTCTAGAGACAGATGAGAAAGTATCAAAGAAATCTACATTCTCTCTTTGTCTAAACCCTTTGGCTACAAGACGAGCCTTATATTTATCAATGGTTCCATCGGGATTCAATTTCTTCTTAAGAATCCATTTACATTCTATTGTTTTACAACCAGGAGGTAAATCTACCAAATGCCAAGTTCTATTTGACTCGAGAGAGTCTAACTCATCATCTATAGCCTCTTGCTATAAACTGGCATCTATAGAGGATAATGCCTCTTGGAGGGTAAGTGGATCCTTCTCTAAGGTATATGCATAGAAATCCGAACCAAAGTCTTTAGCTATACGAGGTCATTTACTCCTTCTAGGTTCAATATCTAGTTTCTTATTAGATTCATTAATCCTAATGATAGGTTCATTACTAGAAGTCGAGCCCCCACTATTCTTCAATTTGAAAGGAAATTTATATTCATAAAAATCAGCATAATTTGATTCAATGATAACTCTATCTTTCAAATCATAAAATCTATAAGCTTTACTATTTACCGCATAACCAATAAAAACACATTCATAAACACTACTGGCAAGTTTTCTTCTTTTGGGGTCAGGAATTCGAACATATGCCAAACAACCCTAAGTTTTAAAATAAGACAAATTTGGTTTCTTATTTTTGAAAACTTCATAAGGTGAAATTTTATTTTTCGATTTGGGAACTCTATTAAGTACATTGCAAATCATTAATAAAATTTCACCTCACCAGTGAGAAGCTGCACCGGAGTTAAGTAAAATAGCAACTACTGATTCAGCAAAAATTCTATTTTTCCTTTCAGCCTTACCATTCATTTCAGGAGAATACGGTGCAGTTTTTTCA
Organism: Eucommia ulmoides; assembly: GCA_016647705.1. Taxonomy (NCBI): domain Eukaryota; kingdom Viridiplantae; phylum Streptophyta; class Magnoliopsida; order Garryales; family Eucommiaceae; genus Eucommia; species Eucommia ulmoides. The sequence continues at coordinate 47,300,333 of CM028339.1, read as the reverse complement.
TGAATAATCCCATGAGATTTATAAAAATCAATAAAAATATCGGAATCATATTCTGTTCCTCTATCACTACGTAATCTCTTAATTTTCTTATTGCATTGATTTTCAATCTCAGTTACAAAATTCTTAAACATTTCAAAAGCTTCACTTTTATTTTTCATGAGATAAACATAAGTAAAATCAGAACTATCATCTATGAATGTAATAAAATAGCGTTTACCATTCCTAGTCAAGACTCCATCAAATTCACAAATATCAGAATGTATTAAGTCAAGAGATTCAGATTCTCTAATTACTGATTTATGAGGGGTTTTAGTAATTTTAGCTTGACTACAAAATTCACATTTTTCAAAATCATTCAAAGACAATTTAGGAATTAGTTCTAAGTTGCTTAAGTTTTTAATAATACGTTTGTTAACATGATAAAGTCTAGCATGCCAAATATTAAAAAAACACAACATGTAAGCAGAAGAAGAAATTTTATTAATTTCAACATTCAGTTTGAACATTCCATCAGTTGCATATCCTTTCCCAACAAAAATATTATTTTTGGTTAAGGTGTACAAATCAGCCCCAATAGTTTGAGTGAACCCCGCCTTGTTTAGAAGATAGCCCAAAACCAAATTCTTTCTCATCTCTGGAGTATGCAGAACATCTTTAAGGATGACTGTCTTTCCAGAGGTAAACTTTAATTCCACTTCACCAGAACCGGCAACAATAGTGGAGTGGGAATCACCCAGCAACACTTTCTTGTCTTCACTTTCAGAATAAGACTTGAACATGGAACGATCATAGCAGACATGGCGTGAAGCACCAGTGTCTACCCACCACCCTTCGGATCCACCAACTATATTGATTTTAGAAATCATAGCTATAAGTTGGTCCTTAGTAAGATTTGCCTGTGGAACAGGACGACGTCTTTGCCGGCAGTTCCGAGCCAAATGGCCCGTCTTCCCACAGTTATAACAAGTAAACTGTTCCGAATTATTTCTTGAAGGGAGTTTGTTTCTATTCTAATTTTGATGCACATTTCTATCTGGTTGTTGTGGTTGCGATTCTGATTTTGATTTTTCATATTTTTTCCTTTAGGTTTCAGAATAGCGTAAGATGATTTTTTGTGAGCGTTGCTAGAAACAACAAGCACTTCATCTTTCTGATCTTGTTTTCGGGCTTCCTCCTCAATCCGAAGACGAGTGATCAAACTTTCTAAGGAAAACTCTTTAGTTTTATGCCTTAGAGTATTCTTAAAATCTTTCCAAGAGGGGGGTAATTTGTCAATTAAAACAACAACTTGAAATTGTTCATCAAGGGACATACCTTCAGCAATTATTTCGTGAGCGATTTTCTGAAGTTCATGGGACTGAACCTCCACTGATTTGTCGTCGGTCATTTGGTATTTCAGATACCGACTAACAACATATTTTTTACTTCCAGCCTCCTCAGTGTCGTATTTCTTCGAAAGAGCATCCCAAACTTCCTTTGCAGTTTTGTTAGAGCAGTAATAATCATACAGATCATCAGACATACCATTAAGAATAAAATTCTTACAATGGAAATCATTTTCCTCCCAAGACTTAACTTCTTGAATCTGAGCGTCTGTAGGAACTTGAGGTAATTGAGGTTTTTCGGTTGTACAGACATATGCTACTTTTTTAATAGTAAGAAAAAATAACATTTTCTGTCTCCATCTTTTAAAATGAAACCCTTCGAAACGAAAGGGTTTGTTGAGATCAACAGTTACTTGTTTAAAATCGTGATCAACAGACATCTTAGCAGATATCGAACGTCTTAAAATTGTTATTGCAGAAAATAAATAAAGAACGAGTTTACCAAAATTTCTTGGGATGAGTCGCGGACTAAGTCGCTCTCTTTAAAACGTTTCGCGGCTCTGCCCAAGAACGTGCAAGCAGTGTATTAACCCCGTCGTCCCCAGGATAAAACAGCCCAGAATTCTTCTCTGTCTAGGACGTTCTTTGCACTGTAGAAGTCCCGAAAACCAAACACCCCCACACACTGTTCGCAAAACGAACAAACTGCTCGGAAACCAAAATCGAACTGAAGAAACAGTACCGAAACAGATCGGAACAATTCTGGAAGAACAAAACAGTGTAAACCGAAACTGTTTCAGAACAGTTCGGAACAGAAACAGAAACAGATCAGAAGCAGAAACAGAAACAGTGCAGAAATAGAAACACTGTTTTCGTTCTTAAAAATGAGGGAAAAAAAACTTGTATTTATAGGGAAAAAAAAATAAAAATAAACCATTTAAAAAAATTAAAAACGTTTAATTAAAAAAAAAAACGATAACAGTTTTTTTAAAACGTTTTTTTTTAAAATAAATGAAAACATTTTTTTTTTTTATTCTAAACTGCTCAGACGTTTTTTTTTAAAAAATCAAAACGTTTTTTTTTTTTTATTTTAATTTATTATTTAAACGGTTGTCTTTTTTTTTTTTTTTTTTTTAAATAAACTGTTTTTAAAAAAATATTTTTCTAAAAAATAAATAAGTGCCACCTCACTCAACTCGGCACGGCCGGCCGGCCGGCCGGCGGCGGCGTGCGCGTGTGGTAAACCGGTAGGGATGTAACTCCTCTCCCCTCCACAAAATGTGGGTACCCCTTGGGGCACACCCCAAGAGTCTCACATACCCCTAGATATCCACATTAATTTTACCTCTCCCAACTAATGTGGGATAAAAGGGCTAGAAGAAATTTTACAATTGGCACTTTCTATTCAAAATTTTTTAATTAAAATTTATTTGTTTCAACAGTTTTGAGCAATAATCTCATTAAAAAGGTAACTAGGAGATTATACAATGAGAGTCCCCAAAATATTTTTGTGTAATATACTTGTTAATTAAGAAATAATCTGAAAAGACAACAAAGACATTCCACCACGTGTTTTGATTAAGACGATGACAAATTCCCAAATAATAAATAAAAAAGAGGATGACGACGATGTCCAATGTGTGCTCTTGTCCTCGGTTTTTGCAGTTTTAGGTAATGATTGGGCAATCAAAATTATTTCAATATCATATAGGCAGAGTTATACTTTGAGTAATTGCGTACTTTGAACCTCAAATTTTTACACTCGATCTCACTTTTCACCATAAATTTTCAATATACCATATTCTCACTCTAAAAGGCCAAATTGTTCAATCCCACGCAAATATATATATATATATATATATATATATATATGATTTTTTTTTTTTAAATGTCGTTTGTTCAATGTAATGAATTGATTTGAGATGAATCAATGGTTGAGTGCGTAAAAGAAATATTTGTGAAAAAAATTATGCCAAATTATAATTTGTTTCCAATCACGTATGCCCACTACTCTCAAAGACAACCACCTGCCCACTACTCTCAAACACAAACCCAAGCCCCCGTTCTCTTTTTAGTACATCTAAATAAAAACAACCCACCACCATTAAAAACCTACTGTCTACATATACACCCAAACAAAACTCCATCCCACCCCCACTACGTCTGTGACACACCTAAACGTATTCTTCTATTTCCATCTCCAGATCTTTCTGCTTATACCTTTGCCACATTTATGGCCACCCCTCACCTCTAACTCTCAATCGCTCTCATGCTATTCGACACACAAGTAAATATCTCTTTCTTCTATCTCCTTAATCTATTCATGCCTCTCTCTTTTTCTCGGCCAAGAAACTACTGTTAGCCACCACTTTCTCTTCATGCTACCATTTCCGCCGTCAGTCAATCATCAGCTCTCAAGTATATATGCTCATATCTCCACTTCTCTCTCTATCCCTCTCCTCAATCTCGCCATTCGTGTCTTGAAATCTAATGCACTCTCATATTTTTCCAAATCTAGAAACTGTCGTCATCATCATCGACTTTGAGATTTTTGCCTTAATTGGAACATTTTTTTAGATCTACAAGAATTTTTTTCAAACTAGTAGAATTTTTTCAAATCTGATTTTTAACTTTTATCTCTTCGATTGACTCATTTTTCCTAATGTTTTATTAATAATGGTAGTACGACGGTTGGGCATCGCCAACGGATCCTTGCTCTTGCAACCTTAGCGTTGACATTGCATGCATTTCATATTGCCACTCGCTAACTTTTTACATGGCATCCGAATAATTAAAATTCATAAAAAATAAAGGTAGAAAAAGCTTGAACTTGTGCTTAATGGATAAATTCTCATGTTATTTTCTGGAAAACTATTTTCACTGGAGAATCCAGTTTTGAGAAGTCAATTGTGAATTTCGAAAAGAAGAGTGAAGTAGATCATTCCCAAAAAAAATTTTGAATTCAAAATTAGACTTTTTAGAGTTAATTGATTTCTCAAATGATTAAATTAAACCCAATATTGTAAAATAATTAAATTTTAAAATTCAATTTATCCCTACAAAAAATTAGTTGAACTATTGAGGTTCAATTAATTTTTATTTAGGGGGAAATTGGATATATTTCAGTGTGGACTTAATGGATTATCTTGAAACTAACTAACACTAAGATGAATTAATATTAGGGTGGGATTCTAGCATAATTATTAGGGAAAATTTTTCTGCACTCCTAAATGCCCAAAAATCCCCTTTTCAAGGACCAAGGACTTTTTGATCAGCCCAAAACCCCCACGAAAATGAGATTGCCGATTTTGCCCCTCAGAATATTTGTAATTTACAAAAGAAGGCCACTCCCTACACCCGCCGCACAACGTCACCAGACGCGACTGCTGGAGCACGACGCGACCCTTGCGCACATCTGCACGACCTTCCCGCCCTTGTCATCATTAATCCCTACAACACTATCGTCATGATCAATCCCAATTTCCACCATTTTCACGCAACCAAACTCCTGTAAACCCTAGATATCCAACGGACGATTTTTGTCGATTGTCGTCGATTTCCCCCGATTTTCACCGTAAAATTGGAAGCGATCGGTGCCTACAAACAAACGAACTACAAAACCCTTAGACATTGAAACGTGGTCACGCCGAAAACCATAAGAAGAAGAATGGTGGTCACGCGGTCTTCAGAGAAGAAAAAAAATCATATTGAAACGTTAGGTTCCAAATAGTCCAAACCATCATCAAAGAGGGCAATGGAACCACAACATTCAGCGGAGAGAGGGAAGGAGAAGGAACAAGACAAAGACTACAAAGAAGAGGTTGAGCAAGAAGGTGAGTAGGACATATCGTTATATTCAAAATTTTGAAGTGAATATCATCTCAATATACTGTTGATATTGTGCAAATGTAAGTGGATATCATCTAAATATACTCTGGATTGGATATCATCTACTATAATCCCAATGATTACGTCTCATAGGGAGAATGTGTGGGATATCAAAACTCATGAACTGTTGAATTAGTTTAGAAAAAAGGTTTAGTCAATCTTTATTGATTTGTGAAACTGTGTCGTGCAATATTAAGTGGATATCCTTTGAGAAAAACTGTATATTCAGTTGATATCATCTGAATGTTAACCTATCAACATGTGTTTTTTCAGTATATGTTTCATCAACCTGTCTTGAAAATAGTAAAGATGTACTGCATTCATGTTGTGTACATTTTCAGTAGATATCAACTTAAAAATGTACTTCATACAACTGAAATGTTCAGTGGATATCTACTGAAAATGTTCAGTAGATATCAACTTAAATGTTCAGTAGATATCTACTTAAAAATATGCATGTGTACTGCATACATGCTGTTTTAGTACATATGAACTAAAAATAAACATGTATAATGGAAACCTACTTGAAAATATACATCTTTAGTGATATCTATTAAACACCAGTAGATATCTACTTGAAAATACTAAAGAAGTACTGTATACATGTTGTATACGTTTTCAGTAGATATTAACTCAAATGTTCAGTAGATATCTACTGAAAATGTTTTGTAGATATCAACTTAAATGTTTAGTACATGTTGTTTTAGTACATATCAATTGATAATACATTTGTAATGGAAACCTACTTGAAAATATACATCTTTAGTAATATATACTAAACACCAGTGAATATGTGCTTGAAAATACTAAAGATGTATTGCATACATGTTGTATACATTTTCAATGGATATATACTTAAAAATATGCATATGTACTGCAATTTAAAAGTTTTAGTACATACATGTTGTTTTAAATCTGTTTTTTTTGCATGTGAACAGTTGGTTCTGATAGCGACTTTCATGATGCCCCGTTGAGAAGAACCGGAATCAAAAAACAAAATGAAAGGAATGCTAAAGTTGAACCAAGCTGAAGAATTGGTAAGTTTTACCTACAATATAGATCTTCGTTGAAGCTTTTGTACGAGCTGCTGAACACCATTGTACTGACTGGAACGCATAGACGCTTGCTGCAACTTACGCCATTCTGGCCAATTTTTGATTCTATTTTGACCAAGAGAGTGACTCTGGAGATGATAAAGAAATTGGACGGCAACATCGTCCAAATACTCAAGACTTGGAACGAAGAAAAAAACGCTTTCAAAATTAGAGGTGTTGATTTGAAGTTTTCTGTTTCGGATGTTAGACTGATTTTTGGACTGAAATGTGGCGAGAAGGCCATCAATTTCTCGTATGGCAAACTGGAAAGTGAATATTTGGCCAATATTTGCAAAGACCGGAAGCGATTGTCGACAGCTGACATCAAAACTGCAATCATGGGGTCGGTGCACAGTGACAACGATGAAGACGTTCGGTATGTTGTGAGTTTGTTGTGCTTGTATCTGCTTGGCACGTGTTTGTTGCCCAACAGTGGAGTGTTTGTGGCATTTGGTCTATACAAGTATGTCGAAAATATTGAGCAAATGCGCACCTATGTTTGGCATCACGCAATTAATAGCCTGCTGATCACATCAATTCAGCAAAACTCCTATCAGCCTGGGAAGGTGAAATGGTGTGTTCTTGCATTACTGGTACGACCCGTCCAAACTTATTTGAAACTGCTAATAATTGAATAATTGAATAATTACTAATAAACTGTTCATTTTGTGTAGTATTGGTTTTGCGAGCATGTCAATTTCATCAAGGAAGATAATGAGGTAGCATCCCCACGGTTTGTCAAGTGGGATCTCTCAAAATTGACAATGGACACACTAAAAAATACACTGAATGAGGAACATAATGCCCCAGATATCAGGGTTAGTAGATATGTACTGTTTTATAGGTTTTTCTGTTCATTTTTTGTTCCTCTGAAGCAATGTATGTAATGCATACTTTACAAATCTAGTAGATATCTACATGAAATTGCAAATCTGTTTACTAGATATCATCTGAAAAATACACGTATGTAATGTATATCTACTTGAAATTACAAATCTGTTTAGTTGATAGTGGATATCTAGTTTTAAATACTAAAGATCTACTGCTTACATGTTGTATACATTTTCAGTAGATATCAACTTAAAGATGTACTGCATACATGCGGTTCAGTAGATATCTACTGAAAACATTGATATCTACTGAAAAATACACATCTTTAATGATATGTACTGCATCTTTACTGGATATCCACTTCAAAATACACATATGTGCTGCATACATGCTGTTCAGTAGATATCTACTTAAAGATACTAAAGATCTATTGCATATATGTTGTATACATTTTCGGTAGATATCAACTTAAAGATGTACTGCATACAATTTAAATGTTCAGTGGATATCTACTGAAAATGTTCAGTAGATATCCACTTAAATGTTCAGTAGATATCTACTTAAAAATATGCATGTGTACTGCATACATGCTGTTTTAGTACATATCAACTGAAAATAAACATGTGTAATGAAAACCTACTTCAAAATACACATCTTTAGTGAAATGTACTGCATCTTTTGTGGAAATACAAGTGTAATGGAAACGTACTCGAAAATACAATTCTGTTTAGTACATATCTAATGAAAATGCACATATGTAAACTTGAAATTACAAATCTATTTAGTGATATCCTCTGAACAAACGGAATGTTGACAGGTGAATCTAAATACGATGAAAATGACGAGGACTAAGACGAAAATGATCACACACGCTGATGATTTAAAAAACAAGCGTCCTGGGAAATGAGTGAAATTTGAACAAAAGCAGGACGATCAAGAAGAATCGTGGAGTGAGGAAGGTGAAGAGTATGAGAAGGTCGGTGACGAAGGCGAACCAGAGAGTATGGCGACACCCCACGGCACTCATTTCACTAATAGTATTTCAGACAGTCCGGACCAGATGAATACGCCATATTTCACACCACAAACTAGAACTGTATCTAAAAGCGGGGGGTGAAGAAGGTGAAATAAAAAAAAAATGAAGAATTACAAACGAAAATTGAGTGCTTGGAGCGCGAGAACGCAAAGTTGAAAAAGAAAAATATGAAATTGAGAGGAAAAAGTAAGAAAAGAGGAGAGAAAATTGCAAAACTGAAAATGGAATTGGCTGAGTTGAAAAGGACAAGTGATGAGCTGAAAAAAGAGGAAGGTGAGGAGAAAATAAAAGAATTGGCTAAACAAATGACTCGGCAAAAGGAACACATGGACAACAACTTCAAGAATTTGACCTTACTTTTATCTCAGAGGGATAATGAAGTCAAACAGCCCAAAAACAGTCCTCCTCCGGGCCCTGTTTCTGCAGAAGAAACTGAACAACATCCCCAACATATGCATGGAGAGACTGGGCCCAAAGAAGGTGAAGAAGCCAAAAAAAAGAAGAGAAAATTGACAAAAAAGCAAACGAAAGCTCAATGGTTAAAAGGCTGAAGTAGAGAGATAGAGCACAAAAAAAAAAGGAAGATAATTTCGAATATTTGGACATCAAAAAAGGCAGAAAGGATAAAGGACCGCAGGAGGCCAAAAGTTTGAGTAAATGAAAAACAATGGTAAAGGGGGGGGGGGGGGGGGACACTATTGGCCCTAAATATGAAGATGTAGAAACTGCTTTGTATATACTGTTTTGTATATATATTTGAGTGCTGTGGATATTATTTGATGTGTAATTTGTTTAACATTTCAGGAGATATCTAATTGGAAATACAAATCCTTAGGTGAATATGTATAAACTGTTTCATAAAATATACTGTGTTGTTTGTACCTCACATTGCCTGTTCAGTTCAGTGTATTTGTATATACTGTTTTGAATATATCTACTGCGGTGGATATTATTTCATGTGTAAGCCTCCACAAGGCATGTTGATATGCATTGCAATTGCATCCAGAGTTGGTTCTTGCCACAAGGAATGTTGATATACATTGCAATTGCATCCAGAGCTGGCATTGGATGAGCCATAAAGCCAAGATGAATTATTTCTACAGAGAAGGCCAGCCTCGCAATTGTCAAAGAATTGTACATTGACGAGCCCTTTTCCCCTTAATTCTCCTTAATTCTATGGGAAGACTTTCCTCATGTCTAATAAAACTTTCTATTACCTTACTGAGATCACTGCTGGAAAGAACATATCTACTATCTTATGTGTGGCAAGAACCAGTTCTACTGAACAAGCAAGCATGCATCTATGGAACCTCTCATTGGTTAGTTAGTAGTGAAGTTAGAATGTTGGCATGCAAAATCTGGGCTTCTGCAGTGCACATTGCTAGAAGAACTCTGTAATATAACTTCAGTGCCTCTAGTCGCAGTTGTTCTGCCCATATGTTTTCATCCATTAAATTTGCGTGCTGTGGATATTATTTGATGTGTTAGCCTCCAAAAAATTGTTGAAACAATGTGTTTGTATATACAAAATTAAAGTTTCTGTGTGTTATTGACCATGTATATCATTAAAAACCCAATTAAATGTCCATCGTTCATTAACACTACGAAAATGTATAGACACATCATATTTGATACATTTAAGTAGATATCTACTTAAAATGGACACCTATTCAGTTGATATCATCTTAATAGAACCCAGTGAACAGAACCCTTCAGTGTCCATTTCTACAAAATTTGGAACTTTGTGCCGTCCATTTATTGACTCAATATATCATTAAGGTAATTGTCTGAACTTGTTAGTTGTTGACCATGTATATCATTTAAGACTCAATTAAATGTACAGACACATCATAAATTTATATCGGGAAGTAGATATCTACTTAACAAGACACTTTCAGTCGATATCATCTGAACAGAAAAAAAAAAAAACCCAATTGAATGTACAAACACATCATATTTTATACCTTTAAGTAGATATCTACTTAACAAGACACGAATTCAGTTGATATTATCTGAACAGAACTAATAAAAGAACCAATTAAATGGAAGTGGATAATTAAACCACAAAAATGGGATTGCCAATTTTTCCCCTCATTAGATTTGTAATTTACAAATCCATGCCACCGATCAGCCCAATGCACAGCTGCCATTACGCGACTGCGCGACTGCACGTACTGCGTTTCTTCTGAAACCTATCGTCATCATAGCCCCTTTGTCTTCTTTGGAGTTTACTCATTGCGATTTGTTCCGCCGTTTTCACACAAGAATCGCACGAGCATAAACCCTAGAACTCCGATTCGCCGAAAATTGCGAGTGAACGGTGCCTAGAAACAGAACAAACAACATAACCGTAAAAACTCAGAAATCACCGAAGACCAAAAGAAGAAGAAATGGTGAACACGAGGTCTTCAGAGAAGAGAAAGAAGGATGGTGAAACGTCAGGTTCCAAATAGTCCAAACCATCGAAGAGGGCAATGAAACCACAGCAATCGGCAGAGAGAGAGAAAGAGAAGGAACCTGAGAAAGACTACAAAGAAAAGGTTGAGGAAGAAGATAAGCAGTACATATACTAGTCGTTATATTCAAAATATTTAAGTGGATATCATGTACATATGCTATTGATTACATTTAGAACAAATTTCAGCCGATATCCGTTCATTTGTTGACATCAGTGTCGTGCAAATTTAAGTTGATATCATGTACTATATGGAGTGAATTTGTTACTTGGTGCAGAGTATTTCTTGACCATATATATCATGAAAAACATATTTAATTGGTAAATTCGGGACTGTGTAAACAAACAGCATAATTCGAAATGTAAGCAGATATCTACTGAGAAAGACACATCTTCAGTAGATATCTACTGAACAGAACCCCAGTTGACAAACATTAAATAATGTACTGCTCTTATTAATTGTTCACATTGGCTGTGTTTGTATATACAAGATTTCTTCTAAAATATTTGTTCAAACAATGTGTTTGGAATCACAAGATACTGTTTGATTAATGTTTGGAAATGTACTGCTCTGTTTTGTTGTTCAGATTTGCTGTTTAGTGTGTTTGTATCTACTGTTTTGGTAGTTGGTCAGTTAACCTATGAAGATGTGTTTTTTCAGTATATGTGTCATCTGAATGTTAACCTATTAACATGTGTATTTTCAGTATATGTGTCTGACAGTGACTTCGATGATGCCCCCGTTAAAAGAACCCGAAAGCCAACAAAATATGAAAGGAAGACTACAACAGAAACAAGCCGGAGAATAGGTAAATTTTACCTACAATACAGATCATTGTTGAAGCTTGTCTACGAGTTGCTTGACACGATTGTTCTGACAAGAAAACACGCCATTCTGGCCAATTTTTGATTCAATTTTGAAGAAGAGAGTGACATTGGAGATGATCAAGAAATTGGATGACAACATCGTCCAAATACTGAAGACCTGGAATGAAGAAACAAAGTCTTTCAAAATTAGAGGTGTTGATTTGAAGTTTGGTGTTTCGGATGTTAGACTGATTTTTGGACTGAAATGTGGTGAGGAGGCCATCAATTTCTCGTATGGCAAGCTGGAAAGTGAATATTTGGCCAGTATTTGCAAAGACCGGAAGTGATTGTCGATAGATGACATCAAAACTACAATCATGGAGTCGGTGCACAGTGACAACGATAAAGACGTTCGGTATGTTGTGAGTTTGCTGTGCTTGTATTTGCTTGGCACGTGTTTGCTGCCCAACAATGGACAATTTGTTGCATTTGGCCTTTACAAGTATGTTGAAAATATTGAACAAATGCATAATTATGGTTGGCATCATGCAATTCATAGCTTGTTGATGACATCAATTCGGCAAAACACCTTACAACCTGAGAAGGTGAAAGGGTGTGTTATTGTATTGCTGGTACATCAAAACATAACTCATTTCTATTTTGACACATCCATTTAATCTCAAAACCCAAATTAAATTGAATAATTACTAATAAACTTTTAAATTGCCTCGTATTGGTTTTGCGAGCATGTGAATGTGCTCAAGGAAGATAAGGAGGAAGCATCTTCAAGGTTTATGAAGTGGGATCTTTCCAAATTGACAAAGGACACACTGAAATTGACATTGCATAATGGCCCAAATGTCAGAGTTAGTGGATATCTATGTACTGCTTTATATGTTTTTTTTGTGTTCATTCTTTGTTCCAGTGTTTACATGCTGTTTGTAGAAATTACACATCTGAACTGCATGCATGCTGTTTATTACATTAGATATCTATTGAAAATACACGTATAATGAAATGTACTGCATCTTTATTGGATATCCACTTCAAAATACACATATGTGATGTATACATGCTATTCAGTAAATATCTGTTGAACATCATGTATATCTACCTGAAAATACCAATATGTACTGCATACATGCTATTAAGTAGATATCTATTGAACAACATTGATATCTACTGAAAAATACACATCTTTAATGATATGTACTGCATTTTTACTGGATATCCACTTCAAAATACACATATGTGCTGCATACATGCTATTCAGTCGATATCTACCTGAATAGCATGGATATCTACTAAAAAATACACATCTTTAATGATATGTACTACATCTTTACTGGATATCCACTTGAAAATACACAGATGTGCTGCATGCATGCTGTTCAGTAAATATCTACTAAATAACATGTATATCTACTTGAAAATACCAATATGTACTGCATACATGCTGTTCAGTAGATATCTACTCATATTTACAGATATCTACTGAAAAATACACATCTTTAATGATATGTACTGCATCTTTATTGGATATCCACTTCAAAATACACATGTGCTGCATACATGCTGTTCAGTAGATATCTACTAATTTCAGCATGGATGTGCTGCATACATGCTGTTCAGTAGATATCTACAGAACAACATGGATATCTACTAAAAAATACACACCTTTAATGATTTGTACTGTATCTTTAATGGATATCCACTTGAAAATATACAGATGTGCTACATGCATGCTGTTTAGTAGATATCTACTGAAAATACACGTGTAATGGAACTCTATGTGAAAATATACATGTTTACTGATATGTGCTGCATCTTTACTGGATATCCACTTGAAAATACACATATGTACTGCATACATGCATAAATGTCTGCTGAACAAACACCATATTGACAGGTTAATCCAAAACCCCCGAAAATGACAAGGACGGAGACAAAAATGATCACACATGCTCATGATTTTAAAAATAAGCATGTTGGAAAATGAGAGAAATTTGATCGAAAGAAGGACGATGAAGAAGGGTCATGGACTGAGGAAGGTGGATAAGACGAGGACGGCGACGAAGGAGAACCGAAGACAATGGAGACCCCCCATGGTACTCCTTTCAGTCACGGCATTCCGGACAGTCCGACACGGATGACTACGCCTTATTTTACCCCACAAAATCGGACAGCATCGAAAAACAGAGCTGAAGAAGGTAAAATAGGAAAAGAAACTGAGGAACTCCAAGCTAAAATTGAGAGCTTGGAGAGCGAGAATGCAAAACTGAAGAAAAAAAATATCAAACTGAGAGGAACAAATAAGGCAAAAGGAGAGAAAATTGCGACGCTCAAGCTGGAATTGGCTGAGCTGAAAAGGACAAGACATGAGCCGAAAGAAAAAGGTGATGAAAAAATAAAAGAATTGGCAGAACAAATGGCTCGACAAAAGGAGGACATGGACAACTAGTTCAAGAATTTGATACTACTTTTAGCTCAAAGGAGAATGACCTCAAATAGGCCAAAAATAGTCCTCCTCCAGACCCTGTTGCTGGAGAAGAAGTTGAAAAGCGTGCTAAAGAAATCCACACAGAGATGGGGCCCAGAGAAGCTGAAGAAATGAAAAAGAAGAAGAGAAAATTGACAGAAAAACTAGGCCAAAACTCAATGGTTAAAAGGTTGAAACAGAGAGACCGAGCACAGAAAATGAAGGAAGACAATTTTGAATATTTAGACATCAAAAAATACAGAAAGGATAAAGGAACGCATGAAGAAACGGTCGATCTAGACACATATTAGGACCCATCACAAAAAAAAAAAATAAAAAAAAAATAGGTTGCCAAACTACCGAAGAGGCATCAAAGTGAAGTAGCAACTTCGCTATCCGATGAGGATTGGCAAAAGATAACAACCATATTCAAAACCGAAGGGCCGAGGTAACACATCTTAAAGATATTTTTACATATTCTGGTTGTATAAAAATGCATGAAAGAAATTTTAACCATCTCTTATTAATACACTGCGCAATTGTATACAATGGAGAATATAGTGCTGTATCTCTTCTAGATGTCATTTCACTTCTGAACGGTGGAGAACTAAGAAACTTTGTAAGTGAATATATTAAAAAACATCACACATATGAACATAAAAAAAAATGCAAACTAATAATGAAAATTGATTACAGGTCGTAGATAGCTACACAGAGTTCTTAAGGGACAACAATGCGAAATTAGAAATGTTTTTGAAAAATGAGGGAATTGTTGTCGGTGACCGCTCATACTTCATCACAAGCTATTGCTGGGTATGTTTGGGTACAATTATACGTCTATTTTATACGTTTATTTGATGTATTAAAAAACAGTACGTCCATATCTACTGAATAAATGAACTGAATTCAACTGAATTCTATAATTTATTCAGTGGATTTCTACTGAATAAATTATACAGGTTTAATTCTACAATTCTACATTAACTGAAAACAGTATGTGGATATCTACTAAATTCTACAATTTATTCAGTGGATATCTACTAAATAAATTAAATTATTTTATGACTATTAACTGAATTATAAATTGTCCCTATCTTTTATAGAATTGGGTAAAGGGCAGGTCGACACTGTCAACTGAAATTTTTTTGAATACCCAAATCACTGAAGCATTGCAGGGCGGCTATCGACATATTCACTTTCCCATAAACACAACGGATAACGGGCTGAATCATTGGACGCTGCTCGTTTTTGACACAAGTAAGGCAGAATGGAGACACTATAACTCGCTCCAACCAAGAATCGGCACCGGAGATCCACACTTGAAAGACGCAGTATTGATGGTAATAAAACTCATGCTGTGTTTCCATTCCTAACTTAAATGTTACACAATAAAACTTTAATTTAAAATTTTGTTTATTTTGTAGAGAAAATATGTACTTGATATGATCAAAGATCTCCGCGTAGATGGTGAAGAGTTGGCAATAACGCCGACTGAAACTCATCTAACAAGCGTACAGGACAACCCACAACAAATACTTGGATCGTAAGTATTAACGTCATTACACATGGTTTGAATGTTAGGTTGGATTGTGGGACAATGGTTTTGTTTATAATGGACCAAACAGCCTAGGGCGTGCCAATTGTGCCAGTCGAAAATGAGAAAGCGGTGAAAGAAGCAATGATCAAATATCGAGCAAAAATTGTGAATGCATTTTTGAATAATAAGGCCAAATCATGGATGCCTAAAAAATTTGAGTTAATGAAAAAAAGTAAAAGAAGAGGACACAATGCTGACCCTACACCATCTTGATGTGGAAACTGTTATTAAGATTGGCTGTTAATCAGTGTGTTTGTATATAATGTAGCTGACACATATTCTGTAGATATCATCGTATGTCAAACATTTCACATTGGCAGTGTTTGTATGCACAAAAACAATGTGTTTGTATATATACTGCTATTATTTAGATTGGCTGTTAATCAGTGTGTTTGTATATATACTGCTCTTATTAATTGTTCACATTGGCAGTGTTTGTATGTGCATAAACAACGTATGTCAAACATTTAAGTAACCATTTCAGTAGATATCTACTCATATTTACACATCCTGTTAAACATTTCAGTAGATACCCGAACAGCCTGTTTGAAGAATTTGAGTCGATATCTACTGAAGCTGCAAATATTCAGTGGACATCTACTGAAAAATACAAGTATTGGGATCAAATCAAAGCATTTACCAGAATACATTTCTATGTGGATATATAAACAACATATTTGGTTCCTAAACAGCCTGTTTGAAGCAGTTTAGTAGATATCTACTAAAGAAGACACACATTCAGTGGATATATACTAA
Source organism: Eucommia ulmoides (assembly GCA_016647705.1). Lineage (NCBI taxonomy): Eukaryota > Viridiplantae > Streptophyta > Magnoliopsida > Garryales > Eucommiaceae > Eucommia > Eucommia ulmoides. The sequence goes on along the minus strand of CM028339.1, from coordinate 47,284,065 downwards.
AACTGAATGATATCTACTGAAAAAGACTGAAAATGGCGTATATTACTTGTGAAGATCCTAATGTATTGGGATCAAATCAAAGCATTTGAGAATCAATTGGAGAAAACAAAGCATTTAGCATAATACATTTCTATGTGGATACACATAAACAACATATTTGGTGCCAAAATAGTCTGTTTGAAACAGTTCAGTAGATATTTACTGAAACTAACACATATTCAGTGGATATCTACTGAAATTGAGTGACATCTACTGAATATAGTACTTGGGAAGATCCTCATGTATTGGGATCAAATCAAAGCATTTGAGACTCAATTGGACAAAACAAAGCATTTAGCAGAATACATTTCTATATGGATATACATAAACAACATATTTGGTGCCAAAACAGCCTATTCGAAACAGTTCAGTAGATATCTACTGAAGCTGACACATATTTAGTAGATATTTATTGAAACTGAGTGATATCTACTGAATATAGTACTTGGGAAGATCCTCATGTATTGGGATCAAATCAAAACATTTGAGACTCAATTGGAGAAAACAAAGCATTTAGCAGAATACATTCTCTATATAGACACACATAAACAACATATTTGGTGCCTAAACAGCCTGTTTGAAACAATTCAGTAGATATGTACTGAAACTGACACATATTCAGTGGATATCTACTGAAACTGAGTGATATCTACTGAATATAGTACTTGGGAAGATCCTCATGTTTTGGGATCAAATCAAAGCATTTGAGACTTAATTGGAGAAAAAAAGCATTTAGCAGAATACATTTCTATGTGGATACACATAAACAACATATTTGGTGCTAAAACAGCCTATTTGAAACAGTTCAGCAGATATCTACTGAAGCTGACACATATTCAGTGGATATCTACTGAAACTGAGTGATATCTACTGAATATAGTACTTGGGAAGATCCTCATGTATTGGGATCAAATCAAAGCAATTGAGACTTAATTGGAGAAAAGAAAGCATTTAGTAGAATACATTCTTTATGTGGATACACATAAACAGCATATTTGGTGCCAAAACAGTCTGTTTGAAACAGTTCAGTAGATATCTACTAAAGTTGACACATATTCAGTGGATATCTACTGAAACTGAGTGATATTTATTGAATATAGTACTTAGGAAGATCCTTATGTATTGGTATCAAATCAAATCATTTGAGACTCAATTGGAGAAAAGAAAGCATTTAGCCGAATATATTCATATGTGGATACATATAAACAACATATTTGGTGCCAAAACAGCCTGTTTAAAATAATTCAGTAGATATCTATTGACGCTGACACATATTTAGTGGGTATCTACTGAAACTGAGTGATATCTACTGAATATAGTAATTGGGAAGATCCTCATGTATTGGGATCAAATCAAAGCATTTGAGACTCAATTGGAGAAAACAAAGCATTTAGCAGAATACATTTCTATGTGGATACACATAAACAACATATTTGGTGCCAAAACAGTCTGTTTGAAACAGTTCAGTAGATATCTACTGAAGCTGACACATATTTAGTGGATATCTACTGAATATAGTACTTGGGAAGATCATCATGTATTATGATCAAATCAAAGCATTTGAGACTCAATTGGAGAAAAAAAAGCATTTAGCAGAATACATTCTCTATGTGGATACACATAAACAACATTTTTGGTGCCTAAACAGCCTGTTTGAAACAGCTCAGTAGATATCTACTGAAACTGACACATATTCAGTGGATATCTACAGAATATAGTACTTGGGAAGATCCTCATGTATTGGGATCAAATCGAAGCATTTGAGACTCAATTGGAGAAAACAAAGCATTTAGCAGAATACATTTCTATGTGGATATACATAAACAACATATTTGGTGCCAAAATAACCTGTTTGAAACAGTTCAGTAGATATCTACTGAAGTTGACACATATTCAGTAGATATCTACTGAAACTGAGTGATATCTACTGAATATAGTACTTGGGAAGATCCTCATGTATTGGGATCAAATCAAAGCATTTGAGACTCAATTGGAGAAAAGAAAGCATTTACCAGAGTACATTCTCTATGTGGATACATATACCACATATTTTGTGCCTAACAGCCTGTTGGAAACATTTCAGTAGATATCTTCTGAACAGAATGATTTGGTACATAAAACAACATATTTCAAAATTTCTTGATCAAATATATCATGAAAAACAACATATATTAAAATTTCAATAGACATCTGTTGAAAAAATACATCTTCACCATATATAGCATGTATACAACAACATATATTAAAATTCCAGTACATATCTACTGAAAAAATAGACATCGTTGTTGGATATCTAGACAAAAAATATACAGCCTTGCAAAAATATACATTGTAACCTTGCAAAAAATATACAGCCTTACTAAAATATACATTGCAGCCTTGCAAAAATTATACAGCCTTGCAAAAATATACAGCCTTGCAAAAATATACATTACAGCCTTGCAAAATTATACAGCCTTGCAAAAATATACAGCCACACAAAAATATACATTGCAAAAATCTGAAAAAATATACAGAGTGCAACCTATTCTTCAAATTGCAGCCTTGCACGTCTTCCGATTGTGGTTCGCATATTGTTGCACCGACTACACCGAATTTGCTTTACTTTTTCCCCTTTTAATGCAATCCGCTTCTTCTTTGGACACCCAGCTGGTCGGCGTGTTTGCGGCGGTAACACAATAGCTGTTGCGCTGTCATAAACTGGTCTTCCAAGGGTAGGGACAAACAAAATACCCTCAAAATACGTACTACGATACAAATCAACATGGAATAAATCTTCAACATAGTCATACAAATTGTCCCCCAATTTTTTAATGGTGGCACAAGCATGTGCACACGGGAAACCTTTCAATTGACATTGGAAACATGAACAAGTACGATTAACAATATCCACTGAGACTGATGGGTAGCAATGCACTTCAAATTTCCCTTCAGAGCCTAAACCCACCAACCACGTCCTACCACTCTTAACATATTCTAATAATTTCTTATCCCAAAATGGGCAAATGACACCAGACATCTTATTTGAAAGAAGTTTTCTACTCAATATGTGGTCCATGAGCTGTACTCTAATCGTATCAATGCATTCCATTATGGGGAGGTGTCGGGCTTTAACAATCCAAGCATTAAACGATTCGGTAAGATTTGAATACATCTCGCCGTATCGTTGTCCAACAAAAAAGGCATTAACTCAATTCTCAGGAGGTAACTCATTCAAGAATGAAATAACCCTTGGCCCGCCTTCAACAATAAGTCTATTTCTATGAATGGAAAACCCCACAATAGTTGATGTAAACGCATACTGATCAAGTCTATGAAGTAGATTTTTTTTCATCACATTATCCCTCCAACTTAGTTTATCTCTTAAGTTTTACTTCAAATGATGTAAACAAAATGCATGGGGGGAGTTCGGGAAGACAGTACGTATAGCTTGAATCAAACTTGGTTGTTGATCCAAAATGAAAGTAATGCGCCGCTCATTTGAAATAATAATCGACAATTATTGTGAAAACCATATCCAATTGTTGTCATTCTCCGCATTGACAATAGCAAAAGCCAATGGAAATATTCCTGAACATGTAAAAAATCAGAATACAGCTTGTTTGGTGCCTAAACAAAGCATTTAGCAGAATACATTTTCTACGTGGATACATAAACAACATATTTGGTGCCTAAACAGCCTGTTTGAAACAGTTCAGTAGATATCTACTGAAGAAGATACATATTCAGTAGATATCTACTGAAACTGAATCATATCTACTGAAAAAGACTGAAAATAGCGTATATTACTTGGGAAGATCCTCATGTATTGGGATCAAATCAAAGCATTTGAGACTCAATTGGAGAAAACCAAGCATTTAGCAGAATAAATTTTCTATGTGGATACATAAACAACATATTTGGTGCCTAAACATCCTATTTGAAATAGTTCAGTAGATATCTACTGAAGCTGACACATATTCAGTGGATATCTACTGAAACTGAGTGATATCTACTGAATATAGTACTTGAGAAGATCCTTATGTATTGGGATCAAATCAAAGCATTTGAGACTCAATTGGAGAAAAAAAAGCATTTACTAGAATACATTTCTATGTGGATACACACAAACAACATATTTGGTGTCCAAACACCATTTTTGAAACATTTCAGTAGATATCTACTGAAGCTCACACTTATTCAGTGGATATCTACTGAAATTGAGTAATATCTACTGAAATATAATAGAAATGGCGTATATTACTTGGGAAGATCCTTAGATATTGGGATCAAATCAAAGCATTTGAGATTCAATTGGAGAAAACAAAGCATTTACCAGAATACATTTCTATGTGGATACATATACAACATATTTGGTGCCTAAACATCATGTTTGAAACAGTTCAGTAGATATCGATTGAAGCTGACACGTATTCAGTGGATATCTACGGAAATTGAGTGATATCTACTAAACAATACTCAAAATGGCGTATAGTACTTGGGAAGATCCTCATGTATTGGGATCAAATCAAAGCATTTGAGACTCAATTGGAGAAAACAAAGCATTTACCAGAACATGTAAAAATCAGAAAACATTCAAGCTGAAAACACAATAAACATCATTAAAAATAGAAACAAAAGCTGCAACCGAAAAATAAAATGTAATATAACCTTTATTCCCGTCCTTCGCAGACGCATCAAGCAACGTTCCCTTATACGGACTCTTGAGGAATGTTCCGTCCATAAACAACATAGGCTGGAAAAACTTGAAGCCTTTAATACACGCATTAAAGGATACAAAAATTCTCTTAAAATGACCAAACTCATGGTCATACTCCAAAGAAAAGTGGATGCCTGGGTTTGTCGACTGGCAAACACTAATATACCACCTCAATAAGTCGTATGATGCCATAGAATCACCATATAATAAATTCCGAGCCTTCTCTACCCCTAGCCATGCATGATTGTATGTTATTTCTAATCCATATGTGTTCTTGAAATAAAAAAAACATCAACAAGACGTTTTAGTGGATTTCCACGAATCTCAACTGTCAACTCACTTGCAATGACATCGGAACTCATTCCTTCATTTTTGCATGATCGAAATGATGCACCACAAGTATGTACGTTATCCAACTTTCTGATTACAAAAATCCCAGTAACAGTGTCATCTCTAGCATGGACATTCGACTTACAGGAAGTCAAATCCCTATGACAGCATGCAGCAGTGACTCAAATGCTGTCATTCTTCAAATAATCGAAGTGAAACCCAAATTTAATTGAATACTTGACTAGATCACTACGAAATTGATCTGCTCCCCCCATCAAATTGTTGACCCACCTCTCTAATAAGGGTGGACCACGACTTAGAACGGTGATTTGTCACATGGTTGACAGAATAAGACCCAAGAAAATCTATCACTTCATCATGTGGGGGTGTGTGACGTCTGTCATCATCTTCTCCCCCGTCTCTACAACTTTCATCAACAATCTCTTTCACAACAACGTTCAAGTATCCCAAATTTAACAACTTCACTAAATCTAATAAAGCTGAAAAGTCTTTTTGATCATTCAAAATACAGTTTGACTGTCTCACAATTGAATATGATATGCGCAATGAGTTACGTTGCAACACATTCCATTGCTCAATCAACTTATCAACTAACACATCATATGTATATCTTTCATCATCAATTTTTATCAAACACGTTTCCTCACCGTACATACACACCATGATTAATCCTCCCATTGTAAAAAACAAAACTGCAAATTCATAAAATAAAAACATAATATTACATTCAGTAAAAACATCTATTCAAAAAATGTATTTGTATACAAACAACATAATTCGAAATGTAAGTAGATATCTACTGAGAAATACATATCCTTAGTGGATATCTTCTGAACAGAACCTCAGTTGACAAACATGAAACAGTGGCAGATTATTTATTCATGATTTCAGTTGACAAACATGAAACATGAAACTTAGTTTATCTACTGCGAATAGAACAGAACCCCATGCATAAACTGAACAGAACCCCATGCATAAACTGCAAATGAAATATAGCACGAAAAATAGAAACGAATAACAGAAACAAAGAAATGTGGAATCCGAACACTCGGAACAGGTAGAAACGAATAATAGAAACAAAGAAATATGGAATCCGAACACTCAGAATAGGTAGAAACGAATAACAGAAACAAAACGAGTAGAATCCGAAGTCGTAGGGCAATCTGAAGTCAAAAATTACTCAGCCAATTAAGGAATACATTTTTTCCAAATCAACCCTCCAAATCAACCCTCCGAATTCGTAGTGGCAATCCGAAGTCGAAGAATTCGTAGGGCAATCCGAACTCGAAAATCACCTTGCATTTTACCGCGAAAATTTTGATTACAAATCTAACATTGTGCTTTGTTAGAGAGCTAATATATAGCTGTGATACTTAAAACCTCCAATTATATACATATGAAAGGCAAAAATGTGATTTTCAACTTCAAAAATCTGGCGCGAAAATTGTTCTCATAGCTGGCAGCTATTTCTGAAGTGATTTCCCTTGTAGATATGATTTTCCTACTGAAACTGACGTTTTTCTTCCCTACTGAACTGATTGTTCTGCAGTCTCTTATATATATATGAAATATAGGGTAAGCGCAAAAATGGAAACAAACTTCCCTTTCCAAGTCAGCATAAGACTTTTGGAGTCAAAACACTTAAACTTGAGAGTTTTCACATGAAAGAGATTTTGGTAAGACCACAAAAGTTGTCTCAACTCAAAATGGGACTTTTAGAAGAAAAACCCTAATTATTATTGGCATCACCGTACATCATCAATGCATCATATATGGCATCATGTATAACATCATGAGTGGCGTTGCCATTACATCACCCATCTTATTTTGGAAACATTTTATAGCCTTTAATGAAAATTTAAAAAGGTTTTTAAGAGGGAATAGTTGACCAACCAAAATTGCTATAAATCTAGAGCGGTAAGTTGACCATTAAAAAAGTGACGTAGTCTGGACTAGTCCCAAAGTGCAACGTAGTACTAGGGTCATATCTTTTGATGCGACCCTGTCATTTATTGGGACTATAAGTACCCCTATTGACTTTCGTGAAAGGGAAAACATATTCAAGTAGAAAAAAGTTTCATATCATAGTTTTAATGAATTTGTTTTCATTGCCGGTTAACGCACCTCAGAAGAAAATTATCTACTTTACTTCCCCATTCATATTTGAAAAAGAACTTATCATTTTGAAATGCTTTTGGATAAACATTATTTTTAAAAATATTTTATGTAAAAAAGGTTCAGGGAATTTTGTAGCTGCTGGTTTTGTAAACAGATCTCTTGGTCAATTTTTATTAAAAAATAGAGTTACCGCCTAACATTGAGTTTAAATGCTATGCTAGTTCACTGGAATTTTTGAAAATCATTTTATTAACCGATGGACGAATTAACATTGATGTTTAGAAACTAATATTTTTATTGAGTAGTTTTAGAATTAATTCCCAATTGTGAAAATGAGAAAAAGAATGAGATTTGTAGATGACATTTAATGGAAGTTCAATATGGTTTCAATGAAGACATTGAAGATGTTTTTTTTTAATAGATTTTTTTTTGGTATTTCTAGGTGAAAATCGCTCAATCCTTTTTTTGCTCTTAATGCAAATCGATTATGGTTATGCACGACACTTATAACATAAGTTGAATTATGTGAAATGTGGTTAGAAGTGAAAAATTTAAGTGTCTAAATGTTTTTATTAAAGTATTGATAAAGAAAATATTTTAAAATGCAAAATGTATTTTTCAGCTTGAACAGTCGATCGCCTATTGAAACGGTCGACTACCCAATTCAAGATGGATGTTTTTAGGTTTTAGGCTTGATGTTTAATCGAATGGATTAATGGTTAATTTTGAGCCTAAAACGGTCGACCGACTGGTTGTCAGCAGTTGGAAAGTGAGCCGTTGAGGGTATAATTAGACAATCGATGGCATTATCGGTCGACCGAGTGTGTATTTTTTGTTTGTTTGACCCAATGTTTTTCGAGATCTTTAACCCTAATCCTATGCCTTCGAACCTTATAATCAGATTTTATGAGGTCTTGACTATATGTCATGAGTATACTATATATTTTGAATATCTTATTATTTAGTCCATGTAATATTTGATTCTATGAGATTTACCAAGAAAAATACTTTCTATTCTTAAGGGGTTTGAATTAAAATCTTTTTGGGATTAAATTGAGAGTCTTAAAAGAGTATTTTTGGGTTAAACATCACAGATTTAAAAGGTTTTAATATATGAGGTTTATATATGACATTTATAGGCTTATCTTCCAAAATATAACCATTATAGACAATGTTTGAAATTTATATATATTGACCTGCGTTTTTTTGGAAAAAACTAATTATGAACAAGAGTTTTAAATCAACTAATTTTAAACAAAATCATTTTTGCTGAAATATATATTTGAGAGAGCTTTATGAAGAAGTTCTTGATCAAGGCATTCATCATTTTTTGTCACCGATTTTTGCAATATATTATTGTCTCTATTGTTTTCGAAGAAACTCTAGTGAGATCTTTCTGATTACTTTACGTGCTAAATATTTTGAGTTTATCGTGAAATATATCTTTGTTTAATCCTGTTGTAATCTGTTTTAAGAAAAAAATATTTTCTAACTTTGAATATCCTGAAAATCTTGTGAAATGATTTTTACTGGATAATTTGATTTACATTATATTTTTGCTTTAATTGAGTAAAATCTATTGTGTATTCTTATATAGTTCTATCGCATAGTATATTTGGATATGGATTGAGCATATCTTGTATTGAGGTGGTAGAAGTTCATGTGGGATTTTTTTTTTTTTTTTTTTTTTTTTTTTTTGAGTATGAGAGGATTAGACATATTGGTTGGTGTCTTATCAAGGTTAGTGTCACGAGGTTAACTTTTCAAATTCAAAATTCTAGCCGAGTGATGGCCTAATTGTTGCTACAACTAGTCAGTCACATGAGATCCCTGCAATGCAACACAACCACACCGAAAAGGAATGTAAAACGCACCTACACACAGGCACAACACAGTTTATAGAAAAAGCCCAACCTTGTATTTGTAGCTCAGAAAACAAGGAATCGATTTTATAATTTCGGTCTGGAATTTTGCAGGAATACTTTCATTGCCTAATTCTGACATACACATGACTATTTATAGATAATAATGACAATTGACAACCCCAACTGTGTAGGTTGAAACTTGACACTTGTTCAGCCTACAACATGGTGGTCTGTCCATCCTTATTTGTCCACAACTACTCACACATGCCTTGCACATGCCTCGTAACTTCTAGTTACTTTAGTTTACCACGAGCTAGAATTCTATCCTAGCGTCTTTGCTTGTTTGGTATCGTGCCAACACTCTGCCCAATTTCCATCTTGTACTATTGGTCAGGCCGACGTTCGTCGATGCTCTCCATTCTACCCCCAATTGCCAAAATATTTCTTGTACCCGCGTTCTGTCCTGTTAACTTAACCTCATGCTCAAGCTTGCCTTCATATTGTCTACATGAATGATGATCTTAGTATTGCGCTTAGGACCACCGCACCTTTATTGTAGCGACGCCTGATGTCTACTTACATCCTCTAACAATGTCCTTGTATGCCCATGCATGCCAATGCATGCCATTGCTTATGAACTTTGATCTTAGCTGGTGCCTAGGATCACCTTCTGTCTTACGTCAGCGTTACCCAATGCCCGCTTGCATTGACCTATGACACCTTATTTCGTCGACGTTTACCGCATCATGTTTTTACCCATGCCGAGAATATTGGGTATGCATTACCCTGCATATTCCCATCATGCCTACATCTTAGGATACACCTTCTCTTGCTATGCCGACGCCCCTTGACGTAGATAGGGTCCATCCTTGCCTTTGGTCTAGAGGGAAGGACACCCCCTTATAATACTTTATGCAAAATAACTAGACTAATAAAAGTAGACATAATTTTTTTTGAGGAGGCATAACGGAGTTAACAGTGAACCCCTATCCACAATAGTGAACCCATACCCACGAATGACTCATTAGCTAAGTCGTGCCCCCATGTTTTGTGCCACGTTACCCAACTTGGCACTGCCATGCCCACATTTTGCCATTTTTCTACCCAACATTTGTCTATGCTTTAACTTGAGCCAATCTCTATGTACCACATCCGGTAGCAAAGTGCACCAACTTCATGCCAATTGGTCCTCCGACTTTGTTAGGGGCTAACAAATCACCCCTACTAAAAGAATCTGACGCCCTTGTCGGATTGGTCTCAGCTCAAACCTCTGGTTTGCCATTTTATATACGCCAATGGTATTGCCACAGTCTTCTTATTATGCCCACAGCCTTGTCTCTAGTTCGTTGCAACTTATGTTAACGCGTTTGTCACATGCCGTGTGTTTGACCGGACTGGCTACTAGTCCATTTGCTCCCACAACAACCTCATTTGGAAACTTCTTGATAACGAACCACTTCTAGTTATGTTTCACTATGGAATGTAGGGTGGTTTTCAGTACCCCATGTCCAAAATCAGCTTCATAACTTACCCGATTTCAGGCCTACTAGGTCCGGTTGTTGTTCACCAACGACATTGTGTTGATGCGGCCATCTTACATTGAGAGTATTCATCCTCTAATTCCTTTCAAACCAATGCTGCCAATTTTTCTTTCTCTAGAGTATCCTTTATTCAGTAAGGACCGTCTCATATAAAGCAACCCCGGCTTTGCCCGTAGCCATCTTGGGTTGGGATTTTGAAAAGGAACCTTCACAAACATTGGTCTTTCCACATTCGTTATTCCATTCCTTCGTTCTCCCATTCATTTTCTCTTTGCCTTCCCTTTCTGATTTCCAGTTAGAACCAGTACCTTTCTTCGTTAGGTTATAATCGGTAAAATCATTTGTTGTCACCACAACAGTTTGTAGGTCACGTACTCCTTGCCACCTTAGTTCAACCTGCGCCTACGCTGGTAAGCCCGAGGTAAAGTTGAAGAGCTTGTCTTCTTTCGACATGTTCTTCACATCTAACAACAAGGATATGAATTCTTTTACATACTTATGCACCGAATCAATGTGCTTGACTTTCCACAACTGATCCCAAGCCACCCAATATGAATTTGTCGGTAAGAAGTTCTCCTTTAATTCTTTCTTCAAATCAACATACGTTTTGATTTTTGGTCGTGTACTGTCCTCTACACGAGTCCGCCACCACAGTTTAGCATCACCAACTATGTACATGCTCGACATAGGACACTTGTTTATGTTCAAGATCATGAGCAATCCAAAAATATTGCTTCATGTCCCAGAGGAAATTACCCAATTCCTTGACACTTAGCGTGCCAGAAAATGCCTTCGGGTTGGGCACTTTCACCAGTGCTAGTCTGTCCTTCGACGTTCTCTGCTGAGTAATGACTGTTTTTAGCACAACAACTTCTTCCTCAATGTGCCTGAGGTTAATTTTCCAGACATTGGCTAGTATGATAATGTCCTCCACCATGGTCTTAATTTTGGCCATTGTATTACTAGAGAATTCTTCGAATGAGGTTTGAAGATTTGCAATGTCAGCCCTAATTTTAGCATTTTAGACTAACAAGTTTATCTCGTTGCCCATTGTTGGCGCACCGATATAGTCTTCCAGTGCTTAGTCGAGTACTCACGCTTGACGCAGAAGCTATCTCGTAGCCCTTCTCTGATATCTATTGTCACAAGGTTAATTTTTCAATTTTGAAATTCCAATCGAGTGATATTTTAGTTGTCGTCACAATTAGTCAACCACGTGAAATCCCTGCAATGCAACACAGCCACACAAAAATGGAACGTAAAATGCACCCATACATAATCACAAAATAGTTTACAAGTGAAGTCCAACCTTATATTTATAACCCCGGAAACAAGGAACCAATTTTATAATTTCAGTTTGGAATTTTGGAAAAACACTTTCGCTGCCTAAATCAGACATACACATGACTATTTATCGGGAACAATGACATTTGACAACCCCAACTGTATAGGCAAAAACTTGACACTTGTCTAACACTTATCTAGCCCATAATATAGTAGTTTTTCCATTATTATTTGTCCAAAACTACCCAAATATACTTTGTACATGTGATAGGTAGAAAATACCCATCTACTTCTAAGCTGGATTTGGTAGTTTTCGAGTGAATTAGTAATATTTAATTGCATTTTTGTAGGTTTTTTTTTTTTTTTTTTTTTTTTTTTTTTTTTTTTTTTTTTTTTATGTAATTCAGGTATAGGGACGCAAACAAGCGACAAACAAGCGAAAACGGTAGGAAAACAGTGAAGAAATGTTGAAGAAATAAGGTTTCAAGATCACAAGAGCCACTGCCGCAGTGAGAAAGCCATCATCGCGGCGATGAGAATGCAAAGAAGTGCTAAAAATACACAAGTCCCATCGCCTAGTCGGTAAAAGTACAAAAAGTTGGGAACTGTTTCACCGCCGCGGCTGTGACCCTATCGTCGCGACAATGGGCTCTGCACAACAAAAATAGATATTTTCAGATGTTTTGAAGCCTTGCACTTATAAATACCCATTCTCTCACTTCCATTAAAAAGGCTGGACACTCTTGGATGCCCCTAACCTTAGAAGGTGATCTTTGGCCATTCTTGAAGAGGATATTCATCATCCGGAGAAAAGAAAACATTGGCGGATTGGTCTTTAGAGATAGTGGATCACTCCACTTTAAGATTTGACCTTTCTCTATTTGTTTCTCTCTTTGTAATTTAATATTTTATTGTAAATGATGATGAATCCCTCTTGGTTTAATGTTCCAATGGCCAAGATTATGATAGATTAGATAAATATTAGCTAGGGATCGATGTAGTTGTGTCAATATTAGTTTGATCTAATATATGTTTCCTTAACGGTTGTTTGTCTTTAATTCCAATTGTCTTTATCATTTTACGACAACTTTAATATGCTTGTTAAGGTATTAGGGTTGGTTTTGAGAATATAGAGTTTGACAATCGGGAGAGGTAACCCTGGATTCGGACTCGGTTAAACACATCGTTAAGATCAAACGACCTGGGAGGGCATTAGTTAGTGTGCAATCGATGACGTTGGGGAAAGACTCACGCGGCCTAGAGTTGTTAAGACATTGAGGGGGACTTCTTCGTTGACACAAAGTTGCGTATTCCCCTGTCTTACACTCGGGATAGGTAGCGAAGGAGTTTACGAACCGAGATTGTTCGATACCATAAACCCCATTATTGTTAACTAAAATGAAATCAAACATGTATTAAGTGAACGAAATCAATCCCTAGGTAATAAACTTAGTTAGGATTAACCCACTAATTTTAGTTTAGCTTAGTTTTAATTAGTTTAGTTTTAAATAATTCTTTAACCGTCTGGATAATATAGGACTATGAAAATTACGGTACTTAATTATTCAACCCATCCCTGTGGGAACGATATCCTATCTTAAAGATCCACTATATTAAAACTGGACCTCGTGCCCTTGCGGGCAGTCAATACGTGAGCGTAAAAACCTCGTCGTACATGTTTTTGGTGCCGTTGCCGGGGACGGTGTTGAATGTGTAGAATTGATGTTGCGACTAAGTAGTTGAATATTAATCCAGACAATTCTTTTGTTTTATTTATTTTTTAATTATTTTGTTAATTTGTTTCGTGAGTTGTGATCAAACAGTGTGTGCAACGAAGAAGAAGTTGCAATTCTTGACTCTCGATTTGGAGATTGAGTGTACATTGAAAGTGATAAGGAAAGAGAGAAGAAACCAAATTCAATACCATGAATTGTGATCCAACAGAGTATACTATCCCAAATTCATTGTCTATGAGGGATTTTGGTGAAAAATGCTCAAGCAAATTTCCCTTTGGTTCAGTCGAACTGGAAGGTGAAGAGGAAAAGATCAAATGCTATATCAGTAATGAAAAATGAGTTGTGGAGAGTATCTCCCTCGTTGATGAATGATCATGAAATTTGCTAAGTCCAGCTAGGGACGTTAAATCAAGCACGTCACGTTTTTTGATCCGAAATCGAGGGTATCAATTTTTTCCCAATTTTTGCTATTATTTATTTTTTGGAGACTAAAATGGTCTCGAAGCATGTTTGGAGGTAAATAAAGGAGTGAGGATAATTGGGGATGTGTTTCGCACTTAAAATCGTTGAAAAAGTGAAGTGGAAATGCATGGTGTGGAGCCTTTGTGTGAAAACTTGAAGAAAAAATGAAAATCTAGTAGCAGGCTCACTGTCGCAGCAATGGACACACCACTACGGCGCTGAAAATATAGGATGTCAAGTTTTCAGCATAAACGCTTTACCGCCGCGGCGGTGAAACTTTAGGTTACAAAGTTTTGAAAAAAGGAGCTTCATCGCCGATGAGGTGATTCCCATTGCCTAGGCGGTGAAACAATAGATAGTTGAGGTTTTAAAAAGAGGCTCAAACCGTCGCAGCGGTGATTCCCATCGTCGCGGCAGTGAGGCCTCTATTTGATTAAAGCTATCCCGCTAAACCAAAAACACTACAACCACTTCCAAAACTCATAAATCTCTCAAATCCCAACCTTCCAAACCGTTTCCAACCCTCTAAATCATCGTTCTATTTATAAAACTTGTGATTTTAACCGCAAATCATCCTCCAAAAGTTGGATTTGCCCCCATTTTCGAAAAACTAGGGTTTAAGATCAACGGTTTGCATTTTTTTATTTTCAATCGATTGGACTGCCATTGTTCAACAAGTAAGTATCTATGATCCCACATTTTATGTATTTGTTGAAATATTTGCTGGATTTGAATTATTATATCCAAAATCATTGGATTTGGAATGTGCCCTATCCCTTAAACCCCCATTTCGTGATTTTCATTTTCTAAGGGATTTTGGTATGAATTTTGGTGATAAACTGAGTTTATATGCTACAAAAATTCATGCTACATTGTTCGTATTTTGTTGAAATCGTTGCAATTGGTTAATGTGTATTGAGTTTATGCCTTGTTCTTGATAGTATTGATTCGGGGGCTATTTTTCATTGTGAGTATATGATTGGGGTTGCCTTGTTTGTGAATGTGATTTCTAGGAACCATGCCAAAGAAAGCTGCTACAAAGATGGCACGTGGTAAAGGATCGGGTTCAGCTCCTGACTTTGATTCCACCCGTTTTGTTTTAAAGGCGACCGAGGAGCACTTCCATCAGCATTAGTTCACCAGGCCATGCATAAGGCAGAGAGGATTTGGGCTACTGGAAGATCTCCCGGCCGAATTTCAAAATGTCATTTGAAGGCGAGGTTGGGAGAACTTTTGCCAATCACCTCTATTTGGTAAAGTCTCTTTAGTTCGGGAGTTCTACGCAAACGTCACTGAAGCTCAACAAAACTGGACTAAGGTCCGAGGCAAGATTATACTTTTTAGTCCTGAAAAATTGAATAAGGTCTTGGGAGTGGGACCGCCGGACTCTTTAAGGAGTAATATCCAGGGTACCAGCCAAGTATGAAGGAAGTAATCAGGGCCCTAACTATAGGTAATGCTCAATGGACTATTATAGGGTCGGATCAAGCCACATTCCCTGCCAAATTCTTGAAGCCGGTACCGAAGATATGGAACCACTTTATTTGTGGCAACCTCATCCCAACCTCTCACCTATCGGACGTATCAAAAGAGCGGGCCATTGCATTGCATTCTATTATGAGGGGTAAGCTGCTCGACGTCGAATTTCACATATACTCTTCAATTTTTTATACTGGGCGAACAGCTAAATGAGGCCTCCCTTTTCCAAACTTACTCAAGGAGTTGTTTAGGCGAGCCAAGGTGGTGATCCATGGGGATAACCCATTGGCCCCAACCAATCCTCTCAACCTTGCCATTATTACAAGGATGTGGAAGGGTAGCGCTCAAGGCCAAATTATGGGAGGAACCAAAGAAGAAAAAGAGCACGTGGGAGATGAGGCCGGGATTTCTGAGGCCCCAGTTCATGAGGCACTCAGATGGGCTAGATTCGACGGGGAGCGAGTTTATCAAGAACTCCCGGATATTCGCCAAGGGCAATACACGCTTTGGACCTACCAAGATAAATAAGGACGGTGTCAAGATCAAGTGAACCGGCTTATTTGCGAGGGCCTCGGCATCGAGATGCACACTTTTTCGACTATGCCGCAGGTGCCGCTGCACCTTTTGTAACTGGCACAATTTCCATTCCAGTGCAATAGTGGTGGCGATGACATTCTCCTGGGTGGACAGTAGGAGGTAAGACTCCTATGTCTTATCTCCTAGGTATGTGTTCCAACACAATATTTTGTTCATGAATGCTATAAATTGTTATTGAGTTCACTGCCTAGACAGTGTGGACACTGCCATGTTTAAGTTTGATGGGGTGTTCATCCATTTTTGCTCTTTTTTTTTTATAGAAGAAAGATGAACAATTTTTTGATGTATTGAATTTAGATGTTTTATGTTTTGTAGAATTTAATTAAATAGTTAAGTTGTAGTTTAATTTTCAAGTTTTTGCATGATTAAATGCTTAGGTTAGTTTATGTATGTTAGTATTTAGATTTAATATAGTATTGTGTATGTAGGAAGTCGTATATGCTTGATGAGTTGTTGAATTTGTCTAGGGCTATTTCCTGATAATGAAAATTATCTCTCAATTGTATATCGAGGTCAGGGATAATGCTAGTCATGTGTGCTTAGCATGTCGATTGGGTAAAAATTATTATGATCCTAAAATTGCACGATCGCATGGACTCAGTGTATAATTATTTGAATGATTTGACGTTGATTATTCAGTAATAAGTTCATGATAGAAAAGAGGAATCTAGAACTTGATTTGAGGTAGACTTGAGGCGAAATTATAGGTGAGGTAATTATGGAGGCTTGATTTAGGCCTTCACTTTTATCGCTTGAACCTTTTGAAGCTAACCTGAATTTGTTTATCCCTCCTTACCCTATCGAAGCCCATAATATTTTCAATTCTGAACAGGTTTCAATACTCTATCAAATTAAAATTTTCCAAACTATTGTCGCTAAACCTAAAAGTCAAAATTGAGTGAAATCAAGTAGCATTAGTTTATGCTACTTGAAGTGAGCAATTGGGGTTTCGGACAAATTGTTATTTGTTCGGTATTAATGTATTCACTTGTCATTCTTTTTTCATGCCCCTAAAATTGTACAAATTCGAATAAGGAATAAGTTTGGGGTGTGACAATGTTTGTAAAAAAAAAAAAAAAAAAACCGAAAAAAAAAAAAAAAAAACAACTATGTGAATATAGTTTTTATTTTTATTTCTTTTGACAAGTGAATACAAAGTTCTTAAAATTCTTGTTCATAGTTGTGGTTATGTGGGGTTACGAGAGAGAGATAGCGACAAGCGTTTGTGCCTCGGGTATCGTTTAATCTTAACGATTTTCTGTTTTCTATTCCTGCGATACCCTTGGTCATTCTCCAATGCTTAACCAATCCCTATTGATCTCTATTAATATCTGAACCTACATTAGTGGATAGTCGAGCCTAGTCAAGCGTACGGTTTTCCTGAATCCTTTATGGTTTAAGTCATGAACTTATTTACTGAATTATCCAATCTTGAGTTTGGTTAGTTATACATTTGAGCTCTCACACACACTCACATTTTAATGGATCTAGAATGGTTTTTATTGATATTGAGTGTTGAAATTCTAGAACACCACTTGGTATGTATTATTTCCCGAACTTGATCATATTGAGGGCTATTGAGGGAGGACTAACTTGGTTTCTTTGATTGAATTTGGAACTTGCATGCATATAATTCTTGTTTGTAAAAGCTTTTTTTTTTTTAGATTAGTTATAAGTTAATTAGGGTAGTTAGTTTAATTTAGTGTTAGGGTGTTTTGCTCGAGGACTAGCAAAATCCCAAGTTTGGAGGTATTTGAAAAGTAGAAAATACCTATTTACTTCTAAGCCGGATTTGGTAGTTTTTGAGTGAATTAGCAATATTTAATTAGGTTTTTGTAGTTTTTTATGTAATTCAGGTATAGGTATGGAAACAAGCGACAAAAGAGCAAAAACGGTGGGAAAACGATGAAGAAACGTTGAAGAAACAAGGTTTCAATATCACAAGAGCCACTGCCACGGTGATGAGAATGCAGGGAAGTGCAGAAAATACACAAGTCCCACCGCTTAGGTGGTGAAAGTGCAGAAAGTTGGGAACTGTTTCACCGCCGCGGTGTTGGCCTCTACACAGTAAAATAGATATTTTCAGATATTTTGAAACCTTGCACCTATAAATACCCATTCTCCTTTTTCCATTAAAAAAGCTGGACACTCTTGGATGACCTTTACCTTAGGAGGTGATCCTTAGCCATTCTTGAGGAGGATATTCATCATCCGGAGAAGAGGAAACAATGGCGGATCGGTCTTTGGCGACAATAGATCACTCTACTTTAAGATTTGATCTTTCTCTCTTTGTTTCTCTCTTTGTAATTTAATGTTTTATTGTAAATTCTGATGAATCCCTCTTGGTTTAATGTTCCAATGGCCAAGATCACGATAGATTAGATAAATATTTGCTAGGGATCGATGTAATTATGTAAATACTTATTTGATCTAATATTTGTTTCTTTAACGGTTGTTTGTTTTTAATTCCGATTGTGTTTATCATTTTATGATAACTTTAATATTATTTTTAAGGTATTAGGGTTGGTTTTGAGAATACCTGATTTGACACTCGGGAGAGGTAACTCTGGATTCAGATTAGGGTAAACATATCGTTACGATCTAACGACCCGGGATGACGTTAGTTAGTGTGCAATTGATGATGTTGTGGTAAGACTCACGTGACCTAGAGTCGTTAAGATGTTGAGGGAGACTTCTTCGTTGATATAAAGTCGCGTATTCCCCCGTCTTATACTCGAGAGAGGTGGCGGAGGAGTTTACGAACTAATATTGTCGGATACCGTAAACTCAGTTATTGTTAACTAAAACGAAATCAAATATGTATTAAGTGAATGTAATCAATCCCTAGGTAATCAAATTAGTTAGGATTAACCCACTAATTGTAATTTAGCTTAGTTTTAAATAATTCTTTAACTATCTAGATAATATAAGACTATGCAAATTACGGTATTCAATTATTCAACCGGTCCCTGTGGGAACGATATTTGATCTTAAAGATCCACTATATAAAAACTGGACCTCGTGCACTTGCGAGTAGTCAATACGCGAGCGTAAAAATTTTGTTGTACAAGTTTTTGGTGCCATTGCCGGGGATGGTGTTGAATGCATAGAATTGATATTGGAACTAAGTAGTTGAATATTAATCCAAATAATTTGTTTATTTTATTTTCTTTTTTATTATTTTGTTAATTTGTTTCGTGAGTTGTGATCAAACAGTGCGTGCAACGAAGAAGGAGTTGCAGTTCTTGACTCTTGCTCCCGAGATCGAGTGTACATTGAAAAGGATAAGGAAAGAAAGAAGAAGCAAACTTCAATACCATGAATTGTGATCCAACGGAGCATTCTATCCCAAATTCCTTGTTTATGAGGGATTTTGGTAAAAAATGCTCAAACAAATTTTCCTTCGGTTCAGTCGAACTGGAAGGTGAAGAGGAAAAGATCAAGTGCTATATCGGTAATGATAAACGAGTTGTGGAGAGTATTTCCCTCGTTGATGAATGATCATGAAATTTGCTAAGTCCAGCTAGGGACGTTAAATCAAGTACGTCACGTTTTTTGATCCGAAATCGAGGGTATCAATTTTTACCCAATGTTTACTATTATTTATTTTTTGGAGGTTGAAATGATTTTAGAGCATGTTTGGAGGTAAATAAAGGAGTGAGGATAATTGGGGATGTGTTTCGCACTTAAAATCATTGAAAAAGTGAAGTGAACATGCATAGTGTGGAGCCTTTGTGTGAAAACTTGAAGAAAAAATAAAAATCCCGTAGCAGGCTCACCGTCGTAGCACTGGACGCACCACTGTGGAGCTGAAAATACAAGATGTCAAGTTTTCAGCACAAACGCTTTACCGCCGTGGCGGTGAAACTTCAGGTTACAAAGTTTTGAAAAAAGACGCTTCACCGCCGAGGCGGTGATTCCCACCGCCTAGGAGGTGAAATAGCAGATAGTTGAGGTTTTAAAAATCCGCTCACACTACCGCAGCGGTGATTCCCACCGCCGAGGCGATGAGGCCTCCGTTTGATTAAAGCCATTCCGCTAAACCAAAAATGCCACAACTATTTCAAAAACTCACAAATCTCTCTATTCCCAATATTCCAAACCATTTCCAACCCTTTAAATCATCCTTCTCTTTATAAAACTTGCGATTGCAACCGCAAATCATCCTCCAAAAATCGGATTTGCCACTATTTTTGAAAAGCTAGGGTTTAAGATCGATGGTTTGCATTTCTTCCATTTTCAATTGATTGGACCGCCATTGTTCAACAAGTAAGTATCTATGATCCCACATTTTATGTATTTGTTGAAATCTTTGCTTGATGTTCATGATTATATCCAAAATCATTGGATTTGGAATGTGCCCTACCCCTTAAACCCCTATTTTTGCGATTTTCATTTTCTAGGGGATTTTGGTATGATTTTTGGTGATTAACTGAGTTGATATGGACTTTTTAATTGTGTGAAACAAAAATCCATGCTACATTGTTCGTATATTTTTGAAGTCGTTGCAATTGGTGAATGTATATTAAGTTTATGCCTTGTTCTTGATAGTATTGATTCGGGGGCTGTTTTTCATTTTGCGTATATGATTGGGTTTGTCTTGTTTGTGAATGTGATTTCTAGGAACCATGCCAAAAAAAGCTACTACAAAGAGGGTACGCGGTAAAGGATCAAGGTTAGCTCCTGACTTTGATTCCACCCATTTTGTTTCAAAGGCAACTGAGGAGTACTTCCATCAGTATGAGTTCACCAGGCCATGCATAAGGCAGAAAGGATTCGGGCCACTGGAAGATCTCCCAACAGAATTTCAAAATGTCATTCGAAGGCGAGGTTGGGAGAACTTTTGCCAATCACCTCCCTTCAGTGAAGTCTCCTTAGTCTGGGAGTTCTACGCAAACGTCACTGAAGCTCAATAGAACCAAACTAAGGTCTGAGGCAAGATTATACTTTTCAGTCCTGAAAAATTGAATGAGGTCTTGGGAGTGGGACCACTGGAGCCTTTTAAAGAGTAATAGCTAGGGTATTAGCCAAGCATTGAAGAAGTAATCCGGGCCCTAACTACAGGAAATGCTTAATGGACTATTACAGGGCTGGATCAAGCCACATTCCCTACCATATTCTTGAAGCCGGTGCCGAAGATATGGCACCATTTTATTTGTGGCAGCCTGATCCCGACCTCTCACCTATAGGAGGCCTCCCTTTTCCAAACTTACTCACAGAGTTATTTAGGCGAGCCAGGGGGCTGATCCATGGGGATAGCCCGTTAGCCAAAACCAATCCTCTCGACCTTGCCATTATTACAAGGATATGAAAGGGTAGCGCTCAAGGACATATTGTAGGAGGAATGGAAGAAGAAGAAGATCATGCGGGAGACGAGGCAGGGCCTTCTGAGGCCCCAGTTCTCGAGGCACCCAGACGGGCTGGATTCGATGGGGAACGAGTTTATAAAGAACTCCAGGATCTTCTCCATGGGAAATACGAGCTCTGGACCTACCATTATCAATACAGACGGTATCAAGATCAATTGAACCGGCTTATTTGCGAGGGCCTCGGCATCGAGATGCACATTTTTCGACTATACCGTAGGTGCCACTGCACCTTTTGCAACCGCTACGGTTTTCATTCCAGCGTGATAGTGGTGGCAATGACGTTCCCCAAGTGGACAGGAGGAGGTAAGACTCCTATGTCTTATCTCCTAGGTATGTGTTTGATAGGTGTAAAATATCTATCTACTTCTAAATTGAATTTGGTAGTTTTCGAGTGTTTTATTTATATTTAATTGCGTTTTAGTTTGTTTTTAGTTAATTCAGGTGTAGGGATGCAAACAAGCGACAAACGAGCGAAAACAGTGGAAAAATGGTGCAGAAATGTTGAAGAAAAAGGGTTTCAAGATCACAAGAGCCACCGCCGCGGCGGTGAGATTGTAGAGAGTGCTAAATTTGAACAAGTCCCACTGCCGCAGCGTAAGGCCACCACCGTGGCGGTGGAAGATCAGAGAGTTTGGATGTTGTTGCACCGCTACGGCGTAAGTCCACTTCCGCGGTGATAAAATATCTGTGAGCTAATCGACATACCCACCACCACGGTAATGAATCCCACGGCCGTAGCGGTGACCTCTACACAACAAAGAAGATATTTTCAGATATTTTGAAACCTTACACCTATAAAACCTTTTCCCCCTATTTCCATGAAGACTCTTGGAGCATGGAACGTCCTAACTCTTAGGCCTTGATCCTTGGCCATTCTTGAAGAAGATATTCATCATCCGGTAAAGAGGAAACATAGCCAGATCGATCTTTGGCTACAGTGGATTACTCCACTTTAAGATTTGATCTTTCTCTCTTTGTTTCTCTTTTTGTACTTTAATGTTTTATTGTAAATGATGATGAATACCTCTTGGTTTAATGTTCCAATGGCCTAGATCATATTAGATTAGATAAATATTAGCTAAGGATCGTTGTAGTTGTGTAAATACTAGTTTGATAGAATATACGTTTTCTTGATGGTTGTTTGTGTTTAAATCTATTTGTGTTCATCATTTTATGACAACTTTAGTATGCTTGTTAAGGTATTAGGGTTGGATTTGAGAATCTAGGGTTTGACACTCGGAAGAGGTAACCTTGGATTCGGACTAGGGTAAACATATCGTTACGATATAACGACCTGGGAGGGTGTTAGTTAGTGTGCAATCGATGATGTTGGGAAAAGACTCATGCGGCCTAGGGTCCTTAAGATATTGAGGGGGACCTCTTCATTGACACAAAATCGTGTATTCCCCCGTCTTACAGTCGGAAGAGGTAGCAGAGGAGTTTTAGAACCGAGATTGTCAGATACCATAAACTCCGTTATTGTTAACTAAAACAAAATCAAACATGAATTAAGTGAACGAAATCAATCCCTAGGTAATCAACTTAGTTAGTATTAACCCACTAATTGTAGTTTAACTTAGTTTTAATTAGTTTAATTTTAAAATCATTTCTTTAACCGTCTGGATAATAGGAGACTATACAAATTGCGATATTGAATTATTCAACCCGTCCCTGTGAGAACGATATTCGATCTTAAACAATCTACTATATTAAAATTAGACCTCGTGCACTTGCGAGTAATCAATACGCGAGCACGTAACAAACGCTACAACGTACAATGTTTCAACCCAATATTTTGTTCATGAATGCTATAAATAGTTATTGGGTTCGCTGCCTAAACAGTGAGGACACTGCCATGTTTAAGTTTGGGGGGGGGGTGTTCATCCATTTTTTTTTTGGTAGAAGAAAAATGAACAATTTTTTGATGTATTTAATTTAGATGTTTTATGTTTTGTAGACTTTAATTAAATAGTTAAGTTCTAGTTTAAT
Source organism: Eucommia ulmoides (assembly GCA_016647705.1). Lineage (NCBI taxonomy): Eukaryota > Viridiplantae > Streptophyta > Magnoliopsida > Garryales > Eucommiaceae > Eucommia > Eucommia ulmoides. The sequence continues at coordinate 47,260,536 of CM028339.1, read as the reverse complement.
TTTCAAGTTTTTGCATGATTAAATGCTTAGTTTTGTTCATGTATGTTAGTATTTAGATTTAATATAGTATTGTGTATGTATGAAGTCGTATATCCTTGATGAGTTGTTAAATTCGTCTAGGGCTATTTCCTGATGATGACAATTATGTCTCAATTGTATATCGAGGTCAGGGATAATGCTAGTCATGTGTGTTTTGTATGGTTAACATGTCGATTAGGTAAAAATTATTATGATAATAAAATCTCATGATCGCATGGACTCAGTGTATAATTATTTGAATAATTTGACGTTGATTATTCCGTAATAAGTTCATGACAGAATCCCTCGTTACCCTGTCGAAGTCGATAATCTTTTCAATTCTGAACACGTTTCAATACTCTATTCAATTAAAATTTTCCAAACTATTGTGGCTAAGCCTAAAAGTCAAAATTGAGTGATATCAAGTAGCATAAACTAATGCTACTTGAAGTGAGCGATTGAGGTTTCGGAAGAATTGTTATTGGTTCAGTATTAATGTATTCACTTGTCATTCTTTTTGCACACCCCTAAAATTGTACAAATTCGAATAAGGAATAAGTTTGGGGGTGTGACAATGTTTGTAAAAATAACAAATAATTTTTTTCTTTTTTTTTATGTGAATATAGTTTTTATTTTAATTTCTTTTGACAAATGAATACAAAGTTCTTAAATTCTTGTTCAGGGTTGTGTTTATGTGGGCTTATGAGAGAAAGATAGTGACAAACGTTTGTGCCTCGGGTATCGTTTAATCTCAACGATTTTCTGTTTTCTATTCCTGCGATGCCCATGGTCATTCTCCAATGCTTGACCAAGCCCTATTGATCTCTGTGAATATCTGAACCAACATTAGTGGATAGTCGAGCCCAATCAACCGCATGGTTTTCTTGAATCATTTATGGTTTAAGTCATGAACTTGTCTACTAAATGATGCAATCTGGAGTTTGGTTAGTTATACATTTGAGCTCTCACACATACACACATTTAAATGGATCTAGAAGGGTTTTTATTGATATTGAGTGTTGAAATTCTAGAACACCACTTGGTGTGTATTATTTCCCGAACTTGATTAGATTGAGGGCTATTGAGGGAGGACTAACTTGGTTTCTTTGATTGAATTTGGAACTCGCATACATATACTTCTTGTTTGTTAAAGTTTTTTTTTTTTTTTTTTTAGATTAGTCGTAAGTTAATTAGGGTAGTTAGTTTAATTTAGTATTAGGGTGTTTTGCTCGTGGACTAGCAAAATCCCAAGTTTGGGGGTATTTGATAGGTAGAAAATACCTATCTACTTTTAAGCCGGATTTGGTAGTTTTTGAGTGAATTAGTAATATTTAATTGCATTTTTGTAGTTTTTTATGTAATTCAGGTATAGGGATGCAAACAAGCGACAAACGAGCGAAAACGGTGGGAAAACATTGAAGAAACATTGAAGAAACAAGATTTCAAGATTACAAGAGCCACCGCCGCGGTGAGAAAGCCACCGCCGGGGCAGTGAGAATGCAGAGAAGTGCTGAAAATACACAATTCCCATTGCCTATGTGGTATGGACACTGCCTAGGCGGTGAAAGTGCAGAAAGTTGGGAACTGTTTCACCGCCGTGGTGGTGGGCTCTGCACAGCAAAATAGATATTTTTAGATATTTTGAAGCCTTGCACCTATAAATTCCCATTCTCCCACTTCCATTAAAATGGATGGACACTCTTGGACACCCCTAACCTTAGGAGGTGATCCTTGGCCATTCTTGAAGAGGATATTCATCATCCGGATAAGAGGAAACATTGACAGATCGGTCTTTGGCGACAATGGATCACTCCACTTTAAGATTTCATCTTTCTCTCTTTGTTTATCTCTGTGTAATTTTATGTTTTATTGTAAATGATGATGAATCCCTCTTAGTTTAATGTTCCAATAGCCAAGATCACGATAGATTAGATAAATATTAGTTAGGGATCGACGTGGTTGTGTAAATACTAGTTTGATCTAATATATGTTTCTTTAACGGTTGGTTGTTTTTAATTTTGATTGTGTTTATCATTTTATGACAACTTTAATATGCTTGTTAAGGTATTAGGGTTGGTTTTGAGAATACAAGGTTTGACACTTGGGAGAGGTAACCTTGGATTCAAACTAGGGTAAACACATCGTTACGATCTAATGACCGGGGAGGGCATTAGTTAGTGTGCAATCGATGATGTTGGGGCAAGAATTACGCGGCCTAGAGTTGTTAAGACGTTGAGGGGGACTTCTTCATTGACATGAAGTCGCGTATTCCCCTGTCTTACACTCGGGAGAGGTGGCAGAGGAGTTTACGAACCAAGATTGTCGGATACCATAAACTCCGTAATTGTTTACATCTATTTTAACCACTATTTCTAACGGTTGACCGATTGGATTAGTAGAACTCCACTTTAATTCCAAAAACTCACTATTTCATTAAGTCAACGGACCCCTTTTGTCGGTTGATCGAATTGACCCAAAAACACAACTTCTTATACTTTAAAACACATTTTTCAATTAGGTCAATTATCAAATTCGTTACACATCAGGAGCACATAAATATTTCAATTTAGGATCTTAAACTTATCACTTCTTATCATGACACACATAGAATTAATAATTAATTACACTTTGCCCTCTTTGGTTAGACCGTTTTGCACTTACCCCTGTGATACGTTTTCACCACTTACCCTCTGTGCTAGTGGACTAAATTGTAACGGTTAAAAATTAACAGAACTGAGGGTAGTTTTGACCTTTTACTTTAAAAATAAGGATAATTTCGTCATTATTTTTCATCTAATTCACAAGGATCTATTTAAAGAATTATCCAAAATTTAAGGGTAAAAAGTGTAATTTTGTTTCTCACCCTTTATCTCTCTAAAAGTGTAATTTTGTTTCTCACCCTTTCTCTCTCTATCTCTCTCTCTCATTTCACAAAACCAATAAGCTCTGAAACTAGGGCTGTAAACGAACTGAGCTGTTCATAAACAACTCGGGCTCGGCTCGAAAAAAGCTCGTTCGAGTTCATTTATTAAAATAAACGAGTTGAGCTCGAGCTCCTAAAAATGTTTGTTTAATAAAAGCTGATCCAAGCTTGTTCGCAAGCTACTCATTTGTTGTTCGTAAACAAAGCCAAAACGAGTCGAGCTTGTTTGCAAGCTCATTTATATGTTCGCAAACAATAAAATATTTATTATTAATAATATATATATCTATTCATACACTAGAAGGGTTTCATTCACTTTTATTCCCAAATCAGTCGTCTCCTCCCTCTCCCGCCCCCGCTTTGGTAGACTAGTACTCTCTCTCTCTCTCTCTCTCGGCTCTTGTCTTCTTTATGCTTTGAATCATGCTTATATGTCACAATAACCGAACTGTGCAGAGGTTCCTTGTCTCTTGCATCTCACCGTAGCAGCGCCGCTATGATTCTCGCCTCTAAACCTACCTCTTATTATCACCGACATTTTTCTCACCAGAGCCAACTTTCTCGCACATCTCGTCGTCTCTCGTAGTTAATGTCTCTCTCTCTCTCTCTCTCTCACACACACACACACACACACACACACACAGACACACTAGATAGAACAAACCGTGCTATCTGTTTTTCTTTTCATCCAATCGATGTCCATTTCTTTCTATTTGTGTCACTACCACCACCTTTGTGGCTATGCCACTGTAGACCGACGTCACAAAACCCTAATTTTCTAGGGAGTTGGAAGTGAAATTGGAAATGGAAACTCAAATTTTGATTAATTTTGCACATTAATTGTTTTAATGTTTAAAGATTAGAAACTCTAGGGTTTCATTTTGCAATGCATTTGTGGGATATTGTCATTAATTAAGCCCCCATTTGGCAACCGTTTCCATCCCATAAATTCTCATTCCATGCCAAAAGTTTTGGGATTTTTGTCTAGGAATAGTATTTAGTAATTTTTGTTTTCGTTCCCATTTCATTTCTATTTGAGAATTGTGCCCATTTTTTTTTCTTAAGAAATAGAAACGAAAAAAAGTTGTTTCTCATTATTCTCATTCCATTTCCATCCCATTTTCTTCCCACTTCATCCCAACCTCACTTCATCGATCAATAACCAAGAAAATCGTCTCCTCCTCTTAGTTCATCGATTTCGCCATCGATTCGTCGTTCTTCTTGCTATCATTCGTGCTTCTCTAATCTTCATCTCCTCCTCCCATGTTCTTGGTCGTCATCGTCTTCATCTTTGTCGCCATCACTTTCATGGCCATCGTCTTCACCTTCGTCAGCAGCGTCGAACCCTATTTCATCGCCATCGTCTTCGCCTTTGTCGAAATCAGTAGGGTTTCGATTGATTTTTTGAAATTGATTTTGAGTTTCGATTTTGAAATTGAAACTCGGAATTGATTTTGATTTCAAGTTTGAGATCGAAACCCTATGTCAAATTTGTTCGAATTTGGTCGGGTTTTTTCGAAATTGTTGTCTACTCCGTGTTCGTCGTCCTCGACTTCATCCTGGTTCGTCGTCATCTGCTTGGAAATCAATTTTGATTTCGAGTTTGGAATGGAAACCCTATGTCGAATTTGTTTGAATTTGGTTAGGTTTCTTTGAATTTGTTCGGGTTTCTTGGATTTTCAAAACCCTATTTTAAATTTCTATGAATTTGTTCAAAATCGATTTCGAGTTTGTTCGAATTTGTTCGAGTTTCTTGGATTTTTTTGAATTTGTTCTTGAATTTGTTTTTGGATTTGTTCTTGGATTTGTCTTGAATTTGTGGTTTAGAGTTTGTTCTTGATTTCTTGGATAAAATCGTTACCAAAAGCGATTCTGTTCTCAGATAAAAAAAAAAAGAAATTGTCGTTACCAAATGTGATTCTGTTCCAAAAAAGGAAACAAAATTTTCATCCCATCCCATCCTACTACATAGGATGGGCACGAAACGGTTACCGAACGGGCCCTAAGTTGTCTGAGCAGAAAAAATTTGTCAGAGTGTTTTGTGATTTTTTCTTATTAATTTATTAACTTTGCATAGTGATTATATAAAAAATAGAAAATTATTGATCAATATCGTGTGCTTCTAATTGGTGTCGTGTGATCGCTGGAGTCCAGAGAAAATCTAAAGTAAGAGAAACTATTATTTACTGTCTTATGATATTACATAGAAATATTTTTAATTAAGATATCTATGATTATTTTTATTTTTTTGGGTTTTTTTGAAGGATGAAGATTCGGGATACAAAGAGTTCACGATACCTTAATGAGGTTTTGGTATTTTTTCTTGTCTCAATATGTTATATTTGTTTTTGTAATATGTTATATTTATTCTTGTATTTTTTATTTTTTTTTTGGTGATGTTTGTGTTGTGGATAGATTTGGACTACTGGTTTGCATGGAGCTGTTGTAATGGTTTGACTACTTGTGGACTGATTTGGACAGACCTGATTTGGACATTTGCTGTTGTAATGGTTTGGGTTGGTTTTTGGATAGGTTTTATTTGGTCATCTCTTAATGAGATTGATAATTTGATATATTTTTGTCTTTCGTAATTTGTATATTGTAATAGTTTGGTACTGGTTTGGAATTTGGACAGATTTGGTTGGGGTTTGGACGTATTTTATTTGGTCATATGAGCTGATGTTTTAAAGTGTTAGATTTCAACACGAGGGTCAATCAATTGATAATTTAATATTTTAGCTTGTATAATTATATTTTTAATTGATTTTTTGAGCTGAAAATTCGATCTCGAGCTCGAAAAGCTTGTTTAATATTTTGAGCTCAAGTTCGAGCTCGAGCTCTTTTTTTTTTTTAGCCGAGCCAAGTTCGAACAGTTAGTTCAAACCTCAGCTCAAGCTCGAGCTCGACTCGTTTAAATTTTAACTTATATAAACAAATTTGTACATCTACTACTCACCGCGGGTCAGCTCGTTTACAACTAGCAAACCAACATCCAAAATTGACCCCTATTTCTCTCTCTAAATGGGTCTCTGTTGCACTGAACCCATAACCATGCTTTTGCTCTGAAACAAACCCACGTCAAAGATACATCTCCTTTAACTTTCAATCTCTCTCTCTCTCTCTAAATGGGTCTTTGCTGCACCCTGTACTTATATAAATGTTTCATCAAAAAAATGAAAAAAAAAAAAGGATTGCTCGTGCGTTGTTTCTGAATGCTCATACCATCAAATGTAAACATTCAGATTTGACGTGATCATATGGTGTGTTGGCCCAATGAGCTACCTGATGAGTAGTTTATTTATCAATAAATCAAGTAATTTTAGATTCAAATATTTGAGTATTTTCAATCACTTTTTTTAGTTTAATGTGTTTTTGTATTGTTTTATAGGATTTTGAATAAATGGGTAAAAAGAGGCAAAGTCGGTATAGGTGTAGTAACTTCAAGTCCAATGTTTAACATGATTCCATTAGATTTTGGAAAAACTCAAAACATGTTAGTTGTATATCATTTTCTTAGGGTTCCATAGGTTTTCAAATCATCTCAATCGGAGTTCGGACGAGAAAGTTACAACCAAAATACCAAAAGGTGTCACTACCGCCGTGGTGACACCACCGCCGCAGCGGTCAAACAACAGAGTTGCTAAACTCTCTGCATTTCGGGAGATAATTTTGGACATTTTGGAAAAACTCAAAACATGTCAGTTGTATATCATTTTCTTGAATTGGAGTACCAATCTATGGCGCCATGGTTTTGGAAAAATCCACTAAGTTTTGGTGACTTGGTGAATAATTCCAACTTTGATAATCAAATGCCACCAATTCCTCCAATGACCAAATGACTTCGTCTGTGGTTAGGTCGTAGAAAGAGGAAGTACTGTTTCCTCCTTCCAGCCATGTTCTGGTTGCGGCTAATAACCCGTTGAGAAAATTCAGGAGTTCACATTCTCTGGGGAACCCATGATTCGGAAACTGGAATAGTAGCTCGTTGTAACGATCCCAAGCGTAATAAAATGGCTCGGAATCTTGTTGAAAGAAATGCATCAATACTCGTCGATCTAACATCTTCAAGTACCCTGCATAAGAAATAAAAACAAAACTACAAACAAAAAATTCTAAACAAAAGAAATGCCTAAATTAAAATCAAGTTATTTACACAAAATATCAACAATAATCTAAAAACAAATCCCCTACGACGGCGCCAAAAATTTGGTGTCGGAATTTTACGTCGCCACTTTCACCACAAGTATGCGGGTCAAGTTTTATAGAATAGTGAATGAGTAGGGTTTTCATATCCACAGGGATTAGATTAGATCGTCGCTAAGTACCGCGATTATCATAACCAGATTTTGTCTAGGCGATTGAATTTTGGGTTTTTGTTTTAAGAATATTTACTAAACTAATAACTAATTAAATTATAATACTAATGATGATTTTTAGGGGAATAAATTATTTAGGCATTGACTTTGTTCAATTAAACGTGTTCGTTTTAGTCTAGTTTACATTAACGACATTCAAACTATCCGATAATCTAGGTATCGTAAACTTGCTCACTACTTCTCTCGAGTGTAAAGTGACCGAATATATGACTTTGCGTCAATGCCGAAGTCCCTCTCAACATCTATACGACCCTTAGTGACATGATTCTTGACCCAACCTCATGGATTTGCACACTTTCTAAGGCCCTCCCGGGTCGTTAGATTGGTATGATGTGTTTAACCATAGTCTGAATCCGGGGTTATCTCTCCCAAGTATCAAACCTTGTATTCTAAAAACCAACCCTAATACTATAACACAAATATCAAGATTGTAATAAAATGGTAAACACAATCGGATAAAGACAAACAACCGATAACGAAACACGGATTCAAACAAACAATATTTTCATTAACTAATCAACCCTTAAATAACATATGTTTATCTATACAAGATCATCACAAAATATTGAAGATTTTAAGAGAAAAACAACATTACACAACATGAAAATTTAAGAACAAACAGAGACAAGAAGAAAGGAAAGAAAATCTTAAGAGTTGGGTGTTCTACTTCCACCGAAACCGTTCCGATCTTGTTTCTACTTCATCAAAATGTGTTATCCTCTTTGATATTTGATCAAGAAGCTTCAAAAATTTCCAAAATTATCTCCCAAAATGCAGAGATTTTAGCAACTCTGCTGTTTGACCGCTGCGGAGGTGGTGTCACCGCGGCGGCAGTGACACCTTTTGTATTTTGGTTGTAACTTTCTCGTCCGAACTCCGATTGAGATGATTTAAAAACCTATGGAACCCTAAGAAAATTATATACAACTGACATGTTTTGAGTTTTTCCAAAATCGAATGGAATCATGTTAAACATTGGACTTGAAGTTACTACACCTGTACCGACTTTGCCTCTTTTTACCCATTTATTCAAAAACCTATAAAACAATACAAAAACACATTAAACTAAAAAAAGTGATTGAAAATACTTAAATATTTGAATCTAAAATTACTTGATTTATTGGTAAATAAACTACTCATCAGGTAGCTCATTGGGCCAACACACCATATAATCACGTCAAATCTGAATGTTTACATTTGATGGTATGAGCATTCAGAAACAACGCACGAGCAATACTCAAGTGATAGCGTTCCCGCTATATCATCAATCAACCCAAACTTATTACCAATCTCACTTATCCTAAAATTCGCCGCAAGCCATTGAGGGGTATTGTAGGGAAAAACATCTCCTTTATTGATCTTCAAAATATATCTAAGTTCTACTTTATCAAATCTAATTTCAACCCCTTTAACAAATAACCTCATTTGTTCATGTCTAATTGTAAGATTACTATAGAAACTTTTTACCCAATGGGGCATCCATTCATTGCTTCGGGAAATAAAATCGATCCAACCCAAATTACTAACATACTTTTCAAGATCAATATTTTTTTTTTCTTTAATCTATCAAAATCTATAGGTTTACAACGAACGAACTTTCGATTTCCAAATTCATTTTGTATTTTATTTTAGCCTCCTTGTTCTCAAAATGAATATTTTCCTATTTAGGTTTTTTCGGGCAAGGTCTTTTGACTCCAAGCATTTTCTCTCAATAGTGTGTTCAACAACCAATTTTAAAACTCAAAGATCTAACAAGATAAAATAGATCTAACAAAACCCAAGAGAGAGGTAGAAGAACCAACCTTATGATGAAGCTTTTGACACCCAAACAATAGATCCAAGCCCTTAATATTCTAATCCAAACCAAAACGTGAGAATCCCTTGAAGATTTTAGATGAAAACTCTTAAGAGATGAATTGTTTTTAGAGAGAGAAGGCTCAAAACCGAAATGGGGGTGAAATGAGGGGTCTTAGGAAATAAATTCCATAACAGTCGATTGATCGACTATTCTTGGTCAATTAACTAACCAAGGCAGAGTTTACATACTACAGACTCCGTTCCTGTCGATTGACCGACAAGGCCCTTTTTGTCATTTTGTGCATTTTTGCCATATTTGATCAACTATCTAAAATTTTTACCTCTTATTTTGATCTACACATGTTATTTAAAACATTTTCACACCCACATACTCTCACACACACACACACATATCACAAATATCTAATTTAAGAAATGCGAAGCATCGGTCTCCCTAACAAAAATAACATATTTGAATTTCAGAAAATTTGATATACCTGGATCGTCCTTGGGAGCAATTGGAGTGTGTACCTTTTGTGGATTGTTAATTTCAAGCTTGTTGTCCTTTGAATCCACAATTTTTTCTTTTTCTTGATTTACCACTTGATTTCCTCCTTACTTGAATTGGCTTTCTTCTAGATTGGTTCAGTGATAATTTTCTTTCCTTTGTATGATGGTTTGAACTGTTTTTCTTTATTTTTCTTTGTCACCGCCTTATATATTGTCCCTCTCAGGTATTGGTTTCTCGCCATTTGTTAGAGGATAAGGATCAGTTGATTTCATATACCGAACTTGCTGTTTTTTTAACTTTCCACTTTGCATATACTGATTTTTTCTTATGGGTGCATTGAATCTCAACTTCTTTCTTGGCATGCAGTGTTCATTCTATCCTCATGATTGATTAAATCACCGATTAGTACTTGCATAAAAAAATTCTCTCTTTAGTATCCAGTTATTTCTAGATCCAATAGGATAACCATGCAACAAATAACAAACTTTCACAAAATGACCATGTTTTCCACAATAAAAACATTTAGCATTGTTAATACATTTATTCGGATAATTAGTATTCCACACGGGAGCACAGTATTTTCGGTGATATTGAGAAGTTGCTTTAGCAACTATTGGGTTTTCAATAAGTTTAGTTCTCTTAATATCTTTGAATTTATCCGCTGCTCCATCAAACTCCTTTTGAGTCTTTCCAAGTGATTGCTCCAACAAACTAACGTTCACCTATAGAGCAAAATTATTCTTATGCATAAATTCAAGATCATTCTTAAGAATTTGACACTCATTTTCAACAGAATGAATTTCACATGAGCTATATCAAGCTCACACCTTGCATTCTCCAACTCAATCCTTAAGGACTTATTTAACATCCCAAGATTTTTCTTTTTAAAATCATTTTGTTGAAAATAAAAAACATTGGCTTTTAAAATGTCGTTCTTTTCTTCAAGAGAATCGATTATTTCAAACAACTTACCAATTTCAGTTAAAGCATTTGTAAATTCAATAGTTCCAAAATATTTGTCCAAATTCTTCTTCTTAGGAGACTTAGTAGTACTAAATATTTTATTTTCCAGAATTGCAATTTAACAAAAATATAATTAAGGGCAATCAGTGTCTCAATAGCCTTATCTGTAGCATCATTATCACCAAATTTATCATTCTCACTAACAGGATCCGGACTATTAGAGAAAGTAGGAGAGTCTATAATAATACATACGATATCATGATCAGTGCAATCTATATGATTGTGTTTAGCTAGGATTTAAAGCCTATTGAGCTACAACTAGCACTGATTCCAATTGTTGGCCCAATGAGCTACCCAAGAGCCGGGTGAATTGGGTAGTTATAAAAATTTAAACAAATAAATCTTCCAACACTTAATTATCAAATAATCAATTTTTCCAAAATCAATTGTTATCTTCGTTACGCAGCGGATAAGTGTTTAACTAGATGCACACCCAAACATAATTAAAAGAAAGTAATTAATGCAGCTTACCAAGATATATCTCGGTTCAGCAAGCTAGTCTTACTTTATCCAGTTACATGAGCTCCATGGAGATTTGAAACCTCTAAACCCCTAATTCATTTAACAGTAAGAACCAAACCCTTACAACGATTTTTTTTTTCCAAGCTCAGAATCAACCTTTACAATTTTCCTTTTTTCAGGCTAAGAAATAACCTTCCATTTTTACCAGGTTAAATACTAACCTAATTCTATTATAGAAAGAATCAAAACCTCACAACACACACAAGTATCATTTCCCAGGTGAGGATTGAACCTTTACAATTCACTTAAAATCAATTTAATTACAAGGAGAATGAAGAAGTAGTTCTTTTAAAGGAAAAAGAATAATCTAATCTTTTTATACCTAGGACAAAGATCAAATCTCAATATTTTTTATCGAAAAAGATTGAAACCTAGCTACTCTGACTAGACACAAGTTCAATCGTGTCTAATCCTCTTAAACTCATAAATACAAAAAACAAAATATGAATTTTTTCCCACAAGAAACTTCTATTACCTCAATACAGTTATATTCGATTAATGTCCTGAAATTTACAACATGATAGGTACAATGTGAGGTAAATGAATATCTGATTAATAGCAATGTGTAGGTATCACAAATTAAACCACATAATCAGATAAACACACAAAATCGTTTAAAAAAAATTCAGGCTCTTAAATTTGAAAACAATTTTCTAACAATCTTAAATCCAAGCAATCAATAATAATATGAAATAAAAATTAAGAACAATAACTTGGAAAGATCTCACTAGGAAAATACCAAAGAATGGAAACATAATCACAAGAAAGCTCAAGTCGGTGATGCCAAATCTATTAACGCTTTAAATCAAGAACTTAGCACAAAATCTCTCTCGAAAAATCTCAGCAGAATAATATCTCTTAGAAAAGTGTAGGAACTGATGTTCTTGATATATTTTATCTAATTTTCACAAGTCTATATATATATTGATATCCATCCCTCCAACGACTACTTTTCAAAAGATATGCCTTTAAAAGGCACTTTTAGACCCTATATAACATAATCATTCAATTCAGGTTTAATTCACTTAAAAATATCTTTTAAAACTCTCAAATCAGTCCATAAAGTATTTCTCAATTATCAATCAAAAGGATAGGAAGTATTTAACTACTTAAATTGAGATAATCATGAATTATGTGGATCACATTAATAAGGATATCAAAATATATATACCATATCATCAATGAGATCAGATCCCCAGAAATTCTCCCTTGGAATCATAAAAAAATGGCTACTTTTTGACTGAAATACTAAGTTCCTCAAATCTAAACCGAAACAATCGGTTGATCGATCTCTGGTTATCGGTTGACTGATTGATAAAGCGTAGAAATCAGTCCAAAACCAAACTGTCAGTCGGTTGACCGATCCCTCTTCGATCAGATGATCAATTATCTTAAAGAGTTTCCTCTACCAAACTCCAGCACAGTCGGTTGATCGATTGCCTCCCAATCGGTTGACTGATTAGCTCCCAATCGGTTGACTGATTAGTTCAAAGACTTTATCTTCCAAAACCTTAAACCCATCGATTGGCCAATCGCCGTTGGTCGATTGACCGATTACTGCAGAAACTTCACATTTTGCTTTGAAAACCTCACTGTTTCAAATGGTTGACCGATCTCGTGTCATTAGTTAACCGATTAATGCTGGATGGTCATTTCCAACACCATTTCTGCTCCAAAACCTACAGCTTGATTCAGTTAATCAATTATTTTTCTAGGTTAACTGAAATAACCCAAAACTTCAACTTTTAATTCTTATTTTAATTAGGTCAACTATCATTTTCAATTTTTACATAAGGAGCACATAATAAATTAATAATTAGGATCCTAAACTCTTTCATTTCAATACACAAAAGATAATTCATTTAATAGTGTCATATGTGATCCTAATTCGGGTTGCATTAAGAGTATAAGAGTATTGAGTTATTTTCACCTAATTTATTCAATAACTTCAACACTCTTCATTTCTTCACTGCATGCATCTTTGTACCCCTAACGTTTTCTTCATGATATCTTAAACAATATGAAACTCTTTTCTGAAATACTCAACAAACACATTAGTTTCCATAAAAAACATTAACACTTAATTATCCATCAAAACCTTAGGATCAATAGTTATGCTCAGGGAATGTATTTGGAACCCCAAGATACTAATTCAAAAAGATACCTAGTGTCTATGTAGTTTTGTTTGATGTGGTTGGTTAACATAATATTTTTCCCTTGTCTTTTTATTTTGTTATGTCATGCAAATGAAGTAAGGCTAATGAACTTTATATAAAAAAATCAAAATAAGTAAAATAAAAATACAAAATATTTCCTTTTTAAACCACCATTCAATTTGAAAAATCAACAAGTTTGGTACCAGGGAGGGGGGAATGAAGGTTTTTTTTCTTCTTCTTAATATTAGTTTAAGACGCGATGGCAAAACTTATGTAAAAAAAAATTAAAATTTTTAAAGTAAAAGACTTTCCATTTATTTTGGAAAGGTTTTCTTTATTCAAGAAAAGAAAAATTTTAAGACTACGAAAAACATTTTGTTATTTTTTTATTGGTGAAGAAAAATTATAATAAATTATTTAAGGAAATGTTTTTTTTTGTTTTTTTGTTATTTGTTTTTTCTAAAAACATATTTCTTAAGAAGAGACAAGAGTTTTAAAAGAAGAAAAAATTAATTTTATTTAAGAAGAAAAAATATTAAAAAAAATAAAAGAAAAGAAACACTTATTTGAAAGAAGGAAAAAATCTTAAAGAACATTTGTGGACTTTTTGACAAAATATTATTAAATAAAAACAAGGTTTTTGAAGGAACTTTGAAAATTTGTTTTTTTTTTTAAAAAAAATAAAAAAATAAAATTGGGTTGAAAAATTATTTTTTTTTGTGTAAAGAAACAAACTTGTTTTAAAACTAAAGGGAGAAAAGAGTTTTTAAGAAAAAGAAAACACTTTTGTCAAACCAAACTTTTGGTCTTCTTGTGAAGAAGACATTTGAAGAGGAAAGGTGCAGAGCAAAAAAATGAATGACACTAAAAGTAAATTCAAGAAAGTAAATTTGTTTTGTGCCTTCTCGAAGAATAGCTTGTGTTTTGTAAGAATCTGACTGCTTTTGTTTTCATTTTTCTTTCGTTCGTCTTTAGTTTGACAAGAAATGTAAAAAAAACAATGGAGTTTTGACAACTTAGCTTGCTTCTATGGAAGGTAGTTCCACTTCTCTTTTTATTTTTATTTTTATTTTTTTTTATCTATGTCATTTTTGTTGAAATTCTTGTAAGAGACTAAATCCTAATTTTTGAGAAGTATTTCTAGGGAGAGAAAGTGTTCTTGATATGTAGAGAAAGATCATGCATACAAGACCACGTGAATTAGCCAATGAAAATAAAAGGCCACCCCTATTTATAGGGGCGGTCATCTACACACTTCTTAGGGTACACGCCCTGGGGAGTGAGTGGGCCTCCTATGACAGCTTCTTGTTAGATCATTTGATGGGGGGCTACCCTTATTCGTGAATTACACACTTTAGCCCCCCAATTAAGGTAATGGAGATTTGACTTTGTGATTTGACCTTCCCAAGTCATGCCATTAAAGGAAATTATCTTGAGGACTTCTTAGGGTGCTTTTGGGGCACTCCAATTTTAGGATCCAAGGCTTCCTCTGATTCTCGAGAGATGCACATTAAGTGATTTTTACGATTTAGGAACTTTTTTGTCAATTATATGTGATTTTTTTCTTGAAATTAAAATGACGAAAGTGAAATTAAACTATCCAAATTAATATTAAGAAGTTAAATTTCAAAAAAGAAAATATTTTTGGTCTTCAATTAGATAAAGCGAGCGAAAAAATACAATTTTTGGACTAAAATGAAATGTAGTTGGAATTGGTAAAATTTCTTAAAATTAAAGGGTGAAAAACCAAATTAATAATATCCTAAATGATATTATATGAAAATACACCTTCAATTTAATCAATTTAGTCCTCAATTAACTTTTAGAAATTTTGATTTTGGCACGAAATTTTATTGCTTTGCCAAATTCATCCTAACTGCTGATTTTTTTGTATTTCTTTCAAAATATTAAGTAAAATTTATACACTTGAATCTAAGGCAGAAATTTGTGCCTAACATAGTTTAAAGTTTGACCAAATTTGCACTTTAGACCCGACATTGTTACAAAACGAGAAAACGAGTGGGACAAAAGGCAATGTCTACACACATAAGAACAAATTATTTTCCCTACAAGATGAGATTACTATAGAATATCTTCTCCCAGTGGCTAAATCAACATTTGTTAGTTACTAAAAATTAATTTCATCTCAACCTTCCGAACTTAGTCAGCACATCGATTCCTCTAGATGAAAGTTCTATAAAGTTTATGGGCCTACTATACACCACATTTTTTTTGCTAAAGTCAATTTAAAGCTTAACTTGATTTTCAAAACTTAAGAATTTGTCCTTATCAAATGAATTTCTGGAATATCCCTTATTTTTCCTAGGAGCCATGTAATCATAGTTCTAAGTATCGACTGTTACATACCGTAACGGCTGATATGTAACAAAAATTAGCCCCCTCCGATATGGTTATAGGGCCAATACTAGACTCTAGGGCCGATTCACACAGTATCGAGCCGATACAGACCGATATGGGTGCGTAATGGGGTCTGCTCCCATTACACTGAGGCGTAACGGTCATTACAAGCCTTTCGCTAATACAACTCACTGAGAGAGTATAGAAAGAGAGCTAAGAGAGAAGCGCCTAATTTTTAGAGAAGTTGACGATGGTGGCTATTTCGATCGTCGTTAAAGTACTGTGTCTGAGCTTCTCCTTCGCCATACCTTAAATTGAGTCTTCTCATTTACCATACTTTGAATTTGTTTTGTGATACATATTCAGTAGCCGATCTTTATCAACCTTCACTTCAAATCGAGCCTTTTTCTTTGAGTTTTGAGAGAGAGAGAGAGAAAAAAAAAAAAAAACTTTGAGAAATAGAAAATTGGCATTGGTGGTGGCTAGTGTTGATACAAATAAGAGAGAGAAAGAGAGAGAGAGAGAGAGAGAGAACAAATATCCACTAGGCATTGGTCTTATCTTGACACTTTATCTCGTATGTTAAAAATACATAAACCACCCTATAAGAATTCTAAAATGTGATTTAAGCCCAAATGTCAAAAATTAGCATTTTAAAATATTAATTGACTCCCAAATTTTTTTAAGTCAAATTGAAATAAATATATTAACCATCAAATTTTTTTAATAAAAATTTAAAACTACACATTTGTTTATACTTTATATTATAAATATAAATATATATATATATATATATATATACACACACACACACACACACACACGTGTGTGTGTGTGTGTGTGTGTATGCGCACGTGTGCGTGTGTGCAATGATGTATATATATTTTGCAAATTTTAAAATAATTCACATATTTTGTTTAATTTTAGGCTTTAACCCTAGAAAAAACAATTTGTTTCAGTAGTACGATGATTTTTTTTATCTTTTTTTTCATATCTGTTTTGTGTTATATATGTATTTAAATGTCAAAATATATATTAGGATGTGTTTATTAATTGTTAAATGAGTAAAACAATTACTATTACTGATTTTTTTATTCACGACCGTTACAGCTGATTCCTATTACGGACAAGTTGATACTCCCAATACCATTGCACCGCGACCGTTATTGTTATGTAACCTGATACCACGATTTAAAACCATGTATGTAACAGTCACCATAATTAAAGGACCTCTATGGATGAAATCTTAACACACTACTCTTGATTTAACAACTCTAAACGAAATTCTTGAGAATAATTGAATAATAGATTTGAATCTTAATAAGAATGATGTATTTGAAAAAGGAAACAACAAAACAATTGGCAAAATATTCTTGGATTCAATTTTTCATTCTCTTCAAAATTACTAGATCTAGCATTTTTTAGCAAAGTTTCTTGAGTTTATATGGATATGGAAGAACTAGTAGGTTAGAACCCAAGAGAGATAGTGAAAGAGTTCAACAAATGAGACTAAAAACCTAAAATTGTGAAGTTAACCCGTCAACAGTTGGTCGATCAGATTATAGGGTGGTCAACTATATCAAATCTATTTAATTTCCTTTAAACCCAACTACACAATTTTGATCAACCAATTACCTAGGAGATCAACTAGATATTTTTGTTATTTTTAGCCTCCTTCTCAAGTAATCTCATAATTACTTTATTTAAAAACTCATTTAAAATGTCAAATTAAAATACAAAAACTACTAAATAAAAATTAAGCTTAGAAGATAAGTTTAATGAATATAATAATGTGATGCATTTGCCCCCTAACAAAATTTATATATTTAAACTTTTAAAAAAATAGTCATACTTTTTTCATCAATGGGAGCTAATGGCATGTAGACACCGCATTTTGTCCCACCAATTTAGTATCGAATCGAAAGTATAAGTTCAGATAAACTTTAAACTCAGATTTAAAGGGAATTAATTTCTATCTTAGATTACATTGGACACTACAGAAAAACAACAAATAATACAAGAAAACATAAAATTGTTAATTTGACTAAATTCGGTATAAACCAAAGTTTCGAGTCAACCTCGAAATTCTTAAAGTTAAGGGGGACTAAAATGACATTATTTAAGGTTTATTTTCATGAAATCACATTTACTAAGAATAAAAATTAGTTACTACCCTTCAACTTAAGGATATCTCACCATTACCTTTGTTACCCATTTCAACCCCTGAAACTTTTACTATCATCGTTTTCATCTTCTTGACACCAAAAATACTTTTCTAATTTTTCATTTAAAGCAATAATTTCCATAAATAAATCCAAAACCTTGATCAAGTCAAGGAAACTATTGTGACAAGTCTAATCACCCAAACTAACTAGTGCTTAAGATTCGATTCGAAACCATCCAAATTGAAGTCATCATGACAAACATTCAAAGCCCATCACATCAAGGCCCCCATCATGCATTTAATGACTCATTAATAAGCATCAAATGAAAAGATCTTTCCAAGATGTTTCTACCAAAATATCTAGGATGGAAACTTAGTTACTTGAAAAGTAACTAACGGTTACAAAACTAACCGAATCGGTTTCCTATCAAATCATGCCATAAAATGATCGATCAAATCAACCTCCCATCAAGAATTTAATGATTGAACCAACCTAGGGACACTACATTCAAGGAATCAATATACTTTGATTAAAATATCTTAGAGAAACCAAGTTACTTGAAAAGTAACTAAACGGTTACAAGACTAACCAAATCATTTTCATTCCATCAAAGGCATTTAAAGACTATCAAGTCAAACATTAAATAAATCATTTAATGTGAATATGACAAGTGGGGACTACATACATTGAATCTCCAATGCATTTAATGCAAAGTAACCGAAACAGTTCAAGTAACTAGTGCTTAGCAAGCAAACCGAACCGAAAAATATCCCATCAAACATTAAATATCTCATGTGAAATCTAATGATGAAAAATGATTGCTAATGATGACTAATCATTACCAATCATAAGTAATGATTGCCAATCATTAGCAATGATTACTTGAAAAATTTTAAAATTTTGTAATCATTACAAAATCTTAGTAAATCTTCAAGATTTGTCACAAACCATCAAACTAGAAGACATCAAAGGGTCACAAACCAGCCTGTTACTTCAAGAATCTCTCAGGTCTAAGGAATTCTCAAGCCTTCTACTTCAAAAATACCATGAAATTCTGTCAAAATAGCTTCCTAAATGTGTTCTTGAGGATCTTGGAGGAAGATTTCAAGAAGTTGTCGAAGAACGATCAAGAACAACCGAGAAGATCAAAGGATGAGAAGAATGAAAATACTCAGGGAAAGACCACTCCCCTAAGTCAGGTGAGTCCTCTTAACTGTTATTTGATTGTTGCTTAAATACTATTATATTGCTTGTATATAGCGTATTTGGTTAGTTCTTAGATGCATAGTTCATGTACATAGTGTATATTACAAAAAAAAAAAAAAAAAAAAAGTTAAAACATCAAAAAGATGTCAAAGACATCAAAATATGTCAAAAATATCAAGAACATGTCAAGAAAATGACAAAAACATCAAGCACACGACTGACTGTGTATAGCATCTTTGATTCTCTCAAGAACACATGAAACCAAACCCTAATGAACTCAAAACAATAAAAACCAGTTCATCTAAAGATGAACTACGTATTAACCTGATTCTCAGTTTCTAGAGATATGTAGGCAACCCACACACAGGTTTGGTCACTTGTTTAAACAAAATCATCTTGAAAAGGCGAACTACATTTCAACCTGATTCCCCATGAAAATGGGAATACGTAGACAACCTTTACAAGTTCTGTCGACAAAAAAATACAAAAAATATTTTTCATTAAAAGTTTTTTATTTGTTGCTGCTGATAGATAATAAATATTTCTTTTTTTCTTACATCAAAAATTCATAAAAGGACGAAAAACATTAAAAAAAAAGAATTATTGTGTTAAACAAAACCAAAAGAAATTACTTAGACTTTGTTTAAACATGAACATCAATCTATACTGAGGTACCGTCTTCTAACGGGTGTCTTTCGGTGCCTAACACCTTTCTTGGGTATAAGTGACCCCCGAACTTTAAAGAAATATTTGGTAAAAAAACAAATGCTTTTTCAGTGAAAACTTGGGCCATTTTTAAACAATTTTTTTTTTTTTTTTTAAATTCCAGTGACCTAGCACACAATTTAATCCCATCTTAGATGGAGACTCCTTTTTAAACAAAAATCCCGACACAAAGAACCTTTCAAAAGTGGTGCCTAGAAAAGCCCCCTCAAACATGTTTTCAAAAAAGAACGAATTTTGAAGGATTTCGAGAGGGAGGAATGAAACTTTGTTTTCCTCTTCTTCTAATTCTCTACGTCCTCTGTTTAAAAAATCTGGGGTGCATCATAGTGCAGGTTTCTTAATTTGATAATATCAACACAAGTTTCGGTTTCCTTTATCAATTGATGAGTTGTTTTGACTTTCTAAGATAAAACATGTTGATTCACCTTGATAATGTCTCATTTTTGTAATGCCACTTCTGGTTCATCTTCAGTAACTGGCTCTTTTCCATTCGGTGATACTTAAGATTGACCAATCCTGTTATGATTTGTAATGATTTTATACACCGATTTCTTTCAATTTTGAAATTGTACTCATTTTCAATGATAATTGTTGGTTTATCTCCCAAGCTGAAGTTCTGGCTTTCTAAAATCATTTACTTTACAAATATCATATCCATTCATCATCCTAAGTCCAGCAAATATTGCATCCTTCTTTTTAAACTATTCCCATTCATCCTCCTTGGCCTAGCAAATTTGTTATTCATACCTGCATGAATGTTTTCTTTTCTAGGTATTCAGTTTTTCCGGATCCAATTGGGTAACCATGTAATTGATAACACCACTTTTCAAGGTGACCAAATTTTCTACAATAATAGCATATAAAATTATTTGAGTGCTCCTTAGGATAATCAACTATCCGTACAGGGGCATGATATTGATGTTGATGCAGAGGAACTACTTCAGGGTCTATTGGTTTTTCAAAATCTTTCGTTTTCTCAAAATTATTTAATTTATCAACTGTCTCATTAAGCTCCTTTTGAGCCTCTTCAAGTGAATGTTCCAAAGAACTAACATTCATCTGAAGACATAAATATTTTTTATACATAAATTTAAGATCATTTTTACGAATTTGATAATCATTATTAACTTAACAAATTTCCACAAGAGCTCTATCATGTTCACACCTTACATTATCTAATTCAACATTTAAAGCCTCATTTAATTTTTCTATATTTCTAAAATTGAAACTCCTTAATTGAAGCTTTGAAAAACATTTCATTCTTCAAGGGATTCAACACTTTCAAAAAGGATATTTATCTCGGATAGAGCATTTGAAAATTTAGTAGTTTCAAAATATTTATCTAGATTCTTCTTTTAAGAGATTAAGAAGTATTAAACATTTCATTTTCAAGGGTAGCAATTTTCTATGAAAGCTTTAAATTTTCTTTATGAAAAACATATGTAAGAGCAATCAGTTTCTCAATAACCTTAGCAACAACCTCATTATCAGTATCTCTATCAATGCCACTAACATAACATTGATTCTCAAAACAACCAACGATATTCATTAACTATAAGAATCACACAAAATATTTTCTTTGATGCAATCCATGTGACCGTGTTAGCTAGGATGTGAAACCTATTCAGCTAAACCAGTTTTGGTACCAATTGTTGGCCCACAGACTTATCCAAGAGGAGGGTACAAAAATTTAAACAAATAAATTAACAATAAATCAAATCACCAATTTTCCTAACTAATTATTTATCTTTAGTGAAGGCGCAAATGTATTTAACAAAATGTACAACCAAATAAGTAGGGATATAGAAATTGAACACACTGATTTATCTTGGTTTGGTAAACTACCCCTGTCTATGTCCAGTCCCTTGAGCTCCTGTAGATATTTCATAATCCACTAACCTTGATCTCTTCCCCAAGTGGGAACTAAACCCTTACCATAGGTTAAGGACTAATATAATTCTCTTACCAGACTCAAAATTAAACCATTACATTTCCCTTTTACTAGGCTTAGGAAGAGCCTAATTCTTTGGCAAGATAAGAATCAAACCTATCTATCTTTTTATCAGTCTAAAGACTAACCTAATCCTTTTACAAACTAAGAATTAAACTTAAATTTATAATATGTTAAATACTAATTGTTATCCCCTAACAAAGATGGA
This sequence comes from Eucommia ulmoides, assembly GCA_016647705.1. NCBI lineage: Eukaryota > Viridiplantae > Streptophyta > Magnoliopsida > Garryales > Eucommiaceae > Eucommia > Eucommia ulmoides. Next base: position 47,238,596 of record CM028339.1, on the reverse strand, counting down.
GGTCCAATTGACACGTACTTGGTGCACTATGCTACCGGACATGATGTATGCGGCACAAACAAAGGCGTTGGCAACGAAAGCACCAATTTGGTGCATATCGCTAAGCGAACATGGCGCACACAGCATCATGTAGGGGGTTGGCATGGAGAATGCATGGAGGTTGGATCAAGTTCAAGGGTAGACAAATGTTGGGCAGAAGAGTGCCAAAATATGGGCACGATAGTATCTGGGTAGGGTAACGTGGCACAAAACATGAGCAAACAACTTAGTTAATGAGTTAACCATTGGCAGGGGATCACTCTTGACTCCATTATACCACCTCAGACAATTTTAATGTCTACTACTATCACTAAAGTTATTTTGCTTAAAGTAATATAAGGGGTACACCTCTCTTTTAGACCTAAGACAAGGTTGGACCCTATATGAGTCAAAAAGGCATCCTCACAGTAAGGCAAAGTGTATTATAAGATGTAGGCATGATAGAAAGATGTGGATAAGGCGTACCCAACATTCTCGGCATAGGTGAAAATGTCATGTAGTAAACATCGATGAAATATAGCATCAAGGATCGATGCTAGCAGGCATCAAGTGACACCAACGCAAGACACAAGGTGATACTAGGCACATGGCTAGGATCAAATTTCATGGGTAGCAACATGTGATAGGTGTAATTTATCTATTTATTCCCAAGCCGATTTTGGTAGTTTTTGAGTATTTTTATAGTGTTTTATTATGTTTTAATACATTTTTATTTATTTTGTTATAAATCAGGTATTTGGGGAAAAGGAAGACTAAAATGGTCCATAAACGAGCAAGTCAGTGGAAGAACGGTGGAGAAAAAGGGCAAAAATGTCAATATCCTGAACCTGCATCCACTGCTGCAGCGGTGAAAATATAGAGTTGTTGATTCTCCACTGTTGCAGCCTTAAAACCACCACTGTAGCGGTCAAAATGCAAAGAGCTTCACCGCTGCATCGATCACCCTCCGAAAACCCTACCGACTTCTCTACTACTACAACGGTGATCCTACCGCTGCAGTGGTCAGCGCCAAATCGTTTAAGATATTTTAGGATATTTTGAGATATTTTAAATCTTATAAATATCGTCCCTTCTCTCCCAAACAAAATGTAGATGTTTTTGGGAGTCTTGAGAGATCCAAGGCCATTCAACCAAGAGAAGATCATCAAGGCCAAGCGGAGGAAGTGTGCTCGAAGTTGTTTTAGCAATGGATCTTTGGATAATGGCTAGTCTCCTCGTTTCTCTGCTTTATGCCTTAGTTTGGTTGAATGTTGTGAGTATGTTTAGCTTATTTCTAGCTGGATATGGGGCTACGGCCATGTGTAGCTAAACATATATTGTCTAGGGCTTGATTGTACTTCATGAAAACATTGTTTGAATAAATCGATGTTTCGTTAATGGTTGTTCATGTTTATCCGATTGTGTTTACTGTTATTTCATGTTTATATGCTTGTTATGATATACAGAGAATATAGGGTTTAAAACTCAGGAGAGGTAACCCCGGATTTGGACTAGAATTTAAACACAATGCGACGATCTAATAACCTGGAAGGGAGTTAAAAAGTGCGCAATCTGTGACGTTGGGATGAGACTCATGCGACCAAGTATCGTATAAACACTCGAGGGGGACTTCGGAGCTGACGTGAAGTCACATATTCATTCACTTTACACTCGGGAGAGCTAGTAAATAAGATTTCTATACCGAGATTGTTGGATATGATGAATCCCGTTAATGTAAATTAGATTGAAACAAACACATTTAAGTGAACGAAGTTAATCCCTAGGCAATAATTTCTCATAAACGTCATAATTGTATTATAGTATATTAGTATAATTAGTTAATTAGATTAGTATAGTATTTATTAACAAAAATATAAATTTAAGTCTCCTAAATAAAATTAGGTTATGAAAATTAATCTACACCAATCTCTATAGATCCAACAACCTTTACTCTTCTCACTCTACTAAAACTTGACCCGTACACTTGCGGTGAACATAGTGACATATTTACGTGCTACCAGCATGTGTTGGCATGCATGGGTACACAAGAAAGTCGTTGGATAATGTGGGTGGACATCGTGCGTCACTAAAACAAAGGTGGGGTGATCCTAGACGCAATGCTAGGATTGGTATTCATGGAGACAATGTGAAGGAAAACTTGAGCATGAGGTCAAGCTAAAAATACAAAACCTAGGTGCACGACACAATCTGACTCTATGGGCGACATGGCAAGGCATCGACAAATGTTAACGTGACTAAGGGAACGAGATGGAAACTCGGCAGCGTGTTGGTGCAATGTCAAGCAAGCAAAGATACTGGGTTAGAGTTCTAGCTTATGGTAAACTGAAGTGACTGGAAGTTACGAGGCATGTTATACGACGAGGTTTTTATGCTTGCGTATTGACTACTCACAAGTGCACGAGGTCCAGTTTTAATATAGTGGATCTTTAAGATTGGATATCATTCCCACAGGGACAGGTTGAATAATTGAGTACCGCAATTTGCATAGTCCTATATTATCCAGATGGTTAAAGAATTATTTAAAACTAAACTAATTGAAACAAGGCTAAACTACAATTAGTGAGTTAATCCTAACTAAGTTTATTACCTAGGAATTGATTTCATTCACTTAACACATATTTGATTCTATTTTAGTTAACAATAACGGAGTTTATGGTATCCGACAATCTCGGTTCGTAAACTCCTCTGCCACCTCTCCCGAGTATAAGACAGGGGAATACGCGACTTCATGTTAATGAAGAAGTCCCCCTCAACATCTTAACAACTCTAGGCCACGTAAGTCTTTCCCCAACATCATCGATTGCACACTAACTAATGCCCTCCCCGGTCATTAGATCGTAACGATGTGTTTACCCTAGTTTGAATCCAAGGTTACCTCTCCCAAGTGTCAAACCTTGTATTCTCAAAATCAACCCTAATACCTTAACAAGCATATTAAAGTTGTCATAAAATGATAAACACAATCGAAATTAAAAACAAACAACCGTTAAAGAAACATATATTAGATCAAACTAGTATTTACACAACCACGTCGATCTCTAACTAATATTTATCTAATCTATCGTGATCTTGGCTATTGGAACATTAAACTAAGAGGGATTCATCATCATTTACAATAAAACATTAAATTACACAGAGATAAACAAAGAGAGAAAGATCAAATCTTAAAGTGGAGTGATCCATTGTCGCCAAAGACCGATCCGCTAATGTTTCCTCTTATCCGGATGATGAATATCCTCTTCAAGAATGGCCAAGGATCACCTCCTAAGGTTAGGGGCGTCCAAGAGTGTCCATCCATTTTAATGGAAGTGGGAGAATGGGAATTTATAGGTGCAAGGCTTCAAAATATCTAAAAATATATATTTTGCTGTGCAGAGCCCACCACCACGGCGGTGAAACAGTTCCCAACTTTCTGCACTTTCACCGCCTAGGCAGTGTCCATACCACATAGGCAATGGGAATTGTGTATTTTCAGCACTTCTCTGCATTCTCACTGCCCCGGCGGTGGCTTTCTCACCGCTGCGGTGGCTCTTGTGATCTTGAAATCTTGTTTCTTCAATGTTTCTTCACTGTTTTCCCACCGTTTTCGCTCGTTTGTCGCTTGTTTGCATCCCTATACCTGAATTACATAAAAAACTACAAAAATGCAATTAAATATTACTAATTCACTCAAAAACTACCAAATCCGGCTTAAAAGTAGATAGGTATTTTCTACCTATCAAATACCCCCAAACTTGGGATTTTGCTAGTCCACGAGCAAAACACCCTAATACTAAATTAAACTAACTACCCCAATTAACTTACGACTAATCTAAAAACAAAAAAAAAAAACTTTAACAAACAAGAAGTATATGCATGCGAGTTCCAGATTCAATCAAAGAAACCAAGTTAGTCCTCCCTCAATAGCCCTCAATCTAATCAAGTTCGGGAAATAATACACACCAAGTGGTGTTCTAGAATTTCAACACTCAATATCAATAAAAACCCTTCTAGATCCATTTAAATGTGTGTATGTGTGAGAGCTCAAATGTATAACTAACCAAACTCCAGATTATACCTATCACGTTGTAAATTTCAGGACATTAATCGAATATAACTGTATTGAGGTAATAGAAGTTTCTTGTGGGAAAAAATTCATATTTTGTTTTTTGTATTTATGAGTTTAAGAGGATTAGACACGATTGAACTTGTGTTTAGTCAGAGTAGCTAGGTTTCAATCTTTTTCGATAAAAAATATTGAGATTTGATCTTTGTCCTAGGTATAAAAAGATTAGATTATTTTTTTTCCTTTAAAAGAACTACTTCTTTATTCTCCTTGTAATTGAATTGATTTTAAGTGAATTGTAAAGGTTCAATCCTCACTTGGGAAATGATACTTGTGTGTGTTGTGAGGTTTTGATTCTTTCTATAACAGAATTAGGTTAGTATTTAACCTGGTAAAAAGGGAAGGTTATTTCTTAGCCTAAAAAAGGAAAATTGTAAAGGTTGATTCTGAGCTTGGAAAAAAAAAAATCGTTGTAAGGGTTTGGTTCTTACTGTTAAATGAATTAGGGGTTTAGAGGTTTCAAATCTCCGTGGAGCTCATGTAACTGGATAAAGTAAGACTAGCTTGCTGAACCGAGATATATCTTGGTAAGCTGCATTATTTACTTTCTTTTAATTATGTTTGGGTGTGCACCTAGTTAAACACTTATCCGCTGCGTAACGAAGATAACAATTGATTTTGGAAAAATTGATTATTTGATAATTAAGTGTTGGAAGATTTATTTGTTTAAATTTTTATAACTACCCAATTCACCCCGCTCTTGGGTAGCTCATTGGGCCAACAATTGGAATCAGTGCTAGTTGTAGCTCAATAGGCTTTAAATCCTAGCTAAACACAATCACATAGATTGCACTGATCATGATATCGTATGTATTATTATAGAGTCTCCTACTTTCTCTAATAGTCCGGATCCTGTTAGTGAGAATGATAAATTTGGTGATAATGATGCTACAGATAAGGCTATTGAGACACTGATTGCCCTTAATTATATTTTTGCTAAATTGCAATTCTGGAAAATAAAATATTTAGTACTACTAAGTCTCCTAAGAAGAAGAATTTGGACAAATATTTTGGAACTATTGAATTTACAAATGCTTTAACTGAAATTGGTAAGTTGTTTGAAATAATCGATTCTCTTGAAGAAAAGAACGACATTTTAAAAGCCAATGTTTTTTATTTTCAACAAAATGATTTTAAAAAGAAAAATCTTGGGACGTTAAATAAGGCCTTAAGGATTGAGTTGGAGAATGCAAGGTGTGAGCTTGATATAGCTCGTCTGAAATTCATTCTGTTGAAAATGAGTGTCAAATTCTTAAGAATGATCTTGAATTTATGCATAAGAATAATTTTGGTCTATAGGTGAACGTTAGTTTGTTGGAGCAATCACTTGGAAAGACTCAAAAGGAGTTTGATGGAGCAGCCGATAAATTCAAAGATATTAAGAGAACTAAACTTATTGAAAACCCAACAGTTGCTAAAGCAACTTCTCAATATCACCGAAAATACTGTGCTCCCGTATGGAATACTAATTATCCGGATAAATGTATTAACAATGCTCAATGTTTTTATTGTGGAAAACATGGTCATTTTGTGAAAGTTTGTTATTTGTTGCATGGTTACCCTATTGGATCTAGAAATAACTGGATACTAAAGAGAGAATTTTTTTATGCAGGTACTAATCGGTGATTTAATCAATCATGGGGATAGAATGAACACTGCATGCCAAGAAAGAAGTTGAGATTCGATGCACCCATAATAAAAAATCAGTATATGCAAAGTGGAAAGTTAAAAAAACAGCAAGTTCGGTATATGAAATCAACTGATCCTTATCCTCTAACAAATGGCAAGAAACCAATACCTGAGAGGGACAATATATAAGGCGGTGACAAAGAAAAATAAGGAAAAATAGTTCAAACCATCATACAAAGGAAAGAAAATTATCACTGAACCAATCTAGAAGAAAGCCAATTCAAGTAAGGAGGAAATCAAGTGGTAAATCAAGAAAAAGAAAAAAATGTGGATTCAAAGGACAACAAGCTTGAAATTAACAATCCACAAAAGGTACACACTCCAATTGCTCCCAAGGACGATCCAGGTATATCAAGTTTTCTGAAATTCAAATATGTTATTTTTGTTAGGGAGACCGATGCTTCACATTTCTTAAATTAGATATTTGTGATATGTGTGTGTGTGTGAGAGTATGTGGGTGTGAAAATGTTTTAAATAACATGTGTAGATCAAAATAAGAGGTAAAAATTTGAGATAGTTGATCAAATAGGGCAAAAATGCACAAAATGACAAAAAGGGCCTTGTTGGTCAATCGACAGGAACGGAGTCTGTAGTATGTAAACTCTGCCTTGGTTAGTTAATTGACCAAGAATAGTCGATCAATCGACTGTTATGGAATTTATTTCCTAAGACCCCTCATTTCACCCCTATTTCGGTTTTGAGCCTTCTCTCTCTAAAAACAATTCATCTCTTAAGAGTTTTCATCTAAAATCTTCAAGGGATTCTCACGTTTTGGTTTGGATTAGAATATTAAGGGCTTGGATCTATTGTTTGGGTGTCAAAAGCTTCATCATAAGGTTGGTTCTTCTACCTCTCTCTTGGGTTTTGTTAGATCTATTTTATCTTGTTAGATCTTTGAGTTTTAAAATTGGTTGTTGAACACACTATTGAGAGAAAATGCTTGGAGTCAAAAGACCTTGCCCGAAAAAACCTAAATATTAAAATATTCATTTTGAGAACAAGGAGGCTAAAATAAAATACAAAATGAATTTGCAAATCGAAAGTTTGTTCGTTGTAAACCTATAGATTTTGATAGATTAAAGAAAAAAAAATATCGATCTTGAGAAGTATGTTAGTAATTTGGGTTGGATCGATTTTATTTCCCGAAGCAATGAATGGATGCCCCATTGGGTAAAAAGTTTCTATAGTAATCTTACAATTAGACATGAACAAATGAGGTTATTTGTTAAAGGGGTTGAAATTAGATTTGATAAAGTAGAACTTAGAGATATTTTGAAGATCAATAGAGGAGATATTTTTCCCTACAATACCCCTCAATGGCTTGCGGCGAATTTTAGGATAAGTGAGATTGGTAATAAGTTAGGGTTGATTGATGATATAGCGGGAACGCTATCACTTGAGTATTGTCTCATTCATTCAATGATTTTGTATTCTATTGTGTCTAGAGGAGCAAGTCATGCGAATGTTTATGATTTTGATTTATACTTGCAAAAATGAAATTGTTGAGGGTAGAAATCTTTATTTGGTCCAAATTATGATGGAACACATGAAGTATCATTTAAAGTAACCTTTAAGAGTGCTACCCTATGCCGATGTACTTCAAATAATATTCGACCACTTCGGAGTTGAAAACGAGCCGGATGAAATTAAATTCTCCATGGATAAACGTTAGTAATTGTATTTTAATGGGGGTATGAATTCAAGATAAATAGATGGGTGATAAAGAAGGAGGAAGAGAGAAAGAATGGTTGTAGATGAAAAAGAAGAAAAAGAAGAAGAAGAAAAATAAGAAAAAGAAGAAGAATTAAGCTCGGATCAGAAAATGGATATGCTTAGGAATTAAGTTGATGATCTCCAGTAATACGCGGAAATGCTTGATTATAGGATGTACGAGATTGAAAACAACATGGCTGAGATGTGTTGGTCCAGTGAGCTACCTAAGAGGGGGATGAATTGGGTAGTATTAAAAATTATCATAATATAACTCTTAAAAAATTAAACAATTAATATTATCCTAAAATTAATTATTATCTTTTATAGTAGCGGATTATGTGTTATCAACTAGGTGCACACCCAAACAACAAAATATAAGTAATATAAATAATACAGCACAAAGAAATTTATACTGGTTCACCAAACTACTTTTGGCTAATTCAGTCCCCTGAGCCCTACGAAGAGTCGCACCCACTAAACTCAAGATCCCTTTAAAGGTAGTAACAAAACCCTCACAATGATTCTTTTCGCAAGCTCAGAATCAACCTTTACAATTTCTTTTCACAGGTTAAAGAATAACCTCTATCTTTTTACGAGGCGGAAGATTAACCTAATTTTATTACAGGGAGAATCACGACCTAATTCGTTTTATACCTTAGACTCAAGAATTAAACCTCACACAAACACGCTTCAAATATCCTTTTACTCGATAATGATTGAACCGTTACAATTCACTCACAATTCTATAAAGGAAGAATTAAAACTTAATCTTTTTATACTCTAGGCAAATATCAAAACCTCAATCTCTTTACCGGAAGAGATTGAAACTGGCTACCCCTAATTTGACACTTTCAATAGTATCTAATCCGCCCATAACTCACCAATTACAAAAATTGATAAGTTCTTCCCACTCAGAGCTTTTATAACCTCAGATTAATTAATACTCAATTAATGTCCCAAAACTAGTGATAGAAATAAAGTGAGAAAATTCAAAATCTGATTTTAAACAAAAAAAATGGGTAGCAAGCAATTTAGCACGTAATCAGATTTTCTAAACAAATTGTTTCAAAAAATATTTTTTAATAAAAAATCGAAAAACAATTTCGAAGATCAACTTCCAAGAAAATAATAATAATAGCAAATAAGATAATAACTTGGACCAATCTCATCAGGAATCCAACAAAAGAATAATGATTAGAATAGTAATGACACTTCAGATCGGTAGTAGCAATAATCCACAACAAATGTTTCTCAAGAACAAATATCAAGAAAGATCTCACAATACACTCAGTATGATTTTAGAATGATGACTCTCAAGAAGCTTAAGAACTGAAAGACTCTTGAATTTTGGTTGATTTTGATTATTGTATTTTTTAAACCTAAAAAATGCAGGTTTATTTATAGGAGTTTATAACAAGCCCTCTAACGACTAGTTACGATATATATCATGACAAATAATTAATCCATAAGCCCCCTTATATCATTAAGACTCAATCGTGATATAATTGACTTAAATATATCTTTTAAAACATTCAATTAAGTCCTTCAAATTTTTACTAAATATCAATTAGATAAAATAGAAAGAATTAGATGTACCAAATTAAGAGATATCTAAAATACTTGAATCATATGTATAGGAATATTCAAATAGGAGTATCATATCTTAAATATATCCATATCCCTAAGATATCTCAATCAAGTAAACAAATAACGGCTAGTTAACGGCCAGTTTTTGAATAAAATCCGAAATTCCTCAAAACCTGAAACAGGCCGTCGATTGACCAACCAACACCCACCGATCTACCATCTAATTCAAGACATAGCCCAAGACAAAAACTATTCGCCCATCGGTTGATTGCCCAACCTTTATCTATCGACCGAACTATACAAAGACTTTTACTAGTCGACCTACCTGTCGACCTAACGATCCAGAGAGTTTATCCTCTAAGCACTGGTCAACTTACCTATCAATTGAATGATTCAGATAGTTCCATAAGTTGACTCACCTCTTGTCCGAATGATCCAAAGAGTTGGCCTTATAACCTCAGGTCGACTTATTAGTCGACCAACCATTGCTGGAACACTTCTCTCAATTCGATTTTAATTCATTTTCTTCGATTTTTTTGCACATTTGATCGATTTCTTTTCTCGGTTAGCTCTACCAAATTCTTAAATTCAATTTTAATTTATTATCAATGTTTCTTTTTCAATTACACATAGAAGCAAATAATTTAACTAATTAAGATCCTATAAAAAATACACATATTTGTAAAAAAATATTTTGTATCGTGTGTGATCCTAATCGGGAATAATTAAGAGTAAAAATTTAACCTGAGTTATTTTCCATAGGTTCTTCAATTTCTTCAAACTCTTAGTATCCGTCATCTTTGTCAGTCTCTTTAGTATTTAGAATCAATTTCAACTTCTTCATGATAATATCTTTATTAGAACTTATAAACTGAAAAACTCAATAAAATCGTTTGTTCCACCAAAAACATCAACTTTTAATTGTTCATCAAAATCTTAGGATCAACAATCTCCCTCTTTTTTATGATGATAATTAACTTTAATGTTTTCTTCGAAATAAAAATGTAACCACTTTCCCTCTAAATCCGAGAACGGGTTCTTCAACTCGTTGAAAGAAAGTAATGAAAATAATCATAAGATCTTCCACAAAGAACAAATTTCAATATATAATAAACTCTCCCTTAAGGTATTTAACAAAATAATTCAAGCTCCACCTTAAGATATTCATTAAAACATCAACTAATTCTCCCCATTTGTCATCTAAAAAAAAAACATGGGGAAGGGGAACTACAAAGAAACACTACTCTAGGCATACATCGTTATGCCTAGCCATAGCCAAATCGCAAATGATTTTCATAAACTGATCTTCCGCTAATGGTTTGGTAAAAATATTAGTTAGCTAGTCGGAATATCCCTTTTTTGAATGTGATCACGAATAAAGTGATAATCTTTATGTGCGTAGTTCGTGAGTGCTGTGTAGGATTCTTACATAGACAAATAACACTTTTGTTATCACAATAAATCGGAACCTCCTACATATAGATTCCAAAATCATTTAACTATTCCTTAATGTTTAAAATTTGAGCACAACAGTTACCAGCGACCATATACACAGCCTCAATAGTAGATAAGGCTATCGAATTCTGTTTCTTGCTTGACCAAGAAACCGAGGCACGTCCTAACAAATGACATAACTTGCTTGTGCTTTTTCGCTCAACTTTGCAACCGACAAAATCAATAACATATTAATTTAAAACCACTCTCCCTAGGATACTAGAATCCTAGGTCAGTCGTCCCCTTTAAATATCAAAAAATTCGCTTAACCACAGTCAAGTGCGATTCTTTAGAACAAGACTGAAATCTAGACATAAACAAACACTATACATGATATCAGGTCTAGTAGCAGTTAAGTATAACATGCTACCAATCATACCTCGATACATTTTTTCATTAACACTTTTGCTCGTATCATTTTTGTCTATCTATGTAGCCGTTGCCATAGGAGTTTTGTATTCTTTAGTACCATCCAAGTCATATTTCTTTAACAGCTCCTTAGTGCATTTAACTTGGTTTATGAATATCCCCTCTTTAGTTTGCTTAATTTGTAACCCAAGAAAAAAATTCAGCTCTCCCATCATTCTCATTTCAAATTCGACCTGCATTATCTTAGCAAACTCTTGGGAAAGATTCTCATTAGTAGATCCAAAAAATATTTCATCAACATAAACTTATACTAATAGGATATCAGAGTCAGTTTGCTTAATAAATAGTGTTATATCACAAATACCCCTTCGAAAACCTTTTTCGACCAAATATCGGCTAAGTCTCTCATACCAAGCTCTAGGAGCTTGTTTGAGCCCACACAAAGCCTTACAAAGTTTAAATACGTGATCGAGAAATTTATCACTTTCAAATATCGGGGGTTGTTCCACATAAACTTTTTTTGCTAGGAAGCCATTTAGAAATGCACTCTTAACATCCATTTGATATAGTTTAAAATTACGTGAGCATGCAAAAGCGAGTAACATTCTAATATCTTCTAATCTTGCTACAGAAGCATAGGTTTCATCATAATCAATTCATTTTTCTTTATTATAGCCCTGTGCTACTAATCTTTCTTTGTTTCTAATTACCATACCAGATTCATCCTTTTTATTTCGAAAAACCCATTTAGTACTAATAAAAAGATGAAAATTCGGTCTTGGAACAGAACACCATACTTTGTTCCGCTCAAATTAAACTAACTCACCTTGCATTACGGAAATCCAAGATTCATTAGTTAATGCCTCATTTACATTTTTAGGCTCAATTTGAGATAAGAAAACAAGATTAATTATATTTCTAATAAAGGAATGAGTACTTACACCTCTTTCGAAATTACCAATAATTTCTTTTACCGAATATGTCGGCACTGTCTTTATAACTCGTGTTAACGTCGAATGCTCTTCCTTAGCCTCCTCTTCTTTTTGAGACTCCTTAGTCGCATTTTCACCTTGGTTTTGGTTATTTGAAATACTTGCATCATCATCATCCAAAACCTTTCTCGACAAAAATAGATTAGTTTCCTCAAATACAATACGCATAGATTCTTTTACTACTACCGTACGTTTATTGGAAACTCTATAAGCTTTACTATTAGTAGCATATCCAAGGAAAATCCCATAATTAGATTTAGCATCAAATTTATCTAGATTATCCTTGTCATTCAGAATGAAGTATTTACACCCAAATACTTTAAAATAGAAAATGTTAAGAGTCCTACCATTCCAGATTTCATATGGGGTTTTGTTAAACCCTCTATGAATTGATACCCGATTCACCACATGGCAAGCTGTACTTACTGCTTCGGCCCAGAAGTAGGTTGGTAAGCAATTTTCATTAAGTATTATTCTTGCCATTTCTTGAAGCGTTTTGTTCTTCTTTTACACTACACCATTTTGTTGTGGTGATCTTAGTGTAGAGAAGTTATGAGCATAACCATGCTCATCACAATAACTAATAACATCATCATTCTTAAACTCTCTTCCTCTGTCACTACGAATATTAATAATAGAATATTTCTTCTCATTTTAAACACGTTTACAAAATTTAGCAAATACAGAAGTAACCTTATTTTTCTTAGCAAGGAAAAATACACAGGTAAGTCTAGAATAATCATCAACTATTACGAAGGCATGAAACTTACCACGAAGATTAGCAACAGAATTTGGACCAAATAAATTAAGATGCAACAATTCAAGTCATCTAAACATAGATGTGTGCATCATTTTCTTAAATGATGATTCAGACTGCTTTCCTACTTGACATGCATCACATACTTTATCTTTCACAAATTGAAAATCAGGTAGGCCACATATGAGACTTTTCTTAGATAATTTAGAAATTAGCTCCATACTAGCATCCCCAAGTCTCCTATGCCATAACCAACTATTTTCAGATAAAGAATTCAAACAGGATAAACTTTAAGAAGTAAAATCATCAAATGAGTAGGTATAAACATTCTCAAAACGTGATGCAACTAACAAGATACTACTATCACGACCATTCTTAATAATGCATTCATCATGATCAAATATCACATTATAGCCCTTGTCACATAATTGACTCTAAGCAAATTATGTTTGAATCTATCAACTAATAACACATCTTTAATAATAGTAGTACCATTACCGATATTACCTATACCAATAATTTTACTCTTTGCGTTGTCTCCAAACGTCACATGACCTCCATCCTTAGGTGTAAAAAATGTGAATTTTAATTTATCTCCTATCATGTGTCGAGAACAACTACTGTCTAGGAACCATTTGTCCTTACTTATTGATATTTTTAGAATAACCTGCAAGGAGTACTTCAAATAGTTCCTAAGTGGTACCCAATCTATATAGGTCCAATCTTGTTAGTCGGGACAATTTAAGTTCTTTTTGGAACCCAAACTTGTCTATAGTTAGATATTTTAGCAAAATATTTATGAATAGTATGCCCCATAACATTACATTTAAAACATCTAACAAGAACTTTGGTTTCAGAATTTTTTTTTGAAAATGTTTTTGTTTAAGATTTTTTTGAAATCTAATATTGGCTTTATCAAAAATACCACGTGAACTTCCCAAAAGTATTTTCAAGTTATTCTCACTGCCGGTGAATTTGAGAACAATTAAATGTAAATCCAACATCTTGGATTTTAATTCATTGTTTTTAGATTTGTAGTCCATTACTTGCTTGTTTAATGTAGTAATTGTTCTTCGAAGGGCATTTATTTTAGAACACTAATTTTTATAATCATACGAAAGTTCTTGATAAACATCAAATAATTCATCAAAATCTAATGGACAAAAACTTGAACATTTTGTTACCTCACCACCAGTGGCCATCAATGCAAACATGAACATTTCTTCACTTTTTTATTTTTCAAAGCTACTTGATTCGGTATTATTCTAAATAGCCTTCATAAATATCTTCTTTCTCTTCTTTCCTTTCTTCTTCTTCTTCTTCTTCTTCTTCTTCTTCTTCTTCTTCTTCTTCTTCTTTTCTTTATCCTTCTTTGGTTTGGGACAATCAGTTTGAAAGTGACCTGTCTTGTGACAGTTGTAGCATTCTACATTATTCATGTTAATGTTTTTTCTCCCACGGAATGTACGCCGAGTCATTATTCTAAAATTCTTTGTGAGAAGCGCCACGTCTTTCTCTTGCTCAATATCAAGACTTTCATCATCACTGTCATCATCTTCTTAAATTTTCTGAGCTTTTAGCGCCAAGGATTTCCTCTTGCTATTTCCTGTGTCATTCTCATATCCTTTAATCGCCATTTCATGAGTCATCAAGTTGCCTATGAGTTCATCAATTTCGTATTTGCTAAGATCCTTAGCTTCCTCAATTATATTCACCTTCGACTCCCATACTTTTTTCAAAGATCTTTGGACCTTTCGAACTCTATCCTCAATGAAGTATGGCTTTCTAAGTTTACTCAAGTGATTGCAAATGTTTTTGAAATGAGTATACATCTCTTGAACCGATTCAGTTTATCTTATTCTAAACAATTCAAGTTTCCTCAAAAGAGTGTAGATTTTCGATTGCTTTACTTGACTTGTCCCTTCGTGGGTAACTTGTAGCTTGTATCACATTTCCTTTATTGATTTACAACCTGAAACTCTCCATTATTCATTAGCATCCAAAGAACAAAATAAAATATTAATAGCTTGAGAGTTCATAGAAAGTTTATTCTTATCGGAAGTAGTCAGCTGCCCTTTTTTCTTCTCGTCTCCATTTTCTATTAGAATAAAAAGACCAGCCTCAATTGTTAGCCACATATTATAATTTGTGGCCTGAAGGAAGGCTATTATTTTGTCTTTCCAAAATGAATAATTTTCATCTGCAAACAACAATTGTCGGTGTATAGACTGCCCCTTAGCTAGTGTGCCTATTGTGTGCGCCATGTGATCGTTGTTAGCTAAGTGTGTTGAGCTAAATCAGCTCTGATACCAATTGTTGGCCTAGTGAGCAACCTGAGAGGGGAGGTGAATTAGATAGTCTTAAAAATTATCAGAATATAACACTTAAAAAATCAAACAATTAATATTATCCTAAAATTAATTATTATATTTTATAGCAGTAGATTAAGTGTTATCAACTAGGTGCACACCCCAAAAAAACAAAATATAAATAATATAAATAATACAGCACACATAAATTTATAATGGTTCACCAAGCTACTTTTAGCTAATCTAGTCTCCCGAGCCCTACGGAGAGTAGTACCTACTAAACTCAAGATCCCTTTAAAGGTAGGAACCAAATCTTCACAACGATTCCTTTTGCAGACTCAGAATCAACCTTTACAATTCATTTTCACAGGTTAAGGAATAACCTCTATCTTTTTACCAGGCGGAAGATTAACCTAATTTTGTTATAGGGAGAATCATGACTTAATTTTTTTTATACCTTAGACTTAAGAATTAAACCTTACACAAACACGCTCCAAATATCCTTTTACCCGATAAGGATTGAACCATTACAATTCACTCACATTCTGTAAAGGAAGAATTAAAACCTAATCTTTTTATACTCTTGGCAAAGATCAAAACCTCAATCACTTTACCAGAAGAGATTGAAACCAACTACCCCTAATTAGACACTCTCAATAGTATCTACTCCGCACACAACTCACCAATTACAAAAATTGATAAGTTTTTCCTACTCGGAATTTCTCTAACCTCAGATTATTTAATACTCAATTAATGTCCCAAAACTAGTGATAGAAGTAAAGTGAGGAAATTCAAAATCTGATTTTAAACAAAAAAAAAGGGTAGTAAGTAATTTAGCATGTAATCAGATTTTCTAAAGAAATTATTTCAAAAAATAATTTTCAATAAAAATTCGAAAAACAATTTCAAAGATCAACCTCCAAGAAAATAATAACATTGGCAAATAAGAAAATAACTTGGAACAATCTCACCCGAAATCCACCGAAAGAATAATGATTAGAATAGTAATGACACTTCAGATCGGTAGTAGCAATAATCCACAACAAATGTTTCTCAAGAACAAAGCTCAAGAAAAATCTCACAATGCACTCAATAAGATTTTAGAATGATGACTCTCAGAAAACTCAGGAACTGAATAATGCTTGAATTGTGATTGATTTGGATTATTGGATTTTTTAAACCTAAAAAACGCAGGTTTATTTATAGGGGTTTATAACAAGCCCTCTAACGGCTAGTTACCATATATCATGACAAATAATTACTCCATAAGTCCCCTTATATCATTAAGACTCAATCCTGGTACAATTCACTCAAATATATCTTTTAAAACATTCAATTTAGTCCCTCAAATTTTTACTAAATCTCAATTAGATAAGATAGAAAGAATTACATGTACCAAATTGAGAGATATCTAAAATACTTGAACCATATCTATAGGAATATTCAAATAGGAGTATCATTTCTTAAATATATTTGTATCCCTAAGATATCTCAATCAAGTAAACAAATAATGGTTAGTTAATGACTTGTTTTTGAATAAACTCCGAAATTCCTAAAAACCTGAAATAAGTCGTTGGTTGACCGACCAACACCTACCGGTTAACCGCCCAATTCAGGATGTAGCCCAATCCAAAAACTATTATCCAATCGGTTGACCGCCCAACCTTTCTTTATTAACTGAACGATACAGAGACTTTCACAAGTTGACCTACTTGTAGACCTAACGATCTAGAGAGTTCATCCTCTAAGCACAAGTCGACTTACCTGTTGACCGAACGATTCAGGGAGTTCCATAATTCAACTCACCTATTGACCGAATGATTCAGAGAGTTAGCCTTATAACCTCAAGTTGACTTATCAGTCGACTGACTATTGCTGGAACACTTCTATCAGTTCGATTTTAATTTATTTTTTTATGTTTTTACCCCTTTAATCGATTTCTTTTCTCAGTTAGCTCTACTAAATTTTTAAATTCAATTTTAATTAATTATCAATGTTTCTTTTTCAATTACGCGTAAGAGCAAATTATTTAACTAATTATGATCCTATCAAAAACACACATATTTGTAAAAAAGCCTTTTCTGTCCTATGTGATCCTAATCGGGAATCATTAAGGGTAAAAATTTAACCTGAGTTGTTTTCCCTAGGTTATTCAATTTCTTCAAACTCTTAGTATCCATTATATTTGTCAGTCTCTTTAGTATTTTGCATCTATTTCAACTTCTTCAAGATAATATCTTTATTGAAACTTATAAACTAAAATACTCAATAAAATCGTTAGTTCCACAGAAAACATTAACATTTAATTGTTCATCAAAATCTTAAGATCAACAAGGGTGTCTATGGAAAGTGGATACGGGAGGATTACTGAGACCATGGAAGCTGGTTTTGGGAGGATCATAGGAAATATGGAACACATGTTCCAATCCATGTAGAACTCGTAGTTTAGCAGTCAACAACAGTTTAGCGCCTAGTAGTAGTATAGTGGGTATACTACATTTGGAGCGCAACAATCTTTTGGAGGACCTACTGTAGAAATGTCATCAGGGGAAGGACCATCTATGCCATATTATCAGCAGATGCCCTCGAGCTCGAGTGTTCAGCTTGCTACTAAGTACCTACAATAGCCGACTACGAGTCCGCTGGGACCGTACTATCCGTTTATAAGACAAGGACCTCGTTAGTTTTTTATTCCTTATCATTCTCAGTTTGGTTATAAAATTTAAACATGTCTCACCGTAGTATCTTGGCTTGTAATAGTCAAATCTAGGATTTTCGGTACTTGATCTAGATGGACTAAGGAGTAATTAGTTTATTGTGGTTTGTCTGAACATGATCCTTTATGCATAATATTTATTTCTTATGATGATCCATATATGTTCTAGTGAGGAAAATGTTTTTTATTCTTATTATTGAAAATTAAGATCTTATGATTTTTTTAAGGAAAAATTATTTTATAAGAATATTTATCAAAGGGTTTAAAAAAAGAAATATCATTTTTGTTCTCCATCCCCACTTTTTTGAGATGACAAAGGGACAGATATTGTTTGCTGTTTAAATGAATTAGTTAATGTTTAGGAGTTTGTTCGCCTAAGCGTTGCTCTGATTAACGGGAGATCTATGTTGAATTGGTTATATTGAGTTTTATTGGATATCATTATCTTTATATTTTGTTTTTGGACTTCTTTTGAACATTTGTTGAACTATTTAAATTTTTATTCATGATTATGCTTAAATGAGTTAAATACCTGTTCTCAGATTTAGGGAGAGTATGGTTACATTTTTTGGTTTTGAAAATTTTTTGGTTTTGAAGAAAATATCAAAATTAATTATCATCATAAAAAAGGGGGAGATTGTTGATCCATATATTTTGATGGACAATTAATTGTTGATATTTTTTAGTGGAACTAATGTGTTTGTTGAGTATTTCAGAAAAGAGTTTCATATTATTGAAGACATCATGAAGAAAATTTCAAGGGTGAAAAGATATATGCAATGACAAAATGAAAAGTATTGAAGATATTAGGTTAAAACAACTCAATACTTTTATAGTCTTAATGCAACACAAATTTGGATCATACACGACACTATTAAATGAATCTTCTTTTGTGTGTTGAAATTATAGAGTTTTGGATTCTAATTATTGATTTATTATGTTCTCTTTATGTGAAAATTGAAAATGATAATTGGCCTAATTAAAATAAGAATTAAAAGTGATGTTTGGGGTCTATTCAATCAACCGAGAAAATTAATCAGTTAACTGAATCGAGCAGTGGGTTTTGGAGCCGAAATAATGTAGAAAATGATCATCCAGCATTAATCAGTCAACTGATTAGACAAGATCGGTCTACCGTTTGAAATAGTGAGATTTTCATAGCAAAATGTGAACTTCCTGCAACAATTGGTCAATCGACCAAAGGCGATCGGTCAACCAATAGGTTTAAGGTTCTGGCAGGTAAAATCTCTAAACCAATCGGTTAACCGATTGAGAGGTAATCGATCAATTGACTATGCTGGAGTTTGGCAGGGAAAACTCTTTGAGCTAACCGGTCAACCGACCAAAGGAAGATCGGTCAACCGACTGGCGGTTTTATTTTGGCATGGTTTCTACGCTGTATTAATCGGTCAACCGATAGCCATGGATCGGTCAATCGACTATTTCGACTGAGATTTCGAGGAACTTGGTATTTCGGTCAAGAACTAGCAATTTTTTTATGATTCTAATGGATAATTTAAGGAGATTTGATCTCATTGAAGATATGGCACATATATTTGATATCTCTATTGATTTGGTCCACATAATTCATGATTCTCTCAATTTAAGTAGTTAAATAATTCCTATCCTTATGATTGATAATTAAAAAATATTTTATAGACTTATTTGAGAGTTTTAAAAGATATTTTTAATTGAACTATACTAGAATTGAATAATTATGTTATATGGCATCTAAGAGTGCATTTTAAAGGCATATTTTTTTAAAAGTAGTCGTTGGAGTACTTGATATCCATATATAAATAGATATGTAAAAATTAGATGTAATATATCAAGAACATCAGTTCCTACGCTTTTCTAAGAGATATTATTTGGTTGACATTTTTCGAGAAAGATTTTGTGCAAAGTTCTTGATCTAAAGGGATAATTGATTTGGCCTCACCGACTTGAGCTATCTTGTGATTCTGTTTTCATTCTTCAGTGTTTTTCTCGTGAGATCTTTCCAAGTTATTGTTCTTAATTTTGATTTTATATTATTATTGCTTGCTTGGATTTAAGATCGTTGAAAAATCATTTTCAAATTTAAGAGCTTAATTTTGTTTTAAAAAAATGATTTTGTTTGCTTATCTGATTACATGCTTTAATTTGTGCTACCCACACATTGTTATTAATCAAATATTAATTTGTTTCACATTGTACCTATCACATAGTAAATTTCGGGACATTAATCGATTATAATTGTATTGAGATAGTAGAAACTCCTTGTGGGAAGAAACTATTTTTTTTTCGTGAGTTTGAGTGGATTAGTCACAGTTGGGTCGATTTCTAATTAGGATATCTAGGTTTCAATCTTTTCTGGTGAAAAAGATTGAGGTTTGATCTTTATCCTAAGTATAAAAAGGTTAGGTTATTCTTTTTCCTTTAAAAGAACTAGGCCTTGATTCTCCTTGTAATTGAATCAATTTTGAGTGAATTGTAAATATTCAATCCTTACCTGGGAAAAGGATACTTGTGAGTATTGTGAGGTTTTGATTCTTCTTGTAATAGAATTATATTAGTTTTTGGCCTGGTAAAAAAATAAGGTTTTTTCTTAGCTTGGAAAAAGGAAAATTGTAAAGGTTGATTCTGAGCTTGTGAAAAAAATCATTGTAAGGGTTTGGTTCCTACTGTTAAAGGAATTAGGGGTTTAGAGGTTTTAAATCTCTGTGGAGCTCGAAGGACTAGATTAAGCAAGGTAAGCTTGCTGAACTAAGATATATTCGGGTGTGTTGCATTATTTACTTTATTTATACTTTGTTTAGATGTACACCTGGTTAAACACTTATCCGCTGTGTAACAAAAATAATAATTTATTTAGAAAAAAATGATTATTTGATATTTAGGTGTTGAAATATTTATTTGTTTAAATTTTTATAACTACCCAATTCACCCTCCTCCTGGGTAGCTCATTGGGCCAACAATTTATATAAGAGTTAGTTTTAGCTCAATAATCTTAAAATCCTAACTAAACACGATCACATGGAGTGCACTGATCATGATATCGTATGTACTATTACAGAGTCTCCTACTGCCTCTGATAGTGTGGATCTTGTTAGTGGGAATGATAAAGTTGGTGATAATGAGGCTATAGATAAGTCTGTTGAGACACCGATTGCTCTTACTTATATTTTTGGAAAAGAGAATTTAAAACTCAAGCAAAAGATTGAAATTATGGAAAATGAAAAGTTTAGTATCTCTAAGTCTCTTAAGAAGAAGAATTTGGACAAATATTTTGAAACTATTGAATTTACAAATGCTTTAATTGAAATTGGTAAGTTGTTTGAAAAAATCGATTCTCTTGAGGAAAAGAACGAAGTTTTAAAAACTAATATTTGTGATTTTTGACAAAATGATTTTAAAAAGAAAAACATTGAGATGTTAAAGGAGGCGTTGAGCATTGAGTTGGAGAACGTAAGGTGTGAGCTTGATAGTGCTCATATGGATTTTCATTATGTTGAAAATGAGTGCTAAATTCCTAAGAATGATCTTAAATTTATGCATAAGAAGAATTTTGGTCTATAGGAGAACGTTGGTTCGTTGGAGTGATCATTTAACCTAACACACTTTTTCAAAACCAATGCTACGTGGAGACTACAAAATTTCACAAAATTTTGCCAAATTAAATTAGTTCAAAATTGACGCCTATAAAATCCATTGAACTTATTTTCTTAAAATGTTTTTCAAAATAAAACTTATCCAAAAATATTTTAAAAATTATAAGTTATTTTTTTAAAAAATGAATGAAATTTCGAATCTAACACCAGTACTAAGTTGGTGTTTTCATTCGCGAACAAAATCCAGTCTCGTCAATGTAAATAGGTTAAAATTGATTTGTATTTGGACGAATTTGTTTCTATCCCAGAAGACAAAAGAGGATCAATATTTCCTAAGAATTCACCTACTTGGCTTTTACAAAATTTTAATATTGAATAAGCTGGTCAAGAATTGGGTATTGTTGATTTTAGGGCCTCTTTTATTGATATCGAAAAAATGAATTTATGACTCTATCATTACTCACAATCTTTTTCCACGTGGTAGTCACTTTTCAATGATAATCGACTATGATACACTCTTACTGAATGTTGTTTACACAAGATTAGTATTGATCTTTTGTCTCTCATTTGGAACACATACAATATTAGTTGAATACAATCATAGGTTTTACCGTATGGCGATGTAGTGTGTTATCTTCTTCAAAATTTCCAAGTTACCCTTGACAATGGTTGTGCAACTTCCTATGTGAGAAATAGTTCCCTACTTAATCAAAGTACAATTCAATCCATGGGATATGAGCTTGTGAGAAATCAGTGGGCCTTTAGAGGAGAAGGAAATAAAGAAGAAGAAGATGTGATAATTCTCGATAATGAAGATGAAAGAGAAAGTTTTGAATTGTATCTCTTTGATTTATTTTTTCTTGGTATTGTCTTGAATTGTATCTCTTTTATTCATTTCTTTTTGGTATCATGTACAGAGTATATATATAGTTGGATTCTAGACATAAATTCCTAGAATCAGCTAATACAAAAGTCATATCCCTCAATTACAACCTTAATCAAAAGTAATATTCTAAAATAAGAAGGTAGAAATTAAATCTATGACAAGCTCATTCAACACTCCCCCTCAAGTTGTGCATGGATGTTCCACATGCGCAACTTGTCTAAAAACTTTAAGAATACCCGATTTGAGACTGTTTTGGTGAGGATGTTAACTAACTAATTTTCTCATCGAATCTTAGGCAATTACACAATCTTTCCATCCAACTTTTCCTTAATGAAAAATTTGTCTATCTCGACATACTTTGTACGGTCATATTGACCTAGATAATGTGCGATATCATATGCTTCTTTATTGTAACAAAATAGTTAGATAGGTTATTCAAATAGATAATCCAAACTGTGCAAAAGGAATCTTAACCATAATACCTCACAAAGTATATTTCCCAAACCTATGAATTCAACTTCTACAGTTCAGCGAGCTGCAACAATTTGTTTCTTGTTTTTCCATGTCACAGGGTTACCTCCTATAACGATAAAGTATCAAGAAGTAGATCACCTATCACCCACATCACCAACCCAATCGACATCAGTATAGGTTTCTATACTTTGATGATCTTTGTTTTTAGTGAATAATACGCATTTTCCTATAGCAGAGTTGAGATACCTCAAATTGCGAATAACTACTTTTATATGTTGTTCTCCAGGATTATGCATAAATTGGCTAATAATACTCAAATCATAAGTCAGATATGGTTTGGTATGTGATAAGTACAATAATCTCCCTACAAGTCTTTAGTATCTTCCTTTATTAAGTGATACTTGGTCGGACTCAACACATAACTTTAGACCTTCTTCTACTGGTGTATCAATTGGTTGACATGCTGACATACCAGCCTCTTGTAATAGATCTGGGCAAAAAAATGTTAAAATAAAAATAAAAATATGAGCTCATGATAGGTTCCCGAGGTTTTAAGAAAACTATGGGGTCAACATTAAAGTTCGAATGTTATTTTTGGACTAAATGTATCGAATTGGAAGTGGTTCTCTAGAGTATATCCCCGACCAGTTGATTAATTTTAGTCCCAAATGGTCAATTTTAAGAAATCTTGTATTTTTGCAAAATTTTTTATTTTGAGCCTAAAACTTTGTTAAAAGGCAATGTTGTCAAATTAACAATCAATTTTATTTATTTACCCCAACTTGGGAATTCCAAACTTATATTGGATGTTTTAATTTCATGTTTTTAACATCAATTCAAGAAAAAAAATTATTTTATTGAATAAGGGTGCATTTAATAACCAAACCTCTTCATCCCCACCTCCTTGGAAAATGAGAAGTCCTTGGATCAACTTTGTGAGGGGAAGAACGTGTTTGGGATGCGCCTTATCCAGTTTCACAGAGTGAAAATACTTAACGGAGTAATTTTCCAACCTAACACGAAAAATACCACATTTAGGGGCTTATATTGTAAAAAATAGGTTATAGGGGGTGTGTCTATCCATAAGGTGATTGACGGTAACTCAGCCTATGTTGTGTATCCAGAGATGCTTGGGCATCCCTGAATGTGTAAAAAAGGACTTCCTATAAAAGGTATCCACCTTCTCCCCATTTTCACACATAATGATATATGATTTCACACATGATGACACTTGTGTAAATAAATGCATTTTTTTTTTAATTTTCATTCACTCTTAGTGATATGAGCCTAAACATAATGATATACATTTTCTTCCTAGAATGCTTTCACTACAAGAAAAAAGGTTTTTTATCACAGTTAAAAAATGTGATAAAAAAGTTTTTATCACAGTTTTTGGTCTCAGAACAAACCGTGATAGTATACGGTGTGATTAAAAGTATGTTTTTTATCATAGTTAAAAACCAAGATGGTAAGTTTTTTATCACAGTTAAAAATTGAGATGGTTAATCCATCTAATATCACGATTTTCAAATGTGATTAAAAGGGTTATATATATTTGATAAAAGTAATAAACGTGATTATTTTGACGATATCTATCTCACTTTTGTATCAAACTGAGATGTTTACTCTCTTTTCTATCACCTTTAATAATAAAACAATCACATTTAAAAATTGTGATTGTCTCTTATATCTATATTAAAAAAAAAAAAAAAAAAAAAATAATAATAATAATAATAGTAATAATTTACCCACCATTTTATGAAAATACTATAAAAATTAACTAAAAAAATAATTTCATATTACCCAAAAATTCAAATATTAATCACATAAGAATTCTACATCAACATGAAAAACATAGATTACAATAAAAATCATAAACTTAAATTTCTATAAGTATAAATGTCTAAAATATAAAATTTCTATCAAATATAAAACTAATAAAACTAATCTACCAAAATCTCGGTCATAGAGCATCCAAAGGTGAAGTTCAGCTAACCTTTGACATCGGTTGATCCAAAAAGGAAGTCCTGCATCTAGAAAAAAAAAACAGCAACTTAAAAAATACACTTGCATCTAAAAATACACCTAGGAAAAAATAAACTTGCTAAAAACAGCTAAAAAAAAAAAAAAATACTTACTATGGAAGAAAAAAGAAAAAACCAGCTAAAAAAAGCTACAAAATAGACTTGTAGCTACCAAAAAAAAAAAAACAGCTAGAAAAAGAACTTACAGCTACAAGAAACCAACTCAAACAATAAACTTGAAGATACAACAAACAACTTACTAAAAAAAAAACTTTAAAAATAAAAAACAAGCTCAAAAACCTTATTAAACTTTATTTTCAGCGCTGTTCAAGGACTTGCACTAAGAATTTTTTGCAGAAAAAACATATTTATAGTTAAACATTTCTGTTGAACAACTGTTTTGCTGTAAAACAGCAATGGGTTTGCTGCAAAAACAGCAAAACAGTGCTGTGCGCTGCTATTTTTGCAACGCACAGCACTGTTTTGCTGTTTTTGCAGCAAACCCGCTGTGCTTTGCTGTTTTTGCAGCAAACCCATTGCTATTTTACAGCAAAAACAACAAGACAGCAATGGTTTCACTGCAAATACAGCAACACAGCTCAAACGTCTCCCAAATGAATTACATATTCAAGATAATGATATATCTTTTATGCAATCACATTTGTTTTGACATATATTTAATCCATTCACCTCTCAATTCGTCTAATTCTTCTTCGGAGTAGGCATTCTTCCCGTTAAACTACAAAATTTATTCGAATGAGTTAGAGAAAAAAAACAATTCGAGAGATGTAAAGTGCAAAATAAATAAAAAAATCATAATATTTTCGAGGGATGCAAAGTGCAAAATAAATTAAAAATAAACAACTTATCTCACATTTTCTCGGAAAATGATGCTCTTAAGTATTACCCTTCATCATGCACTAATATCATAATTCAATATGTTATTTACCTATAGTTGTTTGCATTAACAATCTTATGCAGAAAAAACATATTTATAGTTAAACATTTCTGCCGAACAACTATTTTGCTGTAAAACAGCAATGGGTTTGCTACAAAAATAGCAAAACAATACTGTGCTTGCTGTTTTTGGAGCAAACCCATTGCTGTTTTACAGCAAAAACAAGACAACAACGGTTTCGCTGCAAATACAGCAACACAGCTTAAACGTCTCATAAATGAATTATATATTCAAGATAATGACATACCTTTTCTACAATCACATTTGTTTTGACATATATTTAATCCATTCAACTCTCAATTCGTCTAATTCTTCTTCGGAGTAGGCATTCTTCCCATTAAACTACAAAATTTATTCAAATGAGTTAGAGAAAAAACAATAAAAATCGAGAGATGCAAAGTGCAAAATAAATAAAAAAAAATCATAATATTTTCGAGGGATGCAAAGTGCAAAAAAAATTAAAAATAAACAACTTATCTCACATTTTCTCAGAAAATGATGCTCTTATCTCTAATAATATCTTTCATGAATCTCATTACGTAGAAACCAGATTTCAGAGCTGAAGATTGTTGAGGACACTAAATATAACAAAATTTGATGAGAACTAGTGTAACAACTATGCTATTATACATAAACATATTTATTTTATAGATATATATTGAAAAACATGTTTATCACCTGAATGCACTTCCAAGTTGGAGTTTTGTTTGTCCTTGTTTTGGTCCTTTCCAATGTTCTAAGACCACTACATAAAGATTATTTGAAAAAAAATAGAAAAAAAAAAAACTTATAAACATAAAAAGTTATGAGAAAAAAATGCATAAATAGTTGCCTACATAAAAGGTCGTGTAAAAGAAACACGAAATAGAATAAAATAACACTTACGTTTTTATTATGAATTCAAGAGTTGTATTCACTTCACCTGATCAGCAGGGATCAAAATAGAATACCGTTAGAATTGATAGGTCAATAGCCAATAATATCCAGTATTCCTTGAAAAGTTAAAAATGAAAATTACAAACAATGAGATTCACAATTCATGAATATTCTATAACTAAAAACTCGATACATCTAAATTATAAGAGACCTACCCAATATCAAATTGAATAATGAATAATTGGTTAGGTCTTGAAGTCTCTAATCTTCGTGCAAGCATTCCTGATTTTTCACCACTACCCTTGGATCTTCCATTGCTAATGGACAACGGACTAACACATCCAAATTTTTCATCCAATTTTCCCCTCTTAATAATTCCATATAGATAACTGAAATCAAATAGCAAAATCATAATCTTTTGACAACTTACCAATCTAAAAACAAACATGGTGAATTCACAATAAAAAACAAAACAATTTTTTTTTTACCTCATGTATAGCATGATGCATGCAGCCGATACTTTGTTAAACTCACAAAAATACTCTAAATATGATTTAGTAAGTTGGAGTGTTATGCTCTCTCCAAATATTTCTTTTACCAATTGAATGTTTACAACTTCATCATCTTTTAAAAGATCTATATAATTTTCCACAAAAGAATTTATGCAATCTAAGTTACCATTACCATTCGTCTCTCTCGAAGGTACCTGTGACATAACAAATCCAATATCAACACTCAATTGTTAAAGAAATAATCGAATGGTTTAGAATTTAATAATACAGAAGTTTAATACCTCATCAACGACTACTATAAGATTCTTAGGCCAAGCCACAAGAGACCCCTCAGCATCTATAACCTTGTACATCTCGTCATGTACAGGCATTGGAAGAATAGCATCTCTCTTAATTGCACAATCCACGGAAACACGCATATAGAAATCCCCTAATGGAATATTGTGTATCATTTCATTTGCTCCAATTGTATCATATACGGTGCCATGGGCAACAATATTTTCGATTGAGTTCACTACCAACTTACATGCTTTGCTCTATAACATTCTCAAACAATTTATATTATTAAAAATAGCATAAAACAAGCATATGAAACACAAACTAAAAGTAACAAGGTGTGAATTAATAAATTACCTTTCTCACGATCAGTCTTGGTGCATTTTTATTTCATTTTGAAGTATCTTTTTATTTTGATGTGGATTTAACAAGTGGTCTTGAATAATTGTGTAAAGTGTTAGAGCTCACATTATCAGACTCATGCATTTGGTGACTACTGGCACCCTGTTGTTTCATTGCATGAAGTTCTTCTTGCAATTGTAACAACATTGCCTCCATCAACTTTTGTTTTTCCTCAAACTCAGTTTTCTTTATCCTTTTAGGCATATGAAAATAGACACTCGGTGTCACACGACCTCCTACTCCCCTCACCTGACCTGCGTGCTCAAGAGTTTCCAACGCAATGCTAAGAACATCATTACTACCTTGAGTTTTTAAACTTCCATCTTGAACCTCTTGTGTCAACTTATCTTGTGAGATTATTATCATACAAAATGATAAGCACAGATAAAGTCAATACAAAAATTTTAAATAAGTGCACCAAGTAATAAAAAATACTATTCTTTCAACAGTCATTCTCGTCACATCATCATATTCGCAATCTTTATTTTGTCGAGCTTTCTTCCAATAAAAACTTATATCCAAAATCTCATTCCCTTCTACGTCAGGTTGCTATAAGAAAAGCATAATAATTTCAAGATACAAAATAAATATATTGAAAAAGATAAGAGGTATGAAATTGTTTCTTATTCAATTTATATTTATAAAAACTTACACATTCTTGTACAAGTCTAGCATAGCCTTTTCGACTTAACCAATGGTTATATATATTGTTTGCTCGCCTTTCTCTTTGAAGTTCACTTAATTTCTACATTGTAAAATTTAACACATGTAGGCCAAACATCAAATACATAATGTAACAATATAAAAAATAGTATCTCCAATGCATAAAGAACAAATAAAAAAAAGTACCTTAAATTCTTCCGTCAATCTCTTTCTAACAAATTTATTCCAATGGCGTTGTTTGATGCACTTATAAATTTTTGGTGAATGTTTGAGAGCAATGGGGTTAGCCTCAAATGGACATACATAAGTACTGGTAAGGTACTTCTTGAATGTACTCTATTTTTCTCCAATCGAAGATAAATTGTTTTTTCTTGATTTTGGATCGACAACATAGCTTAACTAAAAACCATTCATATATAAGATAAATTGGAAAATGTGAAAATTATACAAAAATTAAAAAAGGGTTACCTCTACAGTACTCCATATGTCGTTTTTTAACTTTTGCGGTACCTTTTGCCATCGATCATACTTGATTGGAACCATAGTACGAGCCAATACTCCAAGATAACTTGTGTACTCTATTGTAAATGTTCCTATTGGTATTCCATTTTCGTTATATTCAACTACTTTCCTCACACCGCAAATTCTATCTTTGGTTAACTTGGGCAAAAATGTTGCCCCTCTACCAGTATTTTTGGTAGCACTTGTTAATGATCCTTCTCCAACCTCATTATTGAAAGGTTGACATCGATCCATCTAATGAGATCACAATATAGAACAAATAGCAAGAAGGAACAAGTGCAACTATTAAACATTATTACTCAAATGTAACTAAACTACAAGTGACTCAATTTTAAAGTTAAAAACTTCGATTTCACATATTGACATTTGTTTCAATAAAAGTATTACCTTGCATAAAAATTTGAAGAAATATAAAGCACAATTAAAAAGTAAACAAATACGAAAAGGTAGAAACCAAGCAATCCTAAAAGTAAAGCCTATTATTAATGAAGTATGACAATATATTGCCTATATCCATGTCCCCTCACATTCTGGTCGTGCATAAAATGCATTGTTATTCCCCTCATCTTCATCGTTATCATCTTCTAGATCTATAGTATCAACACTCGGAATTACTGAAACGAGGCAATTGTGTTCAATACAACAATCATTCATCTTATCAACATCTTCATCAGCTCAATAGTCTTTTCGAGGAGCAGTTAGCACGACTGACCATCTCGAATCAATTTGATCTCGAACATAAAAAACTTGTTTAGCTTGCGAAGCTAAAATGAAAGAGTCAGATTTATGGCCAATTCTATCGAGTTCCACTAAAGTGAAACCAAGATCGTCTACTTTAACTCCCTTCTTACTATTAACCCAATCACATTTGAATACTGGAATCATAAACTTGTTATAGTCAAGTTTCCATATCTCAGTTATGACTCCATAATAAGACATATCTGCATAAATGGGATTTTTATCCTTTGCACTTGAAATATGCATTGTCGAAGCCACTAAACTCACTCCGCTATTCTGGGTGACTCGTGAATCATCCTGATCCCTCGTGTGGAAACGACATCCATTAATGATGTATCCTAGGAACTTTATTACGTCGTATTGAGGTTCATTTGCTATCGACTTTAAGCTATCTAAGATATCATTTTCATCTCTAACCTACAAATATTGGCATACTTTATTCATTTTAGCAAAAATAACGAATAATTAAAACTAAGAAGTAAACTAGTGTATACCTTTTTACGCAACCAATCACTAAAGGTGTTGTTGTGTTCAATTCGTAACCATTGTTGGTTTTTAGTGGGAAATTTTTGCTTCAACCAAGTCATATGCTTCCTATAAATAATATGAAGTACCGACAATAATTTTATATATATATTTTGGTTGAAAACATGAAAAGTAAACAAGAGAATGAAGAACATACTCAAGATACGGTTGAACATCATTTGTGTTCTCCAGCACATATCGATGCACTTGTTGCAACTGTTTCCGATCAACAGGAACAACAACACCACCTGATAACCTAGGCGCAAGGAGCAAAACGAGGGACTAACCTAAGCGAACCCAAGCGCACAACATTAAAAAAACAAAAAAAAAATTATAGCACTATCCAAGCATTTATAACAAATAAGAACCAAATTCAAATTTAACAAAAATAAACAATTTTATAACATAAATAAACTAAATAAACAATTAAACAAATATATTATAAACAATTAACCAGCAGTTAACATGTAATAACCCATAACAAAAAGAACCAAGCATTTAATAACACAGCCCAATACATGTTTGATTAGGCTGCTGAATTAGCTTGTTGAGCGAAGAACATAGCAGGTATACTTAGTGCTCTGGGAATAAAAACTGAAATCTGGCAACAATTTAATCTGTTCTCAGAAATTAGGAGAAAAACAGATCTATTTTTTGCTTCCCATATTTCTATTTATATTCCCTTTTTGGGGGGGAAACAGAAACACAAAACAAACATAGCTTTATTGTGTGATTCAATATCAAAGAAGTAATTCTGCTGATGCAAACTAGAATTCTCATATGCTGCAGTAAAACAGGTACTTGAAACAAAAAAACTAGATCTAAGTGGCTTAAGGAGGGGTATAACAATACATGACTTTTTTCTTTTTCATAATTGTGTCAATCTCAAAAGGCAAATAATGTATGATTATCCCGAAATTGATGAAATTAAAGCCACTGTCTGTGAGATGGAAAAGAGTTTAGAAACAAAAACATGAAACTGAAACATTACACAATTTTTTTTAGGTTCAAAAATAGAAACATGAAATAGAAACAGAAACATAGGTTAGAAAGAAAAAACAGGGCAATAAACAGAAACAGAGCAACAATTAGAAGAAGAAATTATTGGAGCAGAGCAACGAGCAACAAGCATTTAATTTTGCATAATAAAACTCTAAATTAGAAAGGAAGACACTCTAAATGAAAATGTAAAAGGGAAAACTGAGCAAAAAAAGAGGACAAACACATAGTATGCACAAGAAAACTGGAGCAAGGAAACTGGAAATGAAGTAAGGAAAAAAAAAGGAAAAACACTTTGTTTTATTTTTCCAGCTCTGTCAAAGGAAAAAAAGCTTTGTCCAGGTTGGTTTAGAAAGGAAAATTGAGCAAAAATGGAGGAAAAACACATCATATGCACAAAAAAAATGGAGCAATCATAGTTGTTAAAGGCTCTAGGCACACCAAGGCACACAAGGGGTCCCGAAGCCTAGGCGCAAGGTGAGGCAAAGCCAGGCAGACGACATTATATATATATATATATATAAAATAATAATTTATAGCGTTGATCCTTCACTAGCCATTTAATTTGAGTTCTAACAAACAATCTCAAATTAAATTCTATTAAACAAACAACTATATAAATAACACAACTAAACAACTAAGTAATAATAAAAATTAGAAACATGAACAGAAATAGAAGAACAGAAACAGAAAAAAAAACAGAACAGAAACATAAACTTGAACAAAGACATAACAAAACAGAAACGTGAACAGAAACAGAAAAAACAGAACAGACGCGGGGTCTTTTGATCCTTCACTAGCCATTTAATTTGAGTTCTAACAAACAATATAAATTAAATTCTATTAAACAAACAACTATACAAATAACACAACTAAACAACTAAGTAATAACAAAAATTAGAAACGTGAACAAAAATAGAAAAAAAAAATAGAACATAAACATAAACTTGAATAAAGACATAACAAAACAGAAACATGAACAGAAACAGAAGAACAAAAACAGAAAAAACAGAACAGACGCTGGGTCTTTTAATCCTTCACTAGCCATTTAATTTGAGTTCTAACAAACAATATAAATTAAATACTATTAAATAAACAACTATACAAATAACACAAATAAACAACTAAATAATATAAGAATTAGAAATGTGAATAGAAACAGAAGAATAGAAATAGAAAAAAAAAACAGAATAGAGACATAACAAAACAGAAGAACAGAAACAACAACGTGAACACATAGTATACACAAAAAAATTGGAGCAATGAAACTGGAAATGGAGCAAGGAAACAGCAAAACAGTGCTATGCAAAGACAAACCTGAAACAAAACTTGAACGAGAAAAAAAAAATGAACAAAAGAGGCATTCGGATAAGGCACAAATTAATCAATATCAATTAAAATAAAAACAGAAATCTGAAAATTAAAGTGCTAGAAAAATTCCAATTCCACTAATCCATTCCAATTCCAATTCCAATTTCACATAAAGTTCAATCAATCAAAGATAGAATCTAGATTTCACACGAATTTGAACCAATGTGTCTTGAATCTTCTAATTGAGTTCACATAAAGTTCAAACAATCAAAGTTGCATCTAGATTTCACATGAATTTGATCAAATGATTCTTAAATCTTCTAATAGAGTTCACAAAACTTTCAATCAATCGAAGATGAATCTAGATTTCACATGAATTTGAACCAATGAAAGGAGAATTAAACCTCAGATTACCTGACCGTCGGTGAGAGAAAGCGAGAAGGGCTAGAGGTCGTCGGGAGAGGGTAACGGCACTGCTAGGGCTGGAGCAACATCCGATGTACTATAAAGAGGCACAACAAAGATGATGGTGCGAGCAAGGTAAGCGATATGGTGGTGAACCTCGTGTGATGGAAGATCGGCGTAGCAAGGTAGACATGGTAGCTAGGTCTTACGAGGTTCTTCTATAGCGTGATGAATAACCAGGGAATGAAACTCTATTTTCTATTTGGACATGAGCACCTTTTTTCCCTCTTCGGTTTAGCACTCTTTTTTTCACCCAACACAATATATCCTATAAAAACTATTTACTTATTATTACATTTATTTAAAAAATGTGATAAAAAAATATTGTTAATCACACCATAAATTTTAAATGAGATTAAATTTCACTTATAATTTAACAATCACAATTTAAATAAAAAATGAGATAAATTATATTTACAAAGCGTGATAAAAGGCCTTTTTTCTTGTAGTGTTTCCTAGTGAATGCAAGGTCTACTTGGAGATGCCAAAAAAATGGATGGAATATATATATATATATATATATATATATATATATATATATTTCACATTAGGTATTTTTTTACTATAAGTCATTTCCCCTAAGTGCTTTCATATTGTCTCTAATACATAAGTTTGACGGGTGCTTCTAAGAGGCTTTTAGGTCCTTTGTTCCTGCTTTCATTGCAACTGACATTATGGTCCAGGATTGAGAAAAACATGGATTTCAACTATAAGATAGAAAAGTTTGGACATGAATGGTGAAGGGTTATTTTATGTTATTTGGGCTGATCTCAGGATGTCTTAGAATAAGGAGTTTGTCTCGGGATGGAAATCTCTGACTGTCTGAGTCTGGCTTGGAATGACTTCCTGATGAGTTTTGGGAGACAGTTTGAATGAATATCTTACTAAACTTACTAAACAAAACGTCTTCTCTTTCTTTTCCTATACTTTCTCGCGTTTATTTCTAATGTTTTTTGGTATTATACCTATACGTGGTATGTATATTTTCATTTTCACTTTTATGCAAGATTATTTTGGCTAAAGTATACCCAAGCGATCATATTCAAACATTCAATCATCTCAGTGATTGTCACGATTTTTACATCGAATTAATCTTGATTATGATAAATATGATTTCAATAGTAATTTAGACCAAATATTCATAGTTATTAGTTTAAAGAGGTTGTCTAGTTCAATTCTATCAAGTACTGATAATTGATCTCTTATGAGATTGTTAGCAAGATTACCTACAACCCTGTATGTTTTCCGGGATGTTCTTAACGGTTCCGATTCATCTCTTCCATCGTGAACTAAAGGCAATTGGAACGGGCTTTCTCAAGATGACTCAAGGGAAGGAGAAAAGAGGTAATAGTTGCCTAACAAATGTTGGTTTATCCTAGCAGTATTGATAGAATCATTTATTTATTTATTTATTTATTTATTTTTCACTCTAGCAACTAGGGTCTCACACTTTCTATATAGTCCATGTAGCGAGCTTTGGGTAGTGATCCTAGTCCAATTGGCCCAAGCCACTAGGTGTTCAGACACCCCTACAAATTAAGACATGAATTATATAGACAATATAATTCACCAGATTGTCTTCGCATGACCACTCAATGTTTAAAAACTTTATGAGACCAATATTTATTATTATTATTATTATTATTATTATTATTATTATTATTATTATTATTATCTCAATACGTACATTCAAGATTTTAAATATTTGAGAATAAAGTAGTTTGAGTCAATCTTGAGGTCTTCCTTGAATCTACCCCTTTTTCGAATGGCTCTTATCCATTAAAGTCTACTTGTCCTCTTCTAACTTTCTCTTTTCCTCCTTAGGACGAAAAATTAGTGTGGTTACCTGTCTTACTTCTTTTGAGAACTTTGGCTAAGGCTAGGTCTTGCAGATTTCTAATGACTTCTTTCATCGAATCTCTAATTTTTCTTGAACCATGACCTTGGCTACTTGATTTACCCTTGAGAATAATTTTTTGGCCACCTACTTCCTTTCCTAGAAATTTTTTTGGGTGAGACTAGGTTCTAATTTTTCTTAAGGCTTCTTAAGAATGATATCGGCCAAATGTTTCTCTTCTATTGTCCTATGTTCTTCTTGATAGGTATGACAACTACAAGTCTTCTATTTGTATTCTACAATTTCTTCATAGCTCTCAGTTGGAGCATACATTACGATTCCACATCAAGGTTCTCATTTTTCTTTTTTAACTTTCTCAAAAAAAAAAAAAATTGTCAATATCTCACCATTGTTTGATTCAAACAAGATATTTCTTTTAATGTTTTTCTTTGGATGGTGGTCTAATTTAGTATTTAGATCATATTATCATTACTTTGATTGTTTACGGTGTGTGAATTACGACAATCAAATTAATTTTTGAAAGTTGGAGTATAAAGGCCTGAGTCAACCTTAGATATAATAAGCATTCATTTTGTGGTACATAGATCTATTACATACGTGTATAAGATAATACCTAGTTCGTTAAAAAAATATTTAAGAAACTAAAGGAAAACACATAGATAAGTATGGACTTCTTAAAGTTCTGGGTCTTTTGAGAAGCTTATGACCCACAATTGGATGAGATCCTCTACATGGTTCTTGAGGACATGGCAGTAGTTAGTTTGATGACCAGCCCCACTAGAGTGGTTGTTGGCCAGGGTTTTAGCAGCAATTATCCTGTGGCGGAGGCCTGGGTATGGGTCAAGTTATGGTCGAATGCCATGGGTATTTGTGCGTGCTGAATGCACTATAAGGTTAAGGTATATTCCTTTCCTAACACTAATTAGTTTTAGGATAAGTGGTTGTACCTAAAGTCCTACAAGTGGTATTAGAGTCAAGGTCACGGGTTATATTCCCAGCAGGAGCAATTACTGAGGAGAAGATTGTAGGCCTGGGTTTTGGCAGTAATTATCCCATAGTGGAGGCTCGGGTATGGCTCAAGTCACAGTCAAATGCTATGGGTGCTTTTGTCTATTGAATGCACTATAAGGATATGGTATATGTCTTTCTGAGCACCAATTGGTTTTAAAATAAATGGTTGCGCTTGAGGTCCTACAGTGGTGAAGGGGAATAGTTGCTAACCACTTATTTTTTAAGCAGTAGAAGTATATTTAAGATAGTGGAATAGGGAGTGGGGTGAACTATCTATTCTCTTTAGGTGCCTGAGTAGTCTTAAAGATTTGATAAGATAGTTGAATTGTAGTTCGAAGTTGGTTGTGGGTTTGAGGAGAGCTGCTTGGATATGGAGAAGAGACGAAAGGTTAGTGTTCTGGTGGATACGGGTCTTGATTATTAGCATCGCATGTAGGCTTCCATCTTTACAGGCTCGTATGGCCTATTTGTTCACTTTGATGGATTGATCCAAGATGTTAATCTGCTTCTATATTTTGGAAATTTCTCATTAGATTGAGTTTTCCTTAGGTTCAGGGTATTTCTCCCAACTAGGCAATTCATTGCTTGTGGTGGTAACCCAAAGGCTATCCAAGCTTTTTGTTAATTCGACTTTGTATCTAGTATACAACTTCTCTTGATGAATGCCATATTCCTATTTGGGAAGGCTATTGTAATGTAATATGGCAATCCATTTTCCATGAAGGCGTATCTTGATTCGTAATTCTTCCCAATATTTTATCTTGCTAAGGGTATCTCCAGGTGATGATAATTAGACTTATTTTCTCTTTTCTTGGAATAGCGAGACTAGGTTCATCTGGCTCAGAGCTTGTTTCAGGGAGGTAATGCATTTTTGCAGCAAAGAAATCTTGGAGTTGTTTTGAGTACGTTTGATTGAGGGAGGGATCAGATCCATTTTATGATCTTGCGAGTAGATCTCAGATAGTTTTTTTAGCAAAAGTTACGTAAAGCAGTTTTTTCTTATAATATCAAGTGATTATAAACCTAGACCTTGAATAATGAACTATAAAGGTTTTCTTGCAAATTATCCTTATGTATAATTGTATTCTTTCCCATGTATGAATGAATTAATGATTATGTTTTTGTTGTATGTAGGCAATCCTAGGACGAGGTAGCTCTACTAGATAACTTTAAGATATGTTCTGGACAAACCTTGGTTTGAACTTAGTTTTCTAGGACCAAGGGTAAATCAATTTTTTTGGATTGACCTCAACTTGGAAGTTATAGTTATCTAGGATTATGGCATAATTGTCTTTTCTTCATCAAAATATGAATTATTGCTCCTAGGACTTTATTGGCAGAATGGTAATTTTTCCACTCAAAATATGGATCATTGCTCCTAGGACTCGATAACAGAATTGTCATTTTCTTTCTCAAAATATGAATCATTGCTCTTAGGACTTGATGATAGAATTATCATTTTCTTTCTCAAAATATGGATCATTGCCCCTAAGACTCAATGAATGGTCTAAAATACCTTTGAATTCGTGGTGTCTCTTTGTGGGTGAATCTATTTTTATAGTCTGATGGGCAAACCTTAACGACCCTTTTAGCAAAATAGGTTTCGACTTACTTAAGCAGCGTTGAATTACAGACTTATTTGAATAGGCTTAATATACACTATTCCTTACTGTGTGTTGATCCTAAGATTTTGATGGATAATTAAGTATTGATGTTTTTCGGTGGAACTAACAGTTTTATTGAGTGTTTCAGTTTAAAGAGTTCCAGACAGTATCATGAAATAATTATAAAGGATGCATAGATGATAGCATCATGAAGAAATTGTAAAGGATACAGAGATGGATACTAAGATATTGAAGATTCCAAATAACCTAGGGAAAACAACTCAGGTTAAATTTTGACTCTTAATGTATCCCAACTAGAATCACACATGACACGAAAATATTTTTTTATAATTATGTGTGTTTTTTATAGGATCCTAACTAGTTAAATTATTTTCTCCTGTGTGTAATTGAAAAAGAAACATTGATAATTGATTAAAATTGAATTTAAGAATTTAGTGGAGCTAACCGAGAAAATAAATCGGTTAGAGGGGCAAAAATGTCAAAGAATTGAATTGAAAGAAATTAAGAAAGAAATTCCAACAGGATCGATCAACTTGTGAAGTGTGATCGGTCAACCTATGTAAAATATATGATGTTTCTTAATCGTTAGGTCGACAGATAGGTTGACTTGTAAAACTTGATGAATTATCTGGACAACAGATGAAGAATGGGCGGTCGACCGATGGGTGAATAGATTTTAGCTTGAGAAGCTCTCTGTATCGTTCGGTCGACAGATCATGAATTACCGATTGACTGATGAGCGAGAAACGTTTGTCTTGGGCTATAACCTGAATCAGGTGGTCGACTTATGGGCGTTGGTCGGTCGACTTATGAGTCTATTTCAAGTTTAAAGGATTTCGAGGATTCTGATCAAACAGTAGCCGTTACTAGCCGTTTGTGGTTAAGATATGAGAGAAATTTTAGGGATATGATAGTATTAAAGATATATCATTGATATTTTGTCATCCCTATAGATATGGTTCATATATTTTAGTTATTTCTCAAATTGGTTCATATAATTCTTTCTATCCCATCTTATTGAGTTTGAGAAATTATTTGAGAGACTAAATTGAATATTTTAAAAGATATAATTTATTGAATTATACCATGATTGAGTTTTAATGATATATAGGGTTTGTTGGAGTAGTTACTTCTCATGATTTATGGGAACTAGCTGTTGGAAGGCTTGTTTTATTTCCCTATAAATAGACCTGCATTTTTAAGATTAAAAAAATCTCAATTAATCAAATTTCAAGAGCTATTAAGTTTATGAGTTTTCTAAGAGTCATCATTCTAAAATCAAACTGAGTGCATTGTGAGATCATTTTTGAGATTTGGTCTTGAGAGAATTTGCTATGGATTATTTGCTACTACCGATTTGAAGTTTCATTGCTATTTATATTCATTCGGTGAATTCCTAGTGAGATCATTCCAAATTATTTGCTCTTAATTGTTGCTTGATCTTATTATTTATTATTTGGAATTTGATCTTTGAAATTGTTTTCAGAATTTTTTAATTGAAAATTATTTTTGAAACAATTTTTTGAGAAAATCTGATTACGTTCTAAAATTACATGCTATCCTTTTTTCTTTTCTTTTTTTATTTAAAATTAGATTTTGAAATTCTCACTTCTGTATCACTAGTATCGAGACATTAATCGAGTTGAAATTTATCTGGGGTGGTAGAAGATCTAAGTGGGAAAATCACTTATCAATTTTATAATTGGTGAGTTGAGTGTCGAATTAGATACTATTAGAAGTGTCTAATCAAGGGTAGCTGGTTTTAATCTCTTCCTGTAAAGAGATTGAGATTTTGATCTTTACCTAGAGTATAAAAAGATTAGGATTTAATTATGCCTTTATAGAATTAATTTGAGTGATTTTGTAATGGTTCACCTTACCAGGTAAAAGGATATTTGGAGCATTTTTGTGAGGTTTGATTTCATAGCCTAAGTAAAAAAAAAAAAAAAAAAAAAAAGGTTAATCTTTAGCATGAGAAAAATCTAGGGTTATTCTTGAGCCTGTGAAAAGGAATTGTAAAGGTTGATTCTGAGCCTGTGAAAATAATCGTTTTGTAAACGTCTGGTTCGAACCTGATTAAAGGGATCATAGTGATTAGTGGGTGCGACTATCCGTGGAGCTCGAGGGACTGGATTAGCCAAAAATAGCTTGGCGAACCAGTATAAATTTTGGTGTGTTGCATTCTTTAAATTATTTATTTTTGTGTTATTTGGTGTGCACCTAGTTGATATTAAAATTCCGCTCCTATAAAGATAATAATTAATTTAGGGTAAAAAATAATTATTTCATTTTTTAAAGTATTTTACTTGAATTAATTTTTATCTACCCAATTCACCCCAACTCTTGAATAGCTCACTAGGCCAACATAGTGTATGACTTCTATTATATAGACTTACTACAAAAGATTCTTATGTATCATTTTTAGGTTGTGACATGTAAATCTTAAGGAGATATGACCTAATGTATTTTATTATTAGATCACAAAAATTTGATTTTACAGGGTGGCTACACTTTCCTATATTTTGGTAAACTTGGAACGGTTTTGCGAAGTACATTACATCTTGTTGCCTTAGTGTATGAACCTTTAAACGGCTATTCGGCAAAGGCTATTTTTAGATGACTTGTTGTGGTAGGGTATTATGTACATTATTCAAAGGTGAATGTATTTGTGAATCATTATGGCAAGTGTTTTACGTGTATTATTTCAGATGCAAGAGACATTCATGATTTATATGACATTAACGTTTATATTGAGAATTTCTCGTATTAAGTAAAAAAAAAAGATTTTCATTCGTCTACTACAGCTTGTTCCTTAGTCCGATTTAGTGTTTATAAAAATAAAACTAAAACAAATATAAATTCAAAAGAAAAATAAAATATAGACTTCTTATGCACAATAGTTCTGTTGGCTTGATTTTATCTCATTATTCCTATGTTATCCTATTAAGCAAGTATTAGCCAATTTCATTAATTCAATAATCAAGGTCACTCGTGCTCTCTCACTACTTCTCCCGAGTGACAAGTGAAAGAATATGCAAACACTTCAAAACAGATATCCCTATCTAGTATTTAGGTGAGAACATTTATTATACCTCGACCTTATAGATTACCCAAGTTTTAATAATCTCCCAATTTATTACAACTTACGTTGTGCTTAACCTAAGTCTGAATCTGAAATTACCTCTCCCAACTGTTAAATCCCAAGTTCTCAAATCAACCAAAATATCAATAGGAACATAAATTGGAAATATTAATAAGGTAAACACAATTGAATAGAGATTCTAGTTGATAAATCTAGAACTTGATCACTTCCCGATCTCACAAGATCCTAAATTCCCAACTCAATTATCTAGGTGTTGATCTTTCCCATGGATTCACAACAACCTAAACTATGCACTCTCAATTTTGGTTACAAACTCAATCTCTGTCGAGCATAAAATTCACAACCTAAAATCATCAAACTCATTGGCCACTTAAATCAAAACCATTAAACATGGAGATGCATAAATTGGAATTAAAACTAAGAATTAATAAAATATTCAAAACATGGTTTAACGAGACTACATCAAGACCTAGAAATAAATTTTAACTCAACATAGCGGAATCGATAACTAATAATTTCAAGAAATCCATAAATGCAAAATAACAAATATAAATTCAAGAAATATTAGGGTGAGAGAAAGGAAGAGAAACATTCTTGTGGAGATGATCTTCAAGGTTTCAAATATTCAATAATCTTACACTCCAATCTCTCTCTCTAGCGTTTATGTGCCTCTAATGGTGTTCTCTTGTCGAAAAATCTTCTGAAATTGCCACATAAATGGTGTTTTCTCTCCCAAATTCGCCACATCTAGGGTTTGAGGAATGAGCTGGAATAAATAGGGATCAAAAGAGGGTTTTTTTCTTTGCTTTGATGCTACTGTGGCGCTTTTTGGCGTTGGAGTGCGAGTTTTCGTGCTGCAACACGAGTCTTTCCTACTGTAGCGTACAGCTTCTGAAATTTGGCCATAATTTTCTTATCCAAACTCCGATTGAGGTGATTCAAGACCATTTTAAAATTTCATAAAAAAATATACAACTTTCATGTTTTTTATTTTTCTAGAATCAAATTGCATTGTGGTCACAATTGGCCTAGACGTTTCTGCACCTGCACTTATTTTGCACATTTTCTCCAATTTATTTATATTCCTACAAAATAACACATTAAATTAGCAAAAATACTTGAAAACTCATAAATATTTCAACTCAAAAGTTCTTGATTTGTTGTTAAATAACCACCTCGTCCAATACCCCTAAACTCAAACATTTGTTTGTCCTTAAGCAAAAGAAAATAAAATAGAAGAAAACAAAAATCAAGCACT
The DNA here is from genome assembly GCA_016647705.1 of Eucommia ulmoides. Lineage (NCBI taxonomy): Eukaryota > Viridiplantae > Streptophyta > Magnoliopsida > Garryales > Eucommiaceae > Eucommia > Eucommia ulmoides. The sequence goes on along the minus strand of CM028339.1, from coordinate 47,196,750 downwards.
AAGCAATGAACGAGAAAATGTGAGTTTCATGTCGATTCAATAACTCGTGTAATTATCTCCAAAGCTACCAAATGCTCTAATCTCAAGAGTAATGCAAGAATTGAGATTATCTAGAATTTCAACATCAAGCATCAATTTCAGTCCACACAAGACTTTCAATGTGTAAAGTTGTTTACAATCACTCTCACCAAACCAAACGAGTCTCAAATATATTTATATGCTAAGGAGACTATGAATGATCTCTAAATTATGAAGTTATGAACAACCATAAACCCATTTTTTGTGTTACTCTCCACTAATTATGTACAGGTTTATATGTCATTGAAGATCAACAGGACTTTAGGGGTTGTAATATATGTTTAGGGTAAAAGATGGACGAAAATGTTATTTTTAGGCTCCAATCACCCTAGGAATGTATCACAATTCATGGCTCTTGCAAGATTTCTAAGAAGAAAAAAATTTCGCTAACTCCCCATTTCATGAAATGTCTTCTTTCAATCAATCCCACAATGTATTATTAACCAAAACAAACATTTTTTTTTCACAAAGAGAACAATTAGGTAAGAAATATAAACCACACCCTCAAACTCAAAATTAACATTGTCCTCAATATTGCGGGAAAATACAAGGATGCGACTCAACCTATCACCCAATTGATTTATTTTCTTTCTTTTTTTAAAAATAAAACCCAATCCACCAATGATTTTCCAAACACAACCCATGCTCGTCCTAACAATCAATGATCCATGCACAAATGCCAATTAGTGATGGGTTTAGGAAGTGGGAATGCATTTAGTGAGTTGGATGTACATATGAGGGAAATGAAAGAATTAGAAAATAAGGCTCAACGGGGGTAATGAAGGATAAACAATTTTCAAGGGTTAACTTCAAAGGCTCAAACGATCCAAAGAAATACCTAAATTATCTCTCCAATAACACATAACCTAGAATTTCGCCTCAAGTTTCACTCAAATGGGTTCTAACGTTCATGAGATGTCAAAGCCTACCTAAAGCACATAAATGTCCTCCAAGTACTGAAATGGCCAAGTGATGATTATTTTATGGTTCTCAATTATAAAGAGTCAAGAGTAATGGTAGCGAAATATTATATCGCTACTTTCACCGCAAGTGTACGGGTCAAGTTTTATAGAATAGTGAATGAGAAGGGTTGTCGTATCCATAGGAATTGGATTAAATTGTCCCTAAGCACCTCGATTATCATAACCGAACTTTATTTAGACCATAAAAAATGGATTTTTGTTTTTATAAATAATATACTAAATTAACAATTAATCAAACTATAATACTAAATATATTATATGGGAAAAGATTATTTAGGGTTTAACTTCGTTTACCTACATGTGTTTGATCCAATTTAGTTTACATTAACGATATTCAAATCTATCCGACAATCTAAGTATTGAAAAGTCACTCACTACCTCTCCCGAGTGTAAAGTGAATGAATATGCTACTTCGCGTCAACGCCGAAGTCCCTCTCGAGTGTCTATACGACACTTGATCACATAAGTCTCGCCCCAACCTCACGGATTGCATACTTTCTAACGTCCTCCCAGGTCATTAGATCATCACGTTGTATTTAAATCCTAGTTCGAATCCGAGGTTACCTCTCCCGAGTGTTAAACCCCGTATTCTCAAATCAACCACAATATCATAACAAGCATATTATGGAGATAAAATATCGGTAAACACAATCAAAAAAGATAAACAACTGTTAACGAAACATGATTTACTTAAATAACGTATATTAGTAAATTACATCAATCCCATAGATAATCAGTGTTTACCTCTTGGCCATACCCATATATTCAACGATAAACAATATATACATGTTTAAACAACCAAAAATAAGTTAAGAATAAAGAGAAAAATAAGCGAGAATAGCCGTTATCTGAAGGTGGCGTCCGTAAAAACCGCTCTGATCTTGTTTCCTCTTCTCCAATTGTGCTCCTCCTCTTTGGTTGGTTGAGAGCCCTCAAGAAACACTCCCAAAATGTTCCTAATATATATTTTCTCAAACGTGGGGAATGGATAGAATAGGGAAAGAAACTAAAATATCTAAGAAAATATCTAAAAAACACTTTACTGCAGGGGCTTCACTGCTGCAGCGATGAGATTGACCGTTGTAGTGGTAGGTATGTCAGCAGGTTCACTGCTGTAGCGGTGGGCTTGACCGCTACAGCGGTGAACAGTTAGTGGCTCTCTGTTGTTTCACTGCTGTAACGGTGGGTTGACCACTGTAGCGGTGAAACTGCTGCTTTAACACTTCATCGTTTTTCTACCGATTTTCTCGTTTTTTCGATCGTTTTCGCTCCTAACCCCTACTTTGAACAAAAATAAATAAAAACAAATAAAAATGAATTAAAATATTATAAGAATACTCGAAAACTACCAAATTTGGTTTGAAAATAGATAGATAAATTTCACCTATCAAGTAAACTTTAATCAACACGAGTCAAGCACATAGAAATCTCAATGTAATACATTTTAAAAGACCTAAAAGAACATTAAGTGTCTATACTCATCATCGACATCAAGTCATTTCATCTCACCAGAACTCATAATTTATTCAAACACACTTAAAAAAATAAAAATTAAAATTAAATTAAATTAAATTAAAAAAATATGGTTGAAAGAACACAAGTTATACAAAGAAAAGTCATAACTAGCACACAAGCATTTCCTAAACCCATCCAACATGTGTCTCAGTCCCAAACTCAAAGTCAGACTTGTTTTAAGATTAAGTATATGGGAATAAGAACACATATCTGGAGGCGAGACAATCTTGCCTCCTAGTGTGGTCCGCAGTGATGCTCCGGGCTTGGTGACCTTTGTAGGGGATTTCCACAGCTTTCATCTTTAGGCTTAATTATTTGAAAACTTGGGTTACCTTCCAAGAAATGCTTGGTTTAATGTGCTTGGCTTAACAACGGAGAAGGGCTCATCAAAGAGCAGCTTCCGTCCATAGTATGTGTCATACAACACAAATAATAGGTCTTGGTTTTGAACACACTCAAGCTTGGTGAGATGTAGAAATGATTGGCACGTATGCTCAATGTGACTCGATTCCGATATATGTGCTTGGTGGGCATGAATGAATGATGCTAAAGGTGGAGGAGGACAAGTGAGCCACATCAGATCCTAAGAGATGTACTTGTCTTTGATCAGTGTTGGTATCACAACATGGATCTCAAAAGGTAGATAATACCAAGTTTGTCTTGTGATTCTTCATCATCGATCAACTCTTGGGTCTCTTTCTCATTAGAATCATCATCATCATCATCGAACAAACCCAAATTTCTCCCACTTATGCGTTGTTCTTCATGATGGATTTCAATGATCGGTAGTGGCGACGCCAATTGGATTCCAAGAGGTGAGGACTTGAAATCTTATGATTTATCATCAACGAACAATTCCTCAGTCTCATTATTTTTTGAGCCATCATCATAAGACACCTCCATTATCCTCCCACTTGTATTTGGTTCTTTATGGTGTCTTTCACATATGAATGTGGCTTTTGTGTTTCTCATTGCCACCGCTATCGTCATGACTTCAATGCAGTTGAACGGAGATTAGACTTGTAAATCACGAATGGTTTCTATTTTCTTCTATTTTTCCATAAAGAACCTTATCTCCTCTGAAAATTGTCTTGCCCTCTCCGAAAATTGGGCAAGTAGGTCTTTATGGTCTTCAAGGGTAGTAGAAGCCTTCAAATTTTGGTATGGAATGTCAAACCATGGCGCCGAATTATTGAAACTATCCCCCAAGCTTTAGTGACTTGTTGAATAATTCCTACCCCGATAGTCAAAATTGGCTATGTCTTCCAACAACAAATATGATTCGTTCACGGTTAGGTTGTAAAAAGAGGGGCCACCACTTCCTCTATTCATCCAAGTTCTTGTTGCGGCTTGTAACCCGTTGAGGAAGTTTAGTAGTCGACACTCATCCAGGAAGCCATAATTGAGGAACCGAATAAGCAACTCCTTGTATTTGTACCAAGCACAATAAAATGGCTCGGAATCAAGTTAAGAAAATCTCAAGAGGACATGTTGATCAACCATCTCCAAGTACCTCACAATACAAGAAATCAAAAACAAAACTTAAAAATGAAAATAAATACCTAAATTTAAAATCATGTTATTTACACACAATATTAACAACAATCTAAAATGCCAATCCCCGGCAACAGTGCCAAAAACTTGGTAGCGTATTTTTGCTACGCCGCAAGTGTACGGATCAAGTTTTAATAGTAAATGGTAAGTAGAGTAGCGTATCCACAAAGATTAGTTTAAATCGTTGTTAACTACCGCAATTATCGTAACCCAACTTTTTTTAGGCGTCCAAATTTATTGTTTATAAAAATAAAACTTAAACAAATATAAATTGAAAATTAAAATAAAATATGGACTTCCTATGGACAATAGTTCTAGGGGCTTGATTTCATCTCGTTATTCGAATGTCATCCTATTAAGCAATTATTATCTAATTCCATTCATTCAATAATCAAGGTCACTCGTGTTCTCTCACTATATCTCCCGAGTGTTAAGTGAAAGAATATGTAAACACTTCAAAACTGATATCCCTATGTAGTATTTAGGTCAGAACATTCGTTATGCTCCAACTTTATCGATTACCTAAACTTTAATAATCTCCCGATCTATTAAAACTAACATTGCGCTTAACCTAGTTTCGAACCCGATATTACCTCTCGCAAGTGTCAAATTCCAAGTTCCCAAATCGACCAAGATATCATATAGGAACATAAATTGGAAGTATTAATAAGGCAAACACAATTAAATGGAGATTCTAGTTGATAAATCTAGAACTTGATTACCTCCCGATCTTACTAAATTCTCAACTTGATTATCTAGGTGTTGATCTTTCTCGCAAACTCACAATAATCAAAATTATACACTCTCAATTCCGGTCACAAACTCAATCTCTCTCAAGCATAAAATTCACATCCTAAAATCATCTTTAACTCATGGGTCACATGAATCAAAAGCATTAAACACGGAGAGGCATAAATTGGAATTAAAACTAACAATTAACAAAATATTCAAAACATGGTTCAACAAAACTATATCAAGCCCTAGATATGAATTTTTACTCAACATAGAGAATTCATAACTAATACTTTTATGAAATCCATAAATGCAAAATAACAAATATAAATTCAAGAAAGATTAGGGTGAGAGAAACGAAGAGAAACATTCATGTATATATGAGATTTAAGGCTTCGAATCTTCAATAATCTTCCACACCAAGCTCTCCCTCTAGCGTTTATGTGCTTCCAATGGTGTTCTCTTGTCCAAAAATCTCTTGGAATTGCCACACCAATGGTGTTTTCTCTCCCAAATTTTCTGTACTTAGGGTTTGAGGCATAAGGTGACATAAATAGGGCACAAACGGGGGGTTTTTTTTCCAAGTTTTTGCGCTGCAATGGCGCTTTTTGGCACTACAATGTGAGTTTTCGCACTACAGCGTGCTGATTTTGAAATATGGCCATTACTTTCTCGAATGAAATCTGATTGAGGTAATTCAAGAGGATTTGGAAATCTTAGAAATCTATCTACAACTTTCATGTTTTGAGTTGTTCCAAAATCAGATTGACTCATGATCAAAATCGGGCTTAATGTTTCTGCACCTGTACTCATTTTGCACCTTTTCTCCCACTTATTTATATTCCTACAAAATAACACAAAAACACATTAAATTAACAAAAATGCTTGAAAACTAACAAATATTTAAACTCAAAAGTACTTAATTTGTTTCTAAATAACCTCCTCATCAAGTTCCACGGCTTTTCTACTAATACATGCTAGAAAGGTTCGGCTCCTAGATCTTCAAACCTCTGGTGCCCTCCCTGGAGAACATCCATCATTGTTTGGTCATCCACGTGAGGCGAGTTTTAAATCTAGATCCCAAAAAATATACAACATGGAATTGCTTCTATTGACTCTTCTGTCTAAATCCTATTGGGTTTCAAGGCTTAAATTGACATGATGAAATTGCATGACTTCAGTCCCTACTGTCGGCCTCCGAATGAGGTCTACAACTTTGAATTATTTTCATGATATAAAAATACAACATGGTGCTTGTGTATTGGAGAGAGCTAACAGAAAGTAAAATATGAAAATGTAAAGTGTAACGACCCAGTTTCCCATGACCGCTACTTAGTTTCTCCTCTCGGAGAATTGATACTAAAATTAAATAATGAATATCTCTTTTATATAAATCTGACTAATTTTACAATACGATAGCAACAACTATAATTTGCCGATTTATCGAACAAATTTTATAAATTCAAAATACAGAAACAGTTGCAATTGCAAATCCAAGTCCATAACTCAATTGAAAGCCGATTCATTTTACCAATATTTTAGCAATATTAAATATCAATCCCAAACCTATATATTGGATTCATAAATAACAAAAATCTGATATTTCATTTGGGAATTTATTTCAAAAATTAATATCGATTTATTGCATCGATCTTACAATAATAAATAATAGATGCAATTATTTCAAATAGAAATTCAACTAAAATTCCTGGTACAGTTTCTCTCCCACCGGCCCAGCAATCAAAACTGTTGGGTTGTGAGCCAATACTCAGCAGAATTTCAACCCCTTTAATATGTGCATTTAATTAATACAATAAATAAAACACATAGGCATGATTTTCACATAATTTTCACATACTATCCCTAAATATTCCTTGAAAACTAATAGTTAAAATTTAACAACAACTTTAGTATGAATCACATACTCAAAAGAGAGATTAAATATAAATATTAAAAAACTTAGAAATTCTCCCTGAAATCTAAATCCGAAATTCCAAACGAAAATTGATATTATTTTTTTCTCGCCCAAAACGTTCAGGATATATGTTTTCGCACCACCTAAGCTAATATGTGCTTAATATAAAAATATATCTACTCATATAAGCCCATGCCGCCTCCTTACTATATATATAAGCATATAAGCACACTTGTTAAAGTTTGATATAAGTTTGGTTTTTAATCACCAATTATTATTATTATTATTATTATTATTATTATTATTATTATTATTATTATTATTATATTGTATATGTATAACATGTAATATGTGTCAAGTTTTGAGAATATCCTTATATATATATGGTGTTCATTTGTTTCCTTCCTTGAGAAGGAAACAAATCTCACCATAATTTATTTATTTATTTATTTACACAATGTCTCCTCTTAAAATAACAAAAATATTAATTATATCATAAAACTCTTAAAAGTATATTTTAAAAAATACAATGGCCTCAAAACTTTAAAAATTAATTTAAAATTATCATTCAATCCCAAAAAAATTATCAAATATTATTTATAACATAAATTTACAAAATATTCCCAAAAATTTTAAAATTATATAAAATAATATTTTCAAAAATATAAATTTTTAGACGATTACAATCTACCCCCCCCCCTTAAATAAATTTCGTTCTCGAAATTTCGTTTTTAAGAATAGCTCAAAATCGCAGGGTCTTATTAATTATATTCTAAAATCTTTTGTTGCTAATGCACTTTGATTATAATAAAAATAATAATAATGAATCCCAATTTCACTTTTTATAAGCTCGCAAAAATATCACCACAGGATTCTAATAGAAATTAAGCAACCAATTTTTATTAATAAATGAAAAAAAAAATCGTTTAATCCTCTAATTTACATAACCTAAATTCCTACCAAAACATTACACCAAATGATACCAAATTGTTTTGTCATATGAACATGTATCAAAACGAGTTCAATACTCATACGCATGTATAAAATTATTGTTACTAGATATGAAAATTATGCAGATAACCTCGCACCAAAATCAGGATAATACTGAACTACACATATTTGGATTATGTAAATAACACCAAAAGCATTCTAATACTCATAACAGTCGTACCACACTCCGACCCTACCAAACATTACTAGTGGACCAATATCTATTTGAATTATTTTAACGGTGTACAGTTTTTATAATACAAAAACCATTTATGGATTAAGTGTTTTTTTATCAAAATCGACTTTCCAACCAAATATAGTCATTTACTTGGTAATATCGAAATCCCAACAAATATTATCAAAATGGAATATTCAAATTTAAATCAACTAGTCAATTTACTTGTATATAATAAACTATCATACTTCCTTACTAGGCATAGGATCGTTTTCCTCACTATTGGGAGTTATAACGGTACTATAACCTGTCCGTCCGTGCAATCTAAGGTTGCAATTAGTGTCAAGGCCATTTAATATCTCAAATGATAAGAGCCAACACGTAGTATAAATCACTATATCATGATGATAATCATTATCATCATCAACAACAACAACAATAGATATCAACTACCTACAGGACTTGCCCTCCTATTAGGTCACAATACAACGTCCTATAGGACATGCCCTTCTGTCAGGACCAACTACATCCCGCAAGACATGCCCTCTTGTCAGGATCACACTATGGCATAGTCGGATAATAAAAAATAGTTTTCACATTTAAAAATTTACTTGATCAATATAACGTTATAAAATAATACATTTTAATAAACTTTTTTTTATTTCACATCTTAGTACGAAAATATAATTTGACAATTTACATAGAAGACAGTACACTCACTTTATTGATATTGTCTTCATAATATAAAAATAATTTAAGAATCAAGTATATTTATCAAACACCACCTTTTAAAATATAATATAAATACAACCGCACACTGAGCCAAAATAAAATTTCACAGCTATCATCGCAATAAAACAATACATTTAAATTAACCAATCAAATTATTTTGATATATAACAAAATACTGCACATATATTTTCCTACTAACCATAGGATCGTTTCACTTCATGATTGAGAGTTATGATAATACTGTAACATGTACAACTGTGCCATCTAAAGTAGCTATCAGTGTCAGGGTCATTCAATATCTCCAATGATAAGAGCAACAAATGGTATAACTATCATATCAACAACATAATCAACTACCTGCCGGACTTGCCCTCCTGTCAGGTCTCAACATATCAACAACAAATTTAACCACCTACAGAACTTGTCCTACTGTTAGGTCATAACAACAACAATATGCTACAGGACATCCCCTCTTGTAAGGACCAACCATATTTTGTAGGACATGCCCTCTTAATGAGACAACTATGACATAACAGAATAATAAAAATTATTTTCTACCTTTAAAATTTTACTTGATCCATTTAACATCATAAAACTATCCATTTTCATCAATATTTTTTTAAATAATTTAATATGAAAATATAATTTTGACGATCTATATAGAAGACAGTAAATACATTTAAATTGATATTTTCAATTCAACAACAAATTCTATGGTCCACAACTAACACTACATTTGTTAAATAAGCTAACCGTTAATAATTAACATGCAAAATTTATAAATTAATAACATGCAAATACAAAATAATATTTTCCAACAACTTTTTTTTTAGCCTACAAAGAAATATAATTTATGAAGTAGTCTTGCTAATAATCGAGGTCTAAAATACATCTCGGATTGCCTAAACTGACATCAAGTATTTATGCTTCCATACTAGAACCTGGCATCTAATGCCATTACAAAGGGTAGCTCATAAAAATAAACAAAACACATTGTTTGGCTTAATTTTACAATAAAACAAAAAAAAATTAAAAAAATGATGAGTTGTGGAACTTATTAATTTTCAAACTATTTCAATATCTTTGTAAGTTAACCAGAATCAATTTTTTTTAAAGTATTACTTCGTTTATTATGAGTAATGGGTACCATGACCCAAGCTTAGGGTAGTTGCAAACCTTCTCTGATACCAGTCTATAACAACCCAGTTTCTCAGGGTCGCCACTTAGTTTCTCTTTCAAAGAACTGATACTAAAATTAAATAATGAATATCTCTTTTTATATAGATCTAACAAATTTTATAATACGATGGTGATAACTATAATTTGTCGATTTATCGAACTAATTTTATAAATTCAAAGTACAGAAACATTTGTAATTGCAAATCCAACTCCGTGGCTAAACTGGAAACTGATTCCTTTTATCAATATTTTAGCAATATTAAATATCAATCCCAATCCTATATACTGGATTCATAAATACCAAAAATCTTATATTTCATTTGGGAATTTATTTTAATAATTAATATTGATTTATCGCATCGATCTTACAACAATAAATAATAGATTCAATTATTACAAATAAAAATTCAACTAAAATTCCTGGTGCAGTTTCGGTCCCACCGGCCCTGCAATAAAAATTGTGGGGTTGTGAGCCAACACTTAGTAGAATTTTCACCCCTCTAATACATGCATTTAATTAATACAACAAATAAAACATATAGGTATGATTTCTACATAATTTTTACATAATATCCCTAAATATTCCTTGAAAACTAATAGTAAAAATTTAACAACTTTAATATGAATCACATATGTTGGCACAGTAGAATACTTGAGAGGGGGGTGTGTGAATTGGGTAATTAAAAATTATTCGATAAATCAAATAATTAATTTTAATCCTAAATTAATTATTATCTTTATATCACAGCAGAATAAATTAATCAACTAGGTACACACACAAATAGCAAAAATAAACAAATTAATAATGCAACACACCAAGATGTATTCTTGTTCACCAAGCTACTCTTGGTTAGTCCAGCTCTCCGAGCCCCACAGAGATTCGCATCCACTAATACTCAAGATCCCTTTAAAGGTAAGAACCAAACCTACACATCGATTCGTTTACAGACACATAATCAACTTTTACAAAATTCTTTTCCCAAGTAGAGGAAGAACCTCTACTTTTTACAGGCTAAAGAATAACCTATCTTTTTACAGGCTAAAGATTAACCTAATTCTTTTTATCTCTAAGGCTCAACAATCAAAATTTCACAGAACACTCTAAATATCCTTTTACTCGGTAAGAATTAAACCATTACAAAAATAACTCAAAACGCAATTCTATCTAGGAAGAATCACTACCTCAATCTCTTTACAAGAAGAGACTAAAAACCGGCTTCCTCTGATTAAATACCCCCAATAATATTTAACCCGCCACACTACTTACCAATACAAATTCATAAGCCCAAAATCTCACTCAGAACTTCCACCACCCCAGATAAATAATAATTCAATTAATATCCCAACTAGTGATAAAATAATATGAGATAAAAAATCTGATTTTAAATAAGCTATGGGTAGCAAATAATTTAGCACATAATCAGATTCAAGAAATTGTTTGTAAATTATTTTTCTTCAATAAAAATCAGAAATAATTTCTAAGATCAATTTTCAATAATAAACAAGCAATACATAATATAAAGTAATTGGAAAGATCTCACCCGGAAGAATGATAGATTGAAACGTTAGACAACTCAAATCGGTGACGCTTAGACAACTAGCCTTTAACTTCAGAACACCTCAATAATTGATATCACAATTTGATCCCCCAAAATAAATATCAGAATGATGACTCTTATAAAAGCTTATGAACTGAATAGTTCTTGATATGGTGTTACCTTTTATGTGAAATCCGTAGGTCTTTTTAAGGCATTTAAAATAAGCCCTATAACGGCTAGTTTCCACAAGATATTTCTTCTAAAATCACCAATAGACCCCATGTATTGATACCTTTCATTTAAGGTATATTTCACTTAATAATAGCTCTCAAAATATTCAATTTAGTCTCTTAAAATAATTTTCAAACCTAATTCCATAAGATAGAAAATATTAAAAGGACCAATTTCAAAAACACTTTAATTCCAAGTACCAAATCTATAGGAATTAAATAAAGGATAAAGCATATCATAAATATCACCAAATCCCTTAAATCTCTCTCAAATCCTAACAAAAAATGGCTACTTTTTGATATCATTTTGAATAAATCAGAATTCTGAAACAGAGCGTCCGGTCGACCGACCAGTCGACTAGTAGATTCAGGATGTAGCCAAGGCCATTTATCAGTTGACCTGTAGATTCAGAGAGTTTGTTTTTCCTTCACCAGTCGACCTATCGGTCGACATGTAGATTCAGAAAGTTCAGTGATAGGTGTAAAATACCTATCTAATTCTAAACTGAATTTGCCAGTTTTCGAGTATTTTATTGGAGTTTGAATACCTTTTTAGCTGTTTTTATTAGTCAGGAGAAGAGATGTCAACAATTGGTAAACTGAGCAAAATAGTGGAGAAAAGGGTAGCCAAAAAGATGAAAAAAGAAGGTTTCAAACAACAGTGCAATTCTGCCTAGGCAAAGTATCCACCGCCTCGGCGAAAATCCGTCAGAAGGTTGCAAGGGATGAAGTATTGAATCCGCCTAGGCGGAAATCCATCAGAACGTTGGAAGTGTTGAACTGCTGGAAGAGCTGCACTACTGTAAATCCGCCTAGGCGAAGTAGCTACCGCCTAGGTGGAAATCCGTCAGAAAGAATAGGGGGCCCAAGAAGTTAGTCCTCCGCCTAGGCGAAGAAACCATCGCCTAGGCAGAATTCTAACCGACTTAACCTCTGCCTAGGCGAAGATTCTACCGCCTAGGCGGAATCCGCAGAACAGCCCAAAATATCTGTTTAGATATTTTTGAACCCCTAGGCCTATATATACCCCTTTCCCACGTCTGAAACAGAGAGTTGATAAACCCTAACCCTAGTAGAAAGCTCTTAAGATATATTTTGAAGATCAAGAAGGAAGTTCATCATTTGAACAAAGAAGAATCACTTGTGGATCGATCATTAGCAACAGTGAACCGTTTCACTTCCAGATTTGATCGTTTCTCTCTTGTTTTTATCTTTGCAATCAATTTTTCATATCTAAGAATGTTGAATCCCTCTTATTTTGTATGGTATATGGCTAATATCTTATAGTATTAGTTCAATGTTACTTAGGTGTAGTTGAAATCATGTAATTGTTAAGTTGAATGAATTAGTGTTACTTTAATGTGTTGTTTGTCTAAATCCGATTGTGTTTACCATTATTCTTGATATTATGCTTGTATTGATAAACTTAGAATACGGGGTTTGACACTAGGGAGAGGTAACCCTGGATTCAGACTAGGGTAAATACAACGTGACGTTCTAACAACCTGGGAGGGCATTACAACGTATGCAATCCATGACGTTGGCTAAAGACTCACGCAACCTAGGGTCGTTAAGGCGTTGAAGGGGACTTCCTTGTTAACACGAAGTCGTGTAATCCCCCGTCTTACACTTGAGAGAGGTAGCGGAGGAGTTATCGATACAGAGATTGTCGGACTAGATAGAAAACCATTATAGCTAACTTAATGACTTCGATTATGCATTATGTGAAAGAAATCAATGCCTAAGTAATTAGTGTAATTAAAACTAACTTCATAGTTGTTGTTTATCTTAGTATATTAATTAGAAAACAAACAAAATTTGATTAGTCGAGATAATATGAAACTATTGAAATCGCAATACTCAACCGAATTACCTGTCATTCCCAGTGGAACGATATCCGATCTTACAAGATCCATTATATTAAAAATAGACCTTGTACACTTGCAAGTAGTCCAATTACCGCGAGGAGGATGGTTGTGAATCCTCGCACGTACATTCAGTTTCCTTGGTTGATCAACCTATCGGTAGACTTAGAGATACAGGATCTTTCAGCTGCTTGGTCCGATTGACTCATCAGTCGACTGATGCCTTCTGAATCTCTTCCCTGAGCACGTTTTTAACTTATTTTATTGTAAGTTTTCACCCATTTAACTATTTTATCTTTTAAATTAGCTCCACTAATATTCTTATATTTATTTTAGTCAATCAAAAATATCTCTCTTCAAATCACATAAGAGCAAATAATTTCACTTAATCAAAACACACATAAATAATAAAATACACTTTGTGCTATGTGTGTGTTCCTAATTAGGATATTAAGAGTTAAGATTCACCTGAGTTGTTTTTCTTAATTTCTTCAAACTCTTAATTCTTCAATATCTTCAACATCATCGTTTAATATCCATTTAATTTGCATCTTTATCACTGGAACTTTAAAGCACTGAAATACTTAATTAAAACATTAGTTCCACCAAAATATCAATATTTAATTGTTCATCAAAATCTTAAGATCAACAATCTCCCCTTTTTTTTATGATGACAATTAACTTTGATATTTTCTTTAAAATAAAAATATAACCACTCCCCTTGAATTTTTAGGACGGGTTCTTTAACTCGTTAAAGCATCATAATGAAGATTTCAATAATGTACAAATTAAAAACACTCAATAAAGCACAATTTTTAAAAATTCTCCTCCTTAATAAAACATCACTAATTTTTCCCCCTTTGCATAAATAAAGAATACTTAATTAAAGTACAATTTCAAAATACTCCCCCTTAATAAAACATCACTAATTTCCCCCCCTTTGTCATCTTCAAAAAACAAAATTTAGGGAGGGGGAAACACATAGATAATTTACTCTAGGCAATCATATAATAAAAGCACATTGGATCAACTTTAAAAAAGTCTAACTTTAAGAATCAAAGCTAATTTTAACAAATCAACTTTTAAGCACAAAATATCAACACTATGTGGATCATTTTAATAGATAAATATTAAGTCCACTCAATCGATCAAAATCCACACCAAAAACATCATTCTTAATTATGCAATCTCCCACTATGTAAGTGTAAACAAATTAATTCATTTTAAGGAGAAAATATAATCTTTGAAGCACTAAGGCATGAAACATCTCTTAACGTTTATGAAACTCTCAATATAACGCATACTTATTTCATAAAAAAATTCTGGTCCATTTTTCAACAATGATCATTAACGTTCAAGAACATGAAACATATCTCAATTAACATGCATATTAAAGATGTTATCTCATAACATTCTCAATCTCTTACACGATAATAATCATTTAAAAATCAGAGGATATGAGACATATACTTAAAAAAAAAAATCCAAGTAAGCATATAATCATGGTCTTGAACAATTCAAATCAAATAAATCATTCTTTATCTTTTAATTATCCTCAAATAACATGCATTTTAATAAATCAAGATTAAAAGAAAAAAAACTTAGTTCAATTCAACTTAATTCATTTTCTAAATCATAACTTGTTTTAAAACTAAACACATGATTACTACTCGATATAAGCACATTATAAAAATATGTAAATATTCCTTAACTAAATGTGATTCTCCTAATCACCCTACACCGTTTCTAAGATAATAAGTAAACACATCATTTAAAATAGGTCTTAGAAACAATTACCAACTTACCTATTTGGCAAGTTGGGCACCTCTATCTTTAACAAATTTAATGAATTTAAAATACGGAGGGTTAGGAGTACATTTTCTATCTTTTTGGGTGACTTTACTTTTTACCTCATTTGAGCTTATAATTGATTTAAGTGTGCAATTCTTCTAGGCTAGATCGTATCCTCTATTCCTTTGATTTTTGCCATTTGACTCATTGATGATTCCCTTTGCACGTATCACTTGTGGTTTTCTGGTGATATCCAATCTTAGCTTTGGTACAGCTTTTTCTCTTAGCACATATCTCTTGTGATTCCTTTACAACTTCACCTCTTATCTTTGGTGCAACTTTTCGCTTTGCACACATCGTTTGTGGATCTTTAGTGACTTCCTGTTTTGGCTTTGATATAAACTCTTTAACTGTTCCTTCAGGTCCACTTCCGACATTTTGTAATTCTGCACAAAACATTTCAACAATTTTCTTCGGTATCTATTTCATTTTGGATCTGTCTTTGTTAGACATAAACTTAGGGTTTCAAAATGGACATGATATTTTAAAATGTCCAACCCTATTGCAATAATAACATCTCAAATCTAATTTATCATAGAAAGCATGAGATGTAAAATATAAATCATTTCTAACAATAGAAGTATAATTATCACTAGCCTGTGATGAAAGATGAGACGATGAAGCATATTCACTTTGCCTAGAAAAATCATTTTCAGAATCTCTCGAAATAAACTTAAGATCGGATTTTGATTTTTCAAATTTTTTCTTAAGTGAATCAATTTTAGAAACAAGATCTGACTTTTGCCTGAAAATCATATCAAAATTATTTTTTAAAACTCTATTTTCATTTTCAAGAAAATCCACTTTAGAGAGCAAATTATTAATTTAAAAAACAAAGTCCGAAAACTCTTTTGAACCACAATAATCATCCAAATGCATTTTAGATTTTCGAACACTTTTTCCACCATTTTCAAAAGAAAATATTTTTCTTTTTAAACTCAAACTCTCTTTAGCAAAAAGTAGTGTGAAAGAAAGTAATTTTTCCATAACAATATAGACATTTTCACTGTCATCATCTCCATCACTATCACTAAAATCACAAGAATCATAAACCACATTATCATATACGCATTTACCACTATGAAAATAGGATACACAAAACACATCATCCATGGTGTATGCGTGTGACCGATTTAACTAGGATGTTAAGCCTAACCGAGCTAAAATCAGTTCTGATACCAATTGTTGGCCTAGTAGAATACCAAAGAGGGGAGTGAATTGGATAATTAAAAATTATCAGAATAAAATTTAATAAATCAAATAATTAATTTTAATTCTAAATTAATTATTATTATTATATCACAACGGAATAAATTAATCAACTAGGTGCACACACAAACAGCAAAAATAAATAAATTAATAATACAGCACACTAAGATATATCTTGGTTCACCAAGTTACTCTTGGCTAGTCCAGTCCTCCGAGCCCCACGGAGAGTCGCACCCACTAATACTCAATATCCCTTTAAAGGTAAAAACAAAACCCACACACCGATTCTTTTATAGGCACGAAATCAACCTTTACAAAATCCTTTTCCTAGGCTAAGGAAGAACCTCTAGTTTTTACAGGATGAAGAATAATCCATTTTTTTACAGGTTAAAGATTAACCTAATTCTTTTTATCCCTATGGCTCAAAAATCAAAACCTCATAGAACACTCCAAATATCCTTTTACTCGGTAAGGATTGAACCGTTGCAAAAATAACTCAAAACGCAATTCTATCCAGGAAGAATCACTACCTCAATCTCTTTACAGGAAGAGACTGAAAATCGGCTACCCCTGATTAAATACCCCCAATAGTATTTAATTCGTCACACTACTCACCAATACAAATTTATAAGCACAAAATCTCACTCAGAGCTTTTACCACCCCAGTTAATAATAACTCAATTAATATTCCAACTAGTGATATAATAATGTGAGATAGAAAATCTGATTTTAAACAAGATATGGGTAGCAAATAATTTAGCATGTAATCAGATTCAAGGAATTGTTTGTAAAATATTTTTCTTCAATAAAAATCAGAAACAATTTGTAAGATCAATTTCCAATAATAAACAAGCAATACACAATATAAAGTAATTGGAAAGATCTCACCCAAATAACACCGAAGAATGATAGATTGAAATGTTAGACAACTCAAATCGATAACGCTTATACAACCAGCGCTTTAACTTAAGAACACCTCAATAATTGATATCACAATTTGATCCCCCAAAATAAATATCAAAATGATGACTCTTATAAAATCTTATGAACTAAATAGTTATTGATATAGTATTACCTTTTATGTGAAATCCGCAGGTCATTTTATAGGCATTTAAAACAAGCCCTATAACCGCTAGTTTCCACAAGATATGTCTTTTAAAATCACCAATAGACCTCATGTATTGATACCTTTCATTTAAGGTATATTTCGATTAATAATAGCTTTCAAAATATTCAATTTAGTGCCTCAAAAGAATTTTCAAGCCTACTTCCATAAGATAGGAAGTATTTAAATGATCAATTTGAAAAATATTTTAATTCCAAGTACTAAATCTATAGGAATTAAATAAAGGATAAAGCGTATCATAAATATCACCAAATTCCTTAAATCTCTCTCAAATCCTAACCAAAAATGGCTACTTTTAGATATGATTTCAGATAAATCAGAATCCTAAAACAGCGCGTCCGGTTGACCAACCAGTCAACTGGTAGATTAAAGATGTAGCTAATGCCATTCATCAGTCGACCTGTCTGTCGACCTATAGATTCGAAGAGTTCATTTTTTCTTCACCGGTAGACTTATTGGTCGACATGTAGATTCAGAGAGTTCAACTTCTTTGGTCGGTCGATCTATCGGTCAACTTAGAGATAAAGGATCTTTTTGCTGCTTGGTCTAGTCAACCCATCAGTTGACTAATGCCTTATGGATCTCTTCTCTGAACACATTTTTAACTTATTTTCTTTTAGGTTTTCCCCTCTTTAACCATTTTCTCTTTTAAATTAGCTTCACTAATATTCTTATATTTTATTTCAATCAATCAAAAATATATTTTTTCAATTCACATAGGAGCAAATAATTTCACTTAATCAAAACATACATAAATAATAAAATACAGTTTGTGCCATGTGTGTGTTCCTAATTAGGATATTAAGAGTTAAGATTCACCTGAGTTATTTTCCCTAATTTCTTCAAACTCTTAATTCTTCAATATCTTCAACATCATCGTTTAGCATCGATTTAATTTGCATCTTCATCACTAGAACTTTAAATCACTGAAACACTTAATTAAAATATTAGTTCCACCAAAACATCAATACTTAATTGTTTATCAAAATCGTAGGATCAACAACATACTCAAAAGAGAGATTAAATACAAATATTAAAAGAGTTAGAAATCCTACCTGAAACCTGAAGCCGAAATTTCGAACCGAAATCCATTTTTTTTCTCTCCCAAAACGTTCAAGATATATGTTTTCGTACCACCGAAGCTAATATATGCTTAATATATAAATATATCTACTCATATAAGGCCCTGCCGCCTCCTTACTATATATATAAGCGTATAAGCACACTGTTTAAAGTTTGATATAAGTTTGGTTTTTGATCTCCTACTATAATAATAATAATAATAATAATAATAATAATAATAATAATAATAATAATAATAATATTTTTATTATTATTATTATTATTATTATTATTATAACATGTAACATGTGTCAAGTTTTCAGAATATCCTTATATATATATGGCATTCATTTGTTTCCTTTCTTAAGAAGGAAATAAATCTCACCACAATTTATTTATTTATATATTTACACAATGTCTTCCCCTTAAAATAAGAAAAATATTAATTATATCTTAAAATTCTTAAAAATATAATTTAAACAACACAATGGTTCCAAAATTTTAAAAATCAATTTAAAATTAACATTCAATCCTAAAAAAAATTATCAAATATTATTTATACTCTTAAAAGTATAAATAACTCTTAAAAGAATAAAAGTATGTCCTAAAACTCTTAAAAGTATACTTTAAATAACACAATGGCCCCAAAACTTTAAAAATCAATTTAAAATTAACATTAAATCCCAAAACAAATTATCAAATATTATTTATACCATAAATTTACAAAATATTCTCAAAATATTAAACTTATATAAAATAATATTTTCAAAAATATAAATTTTTGGGGTATTATATAAAGACAGTAAAGTAAATCTGGAAAAGTAAAGATATGAAAATAAAGAATATTGTATATTAGCAAGAAACATGTAAGATGTAACATAAAAGAATTTATTTTAGATAAAGGAAAATTACTATGTTTAAAAATCGAAGACATATTTCTTGGTCTTTGGTTAAACGTGAAGACAAATTTGAACTCCAACTAGGCTTGACCCTCAAAAGTCCCCTGCAGAGTTGCCAGCTGACGCACCCGGATTTTAGAAAAAGAATAGAGGAAATCGAGAAAATAAAAAGATGCAATTTGGTTTCCTCTCTCTCAAAATCCTCAAAATCCATTCATTTTTGAAAATATAGTTTTAGGGGCTATTCTAGGCGCCGGTTTTGAAAACAATCTTTGAGACAGGAATTATTCGAAAAAATAGACTCGCTACCTAGCATTAAGTTAAATGGTATACTAGGTTACCAGGATTTTCGAAATCATTTTTATTTTAAGAAAAGACCCAAGTTTTAACTCAAAAAGATAGTTGGTATTTATTAGATATTTCTTTTTAAGTTCAGAGGTCGATTATGTTCAAGGAAGATGTTAGGCACCCTAAAACACCCTCCGAAAATGGTACCTAACTTTAAATAAATTTTTACGTTCAAACTAGTCCAAGTAATTTGCATCTCCTCCTTTATTATGTTGCCATTAACATTGTTGCTGGATAGTAACATTTCCATCCCCTCATTTATTATGTTGCAATTGATATAGTGAGAGAATATATATTTGGGTTTCTTTTAAATAATAAATATATAGGTGGTGTTTTCTCACTATGGTCTTGTATGTAGTGACCCATTTTAATTTTAATAGTAAAAGTGAGGTTCTCTTTAATTTTTTCAAGTTTTATTATAGACAATATATATATATATATAAAGGGTAAACATTTATTTATGAAAGTAATTTAGAAAAAACAAATGTTTATTTTTTGAGTAAAACACAAAGTACTTTTCATGTTGAAAAAACTCTTATATGAAAAACTTTATTTTTATTTTTTATTTTTAGTTCGTTTTTTGTTTATTTAAGGAAAGTAAGAACAAACATGACACACGAATGGTAAATGATATGCATATTTGAATTTGTCAACAACACTCCAATCAAACTTAGTTGTTTAGGCAAGTTTAATGTCATGATCTACTTTTATTAGTTAAAAAAAAGGAAAATATAGATATAAGTACTAGTCCTACTCATAACTAAGAAGGAAAAAATGTTTGTAAAGAAAACACACACTTATCCACAAATGGATAGAGGATCTCCCATTATTTTGGTCTAAACATAGTAATATATAAAGGGTGTTAGTTCATGATTTGAGACGTAAGACCAATTCATAGCCTGAGATGTAGGGCCAGGTTTTAATCTAGGCTAACACGGAAAGGCACAAAGCGAGAAAAGTAAATAGTTAGTTGTTAGTAGTTAGTAGTCCATAATCAGTAGTCTATTGTCAGTTGGTGTATTTTAAGTTCATTGAGTTTGGTTTCCTGTGTTTCTTGACAAATGTCAAAGATGTTATGCATATACCATATGTTCTTGTTGTTCTTGACCCAAAAGAAAACTATGTACACTATTTACAAACCCAAAGACACTAAAACTACCAAAAGAACAATATATAGAAACAAATCAAAGGATGATAAACAAGCAAAACTAAAGAGAAGTTTAAGAAAAACTTAACTAACTTAGGGGAGTGGTATTTTCCTAAGTGATTTTTTTTTTCATTCTTCTCCTATTTTAATCTCTTCTCCATTTTGCTTGGTTTCTCTTGTGAAACTTCTTGAACTCTTGTTAGAAGAGTATCAATATCACCATTTAAGAGTTTTTTTGGAAGAATTTGAGTGTGTTTAAGAGGTAGAAAGCTTAAGGAATCAAGAAACCCCAGAGAGAATTTTGAGCTTAGAGAGAGAAGTGGTCTGACTAGTGTGTGTTCCTAATGAAAACAGGCTATCTTTGATAGACAAAAGCATGCTTGCGCATTCACCAATACGCAGGCATAACCAGCCTAAAATTAATGACCATTTAATGATCATTTAAGGCCATTTATAGCTATATTAGGCTAGATAATTAACAAGATTTCCTCGAATATGGTAGGTAATTATAAATATCTTGCTAATAATGATCAAAATCTTGCCAAATGATTTGTCATTTAATGCTTCATTTATGCTTTTAATGGCTTTGTCAAGATGAAGGCTAATTATACTAGGTTTAGGCACTAATTACCTATGGAAATGATGATACTCTCTCATTATGAGATTTTGGTGAACCAAATATTTTCATAAGATTGATTATTTAATGTTTCATTAATGACTTCATTTATTGCTTCATTAATACTACATCAATGATGGAATACTAATCTATTAGTTTAGTCATCATGACATCTCCTAACAAATGATGACATTCTTATGGATGAAATATTTCCATAATATACTCATTAAATACCTTAAATTTATTCCAACTTTCTTGGGAAGTTCCTAACTTGGCTAAGGGCACTCCGGTAGAGAAATCCTTTGTTTTTTGCTCGGTTTGGAAGGTCTGCTCATAGTAATCTTGATGTCTTTGGAATCCATTTACTTAATCAGGACTTTATTACTTGATTTTGGGAATTGACAATTTGAACAAGAAAATAAACAAATTTATTTGGCCGTCAATTTGACAAAACCTGTGAAAACGAAAGTTTCAGAGATCAAAATGTGAAGTAAATATAATTGGTGAAATTTCCCTAATTAAAGAGTAGAAATTAATTTGGACATATTAAAAGTGATATTCCTAGAAACAATACTTTTAATATTATTATTTTAGTCCCCATTAACTTTTAGAAATTTTGAAATTGATACAAAACCTTTGTTTATACTGAAGTTCGATTGAATTGATGATTTTATGGTTTTTTCATATTTTTTCTATCTTTTTTAGTGTCAAACGTAATTTAAGACGAAAATTTGTTCCCTCTAAACCTCATTTTAAAGTTTATTCGAATTTACACTTTAGACCCAATACTTTGAAAACTAAATGAGCAGGACAAAATGTGATATCTACAATATAGCAACACATCACCTCCATATTTCTGAAGACAATTTCATCATATTACCATTTTCCCTTGATCTTGCTTCTTCTGCAATTGAAATCGGATGGCTAGTGTGAGAGCCAAGCGGTTTCTAGTGGTGGCCGGAAGCAAAACTAGTGGTGGACTTTTCTATCAATCGAGCAAGACTACATAGGATTTCCTCAATGGAGTTTCCTAGAGTTATTAAGGAACTAACATGCTCAAATTGATAATCCCCTAATCAAAACAATCTTGAATTTTTACTGTTTTTCTACAAATTATGGCATTCATTCTCTGTAACCTCTTTTTTTCCATGAAGTGGGTGGCTTTAGGACCCCCTATACTTTGCGCATGGCTTCCTTGTTCTCGATGTTAACGAAGATAATCCGGTGATCCTACTCGCCATGCATTGTATGGAGTGTGTCTAGATCTAGTCAAAGACACTCTTCGGCAGTATAAAGCAATTGTAAACCTCAATTGATACTCCAGCTTTTTCCTCATCTCCTTTGTTGTCATCATCCAGATCTTTGTTTGTAACATACGGTATGAAATCATTGGTGGTTGTATATTAGCTCTTCTAATTTGATTTAAGATTAGCATTGCGTCATCAATTAGGCACAATGTTTTTATGGCTCAAGTCATTATACGACCGCAGCGTCCTCACCAAAGTCGTCATGCTGATCATGACCACCTCACAATTCTTTCATAAGCATGTTGGCTCAAAAATTAAATAAGAAACAAAATTACCAAAATTGTTTGTGTTGAGTCGCGGACTAAGTCGCTCTCTTTAAGACGTTTCGCGGCTCTACCTAAGATTGTGCAAGTAGCATAACAACCCCATTGTCCCCAGGATAAAACAACCCAGAAATCTCCTCTATCTAGGAGCTCCTCTCCAAAGTAGAAGGCCTAAAAATCGAACACCCTAACACAACAAGCTCTCGGAAACAAAATTAATTTTTTTTAGAGAAAGGCTCTCAAGTTTCTAATTCCAGGTGTATTATAAAGCTAAGGCAAGACTCAACTTTTTATAGGTGAAATCAAATGAAAAACATGAGATTGTGGTAAGAAAATCGAGGTGAGATTCGGGGAAAATAGGTAAGCGAATCGTGGGATACAGGTTAAGAAAAAACAAATAATTTGTTAAGATTATCGACCAAGTCAAAAGCAGATTTATTTAATAATAAAATTAAAATTTTATAAAATAAATTTTATGCAAACAAATAAGCGCCACCTCACATCTACACTCACACTCAGCTCGGCACAATCGGTCGGTTGGACACACGGCGGTGGTAGTGCGCGCGCATGTGTGGTAAACTAAAAAAGATGTAACTTCTCTCCCCTCCACGAAATGTGGGTACCCCTTAGGAAACACCCCAAGTATCCAACCCATCCCCAAATATACTTCTCTAGACCCTTATTCCCAAATAATATGGGACAAAGAAAAGAGAGGGAAAACTTGGCATTCTTTTTATTTATTTATTTATTTATTATTATTATTATTATTTACAATTAAAAATTCACTTTGTTTCAACAATCTCCCACTTGAATTTTTAAAAAAAATAATTTTCATCGAATAGTATACTACAATATAATATTGTGCATAAGTAAAGGTGTCTATCGACTTGAACCCTTACATGGTGAAGATGATTTAGATTATACTAGAGTAACTCGTAATTTTGAACTCTATCTCTAACAATATCACACACACAACCCTATTAGGGTGTAGTCCAAAAGCTCGTACTTTACAGCCATGCACGTGTTTCCTAGTGTGGTGAATGCTGTTGAGAATTTATCCAAAATTGCATAGGAAGGGGCCACACTTCTTGTAATGACCCGGTTTCCCAGGACTGCCACGCAGTTTCTCCACTTGGAGAATTAACGTTACAACCAAATCACCATCACTTAATAAATAAATACCGAAATTTTTTACATGACTATAATTTTGATTCACCACTTTAAAATATCATGAAATTAAAGTATCAACTAAATGGACCATTTCAACTAGATAAAACTTTTAATCATTAATGCAACAAACAACAACCAAAACATATTGGTTGGTAACAATTATCAACCAATCAGATTGTAATTATCAAGTTTGATAATAATTATCAAAATGGTCATTCTCCGTTTAAGCATTTCATTTTAAACCCTCTACATAACAACATGCTTTTAAATGGCCCTTCTGTCAAAAAATCCATCAAGTCTAACAGAATAGAAGGGTAAAATAGTCTTTTTACACATTATTTATTTTTTTAATGATTTTTTTTTCCTAATCTCTCTCTCTCTCTCTCTCACGCTCAACTTTATCTCTTTCTCCCTCCCTCTCTCTCTTCCTTTCTCTCTCTTTCTCTCTTTCCCACTCAATTTTCTCTCCATCCTTCCCTACGAAAACACCCCCATAATAGAGGGTGTTCACCCACTATGCAAACAGGGGGTGAAACGCCACCTGTTATGGGGGTTCCCCATTTCCGTTGCAACAAGGGAGGGAGAGAGAGAGTTGAGCTGGAGAGAGAGGAAGGAGGGAGGAAGAGAGAGAAAGAGAGTTGAGAGGGAGAGAGAATGTGAGAGAAATCAAAGAAGAGGAAAAAAAAGAAAGGAAAAATAATAATAAAAAGATTGAAAAATGAAAAAATGTAAAATGACAAATTTGTCCTCAAAATTCAGGTAGTTTGGATGGAATTTCTGAGAGAAGAATCAAATAACAATATGCTTATAACTAGAGGGTTTTAAATCAAATACCCAAAAGGAAAAAGGACTAATTATAAAAGTATCAATACCTGGAGGATTTAAAATATATTTTTTCTTTATTATTATTATTATTATTTATTATTATTATTATTATATAAATAAGTATAAGTATAACACGTATAGATATATGTATATTATATATAAAACTTGGTCCATGTCGTTTCCTTCCATATGAAGGAAACAATATGAATCGTTAATTTATTTATTTATACAATGTACCCCTTAAAATAAAATAAAAAATATTAATTATATTTCAAAACTCTTAAAAGTATATTTTAAATAACATAATAGTTCAAAAACTTTGAAAAGTCAATTTAAAATTTACATTTAATCCCAAAAATTGTCAATTATTATTTATACCGTAAATTTACAAAATAATCCCAAAATATTAAATTTATATAAAATAATATTTTCAAAAATATAAATTTTCAGGGTATTACAATTTACCCCCCTTAAATAAATTTCGTCCTCGAAATTTCGTTCAAAATAATAATAATTCAGAATCGCATCACACGGTCAGGTTAGTCACACTCGATTCCAGAATAATTGTTTTCTATGTAGGGTCCCGTAACCGAAAATCACCCACAATTTATAATCGACAATCTATTCCACACGTCGCCACATCTACATTTGCGGTGGCCCACATTATATCTAATAACATACGGACAGAGTGCATTTAGGTCAGTAACACCTAGCACAGAAATCCAATTGTTATAGAATCTTATATTTCTAATTGCATCCGTTGCGCACTCTGATAAAATAACAATAATAATATATCTTTTAAAAATATCAAGTAGTCTCACTGGATTGGGTCTATTTCAATTTCAACAGATCTAAAACCTTGATAATTTTTTCACTTGGAATAACTTTTCAAGTCCATAGTTATATCATAAAACCAGTGTTTATCAATTCTATCCAACATTCAAGCGAACATATTGCAACAACCAACATCTTGACCGATAGATAGCCCAAATTTCTCATGAATTGTCCCGTGAGACTAAAAATAATCATCTCCAATATCCACAGTAAAAGTCCAATAATCTCGTAAACTTTTTCATAGATATCAACATAATCCAACTTGGAATACGCCTAAAAACACATAAATCCCTCTCAACCACAAAAATATATCCCAAACACATAAATACGTTTTAAAAATATATATATATATTTCAAACCACATAAATACATCTCAATCACATACATACGTGTCAACCCCATAAATATGTCTCATAACACATAAATGTGTGTTAACCACATCATTACGCCTCAAAACACAGAAATACGTGTCAACCTCATAAATATGTATCAAAATACACAAATACGTTTCAACCATATAAATACGTCTCAAAATACATAAATATGTCTTAACCACATAAGTATGTCTCAAACATATAATTACGTCTCCAAAGTCACGTAACACAACGAGTTTAATACTGAGTTCAATATTCACGTAAAATGTATATAAAAATATTACATAAAAACCCAAATCTTAAAAATTCAAATTAATCAAATAATAATTGGATCCCTATAATCTCACAATGACCCCACACTCCGGCTCTACCTAACGCTAATTGTGGACTAATATCTATTTGAATTCTTTATCAGTGTATTGTTTCATAATAAAAAAATCATTTTATGGATCAAGTATTTTTTTTTTAATTAAAATTCTCCTTTCAATAAAATATAGCTATACTGGGCAATATTAAAATTCCAACAAAATCTTATCAAAATAAAACAATCGAATTTAAATAGACTGATCTACTCATGTTTGTATAATAAAATACCATACTTCCTTACTAGCTATAAGATCGTTTTACCTCACGATCGGGAGTTATCATATCAACTACTTCCAGGACTTGTCTTCCTATTAGGTCTCAACACAACATATCAACAATATATTCAACCACCTACAGGACTTGCCTCCTAACAGGTCTCAACACAACATATTATCATATGTCCTTCAAGACATGCCTTCCTGTAAAAACCAACCATATCTCGCATGGCATTCCCTCTTGAGAAGATGACTATGGCATAGCAGGATAATAAAAATCATTTTTCACCTTTTAAAATTTTATTTGATCCATTTATCATCATAAAACTGTCTATTTTTTATCAACATTTTTTTTTTCAATTTAATACGAAAATATAACTTGACAATTTATATAGAAGATAATAAACACCTTTAAAAATTGATACTTTTCAATAACGTATCTTATGGTCCACGACCAACACGTCACTCACCAAGTCTTACGTAACTTACTATTGGTAATGCATACAATAACCCAAATCTAGGGTGCTCGCAAACCTGTTCAAACTATCATAACAGATGAGTCGAACATAAAATACTTAGAAAACACAACAGATAGCATTTCTCTTTTCTACTTGGTTTTATATGTAGAGAATAAAATGGGTATGAAAATATCCTCAAACAATAGTAAATATAAAGAAAATTTATAAAAATAAGGCAAGGCCCATTACAAGTGTTATTTTTATATTAAAAAAAAAAACTCAGATATATTCGAGTGTCACTCTACATATATTCAGAGTCGATTAAACCACATAACAAGTCTCTTTTTTTTTTTTCTTTTTTTTTTTTTTTTTAAAGTTCTAAAAGAGTATCACCTTACTCCCAAAGACTTTTACTCACATAGTAATGGTTCATCCACTTTCCACTTATCTTTATATAATAAGTTGGGTAAGCATGTTTAAAATCGATACTCTTAGATATGGGAGATAACACTATCTTCAGTGTAACTTTTTAGGTAAAAGATAACAAAACATTTATTCACATAAACTTCTTTATGCTGCGAAATATGTAGTGGATAGGAAAAGCACATAAAAAAAAAAAATTATTATGAGTAACGGGTTCCATAACCCAAGCCTAAAGTGGTTTCAAACCCGCTCCAATACCACTCTGTAAAGATTCGGTTTCCCAGGGCCGCCCCACTATTTGTCCCCTTGGAGAATTAACGTTACAACCGAATCACCATCACTTAATAAATAAATATCAAAATTTTTACAAGACTATAATTTTGATTGACAACTTTAAAATATCGTGAAATTAAAGTATCAACTAAATAGACCATTTCAACTAGATAAAACTTTTAATCATTAATGCAGCAAACAACAACCTAAACATATTGGTTTGTAACAATTATCAACCATTCAGATTTTTATTTTCATGTTTGATAATAATTATCAAACAATTAGATTATAATTTGTTGAATTGAACTTAAATAACCGGTTACGACAACGGCAAGAATTTTATTATGTTAAAATAATTGTACTCAATTTATCGAATCAATTTTACCATCGTAAATAATAAATACAATTATTACAAATAGAAATCCAAATAAAATTCTTGGCTCAATTTCATTCTCATTGGCCCGACAAACAAAACTGTGGGATTATGAGCTAACGCTCAGTAGAATTTCAACCCCTCTAATACGTGCATTTAATTAAATACAATAATTAAAACACATAAGTATGATTTTCACATAATTTTCACATAAGCATAATTATTTCAGGAAAATTAACAACCATAATTCAACAATAATAACATAAATCTTGCAATAGAGTAATTAAATACATATATTAAAAAAGTTAGAAATTTCACCTGAAATTCGAGCCAAAATTCTGAACCGAAATCCATATTTTTCTTAGTAATAATGAAACCGCAAATTGAATACCCACTCAATAGGCCCCAATGATTTTCTCCATTATATAAACAACAAACTTAATATATATATATATATATATATATATATATATATATATATATAAGTATAACACGTATACATATATGTATATTATATATAAAACTTGGTCCATGTTGTTTCCTTCTATATGAAAGAAACAATATGGATTGTTAATTTATTTATTTATTTACACAATATCCCCCTTAAAATAAAAATAAAAAATTAATTATATTCCAAAACTCTTAAAAATAGATTTAAATATTACAATAGTCCTAAAACTTTGAAAAGTGAATTTAAAATTTACATTTAATCCCAAAAATTATCAAATATTATTTATACCATAAATTTACAAAGCAATTCCAAAATATTAAATTTATATAAAATAATATTTTTAAAAATATAAATTTTCAAGGTATTACACTTCCACATTCACATAAGTGAGTCTATCAAGAGTACTCTTGTAGCTAGGTACTTCACTCCAAATGGAGTATAGATCTCATTAAGAGTTAAGAAATAACTCTACCTTCTATCACTTCAAGATGTCATGCTTCAACCAATATGTAAATGGAACAGAACTCAAAATTGTTATACTAGCATGATTCTTCTCTTATCACTTCATGAGTTATTATTACCCTTTGAACCTATTTCTAGAGATCTCTAATCTATAGGTCGGGTTTTTCTCGCAATTGACTTGTTAATTTATGGGCTTGAGTCGCATTCATTTCGAGGTTCTGTAAACCTTCTCTAGAGTTAATCCTTTCTTCAATGGATTAGCCATGTTATCATCAGAACATACAAGATCCACTCGTACAGCTCCAGTTGAGATATACTATCTAAAAGTTTTGTGTTTGCAACGTCTTTGTCGTCTTTTTTCGTTATAATAACGGTTTTGAATTTTGGCAATAGCCACGGTACTATCGCAATGGATCAAGACAGTTGGAATTAGTCTCTCCCATAAAGGGGTATCGGAAAGCATACTTCTTAACCACTCTATTTTCTCACTAGCCAACGCTAGTACAATTATCTCAGACTCCATAGTAGATTGAGCCAAAATAGTCTGTTTCTTGGATTTCTAAGAAACAACTCCACCAGCTATGATAAATATATAGCCTCTAGTTGCCTTAGAGTCATCTGAAAGGGTGTTCCAATAAATATCACTATATTCTTCTAAGACAACGGGAAACTTCTGATATTGTAATCCAAGGTTTATAGTCCTTTTTAGGTACCTTATAACCCTTTAAATGGCATATCAATGCTCACTACTAGGTCTTCTTATAAACCTATACAGAAACCCCATAGCATAAGCTATGTTGGGCCTAGTGCAATCAATAGTGTATCGTAGACTGCCTATGATACTCACATACTCGAATTGTCTAACACTATCACCAGTTTTCTTGAAAAACTTCACATTAGCATCATAAGAAGTACATACTGATTTACGTTCAAAGTAATTGTATTTCTTTAGAATTTTCTCTAGTAATTAGATTGATCCAAAATAATTCCCTTTTCAGACCTAGTTATTTAAATACCAAGGATCACATTTGCTTCACGAAGATCTTTAATGTCAAAGTTAGCATACAACATAGATTTCACATTATCCACGACAAGAATATTAGAACCAAAAATCACAAGTCATCCACATAAAGGCATATAATAGTGCAAACATTAATTTATGATTTGTAATAGATGCAATTGTCACTTTCATTCACTTTAAAACCATATGAGATAACAAGATTATCAAATTTCTCTTGCCATTGCGTAAGTGTTTGTTTCAAATCATAAAGAGATTTATCTAATTTGTACACTTTGTTGTCTTGACCAGAAATTACAAATCATTCAAGTTGGTCTATATAGATCTCTTCTTCTAATTCACCATTCAAAAAAATTGTTTTAACATCCATTTGGTGCACAACAAGATCATGAACAACAACAAGCAATAAAAGCACACGAATAGATGTAATCCTAGAGACAGGTGAAAAACGTGTCAAAGAAATTTACATTTTCTCTTTGTCTAAACCCTTTTGCTACAAGACGACTCTTATATTTATTAACAGTTCCATCGGGTTTCAGTTTTTTCTTGAATATTGATTTATGTCCTATTGTTTTACAACTATGAGGTAAATCTACTAAGTGTCAAGTCCTATTTAACTCAAGAGAGTCCATTTTATCATCTACAGCCTCTTACACAAATTGGCAGCTATAAAAGACAACGCCTCTTGGAGGGTGTACAGATCCTCCTCCAAGGTATATACATAAAAATCAGAACTATAATCCTTAGTAATACTAGCCGGTTTACTTTTTCTAAGTTCAAAATCTAATTCTTTATCAGACTTATTAACTCTAATGACAAGCACATTACTAGATATCGAGCCCCCACTATTCTTCAATTTAATAGGAAATATATGTTCATAATAATTAGCATCATTAGATTCAATAATAACATGATCATACAAGTCATAAAATCTATGTGTTTTGTTGTTCACTACATAACCAATAAAAACGCATTCATATGTTCTACTTGCAAGTTTTTTTCTTTTAGGATCACGAATATATGTCAAACAATCCCAAGTCTTAAAATAAGATAAATTTGGTTTTTTATATTTAAAAACTTCATAAGGTGAAATTTTACTTCTCAATTTGAGAACTCTATTAAGCACATTGTAAACAATCAATAAAATTTTACCCCACCAGTGAGAAGCAGCACTAGAGTTAAGTAAAATAGCAACTACAGATTCAGTAAAAGTTCTATTTTTTTTCTTTCAGCATTGCCATTTAAAGTTGTAGTTTTTTCATGAATAATCCCATGAGAATTATGAAAGTCATTAAAAATATCATAATCATATTCAGTTCCTCTATCACTACGTAACCTCTTAATTTTCTTATTACATTAATTTTCAATTTCAGTCACAAATAATTTGAACATATCAAAAGCTTCACTTTTATTTTTCATGAGATAAACAAAAGTATAATCAGAGCAATCATCAATAAATGTAATAAAATAGCATTTTCTATTTTTAGTCAAGACACCATCAAATTCACAAGTATTAAATCAAGAGGTTCAAATTCTCTAATTATTGATTTATGCGGGGATTCAGTATTTCACATTTTTCAAAATCATTCAAAAACAATTTAGGAATAAGTTCTAAGTTGCTCATGTTTTTAATAATGCGTTTGTTAATGTAACAAAGTCTAGGATGCCAAATATTAAAAGAACATAACATGTAAGCTGAAGGTGAAATTTTATTAGCATCAATATTCAATTTGAACATTACATCAGTAGCATAACCATTCCTAACAAATACATTATTCTTAGTTATGGTGTACAAATCAGGCCCAATAGTTTTAGTAAACCTAGCTTTGTTGAGAAAATAACTCAAAACCAAATTATTTCTCATCTTTGGAGTATGCTAAACATCCTTAAGAGTGAAAGTTTTTTCAAAGGTAAACTTCAATTCCACCTCACCAAAACCATCAACAATAGTGGAGGAAGAATCACCCAGCAGCACTTTCTTGTCTTCAGTTTCAGAATAGGACCTGAACATAGCATGATCATAGCAAACATGGCGAGAAGCACCAGTGTCTACCCACTAGCCTTCGGATCCACCAACTATGTTTTTTCAAAAATCATAACCACAAGTTGGTCTTCGGTAAGATTCACCTACAAAGCAGGACGACATTTAAGCCAGTAGTTCCGAGCTATATGGCCAACATTTCCACAGTTATAACAAGTAAACTGTCCAGAATCATTTCTTGAATGAGGTTTTCGTCCATTCTAATTTTTATTAGCATTCTTGTTTTGGTTGTTGTGGTTGATATTTTGATTCTTCATATTTTTCCTTTGGGTTACAAAAAAGCAGAGAAAGATTTCTTGTGAGTGTTATTGGAAACAATGAGCACTTCAT
Source organism: Eucommia ulmoides (assembly GCA_016647705.1). NCBI lineage: Eukaryota > Viridiplantae > Streptophyta > Magnoliopsida > Garryales > Eucommiaceae > Eucommia > Eucommia ulmoides. Next base: position 47,163,823 of record CM028339.1, on the reverse strand, counting down.
CTTTCTGATAGTGTTTACGGGTTGCCTTCTCAATATGAAGACGAGTAATCAAACTTTCTAAAGAAAATTCTTTTGTTTTGTACATGAGATTACTCTTAACATATTTCCAACTAGGGGGTAATTTGTAAATCAAAAAAGCAATTTAAAATTTTTCATCAAGTGACATACCTTCGACAATAATTTCATGAGCAATTTTCTGAAGTTCATGAGAGCTTCCACAAATTTGTCGTCGGTCATTTGGTTTTTTAAATAACAACCAACGACATACTTTTTCGTTCCAGTCTCCTTATTGTCGTATTTCTTCTGAAAAACATTGTAAATTTCCTTTGTAGTTTTGTTAGAACAATAACAGCCATACAAATCATGAGACAGACCATTAAGAATAAAATTCTTACAACGAAAATCATTTTCAATCGAAGACTTTCCTGAATCTGAGCTTTAGTAGGTTCTTCAGGTAACATAAATTTTTTCAAAAGTACAGACATATACAACTTTTTCCATAGAAAAAATAACATCTTTTTTCTTCACAATATGTGGGTATCCCTTGGGACACACCACAAGTATCCAACCCATCCCCAAATATATTCTTATAGACCCTTATTCCCAAACAATATGGGACAAAGGGAATAGAGGGAAAATTTGGCATTTTTTTTTTTGTTTGTTTAAAAAAAAAATTAAAAATTCACATTTTTTCAACAGAGCCTAATAGCATGCTTAATCAATATAAGTCAGTGATTCCACCCACTCTCCCAGTTTTGAATCTACGATAACATTTAGCTTCTGTGACTATTGTTATTTCCTGTGCAAAGAACCAATAGATGTTGTGGTTCCAATAAATGTGTCTTGTTTTGTCACCCAATCATGAGAGTGGAGCCTTGGTCTCTAATGAGAAACATTTTGGAGAACCAGTCGCTGATTCCTTTAGGTTGGTTTGGATACGGAATTTGATAAATTCAAGGGATTTGTTAAATGAAGGGATTTCAAAATTCAGCGACTGGTTCTCCAAAATGTTTCTCATTAGAGACCAAGGCTCCACTCTCATGATTGGGTGACAAAACAAGACACATTTATTGGAACCACAACATCTATTGGTTCTTTGCACAAGAAATAACGATAGTCACAGAAGCTAAATGTTATCGTAGATCCAAAACTGGGAGAGTGGGTGGAATCACTGACTTATACTGATTAAGCATGCTATTAGGCTCTGTTGAAAAAATGTGAATTTTTAATTTTTTTCAAAATTCTGAATTTTGAAATCCCTTCATTTCACAAATCCATTGTTTAGATAATTGTTTTTGTTTACTTTTTTATCCCACATCTGGAAAAAAAAAAATAAAAAAATAACAGAAGCAAAAAACACACGATGAAGACGAAGAAGAGGCGACGAGAAGAACGAAGAAGAAATCCAACAAGAACAACAAATCCAAGAACAAATTCGTTTATCAAATTGATTTCGATTTCTAAGAGCAAATCCATCACGATTTCCCTTTCGATTTCCAAGAACTCATCCATCACGATTTTGAAATCGTTCACAATACCATGCCTCTGATTCTCTAACCTATTTCGATTTCGAAATATAAATCGATTTTGAAATTCAAATAGAAACCCAAATCGAAGTAGAAATCGAAACCCTTTTTGGATTTCGATTTCGTTTTTGATGACGATGATGAAGAACGAATAAGCAGCAGAAGATCGAAGAAGATCAAAAAAGAACGACGAAGAACGGAGTAGAAGACGAAGAAGAAGAAGCAGAAGAACGAAGAAGACGACGAACCCTATTTAGGCGAATGTAACGACCAACTACCGGCGATGACTCCATTTCAGCGAACACGACGAAGAAGAAACGAGGAAGGAATTGGCAAATGCAGGCTCTCCCAAAAGGATTTCGAAATCCTTCATTTCACTCCTCAAAGAATTTGACAAATCCTCTTTTCTCAAATTCTTCCACTCCCCAAACGAGGGATTTGTTGAAAGAAGATTTATAAATCCTCTACCTAAATAAAATCCCTCCTAGAATTCCCTTACCCAAACGCAACCTTAACGATTTTTAAACGTTTCCCATAGACTAGTGCTAAATAATGTTGTCGAATTTTTATATGCGTCTCCTATAATGTGAATTGCGACTTAAAACCTATAACAACCAAAAATTTCAAAGGACACCGGTATAGTGTTGGCCAAAGAGTCTCTGACATAAGAATAAGTAAATATGTTCAAAGTGGAGGAGGAAAATGAATTGTAATTTTTATTTTTACTAACATGCATATAAGTAAAATTCATAAATGAATTAATGAGAAACGTTTTGGAGAACCAATCGCTTATTCACTCATATATTTTTAATTATTTTCCACAAACGGCATCAAATGATGTTGTCAGATGTTTCTTATGTCTCCTATAACGTGAATTGCAACTTGAAACCTGCAATAACCAAAAAAATCAAGAAACATCGATGTTGTGTTGGCCAAAGAGCCTTTAGCGTGAAAATAAGTAAATATGTTCAAAATGGCCAAAGAGTCTTCAGCGCGAAAATAAGTTAATATGTTCAAAGTGGAGGAGAAAAATAAATTGTAATTTTCATTTTTACTAACAAGCCTATAAGTAAAATTCATAATGACTTATTCACCACATCTTATAGGATATTGGTTATTACCCGTTTATGCCCATTCCAGTCCTAACTCGTTATGCCTTCATATGATGATTTTATGTCGGTTTTTACTCTCATTAGCTCTCTTGAACTCGGAACTATAGGTACAACTACAATTTTCTATCTAATCTTTTATATCCAATTTAATTGAGAACTCGAAAATAATTTTCAAAAACAATTTTAGAAAAAAATACACTTTTTATCCTTAAAATTTGGAGCGGGGTTAAAGTGATCCATGTGTTTTGCATAACATATTTATATTATGAGGTTTCACTATCTCAATTTAGTTTAATTAAAAACAAAATTAACAAATTTGAACATAAAATGTTACGTATATAGCCAAGTCGTGAGGGTACATGCTTTGCACACTCTGTTCCATTCAAATTTGTTAATCTTATCTATTTATTCAGGAGATTAATAGAAAAATATAGAAAGAAAAATAAAGATTAACGTATGATATTTGCGAACCTGGAAAAGACTTATGATCAGGTACTCAAATAAGTTTTGTGATGGGTTCTAGAAAAGAAACATATATCCAATGTATATATTGAAGTAATTAAGGATATGTATAAATGTATATTCACTAGTATTCGAATAGGAGGAGGTGATATTTGTGCATTTCCTATCAATATGGGCTTACATCAAATATCATCTTTAAGTCCTTACTGCTTTCCTCTAGTGATGGATGAGCTCACAAAACATATTTAAGATGGAGTACATTGAAGTATGTTGTTTGCGAATAACACAGTACTAATTGATGTAAATAGAACAAGTCTTAACACTAAGTTAGAAAGATGGAGAGAAATCTTAGAGTATGAAAGTTTGAAAGTTAGTATAAGTAAGACGAAATACATGAATTGTAATTTTAGTAATGTCCAAAATAATGGTGGTATTGTCAAAATAAGAGAATGAATAGGTTTTAAAGATTGATAATTTTAGATATTTAGATTCTATGATTTACAGTAATAGTCAAAATCGAGGAAGATATAATTATGTTATTTTCCAAACTATAGTAATCATTTAAACACCCACCAAGAGTTAAAATACAATTTTATTTTATTTTTAACTTTTTTTCATCCCAAAATAATTGTCCTACGTTTTTTGTACGTCCCAAATCAATTATTTTCTTTCTTTTAATAGAAAATATATTTTATCTATTTATTTTTTTATTTTTTTGTTTAAAAAATATCATTTTAACATCATTATCATTGTTCAGGATACTATCATAAAAAGAGAGAAATAAATAAATCGACCACCATTTATAAATTTGGGAGAGTATTATTTTGGAACCTAAACTCTAAATAAATATGGTTGTATTAATCAGACAACGCTACAGGACGGGGTTAACAGCCACATGCTCTAATCAACTGAGCTACTTTAGCTGCTGAGATTGTTGTACTTTTCGCTTTTCCTAATATTATTTACACCTACGCAAAGTAAATAATTTTCAATTTTCAACGTAAAGGAGGGGAGAATGTTTCATCGAGAACAGGTTTTAGCATGGAAAAGTTGTTGATCACAAAGTGATGTAAAGAAAATAGATGTTGCCATGGAGTTACAACCAAAAAGGCCTCAGTTTTTTTATTATAGATTAGCTCAGGTGCCCTTTCTTTGTGTGGTCTGTGTGATAGACTCTCTCTCTCTTTCACATCAGGAAAAAAAAATTCAAGTATTGTCGTCGAGTCAGTTTACAGGACTTTGAATTATTCTTGTTTTAGGTAAAATTAAGGGAAAATTGCATTTTTAGTCCCTTCAGTATGGATGGGTGTCTAAGATGAATCTTCACGTTTTAGAAATGATACATTTCCCGTTTGCTAACCATTTGCTAACCATTTCCATCCCAGAAATTTTCATCCTATTTCCAGATTTTTGGGATTTCTGTTTGAGAACAGCATTTGGTAATTTTTGTTCTCGTTCCTATTTTATTCCCATTTGAGAATTGTACTCACTTTTTTCTTAAGAAATAAGAAACAAAAAAAAGTTATTTCTCATTATTCCCATCTCATTCCCAAAAACCACCGCTACTGTTCATCCACCGCTCCCTGTCGATCGGCCATCGGCAACCATCTCAGGCAACCGTCGCCGGTCACCTCCGGCATTGCTGGCCTCTATCCGTCCGGCCACCATTCGGCAACTTCCGGCGCCGCAGGCCAGACACCGTCAGCCACCTGCCGATCAATGTCTGGCCGCCGCTGCCGCCGTCCGGCCAAAACAAAAAAAGAAATGTTCTCAAAACAATTTTTTTATTTTTTATTTATTTTTTATTTTATTTTAGGATAAAATTATTACCAAAAAAAAAATTATCGTTACCAAATTCGATTATGCTTCCAAGAAAGAAACATAATTCTCATCTCATCCCATCCCATTTTTATCCCACTACTGGGACGGCGACATCGTCGGCCGCTAACCATCCGGCCACTGCCACCACCGGCCACCATCTGGCAACTTCCGGCGCCGCCAGCCAGCCACCGTTAGCCACCTGTCGGTCACTGTCTGGTCGCCACCGCCACCGCCGCCGTCCGGCCAAAACAAAAAAAAAAATGTTCTCAAAATAATTTTTATTTTTATTTTTTTTTGGCTTAGGATAAAATCGTTACCAAACACGATTCTGTTCCCAAAAAACAAAAAAATTATCGTTACCAAATGCAATTCTGTTCCCAAAAAAGAAACATAATTCTCATCTCATCCCATCCCATTTTCATCCCACTACTGGGAACAGAAATGATTACCAAACACCACCTTAGTTTGTTATGTTTTGATTTTGTTACAATTTGATCAAATCAAAAATTTTGTCAAAAAAATTGGAGGGAGTGGTTCAATTTATTGGTATTTTTGTTACTTGACATCATCTCTTTTAATTTCAGATAATTCTATATGTACACCCATTTGTGCTAAAAGTACACCCTTGTTTAAAAAAAATAAAAATAATTTTAAAATTACTCTTTGCCCATCTTCAAATAAGCTTATTTTTACCTATTTATTTTCGAAAACTTCACAAATCAGCACTTAACCCCCCAACACACCCAATCCCCGCCGGTACCTCTAACCCCTCATGCTTTTTTTTTTTTTTTTCTTTCTTTTCTTCTTCTTTTTCTCTCTGTGTGTGTATGTATGGGTATTGGCACAGTGAGTTACCCAAGAGGAGGGTGAATTGGGTAGTATTAAAAATTATCAAATAAAACACTTCAAAAATCAAATAATTAATTTTATTCTAAAATTAATTATTATATTTATAGCAGCAGATATATGTTATTAACTAGGTGCACACCCAAATAACAAAATATAAATAATATAAAGAAACAAAGCAGAACACTACGGTATATCCTGATTCACCAATCTACTCTTGGCTAATCCAGTCCTCCGAGGCTTACGGAGATTCATACCCACAAAACTCAAGATTCTTTTATAGGTAAGAACCAAACCCTCATAATGATTCTTTCATAGGCTCAGAATAAACCTTTACAATCCTTTTTCACAGGCTCAGGAATAACCTTATATTTTTCTCAAGCTCAATACTAACCTAATCTTTTTACAGACTAAGGATTAACCTAATTCCATTACAGGGAAAATCACGAACTAATTCTTTTTATACCTTAAACTCAAGAATTAAACCTCACAATCACTCCAAATATCATTTTCCCAAGTAATGATGGAATATTTACAATTCACTCACAATTGATCCTAATCAGGAAGAATCACACCTAACCTCTTTTCAATGGAAAAGAGTAACCTAATCTTTTTTGTACTCTAGGCAAATATTAAAACCTCAATCTCTTTACCAAAAGAGATTGAAATCTAGCTATCGCTGATTAGATACACCCAATAGTACTTAATCCGCACATAACTCACCAATTACAAAATTGTTAAGCTTTTTCCCACTCGAAACTTCTACCACCCCAGATTAATTAGAACTCAATTAACATCCCAATACTAGTAATAGAAATAAAGTAAGGAAACAAAATCTGATTATAATAAAGAATGTGGGTAGCATAATTAAGCACGTTATCAGATTAACATACAAATCGTTTTAAAAGATTTTAATGTTTTTAAAGTTCAAAAACGATTTCTCAAAAAGATTAATTCACCAAGCAAGTAATAATAATCAAATACTCAATTAAAGAATAAGCTTGGAATGATCTCACCATGAAAATACCAAACCGATTGCATGTAGTATCGCAAGACAGTTTAGATCGATGACGCTAACTTAAATAACGCTTTAACTCAAGAACTTCTCAATAATCGATGTCACAATTGATTTCTCAAAATAATATCAGAATGGTGACTCTTAGAAAAGTTTAGGAACTGAATAGTTCTTAATATTGTGTGTGTTATCCTCTTATTATGTGAAATCCGTAGGTCTATATATAAGGAATTAGAACAAGCCTTCCTACGGCTAGTTTTCAAATAATAAGTATCTAAAAAGTATTTATAGACCCCATATATCATTATGACTTAATCCTGGTATAATTCACTCGATAATATCTTTTAGAATATTCAATTAAGTCCCTCAAATATTTTCTCAAACTCAATTAGATAATATAGAAAGAATTACATGTACTAAATTGAGAGATATCAGAAATATATGAACCATATCTATAGGGATAATTAAATATTAATTAAATAGCTCAAAATATATCAGATCCCTAAGATATCTCGCATATCTTAACCATAAACGGCTAGTAACAGCTACTGTTTGATCAGAATTCTCGAAATCCTCTAAACTTGAAACAAACCATCAGTCGACCGGCTAAGACCCATCAGTTGCCCACCCAATTTAGGACATAGCCCAAGCCAAAATCTCTTCGCCCATCGGTCGACCGCCCATCCGTCACCAGTCGACCGGACGACTCAACAAGTTTCACAAGTCGACTTGCCTGTCGACTGGAAGATCCAGAGAGTTTATCCTCTAAGTACTGGTCGACTTACCTGTTGACCAAACATTTTAGGGACTTTGGCTCATTTTCATAAGTCGACCGCTACTCTTTCATAAGTCGATCGGTCCCTGTTGGAACTTGTTCCTCAATTCAGTTTTCATTCAATTTCTTCAACATTTTTGCCCCTTTAACTGATTTCTTTTCTCGGTTAGCTCCACTAAATTCTTAAATTCAATTTTAATTAATTATCTTTCTTCAATTACACATAGGGGCAAATATGTTAATTAATTAGGATCTTATCAAAAACAAATATAATTGTAAAAACATTTTGTGTCGTGTGTGATCCTAATCGGGATACATTAAAAGTAAAAATTTAATCTGAGTTATTTTCCCTAGATTCTTAAATTTCTTCGGCCTCTGAACGTCCATCATCTTTGTCAGTCTCTTCAGCATTTATTTTCTTCATGATAATATCTTCACTAGAACTTATAAACTGAAACACTCAATATATCCATTAGTTCCACAAAAAACATCAATATTTAATTGTTCATCAAAATCTTAGGATCAACAATGGGTTTGACCCATTAGGTTAAAACCCTAACCTTAGGGGTTCCCTAAACTCCTATTTATATCTCCATTGTAAATCTCCATCATTGTATTTTTCTTAAATATCAATATATCGTTCAAGTTCTCCTAACATTCTATCTCTCAATTATCTTAACATGGTATCAAGAGTCAATGTTTCTTGGTTTTGTTCCAACTAAGATTTTTGAAACCCTAATCCTAAAAAGCCATCGGTCGCGATATCTGTTGACTGCTACAAATATCACCACCGCTCCAATATCAATTTTCATCACATCACCACCATCGTCTTGAAAAGACGAGAACAACGCCATCAAAACCACCACCACTAGAGCCGTCACGCTACCACGTGCCTCCCAAATCCACCAGTACTATCAAGCATCACCATCTCGGATTTTGGGCTCTACAACAACAATTGGTGCTTAAAATTCATTAATGTTCATACCATCATAATTGTATCGAATAGACGATTCCAACGCCACCAACCTTGACTCATTCTGTCAACCAACACGCCGTCACACACTCAAAGAGCCTAATTGCTCCGATCCACCCTCTACCCAAGCCTTACGAGCCATATCACTAGCAGGTCTACGATATGTCAGCACCCATGTCAGCGCCAATTAACTCCAGTTCAACGTCATTTCAAGTGACTCGTTAGAGCAACGTCATTGTCAACTCGCTGCCACGCTAGTGGCACATCATCAGCATCACCTCACTACCATATCAGCGTCCATTTCAACGTTGACTCTGCAGCGTATATGTTAACTGCCCCGTCACCGATTCATAGGGGGAAGCTTCTACTGAATAGTTCAGATATTTTTTTACCGATTTTTTACAAAGTTGGACCGATTACAAGAGTTGTCAGAGGTTTTGATTCTATTTCCAGCCTCCATTTTCTGATTTTTATACTTCCCATTATATTTGTGTAGTTCTATGTCGGTTCACCCTTTTTTAGACCGGTTCTTGAAGATCTAGTAGAAATTCCTAACTAATTTAGGCATTTTGAATCCATCTGTAACCTCCATTTAATCAAATTCAGATCACATAGCATAGTTCTCTTTATAATGCTCATTCAGTTCATCATGGAGATTTGATCTGTTCAGGGGTTCATCAATTGGTTCTTCATGATTATAAACTAATTCCTAGACAACTTCAACATTTTGAATCTATTTGTGGCCTTGGTTTCTCCAAGTTCATATCATATAGTATACTTGTTGTATATTGTTGATTCTGCTCAACAACAATGTGAAAGGGTTACTTTTCTTCGATCTTTCTCAATGCCAAAGAGGGTTTAGATCCTACCTCTACTATTGTTACATCTATATTGTGGATTTGGCCTTACTCTTCTACCAAATTTCTACCAAGAATGGTAAAAACTTTTCTCTTACTATTTCAATTACTATATATAACTCTTACTGGTTCTTTAATTCTGCCTATTGTAATTATATGACTTCCGATCCCAACATATTCTCATCCAAACTATCCGCTATGAATGCCCCGAGCATTTGTATAGCTAATGGTTCTCAAACGAGTGTTACTCATACCAGCCTAGTTTTTACTTTACATCTTTCTATTCCGGACGTGTATTTAATTCTGAAACTCACTTTAAATCTCTTATGTGTTTGAAAACTCTATGAATTGGGATTTGGAGTCATATTTTTTAATAGTGGTTGTTGTGCGCAGGATCTTCGAATAGGAGAAATACATGGGATTGATCGTAAAGTTTGCTTGGGATTGATCGTAAAGTTAGATGTTTATCTAAACTCAGTAGTTTGCACCTTCTACTTCAAACCCAACCACCACCATCCTATGTCCCTTCATCAACCTGTAACCTCACCACCACCACCACCACCACCGCCACCTTCCTCATCCTCATCATCATTAGCCTCTTTATCTCAACCGTCATCATTACCCCTATTACCATCCTACGTTTGGCATTCTCAGTTAGGTCAATCTTTATCTAGCGAACTCAAATAGTTTATCTCTAGCGGTCAGTTAAGTTTAGTTTAGCACGAGTCCTTCAATTGTTTCCATTGCCAATTTGCAAAACAACCAGCCCTACCTTTCAATGAGAGTCAATTTATTTCTCTTGCACCATTTAATACAGTTCGTTATGATATTTGGGGGCATTCTTCTCATGCCACAATGGGTGGTTATTATTATTTTGTTATCGTTGTGAACAACTACTCTCGATATATATGGTTATTTATTATGAAAAATCAATTTGAATTGTTCTGAATATATTCTGAGTTTTCTTCTATAGCCCAAACTCAATTTTCTTAAAATATCAAAGTTTTTCGCTCATTTACTGCAATGGAATAAAAAGATCGTGTTTTTCTCAACCTACCTCAGGAAAATGGAATGCTTCCTCATCATTCGTGTCCTGATACATCCCAACAAAATGGACGAGCCAAATGCAAACATAGACATATTCTTGACATAGTTCGTGCTCTCCTTATTTGTTCCTTCTGTTTTGAGCACTTTTAGGGTGAGGATACCCTAACTGTAGTATACACAATAAATCATGTTCCCTCCACAACAATTCAATATCAGTCTCCATTTTAGCGTCTTTTTGCTAAACGTCCCGATTATTCAGAACTCAAAATCTTTTGTTACTTGATAGGTGTAAACTACCTATCTATTTTTAAACCGAACATTGTTAGTTTTGGAGTACGTTTAGTACGTTTTAGTACATTTTAATATGTTTTTATTCTTTTTGGTATAAATCAGGTGTGTGGGGTAAAAAAGTATGAAATCGGAGCATAAACGATTAGATCGAACCAAGAATAGTGGAAAAACAAGCACGGAGGCAATAATCAAAACAGCAGCCCACCGCCTAGGTGGTGAAAATGTAGAGAGGGCCTAAATCTACTGGAAGCTCACAACCTAGGTGGTGAAACTGCAAGATGGTCACCAAATCCACCGTTGTGGTGATCACTGAACTGACATACCTACTGCCTAGGTGGTGAATCCCACTGCCTAGGCGGTCACCTCTGCATAAACTTAAGATATGTTTTGGGATATTTTGCCTATTTAAACCCTTCGTCTCCTCCTCTCTTCGGATGGAATCACCCCCTAAGGCCTTAGACTATATTTTAGGGTGAGTTTGAGAGATTGTTTAGGGAGAGCTCTCAACCTGAGGAAGAAGATGAAGGATGAAGCGATTGTTCAATTGTTTTAGGGCCAAATCTTCGGATATCGGCTAAGTCATTCATTTCTTTTCTTTATTGTCTTTATTTCGGTAGTTATTGGAAATGTTTAGTCCATTCTACATTGTTTATATGGTTATGTCCATGGGCTAAATATAGGTTGTTTAGGGATTATTAATAAATTTACGAATATGTTGTTTGAATGAGTTTGTGTTTCGTTAGTGGATGTTCTTCGTTATTTTGATTGTGTTTATCGTTCTTGTATGATTTATATGCTTAGAATGATACACTCAGGAGAGGTAACCCTGGATTCAGACTAGGTTAAATACAACGCGACGATCCAATAACGCGAGAGGGAGTTGAATTGTGTGTAATCAATGACGTTGGAGCAAAACTCACGTGACCTAGGGTCATTAAGACGTGGAGGGGGACTTCTTCGTTGACACAAAATTGAGTATTCCTTCGTCTTAGACTCGAGAGAGGTAGCGGAGGAGTTTACGAACTGAGATTATCGGATAAGTTGAATGCCGTTATCATAAACTAAAACAAGATCGAACACGTATTCGTAAACAAAACTAATCCTTAAACAATCCATTCTCTCAAAACTATCTCAATATTAATATTGGTATAGTTAAATTAGTATTTTAGTATTACTATTTAATAATATTCCATTTTTAGCACCTAGATAAAATTAGGTCATTACAAACACGGTATTCAATAGTAACGACAATCAATCCCTGTGGACACGATAACCCTAAATCTCCCGATTTATACTAAAACTTGACCTCATACACTTGCGAGTGAAAATAGAAGCGTATTTATGCCCTATCAAGTTTTTGGCACCATTGCCAGGGATTGTGTTTTAGATTATTGTTGATATTGTGAGTAAATAACTTGATTTTAATTTAGACATTTGTTTTAGTATTTATAATTTTCTTTGTAGTTTTGTTTTTGTTTTCCTACAGGGTGCTTGAAGATGTTAGAAGGGTGCTTGAAGATGTTAGATCGACAGGTACTTGGTGGCCGCTAAATAAGCGTTGCCACTTTCACCGCAAGCGTACAGATCAAATTTTAGTATAATGGACCTTTCGGTTGGGTATCGTATCCACAGGGATTTGTGTTGTTACTATCGAGTATCGCGATTGTCATAACCTGACTTTATCTAGGCGACAAAATAAAATTTAATTAATTAATACTAATACTAATATAACCTAATTTAACTATACTAATATTAATATTAATATGGGATAGTTTTGAGAGAATAGGTTGTCTAGGGATTAGTTTCATTTATGAATACTTGTTCAGTCTCGTTTTAGCTTATGTTAACGACGTTCGACTTATATGACAATTTCAGTTCGTAAACTCTTCCGCCACCTCTTCCGAGTATAAGACGGGAGAATACGTGACTTCGTGTCAATGAAGAATTCTCCCTCAACATCTTAACGACCCTAGGCCGCGTGAGTCTCGCCCCTACGTCATTGATTGTACACAATCCAACTCCCTCCCGGGTTATTAGATCGTTGCGTTGTGTTTACCCTATGGACAATTTCTGTTCCAAAACTCCCTAGCCACCTCTCCCGAGTGTAAGACGAGGGAATACGTGACTTCGTGTCAACACCAAAATCCCTCTCAACATCTTAACGACTCTAGGTCACGTGAGTCTTTCCCTAACGTCATTGATTGTCCACAATCTAAACCCCGACCGGGTTATAGGATTGTGGCATTCGTTTATTCTAGTCCGAATCCGGGATTTGTCAAACCCCGTATTCTTGAAATGTAAATCTAACCAATATAAACAAACAATATGGCACACACAATCAACATAACAGAGAACAATCACAAACAAAACAACAACTTAACTAAACAACGTTTTCATAAATTAGATTAATAATCCCTATACAACCTATGTTTAGCCAATGGCCATAACCACATATACAATGTAAAATGGCGTAAACATACTCAACAACTACCAAAATATAGAAAACAAAGAAAAGAAACAAGCGATTTAGCCAATATTCGAAGAATAGCTGCTAGAACCGTCCATCAATCGCTTTCCTCTTCATCCTCCACATCGGATTGAGAGCTCTCCCTCAAAAATCCCTTATCCTAACCCTAAAATATGGCTAAAGGCCTTAGGGGCTGAAGAATAGAGAAGAGAAGATGAGAGAAGGGCTTAAATAGGCCAAAAAATATCTCCAAAATATTTATTCTGTGCAGAGGATTTTGCCTTGTAGAATAAAACTTCGCCTAGGAGAAGTTAGGTCGGTTAACTTTCTGCCAGATTTTCGCCTAGGCAAAGTTACTACAGGTTTTCAATTTTGTTTTGACTGTAACTTCTTCATCTGAACTCTGATTTAGGTGATTCATAAACATATGGAAATCTAAGAAAATGATCTACAACTTTTATGTTTTGAGTGTTTCCAAAATCAAATTGAATCATAGTCCAAAATAGCCTTGAAGTTACAGCACCTGTACCGACTTTGTAGGTTTGGTGACCGCCTAGGTGAAAAAGTAGGCGGCGGACTTGGAAATTCTCTTAGCATCTTCATAGCCTAGGCATAGGTCTGGATGCCTAGGCGGTGGGCTTCTTTCACAATGTTGCCTCTTTACTCATTTATCTACCGTAACTTCGTCCACTTTAGTTTGATCACATCGTTTTCACTCCGATTTTATACCTTTTCACGCCAAGCACCTATTTTAATATAAAAATAATAAAAACATATGAAAATAACTATAAACGTACTAGAAAATTAACAAATTCGGATTGGAAATACATAGGTAATTTACACCTATCAGTACTCTTGCGTTTCTTTCATTGCAACATCTCTCCAGTCTTGAGGGCATGTGTCGGGCCGAGGACAATAAACTGAGTGCTTCTTGGGAGGCAACCCAAGGCAAGAATAAGTTAAATCCGTCACTACCGACTTAATTCGGAGGCGAGATTCTCTCGCCTCCCAGGTATGTGTTCTAAACCCCTGTCTTCATTATCATGCTATAAATTATCATTGGGATCGCTGATAGGGTTGTTGAGATCATTGTTTGGTTAAGTCAGGTGTGATGTGTTAGTATAGTATTATATGTTTAGTTGTAGTTTATGTTTTGTTTTACATGTGCATGTCTGTTTGGGGTAGTTTTTGTGTATGTACTGAGTGTTGACTTCATCTGGGCCATTACCCGATGATGAGTCTGTCCCCTGGTTTTTTTGAGGTTGAGCGTAAAACTCATTCATGTGTGTTCCGTGTGCTTGATGTTTTGTTTTAGTAAAAGTTATTATAGATCCTAAATGCACGAGCACATAAACTCAATGTAGAATTGTCTAATCGATTTGAGAACGATTATCCTTTAGCCCAATTCATGACAAGATGGATTTTAGACCGTGATTTTGGGGAAATTCAAGGCGAAATGCTAGGCAATGTGGTTTAGGAGATATGATTTAGGCATTTGTTTTTGTAGCTTGAGCCTTTTTAAGCCTACCATGATATATCATTACCCTTCGTTACCCTGTCGAAGCCTAAAATCCGTTTCAATTCTGAACACTTAACCAATACCATGGCCAATTGAATTCCTTCCAGTCCTTTATCGCTAAACCAAAGGCACAATGTAAGTGCATCAAGCTAGCAGTTGCAAATGTTTCTTGATGTAAGCGGTTGGGTTGTAGGCGAGCTATTAATTGGTTTGGTATTCGAGTACTCACTTGTTGTTTTTCGTTCATATTTCACACACCCCTTAAATTATATAAATCAAATAAGTTTGGGGGTGTGTTTGTTTGGGAAAAAAAAAACAAGTATATATGGTTTATTTTCTTTTGTTTTTTATGAGTGCGTCATTCTTAACTTAAGTTCAGGGTTGTTTTCAATTTAACTATAAGGTTTCAAGTGTGAGAGTGTCAAGCGATGTGCCTTGGGTAACATCAAGTTAACGACATTAACCCATTTTCTCTTTCAAAATTACCATTGGCCATTTGTTCTAAACTGAACCAAGACCATATGATCTTTTTGAACTTCCAAACCTACATTAGTGGATAATAGATCCCGGGTCAAGCCTATGGATTCCCTATACCTTTGGGCTTTTTTTGTCATGCGCTTATATGGTGGATAATCCAATCCGATTAACGAATAGTTATATATTTGAGTTTTAAACACACACACACTTTAGTAGGATCTATAACGGTGCTTACTATTATAAATATTAAAATTCTAGAACACTACATGGTATGTTTTTATGCCTTAACTCGATTGGATTAGGGGCCAATGAGGGATATTTCGTTTGGCCGGTAGATGATATTCAAAACTTGCACATATTTGTTTTTCATGTTTTTTATTTTTAGTTTTTAGTTATTATATTTTCTTTTATTGTGTGCGTGTTTGCTCGAGGACTAGCAAAATTCTGAGTTTGGGGGTATTTGATAGGTGTAAATTACCTATCTATTTCCAAACTGAACATTATTAGTTTTCGAGTACATTTAGTACGTTTTAATATATTTTTATTCTTTTTGGTATAAATCAGGTGTGTGGGGTAAAAAGGTATGAAATCGGAGCATAAACGATCAGATCGAACCAAGAACGGTCGAAGAACAATAGAAAAACAAGGACGGAGGCAATAATCAAAACAACAACCCACCGCCTAGGTGGTGAAAATGCAGAAAGGGCCTAAATCTCTTGGAAGTTCACCGCCTAGGCAGTGAAACTGTAGGATGGTCACCAAATCCACCGCTGTCTTTACTGCTACGGCGATCACTAAACCGACATACCCACCGCCTAGGCGGTCACCTCTGCATAAATTTAAGATATTTTTTTAGGATATTTTGCCTATTTAAACCCTTCCTCTCTTCCTTTCTTCAAATGGAATCACCCCCAAGGCCTTAGACTATATTTTAGGGTGAGTTTGAGAGATTTTTGAGGGAGAGCTCTCAACCCAAGGAAGAAGATGAAGGAAGAAGCGATCGTTCAACGGTTTTAGCGGTAAATCTTTGGATAGCGGCTAAGTCGTTCGTTTCTCTTATTTATTTTCTTCATTTCAATAGTTGTTGGGCATGTTTAGTCCATTATACAATGTTTATATGGTTATGTCCATGGGCTAAACATAGGTTGTTTAGGGATTATTAATAAATTTACGAATATGTTGTTTGAATGAGTTTGTGTTTCGTTAGTGGATGTTTTTCGTTATTTTGATTGTGTTTATCGTTATTGTATGATTTATATGCATAGAATGATATATAGAAAATATGGGTTTTGATATTCGAGAGAGGTAACCCTGGATTCGGATTAGGTTAAACACAACGCGACGATCCAATAACCCGAGAGGGAGTTGGATCGTGTGCAATCAATAACGTTGGAGTGAGACTCACATGACCAAGGGTCATTAAGACGTTGAGGGGGACTTCTTCGTTGACACGAAGTCGCATATTCCCTCGTCTTACACTCGGGAAAGATGGCGGGGAAGTTTACGAAATGAGATTGTCGGATAAGTCGAACACCATTAACATAAACTGAAATGAGATCAAACACGTATTCGTAAACAAAACTAATCCCTAGACAATCTATTCTCTCAAAACTATCTCAATATTAATATTAGTATAGTTAAATTAGTATTTTAGTATTAGTATTTAATTATATTCCATTTTTAGCACCTAGATAAAATTAGGTCATGACAAACACAGTATTCGATAGTAACGACAATCAATCCCTGTGGACACAATAACCCTAAATCTCCCTATTTATACTAAAACTTGACCTCGTACACTTGCGAGTGAAAGTAGCGGCGTATTTATGCCCTACCATTACTCTTGTTTTGTTCTTCTTAAATCACTTGAACACAACAAGCTGAAACTAAAGGCCCACCTATGTTACATTCTAAGATATGGCATTGGACATAAAAGGTATCGATATTAGGATCTCATCTCTAAAACTATTTGTATCTCTTGTCAAGTAATTTATTTTTTTTCGGAACCTTAATGTTTTCTTTCTTATGGTCCTTTGATATATGAACCCTTACTAACTCCAAATTTGTTACTAATTCATCTCTTGAGTTATTTCTTGAGGATGCATTTCTAAGTACTATTGAGCCCACTCCAACACCACCAACTATGCACAGTCCCATACCTTCCACTAAGTTCACTCCAGTATCACCAATTGAACCCACTCCAGAACCACTAGCAGATCTCACCTCTCCAACTTTATTGTCCATGCCTGAGACTTCTCCCATGCCCAATGATTCTTCACGGACTACTTTTGAGATCCATCTTCCAGATTACCATCGTCGCTCTAACAGGATAACTTATCCTCCCTCTTATATCACTGATTATCATTGCTTTTCTACCTTACTTAATCTGCATAAGCATCAATCCTATAAGGAGACTAGTATTAATCCTCTTTAACATAAAGCAATAGACGAAGAACTTCGGGCCCTACCCAAAACTCACCTGGGATCTCGTTTAGCTCCCCCCTCCCCCCCAGGAAAACTCCTATTAGATGCAAATGGGTATTTAAAATCAAAATATTTTCTGATGATTCCGTTGAACGCTACAAATCCAGACTTCCTGCTAAGGGATTTTCTAAAAAATATGGCATTAACTAAGAAGAGACATTTTCTCTAGTAGCGAAGCTCACATCTATTCGTACTCTTCTTTCCATCATCATCATTCAAAAATAGACTATTTTTTAGATGGATATCAAGAATGCATTTCTTAATGGCAATCTTCTTGAGAAATTTTATATGCATACCTCTCTAGGCCTAATCGTTCCTCGACATAAAGTTGTCATCTCCGACGTATCTTATATGGTTTAAAACATGCTCCATGTGCCAGTTTCACAAAATTTGGCACTATCATTCATCAGTTTGGGTTCATATCTAGTTCTTATGATTTGGCCCTATTTGCTCTCCATATTAACAATAGTATTATTATTCTTTTATTATATGTGGATGATATGATTATTACTGGGGACGATTTATGTGGTATCTTAGAACTCAAAAAGTTTCTTAGTGAACAATTCGACGTGCTCACCTATTTTCTTGGTCTCAAAGTATCATCCAGTTCAGATGGATATTTTCTTTCTCAGGCTAAATATGCCACTAATCTTTTGTCCAAGGCTAGCATCACTGACTCTACCACTGCCACTACTCCTTTAGAGCTAAATATCAGACTTAGGTATTAACCAGGGTTTTGGAAGCAATTGTCCAGTAGGAAGGCCCAGGTATAGGTCAAGTCAAAGTCGAATGTCTGGGCACTTGTGTGTGCTGAATGTACTATAAGGTTAGGGTATATGCCTTTCCTAACACCAATTGGTTTTAGAATGAGTGGTTGCTTCTGAGGTCCTACAAGTGGTATCAGAGCCAAAGTCACGGGTTCAACTCCCCGTGGGAGCAAATGCTGAGGGAGAGATTGTTAGCCAGGGTTTTCGTAGCAATTGTCCAATGTTGGAGGCCCGAGTATAGGTCAAGTCACAGTCAAATATCGTGGGCGTTGTGTGTGCTGAATACACAATAAGACTAAGGCATATGCCTTTCCTAACACCAATTAGTTTTAGGATGAGTGATTGCGCTTGAGGCCCTATAGAAGGTTCATTTCTTTCGAATGTCGTTCTATATCGCCAACTAGTTGAAAGTTTGGTATACCTCACTATCACTCGCCCAGACATCGCCTATGTCATCCATCAAGTCAGTTAATTCGTGTCTGCTCCTCGAACCACTCGTTACTCGGTTATTCTTCGCATTCTTTGGTATGTCAAAGACACCTTATTTCACATACTTCATTTCTCAACTCATTTTACTCCCATTTTACAGGCTTATTATGATGCCGATTGGGTCGTAGATCTTACTGATAGACGTTCAACCACAGGTTATTATTTCTTCTTGGGTAACTCTCTTATTTCCTGGTGCAGTAAGAAAAAAAATTATGGTTGTTCGCTCCAGCACTGAAGTTGAATACTGTGTCATCGCTAATGCAACACAAGAACTACTTCGGCCTCGCTAGATCCTCGCTGACATGGGAGTATCTTCTTATACTGTCACTGTTCTACATAGTGTCAATAGGAGTTCTATTCTAATCGCACATAATGATGTCATCTGTCACCATATTCTCAAGAATATTGTTCGTCTACAATCTATTAGTTTAGCCAATTAACCAATAAATATTTTCACTAAGATTCATCCACCTGGACTCTTTCACACCCTAGTTTCCAAACTCAAGTTCACATCTAATTTACCGCCTTGAGTTTGAAGGGGGATGTTAATATATGTATATCGGCTTGGCCCATTAAGTTAAAATCCTAACCCTAGGGTTTCCTTAGTCTCATATTTATATCTTTATTGTAAATTACCATCATTCTACTTTTCCTAAATATCAATATGTCATTCATGTTCTCCCAACTTTCCATCTCTCAATCAATATATCAATATAATTCGTAGCTGAAGGCACAGACCAAAAAACAATAAATTTAAATAAGAGAGCAAAATCAAACCAAAGTTACCGTCAAATAACGTGACTAACAATTTTACAATACATTAAAGAAAAAAAGAGAGAGTAATAGCTTAATAAAATTGAATTAATATCCAAAATTGAGAAGAAAACATTTAATGACTCCAAGATTGTATAATTGCATCACTTGGAAAAATACTTCAAATGACAACAACAAAAAATAAAATACAGCAGCTAACGAAACAAACCCTACCAAAAACACACACACAAAGTCAATATATACCCAAATCCCCTTATTTTGCAACGATGTGAAGCACATCGAACCCATTCCTTCATCGCCCAATGCAACACCATGTCATCCTATTTTGCGATCAACTATTTTGTCAGTTTTTTCGGTGAGTGGATAGTTATCCTATTACTGCTCCATTTCCATATATATATATATATATATAAGGCCAAAATTATATTTTATCCCCCTTAATGCGTAATCAATTACACAACACCCTCATCTTCTTCCCCTCAAAACCCAAGTCAATAATCCCGTTTTTTTTTCTACCCTAAAACATCAATCTTGAATACCTGAAAAACCTCATTCAAACATTAAAATCGATGTTGCCTACCATAAAAAATAAACCCTAATTCAATGTAGATTCAAGTTAATACATACAGAAAATAAACCCTGATTAAATTTTATATTACAAATAGAATGATTGGATACAATAAAAAAATTAAAATGGATTAAGGGGGAAAATTACCTGGGTGTTGAGAAAAGTGCAGTTTCTGCTCTCCTCCATCAGAATTCAAAGAATCGTTATGTTAAAAAAGTTGGCGATCAAACCCACAAAAATTTAGAGAGAGATGCAATCATGGGTGGAGGTTAAAAGAGAGATTGAGATTGAGAACTATTGTGAGAGAGATTACCTAGTCATAAACGGTGATGGCAGTCATTATGAGGAGAGAAAAATGGGAAGGCAAAGAGAAATCATCATTGTGGTGATAGTCATTTGCTAGCAGTGAAATCTATGAGATGTCAACTACTTAGGTTATCTATGAGATGCATCGTTCCAGCTGAAAATAAGGAAACAAAACAACCATGTGTTCGGGTAGACTATTCATATGCGACAGATGAAAATCTTAATGCCAAAACAAATAGAAAATGATTGGAATATCTAGAAAATGATGTAGGAAATAATAAAATAAAACAAATTATTCGATTTATGCATAACCAATTGTGAATTTTCAACAATTTTTTTCGTTAAAACTCCCCAATCTTCCCCTATAAAAGCAATATGCAGCATAAAGTAGGTTTTCCATTGCTAAAATGTTTTTCCAAATAAAATATTTTATAAAACTACACGATATGATATCAACTGCAATTTTAATTCATCATTTTTGAACCCTGACCTAAAATCCTCTAACCATAGCAAAGTAAAATTCTAATTATCAAGTGCAATCGTGCTCAAATTTAAAGCATAAATTCCAATGGAACCGTTCTTTTTTTTTTTTTTTTTTTTTCCAGGAATAAAAAAAAAATGTACTAGAGAAACATCATTGAACAAATAGAATGTAAACACAAAGAGTGCAGAAAGAATAATAAAAGCCATGAAAGTAATACATACCTGGAGGTGTTCTTTGTACTTCATTACTCTTAAGTACCTTCCTTGTGTCTCATCCAACTATCCGTCGTGTGAGGGGCGAGAAATAGAAAAATCAAAAGAAAAGGACTATAGAATCATGCTGAGGTAATATATAAACATATCACACGAATGATGTGTGAGCTATCATTTGACAAAATACCAAAGAAAGAATGATAAAGGTGAGTAATTCAAAAAATTTGTGTATTCAACTAAGTTAGAGGCTTCATTAGCTCGTACATACAAACAGGAATTTATTCTTAATCTTATTCTCACGAAGAAGCATTTAAGGACAACGGGAACAAATGGGATCTTAAAACTATACACCAGTTCATAGCTTGAGGGAAAACAATTATACGTTCTAATTCCATAATATCAAACACAACCCAATTATGTTCCTATTCTGATCTTAAAAATTCAGAACAGATGGGAACAGAAACACCAAACAAATGCTATTTGTAGATTATGAAAACAATCCCAACAATTAATCAAATTTTGAAAAAATGCCCTAATAAGAAAAAAAAAATATTCATCGTAAGAACGAACAAAGAGTTGGAAAGAACTTACAGCAACAATAGCATTCTTCATCCACAATCAATGCCTCTTTGCAGCTTCCCAACTCCCAGTTTCCACAAACGAACAATATGTTCATAAAAACATCCTTAAAAAACAATCAAAATCAACAACGTTAGTCTAATCTGCATAAAATCACGAATCAAACATTCGGAGATTTGTTCGAAAATTTTACCATGGGAATGAGATAGTAATGGCATCGGTGAACAGTCTTCACGGCTTCGCTAGATATACAGGAATTGAAAACAAATTTTAACAAATCAAACTTAGATTTGCCCAAATCAAAAAAAAAAACCCTGGAGCACTATGGAATGGCATCAACGAGGAAGACGGTAATAGCCCCTCAAACCCCAAATCTGGGTTTGCCCCAGATTTGGGCAACGTAAACGCCGGAGCACTAGATGGAGGTTTTGAGCTAAATAAAACCCAAATCTAATGATGTGCAGCTCGACGATTCAAGAGATGAAACCGAGTGGGTGGACATGCAGCTTGGCCATTTGGAACGGCAATGGCGAACTTCACTAGGGACGATCGACAGTCAGACCAGCCAACGATGGTGATGGCGATGGAGCAAGATGGCGACGGCAATGGTGAAGGAGGAAGACAGTGATGGCGAGATTGGTAGAGAGAGAGAGAGAGAGAGAGAGAGAGAGAGGGGTATTTTGAAATGAGAATTAGGGTTAGTTTATAAGAGATATGAGGGTTAGTTTGTGGGTTAATCTGTACCGCTCTCTATGCGGGGTATAAAAAGTGAAAGAGATTTGCCTAGAAGGCTTATGTACGTCCTATTTTATTTTATTTTATTTATTTATATATATATATATATATATATATATATATATATATATATATAGCATTGCTTGAATCTACAGATCTGAGCGATCTATAAATCCAAGTTCAGAACTTTAGATCACAGCTCGGATCCACCAGCGTCAACGCCAAGGCCATGAAAATAATCTCTTGTTTTTTTTCAAAATAATTATTTAAATTTTGTGCGCTTTGTATTTTTTTGTAATTGTGAAAATCACTACCGAATCAAATTGAAAATTCTAAAACTCTCAATAACGATCAAGATCTCAAAGAAAATTCATTAATTATGGAGAAATTAATTTGTTTTTACATTTAATTCAATAAAACAATTATTTAATATTATTTTAGAATTTAATATTTTCATTTTATTCTTAAGTTAGCGAAATCAATACAAAATATAAAGTTTTCATAAAATAAACTCATGAATAATTTATTTTTTCCCTATATTCCTGTGATTTAATATTACACAGTCATATTCAAAAAAAATTATGTTGCATTATAACATAGATATGGCTTAATACCTCTTGAAAGTAATTGAAAAACAAATTCTAAATTTGGGTAGCAGATAATAAAAATTTTGATTAATTTTATTTTTTATTATTTCCTAGCCCAAATCAACCCGTATAATGAAAAATAGATTTCATAATCTAATTAGTAAATTTCTTGTCATTGGCGTGTGCTTGAACATCGTAGCTGGAAAATTTAAAGATGTTGCATATTTTCTTTTCGAATCATTGAACAGTGATACACATGCCTCACCCTTAACTGTATCAACGTGAAAAATTCGATTCGGACAGTGCTGCTTCGATCATCTAAGTATTTTGGTACTAGACTAATCGAGATTGGGGAAGATTTTAATTGTACAGGCGGTTTTTCTTTTGGGCTGTATTTTGATACCAAGTGAAAAATTCAATAGTACAGGAGGGAGGGAGGGAGAGAGAGGGAGAAGGAGAGAGAAGAGAGAGAGAAGATGCTGCAATTATAGGATCCAGGTGGCCATAGCCTTGCAATGGGCTATTTAAACTGTCTTAAGGCTTAAATCCGTAAACACCTCTCTCTCCTATTTTACACTTGACCTATGAATCTTTTTATTTTGTTCAATATTTTTCCTTACTTTCTAAAAGACTATCAAGATTTTAATTTCTTCACTGTGTTTGACCCATTAGGCTTGTGTCAAGCGTGGAAATTAATTAACTAATTAATTGGTTAAACAATTGGAATAATTCTAAATTTTACCTTATAAGGAAACTGTTTATCTACTGCATTTCTATGAACTATAGTTGATGTCTACCAATATGTCATATAATTCTATATCCAGTTGATAGGAATTTAATCTAGAGAAATCCTTAGTAGCAATTCCCATGCAATTAGTATTTCTATCTCAGTAATTCTGAAAGAACCAATAGAGAATGGATAAAGTAAGACTTTTGATATGTTAAAATTACTCACTTGTTTGTTCTATAAATAGAGAAATTTGTATTATCAATTAAGTATGAAGAGTTAAGACATCTTGCACTGCACCTACACTTAGAGTCTATGTTAGTTTATTCTTGAGAGAGAGCTCAACATTTATTTTGTTTGCCGGATCTTTTATTTTTTAGTGCTATTATCGTAGGATTGTGATCATTCTATCATGGGAAGTAAATGTTCGTATAACCATATGCACCTAAGCGGAGACAATTTATTTAATAAAATATCGTAAAACGATAACCTCAATCAGTATATATTTATCTAATAATTTAATGTATTTTAATTTAGGGCAAATTACACTTTAAACTTTACAACTATTGACACGTTTCTATACAGTCCAATATATTTTTTTGAAAATTCCTCTAAAGATATCAAAAGTGAAAAACATCACTTTGTAGAGGACCATTGAAAGGGATTTTTTTTTTGCCTTTGGATGATCCTTAAAAAGTGGTGGTCCTCATTTGTGGGACCTCTCAACAAGATACCCTAAATTTTTTTTGTTTCAGTTTAAACCCTCTAAGTATGTAATCGATTTTAATTGGTCCTTCCTTTAGGTTTTTTCCATCAGGAAATAAGGGGTTTTAGGAGGAGATCAGAAGAGAAGAGAATTGGTATTGTGAATATCACTTCAAAGTAGAAGAATCGCTGGAGAATAACATTTTCCCCTAACAACTTCTATCCCAACTTCTTCAACAAATTCAAATCTAAAACAAGTTTCGAAAAACAATAGTGGGGTGTGAAGACTCTCTGGACTTCATTCTGATCAATGGATTTTGCCCTGACAGAATCAAAACTGCTTAAAATTCTTGAGAAATGAATTGTGGAACAAGAATCGAGTCCAAATTGATAAAATATCAAAGCGAACGAAGATGGAAACCCAGATTGAAAAGCCAGATTTGGGTTTTCATGTGGGTCTTCATCACCTTATTTGAGTGCCCATTGAAGTGAAAGCGATAGGGATTAGAAATGGAGATTTGAGAGAGAGTGAGAAAGGGAGATGGTTTTATGTACTAAAAATGAGAGTTTAGAAAGAAAGCAATGGTTTTGTGTATTGATGAAAACCTATATCTGGGAAATAAGTGTGCAGTGATAAAGAAGGAAACGAGAATCAATTTAAGCAATCGAGGATGAGGTAAAGCAATCACCAATGGCGGCGGCGACGGAAGACGGCGACAAAGGTGAGACAGACATGGATGGAACGAGCTTTGCTGAAGGAGGAAAAAAAAAAAAAAAAGACAAAGAATGAAAAAATACGTAAAAATATCTTCACCCATTGAAAAAATCATCTGCAGTACACATGATGTATATTTTGTTAGTTTGGATGGAAAACCTAAATAAATGACCAATTAAAATCGATTACATACTTAGAGGGTTTAAATTGAAACGAAAAAATTTATTGGACTGCATAAAAACGTGTCAATAGTTAGAGGGTTTAAAATATAATTTTTCCTTTAATTTATTGTTAAAGAATATAATTTTGTAATGTTTTCTAATGTTCTAGAATATTTGTTGTTATAATTGTTGAATCCAAAGGTATTGATAAACAATTAAGTATTGATATTTTTTGTGGAACCAATTATTTTATCGAGTATTTCAAATTTTGAGTTCCATGCATGTGATTAAGAAGAAGACCCAATGAAGAAAATATAAAGAGTGCAAGATAAACGTAATGAAGATGTGAAGAGTTTTGAAGACTTTGAAGAAAAGTAGGTGAAAACAACTTTTTACTTATATACTCTTAATGCAACCCGAATTAGGATTACACACAACACTTAAAAGAAGTTAATTCTATGTGTGTCATGATAAGAAGTGATTAGTCTTAAAAAAAAATGACATATTGTATGTGCTCCTTATGTGAAATGAAATTGATAATTGACCTAATTGAAAAATATATTTTCAAGTATAAAAAGTTGTGTTTTCTGGTCAATTTGGTCAATTGAGAAAAGTAATTAGTCCTGTGTTTTGAAGTTAAAATGGAGTGCTACTGATCCAGTCGGTCAACTGAAGAAGATGATTGGTCAACCGTTTGAAACAGTAACTTAAATGGGTAAGGAAGTGAGAACACTAATCCAATCGATTAACCGAATGAAGAGGGTCGGTCAACCGTTTGAATCAGTAGATGAAATGGTAGAAAAGTGGAAGACAACGATCGAATCGGTCAACCAACTAGGTGTAGTTGGTCAATCGACTAGCTTTGTGCCAACAGTTATTTGGAAACAGGCACAAGTTGGTCAACCGACTGATAGGAATTGGTCAATCGACCGATAGGGATTGGTCAATCGATCGATTCAGTTGGAATTTCAGCTAATTTGGTCTCTTGTTCAAAACCTATCCATTTTTTATGATTTCAAGAGAGGGATTTGGGTGATTAAATATAATTGAGATATTAACAACCTATTATATGATCCCTATTGATATGATCCATATATTTTGAGATTCTCCTAATTTAAATGATTTAATACTTCATATTTCTATGGTTTTAAATTGAGAATAATTTTATGGATTTAAATGAGCGATCTGGATGATATTTTTAAGTGAAATATACCTGAGATAAAAGGTAATTATATATGGGGTATTAGAGTGTCATTTTATGGCATATCTCTAAAAAACTAGCCGTTAGAGGGCTAATTATTGGTCTATTAATATAGACCTACGGGAATTGAGTTTGGTACATCTAGAAAAATAGTTTTGAGCTATTATAATAGTGATATTTTTACTAAGACTTCTACGAGAGATTCTATTCAAGTTCTTGATCTAAAGCGTTAGCTGTTTGGTGTCACGGATTTGAGTTCTAGTTGCGATATTATCATTGTATTCTATGTTTCCTGATGAGATCCATCCAAACTTTACTATCTACTTTGTAAAGTTATATTTATATTGATTGTTTGGTTTAATATGATTAGAAAATTGTTTTAAACTTAAAAGCCTAAAAATATTTTTAAATAATTTTTGTCTGATTTTCTGATTACGTGCTAAATTTGTGCTACCCACCATGATTATATTTGTCACGACTCGTCCCGGACACCTGTCATACCAGGACCAACGTGACGACAACATGACATCACCTCTTTTAATTTGGATCATCTTATACATTACAATTTTCAATAAGTTACTATACAATTCTTTTTACAACATATACAAAATCTTTCTCTTTCATATTGTTTCTCTCTGACAGCTCAACTCAAAATTTAGCCCAGATGACTCCACCTAATACCAATAAGGGACCATCTCCTAAAAGATTCACCTGCGAGTATACTGCCTTCTTAGTAAAAACAATTTTTAACATAATAATAACACATTCTAAATAATACAACATTCATATGGATCAAGCGTAAATATATGTATATCCACCACACAGTTGGTAAAACCTCCAATATCAAAAGAGCACTGTAAATAAGTTTGCAAACACCATAATCAATAATAAATCAACCAATATATATATGAAACACCCCAACTCAAAACACACATCTCAATCCCATACCCACCGGCTAAGCCATAGTGATCGTTTTAACCTTACGATCGGGAGTTACAATGGTACCGTAACCATCCGTAGGATATGCCTTCCTAGCGGACCTAACTGCGCAGATCACCGCCAACCGGACGTCTCCGGAGGCCAATAATATAAATCACCATATAACGTCAATCACCATATAGTAAATATCCATCTGCTGGACCACCCTCCGGACAGATCATAATATAAACTATGTCATAGTCCATTCAATAATATTATCACCCAATCACAAATAATTATCCCTCTGCCGGACCACCCTCCGGACAGACCATAATAATAATCACCACTTCAATAATATCGACAAAAACACCAATCCATCAATACCGTCAAAATCACCGTTGTCCACCTCTTTTTAACAAAACACACTTTTAATTTAAAAATCATGTTTTTCCTACCTTTTTATTAAAACCACCAAATCCAACAGATTATTTATAAAGTCTTTCTTTTTTTAATCCAAACATTTCAATGGAAATCCATTTTACCAACTCACCCACAACTGGCTTGATCCATATCATTTATAAAATTCGTACAGTTAAATAAACACATATCTCATCATATTTATATGAAAATAGTTTAGCAAGAAGGGCAGTACACTCACCTGATATCCGCTTTCGTAAACTTTAACCGACTATCCCCTATCCAAACTCCGGTGCCTGCAAACCTAACGGTGACAGAGCCTAAATTCATATTTTTGTATAAAAACAAACTAATCACGCCATGAAATCCAATTTTCCTTAATTTCCTATTTCCCATCTTTTATTACAAAATATAACTATTCAACTAGTATCGTTTCGTTACGGTTTACTATTTATAAACTTTGTTCTTATAAACAATCTCAAGATTTATTATTTTCATTTTATTATTCTAAGGTTAGAAAACTAAATTTTGAATTTTGAAAATAAATTAGAAAGGTTACCCATTCCGAACCGATCGTGAATTTCCCTAAGATTCCATGTATTTTCTGATTCTGCTCCCCACCGCCTAAACGACGTCCCACCGCCTAAGCGACGTCATACCGCCTAAGCGAACGAGTGACTGCTTCTCCCTTTCTCTCAACTGCACACTGCATTTTCACCGCCTGAGCGAAAATCCACCGCTTAGGCAGTAAACGTCTTTCTCCTTTTGCTCTGTTTTGAGATTTCAGTCGCTACCTTCTCTCTCCTCACCTCGCCAACTTCGATCATCCCCAAACACTTACAATGGCTGCCGAACACCAAAAACTTCACACTACCAGGCCAATTACACGCACACACACAACAAAACACACACATACAAATGCATGACAAAACCCATGCCGGTAAACCATATGTATACCCACACGATCACCGGCGACCCAACCGACAAACGGCATACCCGCATACATACTCCAGAACACACTCACACACACTTCCTTCACTGCCGACGACGATCACCGGAAGAACAGCACCGTCGAACTGCTTCCTCTCTCTCTCTTTCGTTTTCTGTTTCTGTATTCTTTCAGCCAACCACGGTCACACACACACATACACACCACCGGATGACTAAGCGACACCAAACTCCCCTACACCGTCGGCTGTTAACCAGCCACGCCACCAACCTCCTTCACTGTCGGAGGAATACCCGAACAACACCCACATACTCGCCAAACGTCAATGATGAACAGCGATGCCACACCGTCGATCATCTTTCACCGATCACACACACACACACGCTCACCGGAGATTGAACAGCACAGAACACACATACACACACTGTACTCACGCCGGAACACACACACAATCACCTCAGAGCACCACCGAATGGACAACCGCAGATCTCCGATGAACCGTAATACCGTCGACGACGATAAGATCAACCGACCGCCATGCTGAATGAACTCCCTGAACAAAACAGCCTACCGCCGATCACCCTGCACCTCACCGTCGACGCTACACCCGAACTCTCTCTCTCCTTTCTCTTCATTTCTCTCTTTCTTTCGGTTCTGGACCTTTCCTCTCGTTTTTCTCTGTGTGAATATATATATATATATATATATATATATATATATATATATATATATTTATTATAATATTATACAAGTCTCCCCTTATATTATGTTGTGGTAGAAATTAAACCCAAAAGTATGTTTTGATGTTTTTAAAAAAATTCAATACAATCCCTTAAAATTTAATTCACATAATTAATATCGTAGTCCACCTCGACATTTCCAAAATATTTTTAAAATGTGACTTGAATTATTCGTATATAAAAAGTCGGGGTCTTACTACTGTCCCCTCCTCAAAGAAATTTCGTCCCTAAATTTTCGTCAATTCTACTAGTATGACAAAGTCACATCACATGGTTATGTTTGCCTCACGTGATTTTAGAACTGCTTCCTATTTAGGGTCTCATAATTACGAGTCGCCCAAAATTTATAATAAATTTTATTTTGTCACAATATACTCATCTATTGCAATACCTCCGTTTGCAGTGATCGATATTATATCCACTACCCAACGAATAGAATGCACTCGGTCAATCATGCTAAATACGAACTACCAATGGTCAGAGAATCTCAATTGATAGAGCCTAATCATTCTGGCTAAAAAAATTCCGTAACCAACACTTATTTATTTTATCCAACATTTTCAGTCGACTAGTTTGCTATGATAACACCGTTTAACATTTAAACTAACAACACTTACAACCAAGTGCATAAGCAGTCTAATAAGCACAATTTGCTCAAAATTATCAATCTCAGTATCTACCTTAAAATTTTCAATTCTCTTGCAAACATTCTTAATATTTCCGATAAATCTTCTGCACCACTCTCTAAAATCACATAAATATATTTTAAATCACCTCCAAAACGTAACAATGTCTTTCCACACATAATTATCACCAACCACCTTGCTACATATCCAACGAGTCATCTATAAGAATTCCCTTCATGCCTCCATATTTAATCGAGTCCCTGACAAGGTCACGTGCTTCAATTTTCGTTTCCACCTGTCTACTATGCTTCAAGCATATAACCATGTATATATATATGACTCAAAAGACATAGGTAAACCCCCAGTCACGAAGAAATCGATACATTCTAATAATTACTAGCTACTAATTGTAAAATATTATATCATGATTACATATCATGTCAAGGATATTTCAAATTCTTCTTGTCCCATGACATCTCAATAACTTCCAAAATGCAGCCACATCGGGCTATTTCTAAGTCACGCAAAAGTTTTGTTTTCCTATCTCAGTTCAGTCTATTAAACCGAAATCCTGTAACATTTTATATAACGCTTTATGCGATACCACCACGATTGACGACAAGATAGTTATTAGCATAAACAGATTTTTATTAACATTACACAAACATCCCCCTTACCCGAAACTTCCATGACGCAACCCCTCCACATATCTTCCATCACCTGCATCGCATTTCCTGATAAACCGTTTATCCCATAAATGTAGCGAGGTATCAACTTCCAATTAGGCACCTTAAGGAGTTTGGAAATTTGACCCCAACATTAAAATAACTATCAGTTCTTGATACTACAGTTTTCCCTATGCAGCTTTTTCAATAGAGAGTTTATTATCTGAAAACAACTATCCGCCTTTCCATATTTACAACATATCGGCTTTTTTGGCAATAATTATTTCATATAAAATTTCACCATTTAAGATACCACCATTCAGTACTGTATTTCAAACTCCTCTTCGAATTATATCAGACAATGGCGACTAACTTTGATGTGATAAAAATTTATTTCCCTATTCACACTACAATGACAACATTTATAATTTCAAAATTCTATTTCCGAAATTTCGAATACCGATTAATAAAATTTCAAGTCACTAATCCTTATCATTTTTTATTATTTAAGGGAATATCTTATGCCATCTTAATTTAATATTTGCAATGAATTTGTGGATCGTGCAATCAAACAATCCCATCAACACATATATGTATAAATACTGGGTATACGCACTAAGAGAATATTCCTCGAATTACTCTCCCCTTTCCCTTCTGGAAGAGGTCAAAGCTACTAAAACCCACCTAGAGATTACACTACCTTTCAACCTTAACTTTACTAACAAATAAAAATTCCTAATTACAAATACTGCGATTTTCCATTTCCGTTGCAAATTAATAAAATACTTACACAATTTCAATAATTTAGCATCACCGAGCATTGCATATAATTATTCCATTCACCTCTTTAAGGACTCCTCCGTCAATTGACATTGTTAACCCCACAGATTTTAATTTCCAAAACCTCACAACTTCATTATTCGTTTGGACACACTTATCAGTTCTACAGTTAAATCCCTATGGTATCTTAAAACCTTCTTAGCTGAATGTCCGACTCTCAAATTAATGCCGTTTTTGAAACAAATTTCACACAACATTACCATCTGACCAACCACCTACTATACTTATAAAGGTCTCAACTCAACTCATAATTTAGTATAGATAACCAACTTACCAACTTTCGACCCAAAGTTTTTTGTTTTTTTTTTGCTATAGTCAGCCTTACGACTAAAGCACCAATCCCGTCATACTAAAAATGTCGCTAAACAACAAAACAATAACAATCACTACTAACTCCAAAAGGTTTCAAGTTCCAGTCACAAGTTCTAGACCTTCTCCATATTTCGTCAACCCATCACTTAAACTCCCTTTGTATTTACTTGAATACTATGCCTTAAGAGCACTAGCCCCGACATTACTACTCAAACCAACTAATACTCATATTTTGTGACATTTGGCTTACAATTGCTTTTCACAGTCTTAATACACATTCTGAAAATGTTCTACATGCTCTTTTTCTACTCTCGATCGGATTACCGTGTTCACTACACCACAAACTCAAATCTTCAATTATAAATACCTTACTCAAAAATCTAACACTATACTTTGTTGCAATTGATTTAACCCATCCATTCTAACTGATGAGTTACCAACATCGAAACTTCATGAAGCAACACCCCAGGTCTGTGTAAATCATGAGT
The DNA here is from genome assembly GCA_016647705.1 of Eucommia ulmoides. Classification (NCBI taxonomy): domain Eukaryota; kingdom Viridiplantae; phylum Streptophyta; class Magnoliopsida; order Garryales; family Eucommiaceae; genus Eucommia; species Eucommia ulmoides. The sequence continues at coordinate 47,131,186 of CM028339.1, read as the reverse complement.
TGATGGTCTAACTTATTGTAATGACCTGGTTTTCCCTAGGCCGTCACTAGGTTTTTCCTATTAAAAACTTTTTTATTATGACTATCACTTTTAAAGTTCCAAGGTTATAAGTTCGAAACTCAATTTCCCACGTTTTATCAACACGAGTATAATTAATCAACTTAATGAGCCGAATGTTCACCTCCTCAAAATTATGGAACTTATTTAACAGCAACTGTAATTATTAATCATGTCTACTAGCGCCTTATCAATTTCTTGGACCTACATAGGGAAAATCCCTATCTACTACAGTATCCACTACCAAAGCTTGTTTGAACTGATGCCTAGCACCTGCATACTAAATTGTGATATCCTTTCTTTAACATTTTTCTAACCTCCTAGACCCATTACTGGACTAGCGGAGGAAATAGATACGCATTCCCCCACAATACATACTTTTATTCATCACAAATTTGACTTCACCCGCAACTTTATATTACTCACTTAAATAGATTTTATTTATCCGCACCCACTATCCTTCCAGACCCACAATTCTTAGCTACTTTCTACATATCATCTTTTATTTTATTTGTTATATTTCCTCGTTCCCACACTTTTACTCTACCTTTTTGTCAATCCAAAACATTTTCTTTTCTTTTCGCCACAGCTTTCTCACATTCTTAGTTCCAACTATTCGACTTCCCTTCTTACTATTATTATAAGATTCTTTCAAACTTCAGTGCTCTACTTTACTATCTAGTAATTAAGAACAACTTAGTAAGTGCTACCGATCATTATTGCATTCTTACGCCATTTGCATATAATTGTTTCTCAATTTACAGCTTACATTTTCCAATAATATATTCTTTCACCATCACGATACACCCATTACCCTCACTAACATTTATAACATTACTCAAATTCGCTACTAGCAATATTACCACAGGTCGTATCACTATTTGCCAACAAGACAACCTTTCCAAGCACAGGGCCAATGCCCTAACTAAGGTAATGAAAGAACTAATACTCACGTATCGAATTCACCTATTGACACCCTATCTTATGTCTCCTACTAACTAGACGACTGGCACGTCTTCCTATCTCATGGTCTTCTACTGACCCAACCACTAGCAAGTCTACAGAACCTATAACCTACGCTCTGATACCAAAATTGTCACGACCCGTCCCGAACACCTGTCATACCAGGATCGGCGTGACAACAACATGACATCACCTCTTTTAATTTGGATCATCTTATACATTACAATATTCAATAAGTTACTATACAATTCCTTTTACAACATATACAAAATCTTTTTCTTTCATATTGTTTCTCTCTGACAGCTCAACTCAAAATTTAGCCCAGATGACTCCATCTAATGCCAGTAGGGGACCGTCTCCTAAACGATTCATCTGCGAGTGTATTGTCTTTTTAGTAAAAACCATTTTTAACATAATAATAACACATTCTAAATAATACAATATTCATATGGATCAAGTGTAAATATATATATATCCACCACATAGTTGGTAAAATCTCCAATATCAAAAGAGTAGTGTAAATAAATTTGCAAACACCATAATCAATAATAAATCATTCAATATATATATATAACACCCCAACTCAAAACACACATCTCAATCACATACCCACCAGCTAAGCCATAGTGATCGTTTTAACCTCACGATCGGGAGTTGCAACGGTACCGTAACCATCCGTAGGATATGCCTTCCTAGCGGACCTAACTGCGCAGATCACTGCCAACCGGACTTCTCCGGAGGCCAATAATATAAATCACCATATAACGTCAATCACCATATAGTAAATATCCATTTGCCGGACCACCCTCCGGACAGATCATAATATAAACTATGGCATAGTCCCTTCAATAATATTATCACCCAATCACAAATAATTATCCCTCTACTGGACCACCCTCCGGACAGACCATAATAATAATCACCACTTCAATAATATCGACAAAAACACCAATTCATCAATACCGTCAAAATCATCCTTGTCCACCTCTTTTTAACAAAACCCACTTTTAATTTAAAAATCATATTTTTCCCACATTTTTATTAAAACCACCAAATCCAACAGATTATTTATAAAGTCTTTCTTTTTTAAATCCAAACATTTCAATGGAAATCCATTTTACCAACTCACCCACAACTAGTTTGATTCATATCATTTATAAAATTCGTACAGTTAAATAAACACATATCTGATCATATTTATATGAAAATAGTTTGGCAAGAAGGGCAGTACACTCACCTGATATCCGCTTTCGTAAACTTTAACCGACTATCCCCTATCCAAACTCCGGTGCCTGCGAACCTAACGGTGACAGGGCCTAAATTAATATTTTTGTATAAAAACAAACTAATCACGCCATGAAATCTTATTTTCCTTAATTTCCTATTTTCCATCTTTTATTTCGAAATATAACTATTCACCTAGTATCATTTCGTTACGGTTTACTATTTATAAACTTTGTTCTTATAAACAATCTCAAGATTTATTATTTTCATTTTATTATTCTAAGGTTAGAAAACTAAATTTAGAATTTACAAAATAAATTAGAAAGGTTACCCGTTCCGAACCGATCGTGAATTTCCCTAAGATTCCATGTATTTTCTGATTCTGCTCCCCACCGCTTAAGCGATATCCCATCGCCTAAACGACATCACACCGCCTAAGCGAATGAGTGACTGCTTCTCCCTTTCTCTCAACCGCACACTGCATTTTTATCGCCTGAGCGAAAATCCACCGCTTAGGCGGTAACGTCTTTCTCCTTCTGCTCTGTTTTGAAATTTCAATCGCTACCTTCTCTCTCCTCACCTCGCCAACATCAATCATCCCCAAACACTCACAACGGCTGTCGAACACCAACAACTTCACACTAACAGACCAATTACACGCACACACACAACAAAACACACACACACACACAAATGCATGACAAAACCCACGTCGGCAAACCATACGCATACCTATACGATCACCGGCGACCCAACCGACGAACAGCATACCCGCATACATACTGCGGAACACACTCACACACACTCCCTTCACTGTCGACGACGATCACCGGAAGAACAGCACCGCCGAACTGCTTCCTCTCTCTCTTTCGTTTTCTGTTTCTGTATTCTTTCAGCTAACCAACGGTCACACATACACATACACACCACCGGACGACTAAGCGACACCAAACTCTCCTATACCATCGGCTGTTAACCAGCCACGCCACCAACCCCCTTCATCGCCGGAGGAACACCCGAACAATACCCACACACTCGCCGAACGTCAATGACGAACAACGATGCCACACCGTCGATCATCCTTTACCGATCACACATACACACGCTCACCGGAGATTGAACAGCACAGAACACACATACGCATATCGTACTCACACCGGAACACACACACAATCACCTCGGAACACCACCGAACGGACAACCGCAGATCTTCGGTGAACCATAATACCGCTGACGACGACACGATCAACCGACTGCCACGCTGAACGAACTCCCTGAAAAAAGTAGCCCACCGCCGACCGCCCTACACCTCACCATCAACGCTGCACCCGAACTCTCTCTCTCTTTTCTCTTCCTTTCTCTCTCTCTTTCGGTTCTGGACCTTTCCTCTCGTTTTTCTTTTTTTTTGTGAATATATATATATATATATATATATATATATATATATATATATATATATATTAATATATTTATTATAATATTACACAAGCCTCCCCTTATATTATGTTGTGGTAGAAATTAAACCCAAAAGTGTGTTTTAATGTTTTTAAAAAAATTCAATACAATCCCTTAAAATTTAATTCACATAATTAATATCGTAGTCCACCTCGACATTTTCAAAATATTTTTAAAACGCGACTTGAATTATTCATATATGAAAATTTGGGGTCTTACAATATTAATCAGATTTTATTTATCTCATATTGTATCTATCACGTAATAATTATTTTAGACATTAATTAAGCATATTTGTATTGAAGTGGTAAAGTTTCTTATGAGAAGAAACTCATATTTTTTATATTTTTGAGTTTGAATGGATTAGACACGTTTGGGATGGTGTCTAATCAGAGTAGCTAGGTTTCAATCTTTTTCTTGTGAAAAAAAAATTAGGGTTTATTCTTTGTCCTGCAAAAAGGTTAGGTTATTTTCTTCCCTTGAAAAGAGTTAGATTTTGATTCTCCCTGTAATAGAATTGAGTGATGGTAAAGGTTCTTTCTAAACCTGAGAAAAGAATAAATGTAAAAGTATGAGGGAGTGGTAGGTTTGATCTTTAGTCTATTAAAAGACTTAGGTTTTAATTCTTTTCGTAATAGAATTAGGTTAGTTTTGAGTCTGATAAAAAAATAGGGTTCTTCCTGAGCTTGAGAAAATGATAAATGTAAAGGTTGATTCTGAGCCTGTAAAAAGAATCAAAATTGTAATGGTTTGGTTCCTACTTGGGAAAGGAATCAGGGGTTTAGTGGATTTCGAATCTCCGTGGAGCTCGGGGGACTAGATGTAGGTAAGAGTAGGTTACCGAATCAGGATATATCATTGTGTGTTACATTTATTATTTCATATATTGTGTTTGGGTGTGTATTAAGAAGTAAACACATTTCCACTGCATATCAAGATAACAATTTATTTGGGAAAGTTCATTATTTGTGTTTAAGTGTTTATTGTTAAATTTAGTAACTACCCAATTCAGTCCCCCCCTCCCCCCCCCCCCCCCCCCCCCTCCTCTTCTTAGGTAGCTCTTTGGGCCAACAATAATCTTAAATATTTACTATCTCATGTATTGGGTTTGTGAATATTTGGTGTGAACTATTTTACATTTTGTTTTATTTTATATTCAACAACAAATTTTATTAAGAGTTTATTTTTATTGTTTATGAGTATTATTTCATTGTAAAAATATTTGTGGCATATTTAGAAATCTTTATTGAAAATAATATTAATTAAAAATTAGTATTTTCATCATTATTTTCAACAACCTTAAAGCAAATTTCACCTTCGTGTTATTATTAATTGATACATGTGTAAGTGATATTTGTGGTAGTAGAGATTTCTACATATATTTATTTTTCATAATGGCGTAATAAATGTTTCATGTTGAAATGAACATTTTATAAGTATGTGATGCATTTACATTAAACTATTTATGCTTATGTGTAGCGTTAAATTATTATTATTCTTTGTTAAATATATAAATTTGAAGAACATGTTTTTATGTGTTATATATTTTACATATCTATTGTGTGATTATATATTGGCGATTCCAAATATTTGAGTCATTTCATTTATTTATCGATTGAGACGATTATTGTGAATTAAACTTGGACATCAAATGGTTAGTGGTTGGAGTACCAGATTAAGTATTCATTGTTCTTTTCATGAGATGACATGAAAAATGTTCAGTTGAACCAATATTCAAAAATGACAAAGAAAAAAAAATTATTTTTGTAACAACATTGAATCTTGTTGAAATCCTGCAAGGATGCTCTACGTTGATTGTTACTATGGTAGAATCTTGAAATTGCGGAGTTTTTCAGTGGAAGTTGTATATTTTGATAAGGCTAGATAATACATTTTTATGTATTGTATGGTTTTAGAATCAAAATACAGTGATGATTTTTTGTTGTAAAATAAATATAAAACAAAAATTTGGATAAATATAACGTTGTTGGAAGGAGTCCAAAAGCCAACAAAGGAAAATGTGGAAAAATGACGAAAAGCATAAATTAAGTGGTTTAAGCACTAGTATTGGACAAAAAAAAAAAATTGAATAAAATATTATCTGATATAATAATATAAAAAACAATAAAAAAGTTTATTTTATTTTATTATTGAGCTTTTGAATGTAAGGCATATACTAAATTAAGATGTAAGAAGGTTAGAGAGAGGAAGCCATAGTGTCGTCCAGCCTATGCAACCGCCGATTGTTGCCTGGCCGGCCAAGAGTGAGCCGCCGATTCAAGTGGGTGCCGTCTAGAGAGAGGAACCCAATCAACTCGCTGACATCTGCAATCAAGTGGGTGCCGAATCAAGTGGGTGTCGCTTGTTGAAGTGGGGGGCATTTTCCATTTGTTGAAGGGAGTGTCGAATCATTGGTTGACATCTGTAGGCGTTTCTATTTGCTGGTTGTCTGTCGTTTAACATTTTTCTTTCCATATAGCAAGAGACCCCATGCAAGTGTAATTTCCAAACACACCATGGGCGATCCTTCTTCTTCAGGGGTTTCAATTGAGAAACGTCTAGTATCTAATCTAGGTTTTGTTTGTTCCTATGTTGCATCCCTGTTATCGTCCTCTTCCCTGTCCTGTCGGATATTGATGTTCAAGCACGCACTTACACGAATGATGGAAACCTGACTGTCTCATTCTCTCCTTCTACAATTTCTTAATCGAAGGTGGTGTTTGAGAAAACGGTGATTATCAAATTTCAGGTGGGACGACCATCGTTAGAAGACATTCAAGTTTCAATTAAGAATACGTGGGGTTTAGGGGGATGTTTTTCCATTGGTCTTATGGATTCCAGGTCCTTATTAGTACATTTTCAATTAGAATTTGATATGTTAAAAGCTTTAACTAGAGAGATGATGTCTATGAAAGGTTTTTTCTACAGAATTTACAAATGGAATAAGGCATACAACAATCGATAGGATCCATCAATGGCACCGGTTTGGATTCAATTTCCTAAATTGCCAGTTAATTATTTTGTTCGAGGTCTTCTACGAACCATTGAGAGTGTTGTGGGTCCGGTTCTCTCCATTGATTCTACAACTTTAATGCTTACAAGATTGAACGTAGCTAGAGTGTGTGTGGAGATTGACCTTACAAAACCTCTCCCGTCTAAGATCTGGATTGGGAAACTGGAGGGTTTTTATCAAGAAATTATATATGATCAGCTTCCAACGTTTTGCTCTCATTGCAATGTTCAGGATTATGCATACACTGTTTGCAGAAAACGAACTGTCACCCCTTAGACAGATACGCTAACGGAAGCTAATAAAAGAAAAAAAGTTTTATCAGGCAAAATGAACTTGTCTAAATCTGCGATGAGGAGAAAAAATAAGGTGGCTAAAAAGGTGGCCTTCCAACAGAGTGTGCACGTGTCTGGAAAAATTTCAGAAGCTGCTAAGGAAAGTGAAGATGAGCTTGATAAAAGTGATCGTGCAAAAGAGGAGACAAACTTACAAGAACAAGAGGAGATAGTGCTTTCAACTGTTGTCCACGACAAAGTAGTTCATGAGGTGATGAAAGAAAATGAGCAAAAACTTTTACAAGAAGTCGACACTTTGTTTCGAAAAGTAACTACTAAAATAGAAACTTCTATTCAAAAAAGGAGAGCCAAGAATGACACAGCAGGGGAGGAAATGAGCGAAGCCTATTTAGTGAATGAGGAGAATATTCAAGCTGGCGATTTGTAGAATGTTTTGTCCGGGACAAACTTAGATGGGGCATTAGCGAAAGAAGAAGACCGTTTTACCAAGAGTGTATATCTCCGATTCCAATGCATTAGAAGAAAAGAAATTTACCTTGGTTACGAGAAGAAGAGGTCACCCAAAGAAAATCACAGTTGTGAGTGAATTTCCTCAGAACAATGGTTCTCAAAGACAAAAAAAATAATTTGAAAACCCTATCTTCTTTAAAGAATATAGTTAATCAAAACAGAGTTTCTATTGTAGGCTTGCTTGACCTTTGGATTGAGGATAGCAACATGAGAAGAATTAACAAGGTGATTAGATTTCAAAACGGAATTTCTAATCAAGACGAATGGGGAAAAATTTGGTTATTATGGAAGAGTGTGTTTCAAGCTAATATTATTCAAAAACATAAGCAATTTATTGCTTATGTAATTTCGTGGTTGAATGTGAAGATTTTGGTGGTGACAGTTTATGCGAGTTGTTTCATCACTGAACGTCGTGAACTTTGCTCTTCTTTATTAGCCCTCATGGCTACTATTTCGTTACCGATGGTTTGGGGAGGAGATTTTAACATTATCAAGTGAATAGAGGAAAAATTGGGACGGATCGCCCCATCTCACAAAGGTATGCAAGAATTTGAAAATTGTATTCAACAGGCGAGTCTCATGGAACCAGCTTTTTCGGGCTCACTCTACTTTCTGCAATAATAGGTCGAGCTTAGCTCGGCAATGCTCACGGTTAAACAGATTCCTTGTTTCACATGATTTTTGCATGGTGTATAATGGCAGGCTTACTCATTTAACTAGGTATGTCTCGGATTATCCCTTGTTATTTTTTTCTTCTGTCACGACTTATTAGGGTCTTCATTTATATCGTTTTCAACATATGTGGGCACATCATGAGAATATTCTGACTAGCCACAATTTAAAAAATACGAGAACATCCCTGAAGGAATGGGATTAGAGTACTTTTGGGAATATTTTCATGGACTTGGGAACGTGGAGGGATCGAATTGAGGCTCTCGATGCTAGCCTTCAGCACCAATGGAATGAAGATGTCGCTAATGAGCTAAAACTAGCTTATATTGAATTAGATAAATGTTTGAGGAATGAGGAGACTTACTGTAAGCAAAAATTAAGAGAGAAGTCATTAAAAGAGGGGGATAATAATACAAAAAAAAAAAAAAATCATGCTTCGGTTAAAGATCACAGCAAACCTCTCAACCTAATGGGCATCACAAATGGTTCAGGAAATATTTTGGCCAACCCATGTATCTTTCACATAGCAGCTATTGATTTTTATCAGGATCTTTATCACGTTGGTCCCATTAATATAAACATTAGCTTATTGGACATCATCCCAACATTGGTAGATAACGATGTGAATGTTGATCTCATATCTCTATTTTCTATGGAATAAATCAAGGAAGTGGTTTGGTTTGTTGGAATTGATAGTGCTCTAGGTATTGATTCGTTTTCCTCGTTTTTCTTTCAGATTTCTTGGGATATTGTAAAGCATGATGTCTGGGCTGTTGCTAATTGTTTCCTACAAGATGATTACCTTCCTGACACTTATACGAGTACATTACTTGTTTTTATTCCTAAAAAACTGGTTTCATCATCTCTAAATGATTTTAGGCCAATAAGCTTGTGTAATGTGATTTACAAGATTTTTTGAAAGCTTTGGCGAATCGGTTGGCCACTCTTTTGCCGTGGCTGATTTCCCTTCATCAATACAGTTTCGTTAAGGATAGATCTATTATGGAAGCGGTGGGTCTGGCACAGGAACTCACTGGGTAAGAAAATCCGAGGTAAAAATGTTATGTTTAAGTTGGATATGATGAAAGCCTATGATAGGCTGGATTAGTCACTCTTGATTGAGGTGTTCAGAAAATTTAGTTCTTGTGAAGCATTCATAAGAGTCATCTCGGAATGTATTTCGAATGTGAAATTTTCAGTAATGTTCCAGGGAGTCTATAAGGGGCTTTTCAAAAGCTCTTGGGGTTTAAGGCAAGGGGACCTTATTTCTCCTCTCCTTTTTATCCTTGCCAAAGAGGTTCTTAGTCATTCAATTTCAAAAGCGGTGAATAATAATCTTATCTGCCCGTATATTAGTAGACATGGTTTCCCGATCATTTCATATCTTCTCTTTGTGGATGACACGCTTTTATTTTGTAATGGGAGTGTGTCAAGCATTTGAAATCTAATGTCGGTTCTTAATGATTATTAGTTAGCATCGGGCTAACTGATCAGCCTCTCGAAGAGTAATTATTAAGTGCATGGGAATTGTCCACCAAATAGAATTGCCATGATTCAATAGGCTACTTCATTCCAAAGTGGCACTTTTCCTCTTACCTAATTGGGGGTTCCTATTTCTTATGGTCATCTAAAAGTCATAGCTTTTGACCATCTGGTTGATAAGATAACCAAGCGCTTGGAAGGTTGGAGGTCTAAACTTTTATCCAAAGTAGGTCGACTTATTCTTTTGAAACATGTGATTGCTTCCATGCCTATACATCTCACAGCTGCTTCTTCCATCCCACTTTCTGTTCTGAATAGGATCGTTGCCATGATGGCATGGTTCTTTTGGAACTCTTCTGATACAAATAAGAGTCATCATTTGATGGTATGGAACATAGTTTGCAAAAGGAATAGAGAGGGAGGTTGATAGGTGTAATTTATCTACTTATTCCCAAGCCGGATATGGTAGTTTTCGAGTATTTTTATAGCATTTTATTTTATTTTAATACATTTTTATTTATTTTGTCATAAACTAGGTATTTGTGGTGAAAAAGAGCTTAAACGATCATATCGGAGTAAGAATGGTGGCAGAACAGTGGAAAAAAAGTAAAAAGGCAAAGTTCAGAAGCCTGTATCCACCGCTGCAGTGGTGAAAATGTAGAGAGTTGGTTGAAATTTCCACCACTACAACGGTCAAAATACAGAGAGTTTCCTAAATTTTTTATTACCTACCGCTGCAGCGATCAATCAAACAGTAGCCTGCTGACCTCCCCACTGCTGCAGCGGTCACTCTGCAGATTTTTAAGATATTTTAGGATATCTTGAGATATTTAGAATCCTATAAATATCATCCCTATTCTCCCCAAACAAGAGAGTAGATGTTTTCGGGAGTCTTGAGATCTCCAAGGCCATTCGACCAATAGAAGATCACAACGCGAAGAAGGAGAAAGCATTCTTAGAGCTGTTTTAGTGTCGGATCTTCGGATTACGGCTAGTCTCCTCATTTCTCTCTTTCTCTCTTAGATTTGGTTGAATGTTTGTATATTTTTACCTTATATTTAGGGCTATGGCCATGTGTAGCTAAACATATATTGTCTAGGGCTTGATATAATTCACGAAAACGTTGTTTACGTAAAATCTATGTTTCGTTAATGGTTGTTCATATTTATCTGATTGTGTTTTCCGTTATTCCACGTTTATATGCTTGTTTACATATATTGAGAATATGAGGTTTGACACTCAAGAGAGATAACCCCAGATTCAAACTTGGGTTTAAATACAACGCGACGATCTAATAACCCAAGAAAGAGTGAAAAAATGTGCAATCCATGAGGTTGGGGCAAGACTCATGATAGGTGTAAAATACCTATCTAATTCTAAACCGAATTTGCCAGTTTTCGAGTATTTTATTGAAGTTTAAATACTGTTTTAGCTGTTTTTATTAATAAGGAGCATGGACATAAACAATCGGCAAACCGAGCGAAATGGTGCGAAAGGGGTAGCCAAAAAGATAAAAAAATGGAGGTTTCAAATAACAGAGCAAATCCGCCTAGGCGAAGTTTCCACCGCCTAGGCGGACATTCATCAGAAAGTTGAATTACTGAAGATTTGAAATCCGCCTAGGCGAAGTTTCCACCGCCTAGGCGGAGATCCACCAGAACGGTGGAAGTACTGAACTGTTGGATAGAGCTGCACTGTTGTAAATTCGCCTAGGAGAAGTAGTTTCTGCCTAGGCGGAATTCCGTCAGAAAGATAAGGAGCCAAGAAGTTAGGCCTCCGCCTAAGCGAAGATTCTACCGCTTAGGCGGAATTCTAATCGACTTAAGCACCGCCTAAGTGGAGTTTCCACCGCTTAGGCGGAAATCGTAGAACTGGTCAAAATATCTGTTTAGATATTTTTGAACCCCTAAGCCTATAAATACCCCTTGTCCACGTTTGAAACTTGTTGTTGAAGAACCCTAACCCTAGAAAAGAGCTCTTAAGCTATATTTGGAAGATCAAGAAGGAGGTTTATCATTCGGATAAAGAAGGATAACTTGCGGACCGATCATTAGTGACAGTGAACCGTTTCACTTCCAAATTTGATCGTTTCTCTCTTGTTTTATTCTTTGTAATCACGTTTTCATATCTAAGAATATTTAATCCCTCTTATTTTGTATGGTATATGGCTAAGAACTTGTAGTAGTAGTTAAATGTTACTTAGGTGTAATCAAAATCATGTAACTGTTTAGTTGAATAAATTTATGTTACTTTAACGAGTAGTTTGTCAAAATCCGATTGTGTTTATTGTTATTCTTGTTATTATGCTTGTATTGATAAACCAAGAATGTGGGGTTTGACACTCGGGAGAGGTAACCCCGGATTCAGACTAGGGTAAATACAACGTGACGTTCTAACGACCCGGGAGGGCATTAGAACGTATGCAACCCATGACGTTGGCTTAAAACTCATGCGACTTAGCGTCGTTTAGGTATTGAAGGGGACTTCTTCATTGACACGAAGTCGTGTAATCCCTCGTTTTATACTCGGGAGAGGTAGCGGAGGAGTTATTGATATAGAGGTTGTCAGATTAGATAGAAACCGTTATAGCTAACTAAATGAAATTAGTTATGCATTATATGAAAGAGATCTATACCTAAGTAATTAGTGTAATTAAGACTAACCTTATAGTTGTCATTTATCTTAGTATAGTAATTAGAAAACAAACAAAATTTGATTAGTCGAGATAATATGAAACTATTGAAATCACAATACTCAACTGAATTACCGGCCGTTCCCAGTGGAACGATATCTGATCCTAAAAGATCCATTATATTAAAACTCAGACCTCGTATACTTGCGAGTGTAAGTAGCGGCGTGTTTTTCCTGCGCTACCAAGTTTTTGGCGCCGTTGTCGGGGATTGGTTGTTGTTAAATTCTGTTCCCGTCAACGCCTACCAAGTTTTTGGCGCCGTTGCCGGGGAACGGCAATGTGTTTTTCAATTAAGTTGATATGGTGATTAAGTAGTTGAATGTTAATCACGATAATTCTTTTGCTCTTAAATATTGTTTAATTCATTTATTTATTTTATTTATCAATTGAATTTGAGCAATGCATGCAGCGGAGTAAACGTATTGCTAAGCAAAAAGAAGAAAAAGCTACAGCAATGGCCGGTGGACATGAGAATATTCCGCAACCACCAGAGCCGCAAGCACTCCAGCCTCCGGAGCATGAGAGGCCACAACGAGTCCTTCGAGACTATTATCGACCCCTTATGTTAGACAATTATTCAGGGATCCAGAGGCAGCCGATCCAAGCTAACAACTTCGAGTTGAAACCCACCTTAATCAACATGGTTCAGCAGAACCAATATTGCGGGAATCTTCACGAAGATCCCAACGTACACTTGGCTACTTTTCTGGAAATCTGTGACACCGTAAAGATCAACAGAGTCGTCGAAGATGTGATAAGGCTGAGATTATTTTCATTCTCCTTACGAGACCGAGCAAGGGGATGGTTTCAATCGATTCAGCCGGGGAGCATTAACACTTGGGAGGACCTTGCACAAAGGTTCCTCACTAAGTTCTTCCCACCCTCGAAGACGTCTCAACTCCGAGGCGAAATTGCTCAGTTTCGTCAGAGAGATTTCGAGCCATTATTTGAGGCATGGGAGAGGTTTAAAGACTTATTGAGAAGGTGCCCCCAACACGGTTATCAAGATTGGTTTCAAACCCAATTATTCTATAAAGGGTTAGATGGCCAGACAAGAACGATAGTCGATGCGGCCTCCGGGGGATCATTGTTGTCCAAAACCCCAACCGAAGCAAATGCGTTATTGGAGGAGATGGGGGCTAATAACTATCAATGGTCGAATGAGAGGAACACGGGAAGATGGGTCACTTCTATCCAAGAATCGGACCATATTTCAACGTTATCGGCCCAAGTGTCCAAGCTCTCGGACCAATTAGTCGCTTTGTCTACAAAAGGTGCTTTGTCGAATCAAGGGGGGAGATAGCGGCAAGTAGTTCTCAATCCGGATTGGATAACGAGTTTAAGGAATGCCATTTTTTGAATAACCGTGCTTACACTTTCAGGCTGGCTACCAACATTCCAACTCACTACAATCCCGGACTTCGTAATCATGAGAACTTTTCATATGCGAATAATCAGAACACTCTGCGGCCACCTCCGGGGTATGGAAATCAATCTTCAGGATATCCAATGCAAGCTAATCACCAAATGCAACAACCGCCAATGCACAATCCGAAGCCAAATTTGGATGAAGTTCTGGGATCATTTATGAAAGAGACGCAGACTATGATGCGTGAGACGCATAATCGCCTGAACAAACATGAAACACGGCTGGACTTTACTGATACCACGTGTACCAACACTAATGCCATGGTGAAGGCTCTTGAGACTCAAATCGCGCAACTTGCTAGGGCTATTCAAGAACAACAAAAGGGAAGTTTCCAAGCAACACAGAAACCAACCCTCGGGAATGCAAGGTGATTAAGTTAAGGAGCGGCCGAGACGTGGAAGTGAGGAGGCCTATGGAAACTGAGCCGACTGTGAGTCGTGAGTTTCTGGATGATGAACCAAGGACTAGTATGGAGGAAGACGTTGAAGCAAAGGCCGATGAAGAAAAGGAGAAGCTAAGTGAAGACTTGAATGGGAGTAGCAACAAGGAGAAAGTTGAGGAGAGAAGAAGAGATGAAAGGGTGATACCGGGAAGAGTAACATTTTCAGAGAATCCGCCGATTCTAGTTACACCATTGCCATATCCTCAAAGGTTCCAAAAGAGGAAGTTGGATGTTCAATTCGAAAAATTTCTTGAAATCTTCAAGAAAATCCACATCAACATTCCCTTTGCTGATGCTTTGGAACAAATGCCCAATTATGGCAAGTTCTTGAAGGATATCATGACAAAGAAGCGGAAGTTGGAGGAGTATGAGACCGTGAAGCTAACTGAAGAGTGTAGTGCAATACTACAGAGAAAGCTACCTACTAAATTGAAGGATCTGGGTAGTTTCACGATTCCGTGTACTATTGGGAAATCCCACTTTGATAAGGCACTTTGTGATCTAGGGGCAAGTATCAACTTGATGCCTTCTTCCGTTTATCGGAAGTTAGGACTCGGAAGTGCAAAGCCGACGACTATATCTCTTCAAATGGCGGATCGTTCTCTAACCTATCCTAAGGGGATCATTGAGGATGTGTTGGTGAAAGTGGATAAATTTATTTTCCCGGTGGATTTCGTGGTACTTGAGATGGAAGAAAATTGAGAGATCCCGATCATCCTTGGAAGACCTTTCCTTGCAACGGGAAAGGCCTTAATAGATGTGCATAATGGCAATTTGACCCTAAGAGTGAACGATGAGGCAATAAGGTTCAACATTTTTAATACTATGAACTTTCCGGATGAATCTCCCAATTGCAATCGAGTAGATGTTGTGGACTCTTGTGTGCGGGAGTTCTTTCTTGCAAACATGGATATGGATTCCTTAGAGCGCACTCTCACAAATTCCTTATCTATGGGGGATCTTGGTGAGGGAGGCTCTACCACCGACTTTGATGTTGTGGAATACGTGCTAGCTCTAGATGCTCAACTGAAAGCCGTAGATTGTCCTATTCATGTGGCAGAGATTGAACAAGTTAAAGACTCTCCCGAGAAATTAAATCCGCCTCACGGTGGGTTATTACTCAAGCAATTACCAGAACACCTTCGATATATCTTTTTGGGAGAGAATTTGACCGATCCGGTTATCATCTCATCAACTCTGACGGAAGAAGAGGAAAGTAAGTTGCTAAGAATCTTGAAGAGGCACCGGTCCGCTTTTGGTTGGTCTATTTCAGATATCAAGGGAATTAGTCCGTCGGTGTGTATGCATAAGATTTTGATGGAGGATATGTTCAAACCCTCCATTGAACATCAACGGCGGCTAAATCCGGCTATGAAGGAAGTGGAGAGAGCGGAGGTGTTGAAGTTATTAAATGCAAGGATTATTTACGCCATATCCGACAGTGAGTGGGTGAGCCCGGTGCAAGTGGTGCCAAAGAAAGGAGGCATGACGATAGTAAAGAATGAGAAGGATGACTTTATCCCGACACGGACCATCACAGGGTGGCGTGTATGTATTGATTATCGGAGATTAAATAAGTCAACGAGGAAAGATTATTTTCCTTTTCCTTTCATTGATCAAATGCTAGATCGTTTAGCTGGTTATGAGTACTACTACTTTCTTGATGGCTATTCCGCTTATAATCAAATAGCCAATGCACCGTAGGACCAAGAGAAGATGACTTTTTTCACATGCCCGTATGGAACGTTTGCGTATCGACGTATGCCGTTTGGCCTTTGCAATGCACCGGCAACTTTCCAACGGTGTATGATGGCGATATTTTCTAATATGGTGGAGGAGAAAATGGAAATCTTTATGGATGACTTCTCAGTCTTTGGATCGTCCTTTGATCACTGCCTCTACAATCTGGCGCTTGTTCTTGACTGATGTGAAGAGAAGAATTTGGTTCTAAATTGGGAGAAGTGTCACTTTATGGTTAAAGAGGGGATCGTCTTAGTTCATCGAGTCTCTACCAAGGGGCTTGAGGTGGACCAAGCAGAGATAGAAACGATTGAGAAGCTTCCGCCACCAATAAATGTGAAAGGAGTTCGAAGTTTCTTGGGGCATGCCGGCTTTTACCGGCGCTTTATTAAGGACTTCTCGAAGACGGTAAAGCCGTTATGTCACCTTCTTGAGAAGGATACTTCGTTTGAATTCAATGAAGCTTACATGGAGGCGTTTAAGGCGATAAAGGAGAAGTTGATCACGGCTCCAATAATGGTCACTCCGGACTAGGAAATGCTATTTGAGATAATGTGCGATGCGAGTGACTATGCCGTTGGCGCGGTGTTAGGCCAACGGAATGAGAAGATTTTCCGCTCGATCTATTATGCAAGCAAAACATTGAATGACGTCTAGGAGAATTACACCACAACGGAGAAAGAAATGCTAGTGGTAGTCTTTGCTTGTGATAAGTTCCATTCATACATCATTGGGTCAAAAGTGATCATCTACACAGATCGCGCGGCTATCCAGTACTTATTTGCTAAGAAAGATGCCAAGCCAAGGTTGATTAGGTGGATTCTCTTATTACAAGAGTTTGATGCGGAGATAAGGGACAAAAAGGGGAGTGAGAATGTTGTGGCTGACCATTTGTCGAGGTTGATCCAAGATGACGTTGGTGACGAGTCTAATATCACGGAAGTGTTCCCTAACGAACAACTCTTTGCAATAGAAAATGCACTTCCGTGGTATGCTGACATTGTTAATTATCTTGCTTGTGGTGTGTTACCACCTGAGTTGATGGGAGCACAAAGGAAGAAATTTCTTTTTGATGCTAAGTGCTATCTGTGGGACGAGCCATTGCTATTCAAGAAATGTCCTGATCAGGTGATCCGGAGATGTGTTCCGGAAGAGGAAATGGCTAGTATTCTCTACCATTTCCATTCATCACCTTGTGGCGGCCATTTCGGTGCGACTCGGACGGCATCAAAAGTACTGCAATCAGGTTTTTACTGGCCCTTTTTGTTTAAAGATTCATATACATTTGTAAAAACCTGTGATAGATGTCAAAGGGTGGGTAACATATCAAGGAGGCATGAGTTACCACTCACGTCAATTCTTGAGCTTGAGTTGTTTGATGTGTGGGGCTTGGATTTCATGGGACCATTTCTGCCCTCATTTGGAAAGGAGTATATTCTACTAGCGGTGGATTATGTGTCTAAATGGGTCGAGGCCGTGGAAACACCTACTAATGATGCCAAAGTGGTGTTAAAGTTCCTTCAACATAATGTCATGACACGGTTCGGGACACCTCGAGCCTTAATCAGTGATGAGAGGACCCACTTCTGTAACAAAATGCTCAATGCCTTGTTGGCAAGTATGGAGTGAAGCACAAGGTGGCGCTACCATACTACCCACAGACAAATGGCCAAGCGGAAGTTTCAAACCATGAGATCAAGCTCATTCTGGAAAAGACGGTTTATACAAATCGCAAGGATTGGGCGGTGAAGCTTGATGATGCTTTATGGGCGTATTACATGGCTTTTAAGACACCGATCGGCATGTCGCCGTATCGATTGGTGTTTGGGAAAGCTTGCCATTTGCCCCTTGAATTGGAGCACCGTGCATTCTGGGCGATAAAGAAACTCAATTTTGACATAAAAGCTTCTGGTGCGCAACGTCTCCTCCAATTAAATGAAATGGAGGAATTCCGGCACAAAGCTTATGAGAATGCCAAGCTCTACAAAGGCAAAACAAAGAAATGGCATGACAAAATGATAGTCCAAAGGGAGTTCAGTCCGGGCCAACAAGTCCTATTGTTTAATTCAAGGCTGAGGCTCTTTCCCGAAAAGTTGAAATCTCGGTGGTCTGGACCGTTTCGGATCAAGCATATCTATCCATTTGGTGCCATCGAACTAGAAGCCGAAGACGGACGTACTTTCCGAGTCAACGGGGAACGGATCAAGCATTACTTCAAAAATGAAGAGCGAGTTGTGGAGAACATCTCCCTCGTTGAAGGATAAAGCCGGAATTCTTGAAGCGTCCATGCTAGAGACGTAAAACTAAGCAACATTTTTTTTGACGTGACATCGAGGGTAACGAATATTCCCAACTTTTGTATAAATACCTTTTTGGAGATCGTATTGATCTCGTTATATTAATTTTTGTGGAGAATTGATGAGGTTAATTGCTTAGGATTGATTTGCATGCTAAAACTAATTTGAGGATTGAAGAGGAAATAAGAGGTGAAGAGAAACAATATGAAAACCTGAAGGAATCCAGCTTAGGTCCAAACTGGCGAAAATTCGCCTAAGCGGTAAACCCACCGCCTAGGCGAACATTGGACAAAAAGGCTGAGAAAACATTCTGGCATAATATCGCCCAAGCGGTAAAACCACCGCTTAGGCGATAATTGGATAGAAAACGTTTCAATTTTACACTGCCGTAAGATCGCCCAGGTGGTAAAACCACTGCCTAGGCGGAAAAAAAAAAAGGAAAAAAAAAAAACTGAGTTCCTACACTGGCGTAAAATCGCTCAGGCGGAAAAACCCACCGCCTAAGCGGATTTACAACCAAATCAGAGTTTCACACTGGTGTAAACTTGCCCCGGCGAAAAAAACCACCGCCTAAGTGGATTTACACCAGAAAGTTTTCAAAAAGAAAAGGCACTAATCCGCCTAAGCAGTAAAACCACCGCCTAGGCGAATTTACGCGAACTCTGTTTTTAAAATGCATAGTCCACTTCCAAAACGGCATTTCCCTCCTAAAAATTTCAAGAAACCTCTCAATTTCACCATCCCAAATTCCTTCCCCCTTTTAAAGATTCATTCTATAGTGCTAAAAACTTGGATTCTCATCAAGAATTTTCCTCAAAACGTGGAATTCCTCCACCCATTTTCGAAAATTAGGGTTCGAGCGGTGAAACAGTGCGAAATCACCATTCTCCACTAATTTGATCAAATTTTTCGACAAGTAAGTGTCAATGATCTTATTCTTCACTTAGTTGATGAACTATTTGTTTCATTTGCTCACTTATTTCAACAAAACAGTGGATTTGATTGGATCCCTAAACCCTTTAAACCCTAATTTGCGATTTTTCATGCTAAATGGGATTTAGGAATGCTAGATGATAAACCCTATCATATTTTTCTATTGATATACAATCTGAATCATGTAATTTGCGCTACATTGCGACAAAAATATGATTTGGTTATGGTTGGTAGGATATGTGTTGAGATTTGTATCATGTGGTTTTGATTGGCATATGATTGATTAAATAGGGTATGGTTGATTCATTAATTAGGGTTTGAATCACTTGTTCTATTGTTATTCTTGTGGTTGGTGTAGTGATTTGAATTTTCAGGGACAATGGCAAAGCGTAGGGCTGCCAAGTACTCAAGAACAGACGAACCTCCGTCCGCTTTAGATTTCAATTCCCTTGAGTTCGTTTCTAAGCAAGCGGAGGATCGATATACAGAACATGAGAGTAAGTGGCCAGGCATCCATCAAAGAGGATTTGGGCCTTTGAATGACCTTCCTGAAGAAATCAGAACTGTAATTGTACAAAGACGATGGCAACAGTTCTGTGCCCCACCTCCAATGGGCGAGTTGGCCTTTTGTTCGAGAATTTTATGCCAATATCGCAGAGGCCACAGGAGTTCAAACACGGGTCCAAAACATTCCCATCCTATTCAGTCCCGATCATTTTAATGAATTGCTTGGGTTGACGGGGCCTGAAGCTTCAAGAGATTTAGACAATGCCGCCTCACCAACCATGAATTCGGTGATTCAGGCCTTGACGATAGGCAACGCACAGTGGACCAACACATGGCAGGGCCAAGCAATCTTCAAGTCGCGGTTTCTAGAACCAATTCCCAAGATTTGGTTTTCATTTATCTACGCCAATCTGTTCTCGACGACCCATGTGTCTGACGTATCCAAGGAGAGAGCTTTCATGCTCTACGGCATTGATAGAGGGACCCCCATAAACGTCGGCTGGCACATTTATTCTTCCATACTTCATGCTGCCAAGTCGAAAAAGGGTTCCCTTCCTTTTCCTTCCTTCCTCACCGCGCTCTTTCAACGAGCCGGAATTCGGATCACGTCCACAAGCCCCTTTCCACCTGTAAAGCCCCTTGATCTAGCAATGATTAACAGGTTGTGGAGAAGCGGGCCAGGAGAAGGAGATGAGGGTCAAGAAGAGGAAGAAGCCAGTCCTTCGAAGTGACCAACGCCTACAACCAGCCGAGGCCAAATCACACAAATCTTACGAGATGTCCGTAGTCTCCAGTCCGATGTGAGTCAACTTCAAGATAATTTCGCCCGGATGGAGAGCTACATGGAATCCTACATCTGGAAACAAGATCAAAACCAACGAGTCATATTCGAGCATCTTGGAATCGACATGGCACGTTATACGCCCGTGCCACTTTCCGAGCCGGATGAGCCGCCACCGCCATCTCATCCACAATAAACGGTAGGAGGTTAGACTTCTATGTCTTCCCTCCTAGGTATGTGTCCACCCCAGTTTTCATATATATTTTTCTATTCTACTAAGGGTTTACTGCTTAGACAGTTGGGACACTGCCTTGTTTAAGTTTGGGGGGAGTATGACATGAGATGCATGTTTTTGTCTTGAAGGGGATAAGAAGGATAAAAAATAAAAATAAAATGATGTAAAGGGGAACAAAAATTCTTTTTGGTGTACAAATTTATGTATTAATGTTAAATGTTTTTTAAATTTTGAAATTCTTTTTGGTTATACATGTGTGATGTTTAGCTATGCATGTGTAAGGATAATTAGCATAGGTAATATTAGTCTATAGAATTAGAGTAGAATTGTTAATGAATTGAGTTGTACAAGCATGCTGATGTTTTTTTTGAGTTCGTCCGAACCATGTCCCGATGATGAAAATAACCCCCTAAATTGTGTTTTAAGGTTGGGGGTAATGTCATTCATGTGTGTTTTGTGTGCTTAGCATGTCGACTAGGTAAAAATTATTTTGATCCTAAATCGCACGATTGCATAAACTCGTTGTATAATCAATTGAACGATTGGACGCCGATTATTCAGTATGAAGTTCATGACAGAAATGAGAAATCTAGAACTGGACTGGGGGAGGTTTGAGGCGAAATTATAGGTAAGGTAATTCTGGAGGCATGATATAGGCCTTCATTTTTATCGCTTGAACCGTTTGAAACTAACCTGAAAAGTTATTCCCTCATTCTCCTGTCGAAGCCATAAATTTTTATTTTTTTTTTTTCTTTCTGAACTTGTTTCTATACTTTAACCAAGTAAATTTTTCAGAACCATGGCCGCTAGGAATAAAAAAAAAATTGAGTGAAAACAAGTAACATTAGATTGTGCTAACTTGAAGCACAATCGGGGTTTCAGTATTTTTGGTTAAGTATAATAAGAGTATTCACTTATCAAGCTTTTAGTTGTATCTAAACACCCCTAAAATTGTACAAATTTGAATAAGTTTGGGGGTGTTACTTTAAAAAGAAAAAAAAAAAAAAAATCTATGTGAATATAGTGTTTAAATTCAATAGACTTGACAAGTGAATACAAGTTACTAAAGCCTGTTCATGGTAATATCTTCAAAGGTAAGGGAGTCATGAGAGAGATTTATCGACAAGCGTTGTACCTTGGGTATCGTTAAAATTATAACGAGTTTCTGATCCTACGATACCCTTGGCCGTTCTTCGAAGCCTGACCAAGCCCTATTGATCTCGGTGAATGTCCGAACCTACATTAGTGGATAGTTGAGCCCAATCAAGCATATGGTTTCCCTTAATGTTTTAACAAGTTTAAGTTATGATCTTATTCATTGAAAAATCTAATCCGGCGTTTGATTTATTATATATCCGAGTTCTCACACACACACATTTCAATAGGATCTAAAATGATTTGAACTGATATTGAGTGTTGAAATTCTGGAACACCACGGGGTGTGTGTTATTCCTTAACCGGATCTGATTACGGGTTGTTGAGGGAAGAATATCATGGTTTCTTTGACTAAACTTAAATCTCACAGGCATGTACGTCTCATTTGTTAATGATTACGTATCTGTAGTTTACAATGTAGCTAATTAGAGTAGTTAGTGTTATTTAGCATTAGGGTGTTTTGCTCGAGGACTAGCAAAATTCCAAGTTTGGGGGTATTTGATAGGTGTAAAATACCTATCTAATTCTAAACCGAATTTGCCAGTTTTCGAGTATTTTATTGAAGTTTAAATACCGTTTTAGTTGTTTTTATTAGTCAGGAGCAGGGACATAAACAATCGGCAAACCGAGCGAAATGGTGCGAAAGGGGTAGCCAAAAAGATAAAAAAAAATGAAGGTTTCAAATAACAGAGCAAATCCGCCTAGGCGAAGTTTCCACCGCCTAGGCGGACATTCATTAGAAAGTTGAATTGCTGAAGATTTGAAATCCACCTAGGCGAAGTTTCCACCGCCTAGATGGAAATCCATCAGAAGGTTGCAAGGGCTGAAGTATTGAATCCGCCTAGGCGAAGTTTCCATCGCCTAGGCGGAGATCCACCAGAACGCTGGAAGTACTGAACTGTTGGATAGAGCTGCACGGCTGTAAATTCGCCTAGGCGAAGTAGCTACCGCCTAGGCGGAATTCCGTCAAAAAGATAAGAAGCCAAGAAGTTAGTCCTCCGCCTAAGCAAAGATTCTACCGCTTAGGCGGAATTCCAACCGACTTAAGCACCGCCTAAGAGGAGTTTCCACCGCTTAGGCGAAACTCGCAGAATAGGTCAAAATATCTGTTTAGATATTTTTGAACCCCTAAGCCTATAAATACCCCTTGGCCACGTTTGAAACTTGTTGTTGAAGAACCCCTAACCCTATAAAAGAGCTCTTAAGCTATATTTGGAAGATCAAGAAGGAGGTTTATCATTCGGATAAAGAAGGATAACTTGCGGACCGATCATTAGTGACAGTGAACAGTTTCACTTCCAGATTTGATCATTTCTCTCTTGTTTTATTCTTTGTAATCACTTTTTCATATCTAAGAATGTTGAATCCCTCTTATTTTATATGGTATATGGCTAAGAACTTGTAGTAGTAGTTAAATGTTACTTAGGTGTAGTCAAAATCATGTAACCGTTTAGTTGAATAAATTTATGTTACTTTAACGAGTAGTTTGTCTAAATCCGATTGTGTTTATTGTTATTCTTGTTATTATGATTGTATTGATAAACCAAGAATGCGGGGTTTGACACTCGGGAGAGATAACCCCGGATTCAGACTAGGGTAAATACAACGTGACGTTCTAACGACCCGGGAGGGCATTAGAACGTATGCAACCCATGACGTTGGCTCAAAACTCATGTGACTTAGCGTCGTTTAGGCATTGAACGGGACTTCTTCATTGACACGAAGTCGTGTAATCCCTCGTTTTACACTCGGGAGAGGTAGCGGAGGAGTTATTGATATAGAGGTTGTCGGATTAGATAGAAACCGTTATAGCTAACTAAATGAAATCGGTTATGCATTATATGAAAGAGATTTATACCTAAGTAATTAGTGTAATTAAGACTAACCTTATAGTTGTCATTTATCTTAGTATAGTAATTAGAAAACAAACAAAATTTGATTAGTCGAGATAATATGAAACTATTGAAATCACAATACTCAACTGAATTACCGGCCGTTCCCAGTGGAACGATATCTAATCCTAAAAGATTCATTATATTAAAACTCAGACCTCGTATACTTGCGAGTGTAAGTAGCGGCGTGTTTTTCCCGCCCTACCAACTCATATGACCAAGTATCGTATAGATGCTCGAGGGGGACTTCAGCATTGACGTGAAGTCACATATTCATTCATTTTACACTCGAGAGAGGTAGCGAAAGATATTCGATACTGAGATTGTCGGATAGAATGAACGTCGTTAATGTAAACTAGATTGAAACGAACATGTTTAAGTGGATGAAGTTAATCCCTAGACAATAATTTTCCATAAACGTCATACCACTATATTAGTATATTAGATTTAATTAGTTAATTAGTTAATTAGTTTAGTATATTATTAATATAAAAAACTATATTTTTATCACCTAAATGAAGTTAGGTTATGACAATTATGGTACTCAACGATAATCTACACCAATTCATGTGGATACGACAACCCTTATTATTCTCAATCTATACTAAAACTTGACCCTTACACTTACGATGAAAGTAGCAATGTATTCACGCGATACCAAGTTTTTGGCGCCGTTGCCATTGATTGGTTTTTAAATTTTTGTTGATATTGTGAGTAAATAACTCGATTTTAATTTAGGCATTTATTTTGTTTATAATTTTTGCTTTGTAGTTTTTGTTTTCCTGTTGGGTACTTGAAGATGTTAGATTAACAGATACTTTTGCATTTTTTTCAACAAGATTCCAAGCTGTTTTACTGTGCTTAGGATCGATACAAGGAATTGCTATTCCGGTTTCTGAACTATCGTTTCCCAAGAAAATGTGAACTACTAAACTTCCTCGACAGGTTATTAGCCGCAACCAGAACATGGGTGGAAAGAGGAAATGGTACTACCTCTTTCGACCAACTAACCGCGGATGAAGCCAATTGGTTGTTGGAAGACATGGCCGAGTTCGATTTTTAGTATTGGAATTATTCACTAAGTTACCAAAGCTTGGGGGATCGTTTCACCATTTCGACGCCATAGATTGACACCCTGGACCAACAAGAGGAGTCTTCTCTCGCATTGGAAACCATGTTCGCTGAATTTATGGGAGAAACTCAGGCGTTCTGGAGGGAAACGAATGACAGGATCAATAAGCACGAGGATCGTCTCGACAATATTGAGACAGTCTGCGCCAAAATTGATGCAACCATAATATCTTTTCAGGCGTAAATCAGTTAGCTTATCTACTTGATTAAGGCTGAGTCAGACGCGGGGGCACTAAGAGATACACAAGCATATCATGTGAAATCCACTATGAGGAACCAAAAATGAGCGAAAGTAACTTGGGAGAGTTCAATTATGCTTATTTGAATGAGATGGGAACCCAACCATGCATCAACGATTGTGATTCTTCACCATTGGAGATCCAAATTGTGATGCCACCACCGATCCAAGATGATCACATCTACGAGGATCTGATGTGGCTCACTTGTCTTTGGCCTCCATTAGCAACATTATTTCATGCCCACCAAGTACATGAGTCGGGGAAGAGTCTTGTTGAAAGCTTAGACCAAACAATGCCAAATCTCTCCAGTCTTGAGGGTGTTCTGAATCAAGACCCATATGTGGTGTTGTATAACACTTACTGCAGAAGCCACTCTTTGATCCATGTCGAGCCGAGGACAATAAACGAAGCGCTTCTTGGGAGGCAATCAAAATCAAAAATAAATTAGATCCGTCACTATCCGTCACTACCGACTTGATTTGGAGGTGAGATTCTCTTGCCTCCCAGGTGCGTGTTCTAAAGCCCCTTCGTCAATATGCTTTATTTCAAATGTTGAGATTGATGATTGGATCGCTGTGGACACTGCCCGTTTTAAGTTTGGGGGTGATGTGTAGTATGTTAGTATGTTTAAATGTTGTTTAGTTTATTGTGTGCATGTTTGTTTAGTGTAGAATGTGTTTATGTTTGTGTTATTGCATGTTGAGTTTTGCGTTCATTTGGGCCATTACCCAATGATGATATTACCCTTTGGTTGTTTTTCGAGGTCAAGGGTAATGCCCATTCATGTGTGTTCTATGTGCTTGACGATGCGTTTTGGTGAAAATTATTGTGGACCCTAATTTGCATGAGCATATAGACTCAATGTATAGCCACTCAATTAATTTGAGGCCAATTATCCATTAACCAAATTCATGACAATTTAAAGGATTCTAGAGCCTGATTGGGGGAAACTTGAGGCAAAATCCTAGGAGAGGTAGTTCAAGAGAGATGATTTAGGCATTTATATTGTTGCTTCAGCCTTTGAAGCTTACCTTGTAAAATATTTATCCCTCGTTACCCTGTCGAAGCCTATAATGTCATTTTAATTCTGAACACATAACAAATACCCTAGCCAATTTATCTTTTTCCAAACCTATATTGCTGAACTGAAGGCACAATTTAAGTGAATCAAGTTCGCATTCGTATATGCTACTTGAAGTGAGCAGTTGGGTTTAGGGCAAATTTTTTATTGGTTCGGTATTCGAGTAATCACTTATCATTTTTCTTTTATTTTAACCACACCCATGAAATTGTAATAATTGAATAAGTTTGGGGGTATGGTTGTGGTTGAAAAAAAAACCTATGTAAATATAGTTAAATTTCGTTTCTTTTGACAAGTGAGTACATCAGTCTTAAATGATTGTTCGGGGTTGTTTCCAATTTATCTATGGGGGTTCAAGAGTGGTTTTGTGCCAAGCATTGTGCCTTGAGTGTCGTTGAGTTAACGAAGTTAACCTGTTTTATATTCCCAATATACGCTTGGCCATGTTCCAAACTGATCCAAGTCCTTTTGATCTTTATAAACTGCTTAGCCTACATTAGTGGAGAGTGGAACCCATTCAGTTGTATGGATATCCTAATCCTTTATGGATTAACTCGTGAGTTTCGTTAGTGGATAATTCAATCCGGTTGTTGGATAGTTGTATAATTGAGTTTCGCACACACATGTTGACAGGATCTAGAATGGCGTTTACCATTATTGAATGTCAAAATTCTAGAACATCACATGGTGCGTTTTACTCCTGAACTCGATATGATTTGGGGGTTGTTGAGGGAAAAATATTTTGGTCGATAGCTGAATTCAAAACTCGCATATCATTATGTTTAGGTTGTTTTTGTTAGTTAATTTAGTTGTATTTTTTATTTTCGTGTGAGTGTTTTGCTCAAGGACTAGTAAAATTCTAAGTTTTGGGGTATTTGACAAGTGTAATTTATCTATTTATTTCCAAGCCGATTTTGGTAGTTTCGAGTATTTTTATAGCGTTTTATTATATTTTAATACGTTTTTATTTATTTTATTATAAACTAGGTATTTTGGGTGAAAATGATCTTAAACGATCATATCAGAGCAATAACGGTGGAAGAACGGTAGGAAAAAAAACAAAAAAGCAAAGTTCAGAAGCTTGCATCTACCGCTACAGTGGTGAAAATACAGAGAGTTGACTGAACTACCCACCGCTGCAGCGGTCAAAATACATAGAGTTTCCTAAATTTCTGATCGCCCACCGCTGCAGCAGTCAATCAAACAGTAGCCTGCCGACCTCCCCACCGCTACAGTGGTCACTCTGTAGATTTTTAAGATATTTAAAATCCTATCAATACTGCCCTTCTTCTCCCCAAACAAGAGAGTAGATGTTTTCAGGAGTCTTAAGAGCTCTAAGGCCATTCAACCAATAGAAGATCACAACGCGAAGAAGGAGAAAGCATTCTCAGAACGGTTTTAGCCTCGGATCTTCAGATAACGACTAGTCTCCTCATTTTTCTCTTTCTCCCTTAGATTTGGTTGAATGTTTTGTATATGTTTAGCTTGTATTTAGTTGTATTTAGGGCTGCGGCCATGTGTAGTTAATTTAGATATTGTCTAGGGCTTGATGTAATTCACGAAAACGTTATTTATATAAAATCTATGTTTTGGTAATGGTTGTTCATGTTTATCTGATTGTGTTTGCCGTTATTCTACGTTTATATGCTTGTTTAGATATGTTAAGAATACAGGGTTTGACACTCGAGAAAGGTAACCCTAGATTCGGACTAGGGTTTAAACACAACGCGACGATCTAATAACCCAAGAGGGGGTTAGAAAGTGTGCAATCCATGAGGTTGGAGAAAGACTCATGTGACCAAGTGTCGTATAGACGCTTGAGGGAGACTTCGGCATTGACGCGAAATCACATATTTATTCACTTTACACTCGGGAGAAGTAGTGAATGAGATTTCGATATCGAGATTGTTGGATAGGATAAACGCCGTTAATGTAAACTAAATTGAACCGAACACGTTTAAGTAGATGAAGTTAATCCCTAGGCAATAATTTCTCATAAACATCATACCGCTATATTAGTATATTAGATTAATTAGTTTAATTAGTTAATTAGTTTAGTATATTATTAATATAAAAAACTACATTTTTATTGCCAAAATAAAGTTAGGTTATGACAATTACGGTAGTCAACGATAATCTATACCAATCCCTGTGGATACGACAACCCTTACTCTTCCCAATTTATACTAAAACTTGACCCGTACACTTGCGGTGAAAGTAGGAATGTATTCACGTTCCACCAGAGGTCTTGACTTGCGCACCCTACATGATATGAATGTCGTTTTCTCTCTCAAGAAAATATGGAGCTTAGTTCAGGGAAAGTCTCTATAGTCTGATTTCATGCATAGCAGGCATACCAAAAACCTTCTGATTTCTTTGTGGAAGCATTGCAATAACGAGTCCAAATTATGGAAAGACATCATTGAAGCTCGTGCAACGTCTATGGAATTATCTAGATGGGAAGTGTGGGATGGCAAACAGATTAGTTATTGGTACGATGATTTGGGATATGGTGTCCTTTCAGATAATATTTATGGGGAGTCTCCAATGTTGACTGTTCACAAAGAAATGGAAAACAATTCTTGGCGATAAGCAGATTTAACAGATCAAGAGGTGGATTTTTTGGACAGGATCGAGCCTATGTTGAATGGAGAGAATGATCGGCTCATTTGGCTTTCGAGTAAATATGGAAATTTCTCCATTAAATCAGTTTGGAAGGGCTTGTAGGGAGAGATGCAGGATCGTTGTCATTTCTCGTTAATTTAGAAGCTTAAAATTCTGTTAGAAATTAAATATTTATCTGGGAGTTGTTTCATGGGAAAGTTCTGGTGAACAATATCATCAGAAAAATGGGCATTTGCGTAGTTTCTGGTTATCACTGTTGTACTAACAGAAAGGAGAAGGACATTCGTCATTTATTTATTACTGGGAATGTGGCTTCCAAGGTTTAACTTCATTTCTCTCGGCTTTTTCTTATTCAATTGATTTCTCAACCCCTGTTTCACAGATTTTATCTATGGTAATCGGGTCTAAGGGGCACATCGTCTTTCCACCAGCTAGGGTCCCTCATCTCGACTCTAATTGTATGGGAAATATGGTTGAGTCATAATGCAGCAGTTCATGAAGATAAGAAAATTTCAATTGACGCCATTATTATTAAGGTTCAACGTTGGGTAGGAGAGATTAGCCATATTATCGTTCTCTATTCTAACAATTCTATTTTTGCTTCCAACACGTTGGAGTTGCTTAGGTGTACTCATATCAGAAGAGAGCTACGACATCTGATTAGATGTCAGTGGTTTCCCCCTCCAGGTGGTATTTATAAACTCAATGTCGACGGAGCTTTCAAACATGGTACGGGTCGGGCAGGCTGTGGTGGTATTATTTAAGATCAGTACGGTCATTTTTGTCGAACCTTTCATCATCCACTAGCTTGCACTTCTAGTTTCCAAACAGAGATTCAGGCCCTCTTTTATGGTATTCATTTTTCTCTTACTCATGGTTGCCTTCCCTTGGCTGTGGAGAGTGATAATAGAAGCGTTGTTCATGCCATTCAAAATCCATGTCTGGATTTGGTCTTACGTTTCAAGTGGCACACTATTCAATTCTGGTTGTCTTTCAGATTTTGCTTGCTCATGTATACCGAGAAAACAACTTTGTTGCAGACTCTATTGCTAATATTGTTAATCCTCATAGTACTATTTTATAGTTAGATCTCCCTACCCATCACTGTTAGGCATTGCCTACATAATAATGAGCTAGGAATTTTTCACATTCGGCTGTAATGCTTGTTTCCACGTAATAAAATTTTTATTTATTTAAAAAACATTAAGATGTATGTTAATTAATTAACTTGTATTAAAAAAAACACTTAGATTTAATTGTTTCGGCAAAAAGTGAGTCAATGATAAAATGGAAATATCTGTAAAGTTTGTTGACTTATTCAATATCTATGAATTAATAACAAGTATAATTTAATGACATGCGTAATTTGACACTGTGATGTTGTCAAATAAATTTATGTATGATTTGACAATGTGAAGTCAAATAAATTCCAGATCAAAGAATTTGATTAATATTTTATTAAAAAAAATCTACTAAGTCAAATTATACCATTGTTTTTTTATGATTCATATGTCATTACATGTGGAGGAGATACAATGTTATTTAGATTCACGAAATAAATGTGAATATATTTTAACTTGTGAAAAATTAAAATAGTTTCCACATTTACTTTTTTGTTTTTGTAAAACATAATGTTGTGCCAACAATTTATCTAGGTCATGATATACTTATTGACAGGGCACAAAGTTGTGCATAATGCTAAGTCCCAAAATTATACATACATACATACATACATACATACATATATGAGCATAATGCTAAGTCCCAAAATTATACACACATACATACATATATATATATATATTAGAGACACAATACTATTAGATAGTTACTGTCAAAATAAAGTTGTTAAAATTGAATTTATTAAGTCAAAAGATAACGTTGCGGATCTGCCAACCAAAGGTCAAATTTAAGAGAGAGTTAACTGATTATCAAGGGAAAGCCTATAACAAAATAGTCATCATAATGGCAACCCAACCTACTAGACTGGAGATCCCATGATGTAGGTTCAAATGGACAAACAAATTATGAAAGTGGCTCGTGTATTACTGGGCGCATAAAGTTAATATCCATGAGCCATTTTTGGGATAAAATGGTGATGATTCAAATATGTATGATAAATCATAGAACTTGATATTATAAAGAAAATATTAGAAAATATATTTTTTAAGGAGATCATTTATATGAGTGTGAATGAGAATGAGAAGGCTAAATTCCCTAGAGCACTCACAAAATAATTAGGATATTCAAGGCCAAAATGAACGCAATCATAGAACGAGTAGTGTCTAGAGACAACTGTGTTGTACACCAAAGGCCGAACAGTTCAAGACATCACGTTAACTAGTTGGCCGAATAAATTTGATAGAATCTCACTAGGAAATATTCAAGACCAAAAACTGTTTATCCTAATGCAGTTATTTTCTTATTGATTTCTCTCTCTTGTATCTACATTACATATGCATGTTTATCCAGTCAATCTTATTCATGTGGGGGACTCTTAGACAAAAATAATTTTTAGATTATTTTAAGTCTAATTATTTATTTGATTTAATTATTGAATAATATATATATATATATATATATATATATATATATATATATGTATGTATGTATATGTATATATCAATACGTTAGTCTTAGTGAGAAGACAAGCATGAACTATTTATTTGTTGGAAATTATTAAGATGTGAATAAAAAATTGTCTTTCAAAGTATTCCCATGAAATTGATTAAAGTATGTAAAATGAGTAATTCCAAATTGCTTGATGAAAAACACTTAAACCACTTTTATAATTAATTTTGGATTGCAAACCCAAGTCAGGTCATGGGTTGTGGGTTTAGGTTTGGGTTTGGGTTTGGGTTGATCCAAGCAGAGATAATTTTTTCTAGAATTTTCTTTAAATTGATTTCAGCAATTTTCCTAACCAAACAAAAGTTGCCTTTTCATATTTGTAACTCATTTTTTATAAGGAGTTACATGTGATTAATTTTTAGTAACTTAAAGTGTTCTTACTGGCTTTAAAGTATGATTTTTGGTGTGTTAGACTTATTCATTTGTTTACTCTATATATAGAGAAGTTTTCATTATCATTTAGGCATGAAAAGTTAGGATATCTTGCACTACACATACACTTTGTGAGTTTATGTTAGTTTATTCTTAAAAAGAGTTCAACAATTGTTTTGTTCACTGAATTCTTTGATTTCTAGTATTGGTATCGGAGGATTGTAATTGTTGTATCCTGAGAAGAAAATGCCCGTGTAGCCATAAGCACCTAACCGGAGGCGAAATTTGCTTTAAATAAATATTGTTAAACGATATCCTCGATCTGTATAAATTTATGAGATTATCATTGGTAAAAGACTGTAAGTATAATTTAATTTATCTACTAATTTCATATATATTAATTTATTGTTGAAAAATATAATTTTCTAATGTTTGTTAATGTTTTATAATATTTGTTGTTATGATCTAAAATATTTACTATTGCATGTATAGGATTTTTGCATATTTATTGTGAACTGTTTTATATTTTACAATATTTTACATATAACAAATTTTATTAAGAGTTTATTTTTATTGTTCATGAGTATTATTTCATTGTAAATATAATAATGTCATATTTAGAAATCTTTATTGAAAATAATATTAATTAATATTTAATTATATTAATTAGAAATTAGTATTTTTACCATTATTTCCAACAAATAGTAATTCCATTGGATTTAACATTGCATTGCTATATAATATCCCCCAACCAAACGAAAGTTTAAACATTAGTAGAAATTAACGCAAAATATATGCATTGTAATTTTAGTAATGTTAATATATGTATATGGGATTTGGGCCACTATGTTAAACCCTAATTTCACTAGGAAATCTAAACTCTAACCCTACCAGGATTACCCTAGTCACCTACTATATATAGACTCCCTATATATCTCTATAATCGTATATTTCTCAAAAATTGATACAAGTCTCTCATGTTCTCTCTACATTCCGCTCTCAGTTATTCTAACAAGTTATATTCAGGAAGATGGTAGGATGGAAATTTGGAGATCAAGAGATCGTTAAGATTGATCATTTTTGATACATTAGAATCTCTTATTCGGGCAATGAAGAATCAAGGAGGATATTCATAGAGTCAATGCAGGATGATTAAAGCATAGATGATATGTGATTGTAGGATAAAATTGAAGTTTAAAGAGAGCTGCTACAAGATTGAAGACTAACAATTCTATATGATACAGAATGTTGGGTGGTAATTAAATAATGTTCATGTTCAAAAAGTAAATGTGACAGAGGTGAGGACCCTAAGGTGGATGAGTGACAAGACTAGAATGAATAAAGTTAAAAATGAAGTTATTATAGCAAAGTTGGGAATAACACCCATTGAAGGGATGAGAGAAAAATGTTTATGATGGTTTCCACATGTGCATGGAAGACACATAAAGGCACCATTGAGAAAATTTAAGTGGAGAGTACTACAAAAGGGAGAAGTAGGTCTAAGAAAATTAGGGATAAGAATATTAGAAATAACTTAACAACATTGTACTTGACTGAGAGTGATATAGGAGAAATTCCTACCCACAATTAATAAAAACTTGAAAACCTTGATGGGTCAAATCGGGTTAACAATCCGACCCTGAAGAAGTAACCCAGTGGCCATTCCAGCTGAACACACCATCCCACCGGGAATGAGGTCAACTCATAATAACCGACCCGGTGCATGAATAGAAAAATACCCTATTAAGAGGCCCAATCGAGGGTAAATAAAGCCCATAGTGGAAGGCTAATCAAAGGTAAGCCTAAGAACTCCCATGACCCCTACGTCATGAGAAGAACTGCAACAAACAAACCGTTTGTAAGCAAGATCACTATCAAATCCTATGCAAATAGAAGAGGATCTTGGAGAGGGTGACCTCACCAACAAAACGGCACAAATTGAGAAGTCTAAAGGGGAAGGTATCAACATGTTATTTTAACTCTCAAGTACTTGATATCTCACTTAAAAGCAGACTAACTTATTCTCATGCTAGAGATTTTTTGGCCAAAACCACACTAGTGTCCCTTTGAGCTAATCGATTTTGCAGATAGTAACTAGTAATAGCAAGTTGTGAAGGTTACTGGCACGTGGTAGTTCTTTCGCACGAGCTAGAGATTTTTCAACAACATCAAAGAGGATGGCCCTGGAACAATGTCTATTACAACCTAAAATGATTCATATATCTTATCAAATTTCAGAAGTACTAAAAATTTTAGGGTAACTTGGTGAGAGATCCCATGAGTGAAAAATATCACTTTCTAGGTCCCATCCTAAGAGTAAAAAGATTCCTTAGATGGAACTCGCATAGATGTTTTACATTTATGGGATCTTTGGAGGAATTTCTCAAAATTTTAATGCGGGCTTATCTTTGCCATAA
This sequence comes from Eucommia ulmoides, assembly GCA_016647705.1. NCBI lineage: Eukaryota > Viridiplantae > Streptophyta > Magnoliopsida > Garryales > Eucommiaceae > Eucommia > Eucommia ulmoides. The sequence continues at coordinate 47,096,918 of CM028339.1, read as the reverse complement.
AAACTGCACAGAAGATTCAAATAGAACTTTTGAGCACACATAACATGCGTAAGTAAAATTATTTTTTAAAATCTGAAATAAACAATCAGCGCATCATTCAGAGAATTAAAATATCATTAAATATTTATCATCACAATTATTCATATTAGCAGTCTTTAGAGAATTAAAATATGGGAAAATTACCTATTAATCCCAAAAAAAAAAAAATTTACCAACTACTCCCATCAGCTTTTCTTTGCACCGATTAGTATCATCAACAACTTTTTCTTGCACCAATTAGTCTCATCAACAACTTTTTCTTGCACCAATTAATCCCATTTTCAAAAATGGTGAAGATTGAGTTTACCAAAATGCCCTCCCGTGAGTTTCACATCGAGAAGAAAGGTCGTCAAACTGGTGCACCACCGCTGTCAGCAGCAGCCGCCGCCGCCGCCGATCCCAGTCGCCGGTCGCCGCTGCCAAAAATTATAGCTTTCATCCCAAATTTTATGACTTTTTGTCACTTTTTATATGTTCCAAAAAAAAAAAAAAAAAAAATTCTTGATTTTAGGATAAAATCATTACTAGACGTAACATAAAAGAAGAGAACAATTGATGTAATATTCAACATTTACATGTGTTGAATGTAACATCCACAGGTGTTCAATGTAATATCATATGTATTTTACTCTACATTCAAAAATAAGAGAATAATGGATGTTACATTCAACATCCACAAGTGTTGAATGTTACATTCAACATTCATATGAGGGGTATTTTGGTCATAAAAAAAAAAAAAAAAAAAAAAAAAAAAAAAAAAAAAGAGAGAAGTTGATGTTACATTCAACACTCACAGGTGTTGAATGTTATATTCAACATTCACATCAGGAGTATTTTGGTAAAATAAAAATAAAAAATAGCATCATAAAAAAATAAAAAATAAATAAAAAACAAAAAAACAAAAAAAAAAAAAAAAAAAAAACAAACAATTGATGTTACATTCAACACTCACAGGTATTGAATGTTACATTCAATATTCACATGAGGGATATTTTAGTTAGAAAAAAATAGCATAAAAAAAATAAATAAATAATAATTTTAATGTTATAATCAACATTCATATAAAGGGTATTTTGGTCAGAAAAAAGATAAAATGACTTATTGGTTAAAAAAAAACGTGAGAATAATTGATAATTTTTTTTATATTTTGGACCAACAGTGCATGCCCCTTAAAATATGATCGTCTCTTACCCACGACAAACATATATTGCCTCAGGTGGACCATACATGTGATTGATTGGTTCAACTTGCTTTTTTTAATTATTTTTTGTTCCTAAAGTTAGCCCTTTAAAAAGGGCACAAGCAGACCGATCTTCTCCATCCTATTCCATATTTTAGAGAGAGAAAGAGAGAGAGATGACTTTAGAAAGAGTAGTTTTCCAACAAGACGCGTTTATTTATGGTTGCAGAGATTATAGCTATGGCTTTGATGAAGACAAAGTTAACTCAGAAGCTCTTCACCAAAATACCGAGCTGAGCAGTTTCAATGAAGACTTAAAGTCGTCTCGAATTTCTAATTCAACAATGGTTCAAGGCTTTAAGAATTGGGAGACTGATTCCTTTCCGCCGGAGGGTCGTAACGCTGATGGGTTCTTTACGTCGAGTTACATTTCTGAGGCGGGCCGAAGTAAGAGACGGCGGACAAGAAGCAGCATGAAGAACAAGGAAGAAATAGAGAATCAGAGGCAGACTCACATTGCCGTCGAGAGGAATCGCCGGAGACAGATGAACGACTACCTCGCCGTCCTTCGCTCAATGATGCCGCCTTATTATGTTCAAAAGGTTCTCTCTCTCTCTCTCTCTCTCTCTCTCTCTCGATCTTTTGCTCACACTCACGCAGATGGCCCCCCAAATTTTGTTACAATAGCCATCTCAAAATTCCATTTAAACTCTTTCAACCCTAATATTTTAACCTTTATTCTTTTCCTCTTTATTCACACTTAAAATACGAATTTTTATTTATAATTTTTTAAAATAATTACATTAATTATTTTTTGTGGTAGTTAAATTATTATATTAATTATGATCTTTAGATATAGTTTATTCCAGTTTTATATTGTTCTCTAGAAAATAACTCTACCTTAAAAAATTTGTGTCGGTATTATTTCCTAAAACACCAAATTATTAATAATGAGGTAAATGTTGCAAATATATCAACATAAACCTCTTTTCTATTAAACCTTAGCATATGCATTTTTACATTATTTTTTATATCTATAAAAATAAATAAAGAAAATAGCGCGTACCGAATTAAAGAAAGCTTTTCATTTCTAACTTTATGTGAGATCTAGAGTTCAATTCATTCCCTCCCCATAAGTACCAAAAAAAGAGGGAGACCTTCATATGTAAGTAATTACATAAGTTTACTTTCAATTGTCAAAATATATTATACATGAAATAAGTTCTATTCATTTCTTATGAATATAAAAAAATATCTAAGAAAAGAGATATATCATCCATATAACATAAGTACCAAAAAAAGAGGGAGACCTTCATATGTAAGTAATTACATAAGTTTACTTTCAATTGTCAAAATATATTATACATGAAATAAGTTCTATTCATTTCTTATGAATATAAAAAAATATCTAAGAAAAGAGATATATCATCCATATAACATAAGTACCAAAAAACGAGGGAGACCTTCATATGTAAGTAATTACATAAGTTTACTTTCAATTGTCAAAATATATTATACATGAAATAAGTTCTATTCATTTCTTATGAATATAAAAAAATATCTAAGAAAAGAGATATATCATCCATATAACATGTTAAGGTTCCAACGCAAAACTACGTAGTGAAGTGAAGTAATTCATTCGACTTATATAGCGATTTGTAAAGTTCAAACAACCGATGTAAGACATGAATATAACACCAACCTCTAATTGCAACTTCCAATTTACACAAAATACTTAACTCTGAGGTAGAAATTAGCAAAAGTACAACCCTCAATTTATATAGAATATTTAACTAGTGAATTTCAATCAGATCACATGTCAATTATAAAAATGACAATGGGATCATATGTTATTTGAAAAGTAGTTCTGAGATCCTTTCACCAAATATTATGAAGTAAAATTACTAATTTATCCTTATATATTTTTTTATTATTTTAATTATTAATTTTTAAGCACTCAGTTTTATTTTTTGTTTTTGTTTTCGATATATCAGTTTTCATTTTTAGTTTTTTGTTATTGTTTTCTAATTTTTTGCTTTATGATTTATACTGTCTTTTGGTATCCTAATTCCTTTTTCTATTTTTTTTTTTTTTTTGGGTTTTTGTTTACTATTTATTTATTTATTTTCGAATTATTTTATATTTTTCGTTTCAAATATTTTTTTTATTTTCCATTTTTTATTTCTATTTTGTTTTTTGTTTTTATTGTTTGTTTTATATTTTTTTATTTTTTTTATTTTTTTGTTTTTAGGAAATTTATTATTTGGTCCTTATAAGATATACTAATGAGAAAATGATCAACCAACTGTCATAATTAAGTTTTTAATCCCTATAGTTTTTTCATAATGTAGCCCCTAAAAATTGTCCAACTAACATAATAAAGTTTTTCCTAACATAATAAAGTTTTTAATTCTAATTTTTAGAAAATAATCTTATGTTCTTTAACCATTTTTTTCTATTATTTATGTACAATGTCATTCTATAAAAAAAAAATTAAATAAATAAAGGCATGAACATTCACATGTTTTTATTTTTTATTTTTTTTGACATTTTAACACATTTTCATGTCTCATATCGCTGAGGATGTTCATTGTTTTTATGTGAACAAAATTTTGTTTTTGTTAAGTTTACATGTTCATCTGTTTATGTCTCTTATTATGTTTACAAAATCTATGAAAAAAAAAACATCCACGCTCTTGTGTTATAATTTTATTCACACAACTCCACAATGAACTAACCCAAAATTAACAAACAACCAAACAAATCAAAAATAAATCTGATATGATATGAACATTTACCAAACCATAGCAAAACATTCACAAAAAAGAAAAACATGTATATTTACAAAGAACAAAATAAAATCATTTTGAATAAATTAAGACAGATCACAATTTGTACTGAATAAAAATAAAAAAGAGAACATTTGCAAATGAATAAATAATAAATTCCACAAAAATCAACCAAAAATGCTCATGAACATTCACAAATTTGAACGTGACATAAAATAATGAACAAAAAATTCACATGAACATCCATGTTGATCTAAATATTCACTTGAAAAAATAATCAACTCACAAATTTGATATGAACGTACACCAATTCACAACGAACATTCACCAAAAATCCAATTCATATGAACATTCATAGAGAAATCAATAAAATAGATCCAAAACTCTCCCAAAAAATCAAGAAAGGCCAACAAAACAGATCTTAAAAACCATGCGAATATTCATAATGTAGAAAATCACATGAAAATTCACAAATTCACAACGACTACCTAGAACAAACACATGAACCGGACATCCAACTAACGTCCATGAACCAACTGGAACATCCAATGAACAGACTTGGACAAATCCAAATCTAGACTTCTCAGATCTGGAGAGAAAGAGAGACGAGTTGAGAAAGATGACCGTTCGCCATCGACGCCATCTTCAATCAACCACCGCTGCAATCATCCATTGCTTGTTCGTCCACTGCTTGTTTGTCCACCACAATTTTCCTGTCGTTTGCCCACCACAAATGTCCCCACCGTTGCCCACTGATCAAGCACCTCGAGTGTCATCATTCTCCCCATAGATCCAAAAAGAAAGAGAGAAGGGCTGAGAAAGACGACCATCCACCATCGATGCCATTGTCAATCAACCACTGCCCCAATCGTCCCTGTCGTTCGCCCACCACAATCATCCCAGTCGTTCGCCCATAGATCGAGCATGGTATTAGGGTTTCGTGGGAATGATTGCAGTGACGAGAGAGATAGAGGGACTGTTGGGAAAATCATATATTAGGTTTGGGAGAAAATGGGGAGAGGGAATGAACTATTAGGGTTAGATTATTTACTTTTATACAGGGGTATAAATGTTTGTTCATATCTATTTTCAACTATTAGGGACTTTTTTCTAACAATATTTTTAAAAAAGGTTTAAAAATAATTTTTTCAAAAAAAAAAGTTTAATTAAAGAGAGAGAAAGCCAAAGGCCTAAAAAAACCTTTTATTTTTCCTTTCTTGCTTGCCAATTATTTGATTTTGATTTATTTTTATATATTTTTTTAGTATGATTTTTATATATGTTTTCCAAACCCATATTAGTGACAAAGAATATAAAAAGAATAAAAATATAAAATACAAAATAGCAAAAAAGATAATGGAAAATAAAACAATATATTAGAAAATATATATATATATATATACAAAGGTAAAAAATGAAAAACACAAACAGAAGATAAAGTAAAAAGAAAATAATAATATTAGAAAGGTAAAAAATAGAAATTAACAAAAGCAAAAAGCATAAAAGAAAAGAGTTACTAAAGGTAAAGAAGTAATTTTCTGCAACATTGATTTCAGTAGGGGCCAATTCGTCAAATAATGATCTTGTCAGCCCAATTGACCAGGAAACGTTCTTTTAGGAATCCGGCGTTATTTTTAACAAATGATAACAGCCTGAGAATTGTATTTAAAATGACAAGAAATCTAGTTGTTACTTTTGTAAAGGATATATAAGAGGTTTGATTAGAATTTATCCAAACTATGATGGAGGGAGAATAAAAATGAGACTTCCCACAATGTTAGTTCTAAAATCATATTAAGAGGTTTTAACTTTCAAGTCAACGATATACAGTTATTTGAAAAGTTAATAAGAATTTGATATCACAAAAGTTTCATGCTAATTTTAGCACCTCGATAACTTTTTTCTATGGTAATTTTTTATTTACCCCATAAGCCTATCAACACCAATGCACTTTTTTATTTAAAAAAATCCATCAATTTAAAAAGAGAATAATTTTAACAAAAATTAAATATGTATCATCTGTATGATTACTTACTCCGTATCCATGCATATTTTCCATTATGATAAAAAAACAGGACTTCAAAAATTTAGAATTAGTTTTGTAATGAGAAAAACAAATAGTAGGTTTTTATTTATAAAATTAGTTTTGTAATGGAAGTTTGTAGATTGTTATTGGATCACCTTGATGCGCCGCTTTATATGATATAAACATTGAAAGTAGGGTAATGGTTTTTTTTTTTTTTTTTTAATTACTTTTTATAGTGAAAAGGATTTGGTTGGAGTAGGGATAGCTGAGAATCTCTAAAATTATATTTTAGGGTTAACCATCTTTACAAATATATTTTTATTTTCTTTCATTTTACTCATCTAGTTTAAAAATCTACACTTTATCTTTTTTACTTAAAATAAATTAAACAATTAATCTTTCATTAACTTAACGAAATATGTTAAAAAAATGAGTGAAATTAAAATTCCATAAAAAAAAATACAATGAAATAAGAAAAAAAATTACTTTTTATTTTGATTTTTATTTATTAAAAAATAAATATTAAATAGAAATAGAAAGAGAGAAAAAGAAAGAAAATGTTAGTTTTTCTCTTTTTAATTTTAAAATATTAAATTTAAATTAAACAAATAAAGGTCAATTAATTTATTTTTTTCAATTTTTTTTTAATAAAATGTGAATCAAAAGGGGATTACATGAAAAAATTAAAAAGTAAAAAGGTTAAAAAAAAAAAAAAAAAAACAAATCAAAGGACAAAGGACTAAAATGTAATCAACCCTACATTTTAAATAAAAATAAATAAATATGAAAAGTGTGTTTAATAAGATAGAGATATGTTAGTGTCGGCTATCTTGTAATTTAATAGAATTTTGAAAATTTGAACAGAGACTAATTCATAAAAATACACTTTCTATTTATAGATTGTTGCGTCAAAATCCAATTTCTATTAGCACATTGTTGTTTGTCGGGTTCTACTTGACTACTTCGATATTGCCTTGTTTCACTACTATTCCATAAATTAAAAACTAATATTTATTTGATCAGGGTGACCAAGCATCAATTGTTGGGGGAGCCATTAATTTTGTAAAGGAGCTTGAACAATTCCTCCAATGTCTCCAAGCCCACCACCAGACTTCTCCATTCGCCAACTTCTTCACTTTCCCCCATTACTCAACCCGGCCAACCGCCACCGCCGAATCAGTGTCGGAGAAGCAGTCGGCGGTTGCTGACGTGGAAGTGACCATGGCGGAGAGCCATGCCAACATCAAAGTATCATCCAGAAGAAGGCCCAAACAAGTGTTGAAAATTGTGGGTGGCCTTCACTCCATTGGGCTTACTGTCATGGACCTCAACGTCAAAACTGTTGGGGATGTGGTACTCTACTCTTTGAGCGTAAAAGTTAGTAATTTCAAAATATAAAATAAAATTAGAATTAATATAATAATAGAATAAAATGGTCATTTTCATTTCTATATTTGGTAAAAAAAAAAAAAATTATATGTGGTATTGAGATAGTATCAAATAGTAAAATAATAATTTAATTAAGTTTTCAAACGGTATAATAATTAATTTAATAAAATTTCATTGCAACTCAAATATTTGATTAGTATTTAGTCATATTTTTTGGCTGATGAATGATCAAAATCCAATACTATGGCGGTATTTGATACACGGGATTCGGGATGTAATTGAAATGGACATGGGAATAGTCATTTCATTCTTATATTTGGTACATGAGATTTAATCATATTCTCATTACTAAGGATTGTCTAATCTCACAAAATATGAGATTAACTAATATCATAATAAAGTTGGTATTAGTTAATCTCAATTACATGGGATTAAGTTTCACTTAATAATCGGCAAAAAAATAAGACCAAATACTAACTAAATATTTGAATTGAAATGAAATTTAATTAAATTAACTATTATACCGTTTGAAAAATTAATTAAATTACTATTTTACCCTTTGATATCATTCCAATACCACATGTAATCATATTTGTCACCAAACATAAAAATGGTAATGACCATTTCATTCCAACACCACACTAATTCTAATCATATTGTGATTTCATTCCATTCTCTTTCATTCCAGCATACCAAACGCAACGTATGTAATTAGAATTAACTAATATCAAATTTATATTGGTATTAGTTAATCCCATGTTTTGGAGATTAGGAAATCCTTGGTAATGTGGATGAGATTTAATCTCATGTACTAAACATATGAATGCAAGGACTATGCCCATGGTCAATTCAATCCCGTCTCAAATCCTGTGTACCAAACGCTACGTTAAGAGTTTGTACGTGGCAACCCCTTATCATTTCTTCAAATACTAAAAATATTTCTTATCATTTTTATAATACTTCAGATGTTTTTTATCTTTTCAGATTGGTAATTTAATACACCATTTATCACATTTTATTAACAAAAATATCCTTGCAAATATATATTTTTCTTGTTTATTTCATATTTTCATATTCTCTCTCTCTTGTTATTCATTCTTTATTTTGAATTTTTTATTTAAACTTTTTACTTTTATTCTATGTTTCTTATTTTTTATTTTATTTTTTTACATAGTATTTGCAGAAAAATTAAAAAATCAAAAGTTAAAAAATATAAAAAGAAAAGAAAGAAATTTAAAGAACCAACAAAAAAAAAACTGAAAATATGATTTGGAAAATAAAAAACATGAATAAAGAAAAAAATATTTTATCCTTTTTGTTTTTAAATTTAAAGTTTTCTTTTTGTTTTATTTTATTTTATTTTATTTTATAACTTTTCACTTTTAATTTTTTTTTTCTTCTATAAACACCATATATATATGTGTAGAACAAAAGCAAAAATAGAAAATAGAAAACAATATTGTATAAAATAAGAAACAAGAACAAAAAAATAAAATATAAAAGAATAATAAAAATATGTTGTAAGGATATTTTTCAACAGAATATGATAGGGGTGTCTCAGCTTTTATCAAAAACTACATGTCACCAGTAAAAACTTATTTATGTTGGGATTTCATTTTGATTCGTATTGTTTACCTAATATTTTTGTTTTTAACTTATTGTTTCTTGAATAGAAAAATAAAAGTGATTAGTAAGCGGTAGATTTTTTTATTTATTTATCTATTTTATTTTTTAACATGTAAGCTTCTATCTTTTGTATTTGTTTTGTTCTTAATATAATTATATGTTGTTTATCAAAATAATAATAACATGACATGAAATGCAGGTTGAAGTTGATTGTCTACTGAGATAGCAACTGCGGTGCATAAGATAATCATCCTGATCCAATCGAAAGTCATGTCAAGTTGAAAGGAACCATAAAATCACTCCCCAACCATAAAATTACTCCCCTCCCCCCCCCCCTTTCATTTTTTACTTTTTATGGTCCTTTATTCCCTCCCCCCCCCCCCCCCCCCCCCCCTATTTTATTCCATTTTGGTGACTTTAAATTTTATTAAGTTAGTAGCTAAGGATGCTTTTGAGCATACTAGGTGGTGTTTTTGGTTAGTGTTTTTACTTTTCTATCATACTCCCAATAAATTAGGATGGAATGAGATGGGATTTTATTTTTTTTTTGAAAAAACGATACGTTTGGCAATAACAATTATTCTGAAATTGTTTCCTTTAATTTATGAGAACAGAAACAAAGAAATACTTTTAGTAACGATTATTATTTTGAAATTGTTTCCTCAATTTATGACAACAAAAACAAAGAAAGGTGTTGGGTCGCAACATTTGTTTTTTTCCTTGCCCAACAATTATTTTTTGGGAAAAATATAGTATAGTCTACTAAAAGGCTCAAATTACAAGATGACCCACTGATTTTATTTTGCACCAAATAGTCCTATGAAATAAGGTACTTGTTACCAAAAAATCGTAATTTTTTTTTTATTTACCTATTTTACCCTTCTTTATATACATAACCAGCAGACTACTCTCGTGGATTCCTCTCTCTCTCGACGACGAACAGAAGCAAGCTAAGAACGAGCCTCGATTTCGCCGGAATCGAACCACAAGGACAAAATCGAACGGATTCACGATACCGACGAGTGTCCTGCCGGTGGAATCGTCAATGGACGATGAACAGATCGATCGAATCTCCGAGGTGGAAAAGGGTCGCGTTGGCCTAGTAAAATGCCCAAGAGGGGGGGATGAATTGGGTAATTAAAAATATATCAGAATAAAACTTGAATAAATCAATTAATTAATTTTATGCCTAAATTAATTATTATCTTTATATCACAGCGGAATTATAATAAATCTAAGTGCACACCCAAACAACAAAAATAGCAAAGTAAATATTGCAGCATACCAAGATATATCCTAGTTCACCAAGTTACTCTTGGTTAGTCCAATCCTCCAAGCCCCACGGAGATTCGCACCCACTAATTCTCAAGATCCCTTTAAAAGTAGGAACCAAACCCACACACCGATTCTTTTACAAGCTCAAAATCAACCTTTACAATTTTCTTTTTTTCAAACTAAGGAAGAACTTCTACTTTTTACAGGTTAAAGAATAACCTAATTCTTTTTAACACTAAGGCACAAGAATCAAAACCTCACAAAACACTCCAACTATCCTTTTCACAGGTAAGGATGGAACATTTACAAAATACTCACAATGCAATTCTATCCAGGAAGAATCACTACCTCAATTTCTTTATAGGAAGAGACTAAAACTTGACTACCCTTGATTAAATATCTCTAATGATATTTAATTCCTCACAACTCACCAATACACAAATTGATAAGAAGTAAATCTCACTCGGAGCTTCTACCACCGCAGATAAACAATAACTCAATTAATATCTCAACTAGTGATAGAAATATGTGAGATATAAAAATCTTATTTTAATAAGATATGTGTAGCAAATTGAAGCACGTAATCAGATTTAAGAAATTGTTTGTAAAAACATTTTCTTCAAAAATCATAAACAATTTGTAAGATCAATTTCCAAACAATAAACAAATAATGCAATAAAATAATATAATTGGAAATATCACACCCTGATTATACCGAAGGATAATAGATTGAAACGTTGGGTAGCTCAAATCAGTGACGCTTACACAATCAGCGCTTTAACTCAAGAATACTTCAATAATTGATATCACAATATTATCCCTCAAAATAAATATCAGAATGATGACTCTTATAAAAGCTTATGAACTGAATAGTTCTTGATATGGTGTTACTTCATTATGAAATCCACAAGTCTTTTTATAGGTATATGAAACAAGCCCTATAACGGCTAGTTTCCACAAGAAATGTCTTCTAAAATCACTTAAAGACTCCATATATTAATGGCTTTCTTTTAAAGTATATTTCACTTAATAATAGCTTTCAAAATATTCAATATAGTCCCTCAAAAGAATTTTCAAACTTAATTCCAAAAGATAGAAAGTATTAAAATGACCAATTTGAAAAACACTTTAATTCTAAGTACCAAATCTATGGGAATTAAACAATAGATGAACCATATCTTAAATATCACCAAATTCCTTAAATCTCTCTCAAATCCTAACGAAAAATGGTTACATTTAGATACGTTTTCGAATCAAACAATATCCTAAAACAGAGCACTCTGTCGACTGCCCAGTCGACTGGACGATTCAGGGAGTAGCCTATACAGTTCATCAGTCGACCGCTCGGTCGACTCTTCGATTCAAAGAGTTTGTTTATCTTGCACCGGTCGACTTGTCAGTCGACTCTTCGATTTAGAGAGTTCAGCCACCATTGGCCGGTCGACCTGTTAGTGGACTTATCATTTCAGGATGTTTCAGCTTGTTTCTTCAGTCGACTCCTCAGTCGACTGCTACCTTCTGTATCTATTCTCTGATCTCGTTTTTAACACATTTTCTTTTACGATTTCTCTTATTTAACTAATTTCTTTTCTCAATAAGCTTCGCTAACTTTCTCAAATTCTATTTTAACTATTTATAAATATTTCTTTTCAAATCACATATTGGAGCAAATAATTTCACTTAACCAAGACACACATAAAAGATAAAATTTATTTTGTTCCATGTGTGTGTTCTTAAATGGGATATTAAAAGTTAAGATTTACCTGAGTTATTTTTTCTAATTTCTTCAAACTCTTAATTCTTCTTCATCATCTTAATATCTTCATTTAGCATCCATTCAATTTGACGTCTTCATCACTAAAACTTTAAATCTCTGAAACACTCAATGAAACATGAGTTCCACCAAAATATCAATACTTAATTGTTCATCAAAATTTTAGGATCAACAATCTCTCCCTTTTTTATAATGACAATTAATTTTGATATTTTCTTCAAAATAAAATATAATTACACTCCCCCTTAATCCGAGGACGGGTTTTTTAACTCATTAAAGCATAATAATGAAGATATTATAAAACATAATCAATAAAGCACAATAAACTCAATAATAAAACTCTCCCTTAATCATTCATCAACTAATTTCTCCCTATTAATAAAAAAATCATCTAAAATTCCCCCTCAATAAAACATCAACAAATTCTCCCCATTTGTCATCTTCAAAAACAAAATTTAGGGAAGGAGGGAACACATAGATAATTCACTCTAGGCATTCATAAAATAGAAGTATATTGGATTAACTCATAAATTCAACTTTTGAGCACAAAACATCAACACTATATGAATTATTTTTATAGATAAATATCAAGTCTACTCAATCCAACAATATCTGCACCAAAAATATCTTTCTGAGCATGCAATCTTCCTCTATCAAATTGTAATGAATAATATTCATGCATAGGTGAACAATCATAATATTTCACCAATATAGCATGATATTAATTTTTTACAAGCATATTAACTCTTTTGATTTTCAACAAAACTTGTCTTTCAATATAAGCATGACATAATATTATCCCTCTTATAAACACTTCTCCCCATATATAATTGTAAACAAATCAATTCATGCTTAGGAGAATAAATTTGAGGCAATCAAAATCTTTCAACAATGTAGCATGCAATCATATAATTATCAGTTATGTCTATATGCCATACTCACGATACCAAAACAATGTCTTCCCTTTATAGAAACAAAACATATGTTCTTTAACACACTAAATATGAAACATTTCTCAAGCATTTCATCAATCATAAATTTAGTGCATGTATAATTATGGATAAGTGCATATTTCTCTCATAAAATCTCATTTCTCTTTTAGAATAATAATAATCGTTTATAAATCAGTAAACATGCAACATAAGAACATATTATAATGCATTAAGAAGCATAAAGACTCAGCTCAATCTAACTTATTTGTATAAAAAATATATTCATGAATAAGAGCACATTATACAAATAATCTTACTAAATTGCATATGCAACAAATAATTAGCATTATTTAGTGAGATCACAAACACTCGATTAATTTTTAAAATCACAAAAGATGCTTTAAAAAGAAACATATGATCACTAATCAATATAAGCATATAAAGACATGTTAATAGTCTTTCACTAAATGTGATTCTCATAATCACCAAATAATATTTCTAAGACAACAAGTGAACACGTCATTGAAAATAGGTCTTAGAAACCATCACAACTTACCTATTTGATAAGTCGGGACTTTCCCTCTTTAACAAATTTAATAAATTTAAAATGAGGAGGGTTAGGAGTACATTTTCTACCTTTCGGGGTGACTTTACTTTTTACCTCATTTGAGTTCATAATTGATTTGGGTGCACAATTCTTCTTGGATTATTCGTATCATCTCTTCCTTGGATTTTTTCCATTTGATTTATTGAAGATTCCCTTTACACAGATCGCTTGTGGTTTGCTTGTGCTATCCCATCTTGGCTTTAGTACAACTTTTCTCTTAGCACATCTCTTTTGTGGTTTCTTTACAACTTCATCTTATGTCTTTGGTGTATCTTTTTGCTTTGCTCACGTCACTTGTGGATTTGGTTTTGATATAAACTCTTTAACTGTTCCTTCAGGTCCACTTCCAACATTTTGTAATTTTGCACAAGACATTTCAATAATTTTCTTCGGTATCCATTTTATTTTGGATCCATCCTTGTTAGACATAACCTCAGGGTTCCGAAACGGACATGATATTTTAAAATACCCAACCCTATTGCAATAATAACATGTCAAATTTGATTTATCATCGAAAGCACAAGATGTAAAACATAAATAATTTATAACAATAGAAACATAACTATCATTGGCCTATGATGAAAGATGAAACGATGAAGTATATCCACTTTGTCTAGAAAAATTATTTTTAGAATCTCTCGAAATAGACTTAAGGTCGGATATTGATTTTTCAAAAAATTTCTTAAGTAAATCGAATTTAGAAACAAAATCTGACATTTGCTTGGAAATCATATCAAAATTATTTTTTAAAACTCTATTTTTATTTTCAAGAGAATCCACTTTAGAGAGCAAATTATTAATTTCAAAAATAATTTTCGAAAACTCTTTTGGATCACAATAATCATCCAAATGTATTTTTGATTTTCAAACACTTTTTCTACCATTTTCAAAAGAAGTGATTTTTCTTTTTAAACTGAAACTCTCTTTAGCAAAAAATAGTGTGAAATAAAATAATTTTTCCATAACAATATGGATTTTTTCATTATTATCATCTCCATCACTACCACTAAAATCACAAGAATCATAAACAACATTATCATATACGCATTTACCACTATCAAAAGAAGATACACAAAACACATCTTCCATGGTGTGTGCATGTGACCGGTTTAGCTAGGATGTTAAGCCTAACGAGCTAAGACCATCTCTGATACCAATTGTTGTCCTAGTAGAATACCCAAGAGGGGGGATGAATTGGATAATTAAAAATATATCAGAATAAAACTTGAATAAATCAATTAATTAATTTTATGCCTAAATTAATTATTATCTTTATAACACAGAGAAATTATAATAAATCTAAGTGCACACCCAAACAACAAAAATAGCAAAGTAAATATTGCAGCACACCAAGATATATCTTAATTCACCAAGCTACTCTTGGCTAGTCTAGTCCTCCAAGCTCTATGGAGATTCGCACCCACTAATTCTCAAGATTTCTTTAAAGATAGGAATCAAACCCACACACCGATTCTTTTACAGGCTCAGAATCAATATTTACAATTTTCTATTCTCAAGTTAAAGAAGAACATCTACTTTTTACAAGTTAAAGAATAACCTATTTTTTTTAATACTAAGGCACAAAAATTAAAACCTCACAAAATACTCCAATTATCATTTTCACAGATAAGGATAGAACCTTTACAAAACACTCCATTGATTAAATATCCCCAATGATATTTAATCAGTCATAACTCACTAAAACACAAATTGATAAGAAGTAAATCTCACTCGGAGCTTCTGGCACCCCAGATAAACAATAACTCAATTAATATTTCAACTAGTGATAGAAATATGTAAGATACAAAAATTTGATTTTAACAAGATATGGGTAGCAAATTGAAGTACGTAATCAGATTTAAGAAATTGTTTGTAAAAATATTTTCTTCAAAAATCATAAACAATTTGTAAGATCAATTTTCAAACAATAAACAAATAATGCAATAAAAGAATATAATTGGAAAGATCTCACTCGGTTAATACCGAAGGATAATAGATTGAAACGTTGGGTAGCTCAAATCGGTGATGCTTACACAATCAGCACTTTAACTTAGGAACACTTCAATAATTGATATCACAATATTATCCCTCAAAATAAATATCAGAATGATGACTCTTATAAAAGCTTATGAACTGAATAGTTCTTGATATGGTGTTACTTCATTATGAAATCCACAAGTCTTTTTATAGGTATATGAAACAAGCCCTATAACTGCTAGTTTCCACAAGAAATGTCTTCTAAAATCACTTAAAGACTCCATATATTAATGACTTTCTTTTAAAGTATATTCCACTTAATAATAGCTTTCAAAATATTCAATATAGTCCCTCAAAAGAATTTTCAAACTTAATTCCAAAAGA
Organism: Eucommia ulmoides; assembly: GCA_016647705.1. Lineage (NCBI taxonomy): Eukaryota > Viridiplantae > Streptophyta > Magnoliopsida > Garryales > Eucommiaceae > Eucommia > Eucommia ulmoides. The sequence goes on along the minus strand of CM028339.1, from coordinate 47,080,920 downwards.
TAGGAAGTATTAAAAGGACCAATTTGAAAAACATTTTAATTCTAAGTACCAAATCTATGGGAATTAAACAATAGATTAACCATATCTTAAATATCACCAAATTCCTTAAATCTCTCTCAAATCCTAATGAAAAATGGTTACATTTAGATACGTTTTCTGATCAAACAATATCCTGAAACAGAGCACTCAGTCGACTGGACGATTAAGGGAGTAGCCTATACAGTTCATCGGTCGACTCTTCGATTCAGAGAGTTTGTTTATCTTGCACCGGTCGACTTGTCAGTCGACTCTTCGATTTAGAGAGTTCAACCACCATTGGCCGGTCGATCTGTCAGTCGACTTATCAATTCAGGATGTTTCAGCTTATTTCTTCGGTCGACTCCTCAATCGACTGCTACCTTCTGTATCTATTCTCTGATCTCATTTTTAACACATTTTCTTTTACGATTTTGCCCATTTAACTAATTTCTTTTTTCAATAAGCTCCACTAACTTTCTCAAATTCTATTTTATCCATTTATAAATATTTCTTTTCAAATCACATATTGGAGAAAATAATTTCACTTAACCAAAACACACATAAAAGATAAAATTCATTTTGTGTCATGTGTGTGTTTATAAGTAGGATATTAAAAGTTAAGATTTACCTGGATTGTTTTTCCTAATTTCTTCAAATTCTTAATTCCTCTTCACCATCTTGATATCTTCATTTAGTATTCATTCAATTTGACGTCTTTATCACTGGAACTTTAAATATCTGAAACACTCAATTAAACATTAATTCCACCAAAACATCAATACTTAATTATTAATCAAGATCTTAGGATCAAAAGGTCGCAATCGGATCGAGAAAAGAAGCGAAGCACAATTGATGATTAAAGAATCAACAAACAAGAATCGGATTGAGAAGAACAAGAATCGATCGAAATTAATCGAACCGAACTGAAAGAACAACACAGATCGGATAGCAATGTGTTCGTCAATTGCAATTGCAAACTTGGAAGAACAACACAGATCTGGAACTGTGTTCGTTGATACAGATCACAAATGCCAATCTCTTGTAGCTGGAAAAACAACACAAATCTAGATCTGGAATTCCAGAAGGAGGAGGAGATCGACGAAGATGATGATTAATAGCAATCGTCAATCGATGATGAACCAAAGCAAGTGGAAGAAGAACTAGATCTGGAACGCGAGAATCATGTTATATTCAATGCAATTTTAGATCGTGTTAAATTTGTGTTCATGTACGAATTAGTGTTGTTTTGCTTCGTGTTATTCGATTTTCGTGTTTCTTGATGCTCGAATTTGTATAGTTTTTGATGTATTTAGATTGTTAAACGTTGATTTGAAAATTTGATTTTATAATCTAGGTGATGTTTTCGATCTCCTTTTTTAATTTGAATGAAAAAATTAGAATGTAACACGATCTAAGAAGGTGTTGAATGTCACACGATCTGAAATTGTGTTAAATATAACACGACCCTCATGTGGAATATAACACGAGGGGTAAAATCATCACAAAAATATAAAAGGAGTATTTTGTACATGTTTATTAAAAATGTGTATTTAGTAATTTTATCTTTATATGAGGACTTATTGGTAACTGCCTTTTTTTTTTCTTATTCTTTAAATATGTATTTTATTTTTTATTTTTAATTTCTTGCCCACATTTTCTTGTACCAGATAAAGTAATGCCTTTGCCTAGCACTAGGGGTGGTCATGGGCCCGTGGGCCCGCCCAGCTCGTATGGCCCAGCCCTATTTTTTTAGGGCTTGGACTTAGACTTTGAGCCTATGGGCTGGGCTTGGGCTCGATCAATTTTAGGGCCGGGCTTGAGTAAGGCAAAAAAAATTTAAGGCTGAGCCGACCCGGCCCGACCTGAAGAATAATTTAAATTTATATATATACACATTATGTAAAAATAGGGTGACTATATTGAAGATCGTGTAGATTTGTATTGGAGGTGGGCCTGCTGGTTAGTGTGATGGGTGAGGGATTAGTGATAGTTGAAGAAGGCTTGAGATTATTGGGCCCACGTTCAATGTCATGAAAAGTGAGAGATAAGGTGGGCAGACTGTGGTTTGGGTTTGGCGAGATATCAATGGGAGAGGGAGCATTATTAGAAGTAATGGGCATGCATTGTGGACTACTTGTTGAAAGATCATGGATAATAAGTGTTTTAGCTAGGGCTGGGGGCCCGAGGGCTTGATCCCAAGTTTTGAGATTAAAAATAAAATAAAATTATAGGGCCGGGTTTTGGTCTTTGTTTTATAATAGGGCCGGTCTTGGGCATGGAATTAAGGCTCGACCACCGGGCCGGACTGGACTTGGGCCTATCATGTTTTTGTAATATCCTAATCTAAGCCCAGCCTGAGCCCGGCCCATGACCACCCCTACCTAGCATTGCATCTATTTTTTCTATTCAATTTCTTCCACCATTTCCACGGATCTAATATTTACAACAACTATTGTGGTGGCAATGGCGGAATAAGATCAACCAGAAAAAGCACAAAACAGAAAGAATAATACTAGAAATAAACTTCCTTCCATAATGGATGCTCGACCAGTTTACTACAGATACATTACAAATACACAACGCCCAAATAAACCCATTCTTTCTCCTTGGGGTTTGCCCAACCACATCACCAGGTGTTGCAATACCCACAAGACCTAGAATAGGCACAGCCCCAAAAAAATAACCATATTCATCTTCCACCAGACCTCTACCCAATTGCATTATCTACACTAATCATTTATCTCTCCTTGAGTAGACACGTCGGCCTCGCTGTCATTGTGCAATGAAATGTCCTCATTCATGTCCTGGTGCCAGATTTCATAAATCCCCAATTGACTACCGATGCTCATTTTCCTATCTTTATAATCTTTGTCATTGGTGGGGAGCTTATAGCAATAAAGGGGACATGAGAGACGAAACCGAAACAGAAATCAGCATCAATCATTTCAGCAAAATGAAAAAATGAAAAAATCTAAAAATAAAATAATATATATATATAATCGAGAAGGATTCATTTACTTGATATGATTGGAAATTTGTTTATGGTAGACAATAAAAATCTTACCCAAGTAAGGCAAATTTATGGAAGCATTTGATGTGGGGAAATTTCTTGCCTCTACATATAGAGTTTAAGATAAGCTTGATGAGGGAAATGGACTAACAGTTTGGGCCCAAAAACGATGAAAGAACGCCTTATGGCCAACCAAACTAAGAAAAGGCCCAATATGGGCAGCCCGACAACTACCTCAGACAGAGCCCATCATAGGAAGCCCGCAAAAAGTCTTGGGCGAGCTTAAGAATGGTCCAATGATTGAATACAGTCAGGCCCAGGACACCAGTCCAAATCAATGATCCATTATACGAATCCAATTAGTGGGAGGCCAAAAGAACCTAACCCAGTCTATTCCTATGATCCCATGCAACATCACTTTCAGAGCTAATCCCAAGCAAATAGCAATAAATTATGGGAAGAGACTTCTTCAACTACACCAAACAGACGTGATCTATAAGGTCTATAAATAAAGGAATGTATCACACTAATTCATTCATTCAAGTCCATTACTTTCATTCTAAATACACTTACTTATTCTCATGCTGGAGGTTTTTGGGCCGATATCACACTGATGTCCCTTGAAGTATTCAGTCTTGCAGGTTATTAGAGATTTTTGGCTACATTATTTGGCGTTATTTGTGGGAAAGTGATCAAAAAGTTTTTTCATATTAATATGAGATAGCTACACTCAAGAAGAATTAGTCTGGACTACAATAATGAGGTTCCACTATAGGAAACAACTAAAACTCCGGTGGTAGCCCTAGTGGAGGTTCAAACCGAGGCTCCACAAGAGGACTAAAGTACTGATTCAAAACTCGATGCTTTAACTAAAAAGTATCAGCAATGAAGGGCATGATAATATGGTTGGCTGAATAGTTTGCTAAGAATGCAGCACAACAACCACCTCATCACGATAATTCTGGAGAAAAGGCAGAATCCCTAGAAGTGCTGGAACCACCGTCCCAAGTAGAAAGAACTGCACAGTGAAGTAACAGAGGTCACCAAGTTGGAAGAGTAGTTAGAAGATCGGAGACCATGGTCTCTCTCCAAGGGTCAGAATCCAAAAGGAAAACAAATCGTCAGTTAATGAACTATAGGTTCTATTAGGAGGAATAGAACCACCCTTCACTTCGAACATCATGGAGGATCCATTCCCTAACAAGTTCGATCCAACTAAGTTGGAAAAGTTTGATGGGGAAGACTGATCCAACAGACTATATCCACCAATTCAGGCACGTCATGGCACTCTATGGTATAGAGAATTTCACATTATGCAAGTCGTTCACTACCACTCTGAACAAGTCTACTTTGGAGTGGTTACACAAACTACTACCTCAGTCTATCTCAGTATTCACTGAGTTCAGGAAGTAGTTTATTAACTAGTTTATAACCTTCCAAATGTTAATGAAAGGCCCAAACTACCTACTAGCTTGACGACAGGAAAAAGGAAAGTCATTACGTCAATACGTGAATCGTTTTAACGAATAATTAACATTTAGTGAGGGATGCGATGCCAATCTCATCATAAATGAATTTACTTCAAGTTCGCATCATGGACGATTCTAGTACTCACTCACGAAGCACAATCCAAAAAATATGATCGAGCTAATGGAGAGGGCGAAGCCCCACATGAATCTAAAAGCAAGGGAAGGACATACATCGTTTAAGGATGGACCTAAACAAAGGGAGAAAGAGCATAGGAGAGCCAAGGGTAGTAGCTCGGACTATCCTAAAGATCGGTCAAGAGACTCAGGCCCCAAATCAAAACTCATCAGGATCCTAACCTTTCAGGGTTACAGATACCGATCTCTAAAATTATGCACAAAATCCAGTCGTTAGAAGCTATTCAGTAACCTTCGAAGATCCTAGCAAACCCGAATAAAAGTAGTAGAGGAAAGTACTGTGAGTTTCATAAGGACCACTAGCATGATACTAATGATTGCTGGAATCTTAAAAGAAATATTAAAAGGTTGATAGATATGGGTCAAATGCGTAGTTACTTATAGGATCGACCAAGAGACAAGAAGATATCTAGGAGCGAGAGTAGAAAAGAGAACTGGGATAAAAAGCAAAAAGACGAAGGGCCTAGTAATGCCCAGGGGGTGATTTACATGATAAACTCCAGTGGACCAGTCACAAGAGAATCGAATCGTGAACAGAAGAGAAAAATCTGGAAAGCAATATTAGAGAGAAATTACGGGGAAGCAATGGCAGTAGTTGCAAAACCAGGCATGGTGATCACATTCAGTGATGAGGATTGCAATGGGATCGTACACCTCCATAAGGATTCTCTAATAATAATGCTCTGGATGTCCATCTTCGAGGTAAAAAGGATTTTAATTGATACAAGCAACGCTGCTAATATCATTTTTGTAAATACTTTGAAACAGATGGGAGTTCCATGGTCAGCCTAATCTTTTTCGGTCAATGAGAAAAAGTTATGACTTCGCATAAAAATAGTGAAAGTATTAATGAAAACACTCAGGAGCTGCAAGCTGTAAGCAATTTCAAGATTAGAAATGAGAAGGCTGATGCACTCTCACTATTGGCGTCATCTTTTCGTCCTAATTAGAGATCAAAGATGGTAGAATTTCAAGATAAATCTTTCATTGCAGCATCAACCGACCTTTGTGCCAGTATTGTCCAACTAGATGAAGAAGAAGACTGAAGGACCCCTCTAGTGAGATATTTGAAGAAATGGACATTACTTGATGATCGAGATCAGCTCAAAAAATCTTGTATCAAGTGTCAAGGTACACTTTGATTGATGAAAAACTAATAGGAGATCTTTTACCCAACCATTGTTACTTTGCCTAGGCCCACAGGATGTCTGTTACCTTCTGCAGGAAATCCACGAAGGTGTATGTGGAAATCATCAAGGAGAAAATTTTTTGACACACAAAGCACTTACAAATGGCTATTAGATCGGTTTCGGAGCAGAACACTATCGCAGATGATATGGAAGCTAGGAGAATAGTGTCAATTGGCTAAGAGCTTATTGTAGATTCTCATGCTTGGTGTTTGTCATGTGCTTAGGGATACGTGGCGTTGTTCTGGGCCTTGTTAGATTTTCCCTTATTAGGGATATAAGTATTTTAATTTTTAATTATTTTTAAATTGTTAAGGGTAAAATTATCATCACAATAATTTTTTTACTAATTTTTAATCTATGCAGGAGTTAAATGGTGTTTGATCAAAATGATAAGCGCTGATTGATATTTTTCAAATAACGGAGGAGATGAGGAGATGTGTAGTTTTGGGCAAAACGATAAGAGAGATATGCGACAAATACCTAATGTAACAATTGAAAATAGTACAATTTACAAATTAAAGTACAACCAAACTGACCCTAAACAAATGCCAGCCAAGTTTCTTTCATGTAGGTAGGGATGGTCATTGGACAGACTTGTTGGGCTCTATAACCCTGCCCAAGCCTATCTACCGTAAAATATCTCAAACTCAAGTCCGTCCCTATAATTTTTTTATAATTTCAAAAATAATTACTAAAAAAACAAATAAAACCTATAAAATACATTCATTTCATTTCAAGATTAGGTTGGTAAAAAACATAAAATTAGTTGAGAATGGAATTGAAGTGAAAATTAGGATTAATTATATATATATATATATAGTTGGCAGGGCCGGGCAAGGATGGCTCTAAACAATAATGATCATACGCAAGTCGGGCCCTAAAGACGAACGGGTCTAAATTTTGGGATCTTAATCTTACTGCTTAAATATCAAATTTAAACTCTAAAAAATAACTAATTAGCTGCGCGGGCCTCTCGGGCCATGATCAAGAAAAGTAAATAAACATATTAGTCCGTGGTTAAAGTAAATAAACATATTAGTCCGTGGTTCTAATTTTTCCATCTTCCCTTGTAGACTGAGCCGTGGCATCAAACAATATAAAACGTGAACAAGTACTTGCTTCCCATAATTTAAAAATTTCTGAAAGTAAAAAAAGGGGGTATATATCCTAGACAAATCTTGCACAACTTCCCACAATTCATCATCCCATAATAATAATTCATTTCCCTCAATAAAAAATTGACAGTCCCGTGTCCTAATACTCGCTCAATAACTTGCTTTTCCAACAAAATTTTCACAGGTTCAGTTTCACAATGGGCAGATTGATTCTTGGCTTCCTCTGTTCCTGATTTGTGAGAAGGACCTCTTCATTGAAACAGGCCCTTTCTGCAATGATCGCCCAAACGACGAACTCTTCATCAATTTGAATATACCTGAATTTCTGCTTCTTCGCCTGGAAATTAAATCGAATTTCGTCTTCTTAACTTGCACTGATTGAGTATTCGAAGCAGAAGAGAAATCCAACGAAATAGACCTTCTCACCCGCTCTAACTCACCTCCTCTAGCAACCCTGTGATCAGCGAGATCGCTCAACACTCGTACTTGACGAATGGTTGGATCAAGATGACGAAACCTTTTATCCAGAATAGCGGAATTAATCTCCTCATCTTGATTGAGCAAATCACCTGAATTTTCAGCCCCTGAATTTATTGCATTAGTCTCATTTTCTCCCAATTGTTGGGTCGTTATTCTCACAAAATTCTCTGAATTCTCCGGTTGGATTCCTTCAACTGGACCCAAATCATATGAATTTGAAATCTCCATCGGATTATTACCATTTGAATCCGAGACAATTGGAGCACGACACAAGGGGCAATTCTTGTGTGATCTAAGCCAAGTGTCAATACAGGGGATGTGAAAGGCATGGCTACACTTGGGCAGAAGCCTGAGACTCTCATCTTCTTGAAACTCACTCAAACAAACAGAGCAATCAGTCCCTTCGATCAACCCTTGGTCGGTTTTGAATTTGAAGACTGAAATTGAATCGATTACAGACTGACTAAGGCCAATTGTGTTGATTAACCATATGGGATGGTCCCAAACTGGACCATCATCCTCATCTATGACATCCTCATGGGCATGATCCAAGTTTTCATGGTTTCTTCTCCTGGAGTTATTGATTCTATTTCTTGTAAGAACAGTGAGATACAGAAAAAATACCAGAGAACCCCCCACGAAAAAGAACATGAGGATCATAATTAGTGAAATATGTTGATTTGGGTTCGTTTGATCTCCATCAAGAAACATAGGAGGTGGGGAAAAACTATTGGATGAAACGTTACAACCCTCAGCATTGTTGGCGAAACATGGATTTGAAGTGAAGTTTGAAAAGTCATTGGATTCTTTGGGTTTGATTCCTGGTTTGAGTTTTCTGTCGGGAAAAGCCATTGAAAAAAAAAAATAACAGGGGAAGGAAACGGAAGAGGATGAAACAGAGGATGGAGATTGGTACCTATGCGACGAAACAGAGGAGATAATATAGTCCTCTGGGATTGCCTTCAATTCCAGTAAATTGGGTGGCCCTTGAGTTGATTGAACCGGACATTTTCGGGGATTGCTCTTGAAATGGTTGGATCAGCATCTTGCTTTGTCTCGATATTTCTCGTTCTCTTTCAGTGGAAGACTTTGGTGAAGTCAAGTTGCGGCTTCGTTTTCTATTGGCAAGTCCAAGTCAATAGACTTTTAAAGTTTTCGACTCATTTCCGCGTTAACGTAATGGCAGGGGATACCTTTTGTTCATTTATTAAGAAATGGAAAAAAGCGGGTTTCCAGGAAGAGTTCAATTTTCGATTATAATCAAATTGTATTTAAAGAACATAAGTACTTATATATTAATTAAGTTTGACGAGGGATATTTCAGGAAGTCTCAAATGAGAACACGTGTAAGTAGGAAGCTCACGTACAACACATGTGAACCCAAGCGTGACTCGTTAGTATTCACATGCAATGCAAGGGAGCCCGAACCTTACCTATGGGTCCCAAGCCCGGGCCCTTAAGATGAGTATTGAGAATTGTTTGATGTAAGTCTTACAGTCAATTTTATATGTATGCATTAATGTGGGTTTTATCTATAAAATTACAATATCAAATATTAATAAAATGTATTTTTGATGTCATTCTTGAATTATATTAATATCATTGTAGACCTTGTATATAAAGTTGAAATTTTTTTAATGGGAAAAAAAAAAAAAAAAATTCAGAGACTTTTTTAGGTGTCAGTTTTAAAAATATTTCTTTTGGACATAATTTGGTTTAAAAAATGGAGTCACCATCTAACATTGAATTAAATGGTGTTCTAGGTCACCAAAATTTTTGATAAACCATTTTTTGTCTATTTGAAATGGCCGAAGTTTTGACTAGAAAATTAATAGTCTTAAATAGAGAAATAATTAAAGTTCGGGGGATAGTTATACTCGAAGAAAGTGTTAAGCACCCCAAGACATCCGTCTGAAAATGACACCTAAGTTTAAATAAATCTTTTAATCAAAACAAATCCAAGTAATTTTCTAAGGTTCAATTAACATAATAATTCTCATTATTTTTTTTTTGTTTAGTTTATGCAAAAGAAATTTTTTCAAAAATAATAAATTAAAAAAATAAAAATAAAACAAATTCTCTCTTTTAAACTGCCTATCGATTATAGATAAATTGACAAGTTTGGACCCCGAGAAATTTTTTGTTGTTTTTTCTTTTTTTATCTTAGGTTGTTTTGGAAAAAGTTCCACGCATTAAAAGATGATAAAAAGTGAATTTTTTAAAGATATAAGATTTTTTTTTGTTTGTTTTTGGAAATGTGGAAAACCATTTTCAATTTTAGAAATGTGAAGAAAATATTTTCCATTTTTAAAAAAAAAGATCATTTAGAAAAAGAGAAATATATTTTAAGAAAAACTCTTATATAAAAACAAAACATTTTTGGAAAAACACATTTATTTATGTTGAAGAAGCTTGAAATGTTTTTACGAAAACTCTTAGGAAGAAATTTGGAAGAATCATTTTTAGAAAAAAAAAAAAAAAAAAAAAACAAAAAAAACATAAAGACTATTTTTAGAATTTTTCTTTTGGAAAAGGAAAAGAAACAAGTTCGAAAAAAAATCTTTTATGAAAGAACAATTTAAAACATTCTTTGAAAGTCAAAAAAAAAAAAAAAAAAAAAAAGGAAACAAATGTGGCTTTTTAAGTAGAACATTTTTTTTAAAACAAATTTTCTAAAAAAAAATCTTTTTAGAGTTAAAAAAAAAAAGAATAGACAAAATAAAATGCATATATTTTTTGCCAGTACAACCTTAACTAGAAAAAGTAAATATTTTTGAAGTTGGTGTCCCTTATTCCGCCATTTAAAGTTTCACCAAGATCGAGAAACCTAAAATAGGGTATAGGGGGGCACCATTTTTCAGTCTTTTAGTCAAGGAAGGCTCAACTTATATAACACACACGCACATATAAAAGAAAATTTCAAAAAAATGAAAGCGCAAAAAAACTTAGAACAATTTTTTTTTTCTTTTTCTTTTCTTGCTTTGATTTTTGCTCTCTTTTTAAGAGATTTTTGGAGAGTTTTGAGAGGATTTTTTTAGGGTGTTTTGGTTTAAGGACAAAGCTAACCTGAGAGGATATTTGAAGAAAGAGAGAGAAAAACGGATTGTGTGCCTTTGGAGGAGAAAAATAGCCCCCCTATTCATAATGCCAAGGTATCTTACTCACCAATGCGCAGACCCGCTAGATGAGATCTGATCACGATTGATGGGGGGTACCCCTAATTTTATAAATTTTACGTTTTGGCCTCTATATTTGGTACGACGTGTTTGACTTTAATTACCCACGCAATTATGTTTTTTCTTTTTTCGAAATGACGTCGAGATGCTCAATTTTGACTATTGCAACCCCCGAGAAGCATTGGTGCTGGGGTGTGCACGTAGTAAAATTAGTGCATTGTGCACTTTTTATTCAATGAAATGTTATTTTTTTGTTTTTTCTTGAAATTAAAATTCAAACGAGGAAATGAAACTATCTAAAATATAATTGGAACATTCAATTTTGAGAAATGAAATATTTTTGGCCGTCAATTTGACGAAATTGACAAAAACTATAGTTTTTGAGGTTAAAACAAAAAGTAAATTTAATTGGCAAAATTTCTTAAAATTGAAAGGTGGAAACAAAAATTAAACATATTAAAAGTGATGATATTGATCCGAAATGTTTATTTACATCGGAATTCAACTAAATTGCTGATTTTTATGATTTTCTTGTATAGAGATATTATGAAAAAAAAATTGTTGGCCTAGTGAGCTACCCAAGAGGAGGTGTGAATTAGATAGTTATAAAACTTTAAACAATTTAAAATACTTAATTGATCAAATAATCAATTTTATTCTAAATTAATTATTATCTTGTTTCGCAATGGATAAGTGTTTAAATCTAGGTGCACACCCAAATAACAAAATATAAATAACGTAAATCAATGTAACACACTAAGATATATCTTGGTTCACCAAACTAGCTTTGGCCAATCTAGTCCCCCGAGCTCCAGGAGATTTGCACCCACTAAAAACTAAAGATTTCTTTAATGGTAGGAATCAAACCCTTACAACGATTCTTTTGATAAGCTCATAATTAATCTTTACAATTTTTTTTTCACACGCTAAGGAAAAACTTTATCTTTTTGCAGGTTAAAGACTAACCTAATTCTATTACAGAAAAAATCACAACCTAATCCTTTAATCAGACTAAGAATCAAATCTTACAAACACTCCAAGTATCATTTTCACCGGTGAGGATGGAACCATTACAATTCACTCAAAAATGAACTCTATTCAAGAAGAATTCACACCTAATTCTTTTCAAGGAAAAAAAATAACCTAACCGTTTTATCCACTAGGTAAAGATCAAACATCAATCTTTTTCCTAGAAAAGATTGAAACCCAAGCTACCCCGATTAGATACAGTCCCAACTGTATCCAATCCGCACAAACTCACTAATTACAAAACAATCACTGAGTTTTTTTCCAATCGAAACTTCTACCACCTCAAACCAATTAAACTCAATTAATATCTCGATAATTACTACGTGATAGAAATTAAGTAAGGAATTCATTATCTGATTATAATATGTGTGGGTAGTACAAAATAAAACACGTAATTAGACAATCACAAAAATCATTTTAAAAAGAATTTTTATGTTCTTAAAGTTCAAAAACGATTTTAATACGACCTTATCAACCAAGAAAATATAGTAATATGATTTCACAATAAAGATGGAAAGATCTCACCAAGAAAACACCAAAAGTTTGAAATCAGAATAGCAAGACAGCACATATCGATGACGCCAAATCAATAGCGTTTTTTCTCAAGAAATTCTCACACAATAATCTCACAATAGATCTCTCGAATATTTCACGGAATAAAAACTCTTAGAAAGTTTAGGAACTTTAATAGTTCTTAATTGATGTATTATAATGATATGAAATTCGCAGGTCTATTTAAACTGATTTGAAACAGGCTTTCTAATGGTTAGTTTCCTCAAAATAAGACATTCAAATGCACCTATAGACCCCATATATCATAAACATTCATTCCTGGTATAATTTAGTCAAATATGGCTTTTAAAACTTTTGATTAAGTCCACAAATTATTTCTCAATTTCAAATCGCATAGATAGAAAGAATTAAATGAACCAAATGGAGAGACACTTTAATTTTATGTACCATATCTATAGGAATATTGAAATAGATGTGATATATCTTAAATATATTCAAATTCCAATAATATCTGAATTAGATATGCCAAAAATGGCTAGTTAACGATTAGTATTTGATTAGATTCTTAAAAACCTCAAAATTCTAACCAGACAGCCGGTTGATCGATCATCAGCCATAGGTTGACCGATCAATACAGGTTGTTAAGCCTTTCCAGCCCTTAAGGCATTCGATTGACCAACCCATTGATAGGTGTGATCTACCTACAAATTTCCAAACCGGTTTTGTTAGTTTTAGAATAGTTTTCATATTTATTTTATTATGTTTTAATTAGTTTTTATACTTTTTGTATAAATCAGGTGTATGGGAAAACAAATATAGGAAACTAGAGTGAAAACAATGAGATCGAACCAAAAAAGGTCGAAGAACGGTGGAAAAATGAGCAAGGCGGCAATATTCTGAATGAAGCCCACCGCCTCGGCAGTGAAAATGCAGAGAATGACCTATTCTTGCTGGACACTCACCGCCTAGGCAGTGAAATTGGAGGATGTCATCCTAATCCATCGCCTTCTTCACCGCCGAGGCGATCAGCCAATCGACCTACTCACCGCCGCGGTGCTGAATCCCACCGCTGCGGCAGTGGCCTCTACACAACTTAGATATTTTTATTAGATTTTTTGCCTATAAATATCCTCTAATATTCTCTCCTCTTGTACTCTTCGGCCATTTGGATTCCATTAGAATATATCTAAGGGTAGATAGAGAAGTTTTAGAGGTAGAACTCATATCCTGAGGTGGAGGAAGACGGCGAAGTGATCGTTGAACGGTTCTTAGGGATGAATCTTCGGACGAGGCTAAGTTCTTAGATTTCTTCCCTTATTTCCTTAAATTAGGATTTTGTGAGCATGTTTAGCTCGTGCTTTATTTGTAAATATGGTTATGGCCGTAGTTAAACATAGATTGTATAGGGATTAACACTATATTTATAAATATGTGATTCGAATGATTTCGGTGTTGCGTTTATATTTGTTCTTCATAGTTTGATTGTGTTTATTGTATTATTATGTTTATTATACTTAGATAGATATATCAAGAATATGGGATTTGACAAACCCTAGATTCGGACTAAGGTAAACATAACGCCAATCGATGACGTTGGGGCAAGACTCACGTGACCTATGGTCGTTAAGACATTGAGGGGGACTTCTTCGTTGACTCGAAGTCATGTATTCTCTTGTATTACACTCGGGAGAGGTGGCAGTGGAGTTTTAGAATTGAGATTGTCGATAGGGTAAACACAACGCGATGATTCAATAACCCAGTTGGGAGTTGGATTGTGTACAATCAATGATGTTGGGGAGAGACGCACGTGACCTAGGGTCATTAAGACATTGAGGGCGACTTATTCGTTGTCACAAAGTCGTGTTATATCCCTTGTCTTACACTCGAGAGAGGTGGCGGGGGAGTTTACGAATTGAGATTGTCAAATAGGTCGAACACCATAAACGTAAGTCAATCGAGATCAAACATGTATTTGTAAATCGAGTTAATCCCTAGACAATTATTTCCCCTAAAACATATCATTATATTAGTATAGTTAATTTAGGTTATATTAGTATTATTATTAATTAATTAAATACATTTGTTTTTAGCCTAGATAAAGTTAGGTCATGACAATTACGGTATTCGATAGTAACGAACACCAATATCTGTGGATACGATACCTGATCTTTCAAGATCACATTATACTAAAACTTTGACCTCGTACACTTGCAAGTAGTCAATACGCAAATGTGTAATAAACGTTCTGCCATACAAGTTTTTGGTGCCATTGCCGGGGATTAGTTTGTCGAATTCAGTTTTCGGCGATTACCACCAAGTTTTTGGTAATGATTGTTGGGGATTGTGTTTTTTTTTTCATTATTATCGATATTGTGAGCAAATGACCCGATTTTACTGTAGGCATTTCTTTTGTATATAATTTTTGTTTATAGTTTTGTTTCTTATACAGGGTACTTACCAATGTTAGATCGATAAGTATTCATCTATTCCTTTCAACAGGATTTCGATCTGTTTATAGTGTGTAACCACGCACATAAGCCGGGGAGGCATGTCATTAAAAGATCGAGCCGAACAAAGCAAAATCTCACCAAGCTTGAGGGTGTTTTGAATGTCGAGCCGAGGACATTAAACCATGTGCTTCTTTGGAGGCAACCCAAGGTCAAATAAGTTAAATCCGTCACAGCCGAATTTATTTGGAGGCGAGATTCTCTTGCCTCCCAGGTACGTGTTCTAAACCCCCTTCGTTAGCATGCTTAAATTTCATATGTTGAGAATGATGATTGGGTTCGCTGAGGACACTGTCCATTTCGAGTGAGTTTGGCGGTGATGTGTAGTATAGTATGTTTTTATGTTTTATTGTTTTTCTGTATTGCATGTTTGTTTAGGTTAGAACGTGTTTATGTTTTTGTGTTGTTGTTGTCTGCATGCTTAGTTTTGCGTTTATCTGGGCCGTTACCCGATGATGATATTACCCCCGGTTGTTTTCAAGGTCAAGGGTAATACTCATGCATGTGTGTTCTGTGTGCTTGACAATGCGTTTTGGTGAAAATTATTGTAGATTCTAATTTGCACGAGCACATAGACTCAATATATAGTTATTCAATTGATTTGAGGACGATTATCGATTAGCCAAATTCATGACAATATAAGGATTCTAGAACCTGATTGAGGGGAAGCTTGAGGTGAAATCTTAGGTGAGGTAGTTTAGGAGACGTGATTTAGGCATTCTTTTTGTCACTTGAGCCTTTTTTAGCCTACTTTGCAATATTTATCCCTTGTTACCCTGTCGAAACCTAAATGCTAATTCAATTTTGAACACATAAGCAAATACCCTAGCTAGTTGATTTTTTTCCAAACCTATATCGCTGAATTAAAGGCACATTTGAGTGAATTAGGTTAGCATTAATATATGCTACTTGATGTGAGCGGTTGGGTTTAGGGCGAACTTCGGATTGGTTCGATATTCGAGTACTCACTTCTCATTTTTCTTTTGTTTTAACCACACCCGTGAAATCATACTAATCGAATAAGTTTGGGGGTGTGGTTCATAAAATAAATAAATCAAAACAAAAATAAAAATGTAGTTTTGTTTGAAAAAAAAATTACATTTCTTTTGACAAATGAGTACATCGTTCTTAAATGTTAGTTCGAAATTGTTTTCCAATTTATCTATGGGGGTTCGAGAGTGAATGTACCAAGTGTTGAGCCTTGTGTAACGTTAAGTTAACAACGTTAACCTGTTTTCTATTTTGAAATACCCTTGGCCAAATATTCAATAACTGAACCAAGTCCTTCTGATCTTTATGAACTACTCAACCTACATTAGTGGAGAGTGAACCCTAATCAAGCATATGAAAATCCTGGTCCTATGGGGTCTAAGTCATGAGTTTTGTTGGTGGATAATCCAATCCAGTCTTGGATAGTTATATTATTGAGTCTAACACTAACATGTTTACAGAATCTAGAATGGCGTTCACTATTATTTCATGTCAAAATTTTAGAACCACATGATGTGTTTTACTGCCTCAACTCGATAGACTGGCGGTTGTTGAGGGAAAATTACTTGGTGTTAGAAGAATTTAAAACTCGCATGTCGTTATGTTTAGATTGTTTTAGGTCGTTTGTTATTTCATTTAGTTGTGTTTTTCATTTTCGTGTGTGTGTTTTACTTGAGGACTAGCAAAATTTCATGTTTGGGGGTATTTGATAGGTGTGATCTACCTATATATTTCAAAACTGGTTTTGTTAGTTTTAAAGTAGTTTTTATATTTATTTTATTACGTTTTAATTAGTTTTTACACTTTTTGCATAAATCAGGCGTGTGGGGCAAAAAAATAGGAAACTGGTGCGAAAATGATGAGATCGAACCAAAAACGGTCGAAGAACAGTGGAAAAACGAGCAATGAAGCCCACCGCCGTGGCGTCCAGACCTCTACTGTGGCAGTAAAAATGTAGAGAATGACCTATTCTTGTTGGACACTCACCGCCTAGGTGTTGAAATTGCAGGATGTCATTCTAATCCACCGCCTTCTCTATCGGCGAGGCGATCAACCAACTGACCTACTCACTACCTAGGTGGTAAAGTTGTAGGATGTCATCCTAATCCACCGCCTTCTTTATCGGCGAGGCAATTAGCCAACCGACCTACTCACCACCGCGGCGGTGGCCTCTGCACAGTTTAGATATTTTTATTATATATTTTGCCTATAAATATCCTCTTATCGCCTATCCTCTTGCACTCTCCAGCTATTTGGAGTCCCATAGAATATATCTAAGGGTAGATATAGAAGTTTTAGAGGTAGAGCTCACATCCAGAGGTAGAGGAAGACGGCGAAGCGATCGTTGAACGGTTCTTAGCGATAAAGCTTCGGATGAGGCTAAGTTCTTCAATTTCTTCCCTTATTTCTTTAACTTAGGATTTTGTGAGCATGTTTAGCTCATGCTTTATTTGTAAATGTGGTTATGGCCGTAGTTAAACATGGATTGTATAGGGATTAACACTATATTTATAAATATGTTATTCATATGATTTCAGTGTTGCGTTTATGTTTGTTCTTCGTAGTTGGATTGTGTTTATCGTATTGTTATGTTTATTATACTTAGATAGATACATCAAGAATACAGGGTTTGACAAACCCCGGATTCAGACTAAGGTAAACATAACACCAATCGATGACGTTGGGGCAAGACTCATGTGACCTAGGGTCGTTAAGATATTGAGGGGGACTTCTTCGTTGACTCGAAGTCATGTATTCCCCCGTCTTACACTCGAGAGAGGTGGTGGTAGAGTTTTAGAACTGAGATTGTCGATAGGGTAAACACAACGCGACGATCCAATAACCCGGTCAGGAGTTGGATTATGTGCAATCAATGACGTTGGGGAGAGACGCACGTGACCTAGGGTCATTAAGACATTGAGGGCGACTTATTCGTTGTCACAAAGTCGTGTTATATCCCTTGTCTTACACTCGAGAGAGGTGGCGGGGGAGTTTACGAATTGAGATTGTCAAATAGGTCGAACACCATAAACGTAAGTCAATCGAGATCAAACATGTATTTGTAAATCGAGTTAATCCCTAGACAATTAGTTCCCCTAAAACATCTCATTATATTAGTATAGTTAATTTAGGTTATATTAGTATTAGTATTAATTAATTAAATAAATTGGTTTTTAGACTAGATAAAGTTAGGTCATGACAATTACGGTACTCGATAGTAACCAACACCAATCCCTGTGGCTACGATACCCGATCTTTCAAGATCACATTATACTAAAATTTTGACCTCGTACACTTGCGAGTAGTCAATACGCGAGCACATAACAAACGCTCCGCCGTACACCTGTATGATGTAGGATTCGCATCCTAGCGTATATGACTACTTGCAAGTGTACGAGGTCAAAATTTTAGTATAGTGTGATCATGAAAGATCAGGTTATCGTATCCATAGGGATTGGTGTCGTTGCTATCGAGTATCGTGTCTGTCATGACCTAACTTTATCTAGGCTAAAAACAAATGTAATAAATTAATTATACTAATACTAATACTAATATAACCTAAATTAACTCTACTAATATACTAATATGTTTTAGGGGAAAGAATTGCCTAGGGATTTACGCGTTTACAAATATGTGTTCAATCTCGATTTACTCACGTTTACGGTGTTCGACCTATTTGACAATCTTGGTATATAAACTCCACCGCTACCTATCCCGAGTGTAATATAGGAGAATACATGCCTTCGAGTCAATGAAGAAGTCCCCCTCAACGTCTTAACGAGCTTAGGTCACGTGAGTCTCACCCAGCGTCATTGATTACACATAATCCAACTCTCGACCGGGTCATTGAATCGTGCGTTGTATTTACCTTATCGACAATCTCCATTCTAAAACTCCCTCGCCACCTCTCCCGAGTGTAAGACGAGGGATACGACGCAACTTCGTGTCAACGAAGAAGTCCCCCTCAACATCTTAACGACCCTAGGTCGCGTGAGTCTTTCCCCAACATCATCGATTATCCACAATCCAAACCCCGACCAGTTTATAGAATCATGGCGTTTGTTTACCCTAATCCGAATTCGGGATTTATCAAACCCCGTATTCTCCATTTATCTAACTAAGTATGATAAACAAACAATACGATAAACACAATCAAACTACGAAGAACAAACATATACGCAATACCAAAATCATCCAAACACATATTTATAAATTTATTGTTAATCCCTATACAATCCACATTTAACTCATGGTCATAACCATATAAACATTAAAATTGAGCTAAACATGCTCACATATTCCTAAGTTAAAGAAATAAGAAAAATAATCGAAGAACTTAGCCTCGTCAGAAGATTAGTTGCTAAGAACGCTCAACGATCGCTTTGCCGTCTTCTCCACTTCAGGATGTGAGCTTCACCTCTAAAACTCCTAAACCCTAGCCTACGTATGACCTAAGGTGCCCAAATGGTCGCGGGGGTCAAGAGGAGGGGAGAGGAGTGGGTATTTATAGACAAAATATATCAAACTATCTAATAAAATTATCTAGGCTATGCAGAGGGTCATCGTCGCGGCCGTGGGATTCAGCGCCACGGCGGTGGAGTAGGTCGGTTAGTTGATCACCGTGGCGGTGAGAACATCGGTGGATTTGGAAAACATTCTATTAGTTCACCGCCTAGGCGGTGGTCCGTCGGTAGCATTTGTCTTCTTAGTGTTTTCACTGCCGCGACAGAGGTCTAGATGCCGTGGCGGTGGGCTTGTTTCACAGTTTTGCCTCTAAGATTGTTTTTCCATCGTTTTTCGACCGTTGTTGGTTCAATCTCATCGTTTTCGCTCTAGTTTCCTATCTTTTCGCCCCCCACACCTGATTTATACAAAAAGTAATAAAAACTAATTAAAACATAATAAAAATATTATATAAATGCTCAAAAACTAACTTAATTTGGTTTGGAAATATGTAGGTAGATCACACCTATTGAATACCTCCAAATTTGGAATTTGGCTAGTCCTCGAGTCAAACAAACACACGAAAATGAAAAACAAAACTGAATTAAATAACAAACATCCTAAAAACAATCTAAACATAACGACATGCGAGTTTTAAATTCTTCTAACGGCTAAGTCATTATTCCTTTAACAACATCCAGTCATATCGAGTTTAGGCGAAAACACACATCATGTAATGTTCTAGAATTTTGACATGTAATAATGGTGAACGCTATTCCAGATCCTGTAAACGTGTTAGTGAGAGACTCAATAATATAGCTATACAACGACCGAATTGGATCCTCTACCAACAAAACTCATGACTTCGACCGTGAAGGACTAGGATTTCCATATGCTTGATTGGGGTCCACTCTCCACTAATGTGGGTTTAGTAGTTCATAGAGATCAGAAGGACTTGGTTCGGTTAAGGAATATTTGGCCGAGGGTATTAATGAATTGAAAACGGGTCAACGTTGTTAACTTAACATTACCCAAGGCTCAATGCTTGACACATTCTCTCTCGAACCCCCATATATAGATTGGAAAACAATCCCGAACAATCAATAAGAACATAGTACTCACTTATCAAAAAGAAACAAAAAATAAACTATATTTACATATTTTTTTTTAACTTACCACACCCCCAAACTTATTCAATTAGCAGGATTTTACAGGTGTAGTTAAAATGAAAGAAAAGCGACAAGTGATTATTCGAATATCGAACCGATCCGAAGTTCACCCTAAACCCAACCGCTCACATCAAGTAGAATTTGCAATTGCTAACTTGATTAACTCTAATGTGCCTTTAAATTCAGAGATTTAGGTTTAGAAAAATATCAATTGGCCAGGGTATTAGTTTATGTGTTAAGAATTGAATTAGTATTTAGGCTTCGACAGGGTGACAAGGGATATACATGTTACATGGTAGGCTTCAAAAGGCTCAAGCGACAAATGATTACCTAAATCACGTCTCCTCAACTACTTCACCTAGGATTTCGCCTCAAGCTTTCCCTCAATCAGGTTCTAGAATCCTTAATGTGTCATGAGTTTCGCTAATCGATAATCTTCCTCAAATTAATTGAATAAGAATACATCGAGTCTATGTGCTTGTGAAAATTAGGATCTACAATAATTCAAGCACACAGAATCACACATGCATGGGTATTACCCTTGACCTTGAAAAAAACCAGGGGTAATTTCCATTATCGGGTGACGGCCCAGATGAACCCAAAACTCAGCATGCAAAAAAGAACACAAATAAACACAAACTAACCTAAACACAAATGTACACTAGAAAACAATAACACATAAACTAACATACTATACTACCCATTATCGCCAAACTCAAAATTGATAGTGTCCTCAGTGAACCCAATCATCATTCTAAATATTATGAAATTAAAGTATGCTGACGAAGGGGGTTTAGAACACGTACCTAGGAGGAGAGAGGATCTCTCCTCTGTTTAAATTCGATGGGGATGGATTTAATTTATTTAACCTTGGGTTGTCTCCCAAGAAGTGCGTGGTTTAATGTCCTCGGCCCGACATTTTCAGAACGTTCTCAAGATTAGCGAGGTTTTGCTTTGTTCGGCTTGATCTTTCCACGAAATGCCTCACCAGCTTATCTGCGTGGCCAAGAAACATAAAACGTCTTGAAATCCCATCAAAAGGGATGCATCAATACTCATCGATCTAACATCGCCAAATATCCTGCATAAGAAATAAAAACAAAACTACAAACAAAAATTATATACAAAATAAATGCCTAAAGTAAAATTAAGTCATTTACTCACAATATCAACAATAAACGACAAAACACAATCTCCGGCAATCTTACGAAAAACTTGGAGACGATCGCCGAAAACTGAATTCGCCTAACGACCAATCCCCAGCAACGGTGCCAAAAACTTGTACAACACAGGATTCGCATCCTAGCGTATATAACTACTTGCAAGTGTACGAGGTCAATGTTTTAGTATAGTGTGATCGTGAAAGATCGGGTTATCGTATCCACTGGGATTGGTGTCATTACTATCGACTATCGCGTTTGTTATGACCTAACTTTCTCTAGTCTAAAAAAAAATATAATTAATTAATTAAACTAATAATAATATAACCTAAATTAACTATACTAATATGTTAATATGTTTTAGGGGAAAGAATTGCCTAGGGATTTACGTGTTTACAAATTCGTGTTCGATCTCGATTTACTCACGCTTACGGTGTTCGACCTATTTAACAATCTCGGTACATAAACTCCACCGCCACCTCTCTTGAGTGTAAGACGGGAGAATACATGACTTCGAGTCAACGAAGAAGTCTCCCTCAATGTCTTAACAACCCTAGGTCACATGAGTCTCGACCAGCGTCATTGATTGCACACAATCCAACTCCCGACCGGGTCATTGGATCGTGCGTTGTATTTACCCTATCGACAATCTCCGTTCTAAAACTCTCTCACCACCTCTCCCGAGTGTAAGACGAGGGATATAATGCAACTTTATGTCAACGAAGAAGTCCCTCTCAACGTCTTAGCGACCCTAGGTTGCGTGAGTCTTTCCCCAACATCATCGATTGTCCACAATCCAAACCCCGACCAGGTTATAGAATCGTGGCATTTGTTTACCCTAATCTGAATCTAGGATTTGTCAAGCCCCGTATTCTCTATTTATCTAACTAAGTATGATAAACAAATAATACGATAAACACAATCAAACTACGAAGAACAAACATAAACGCAACACCGAAATCATCCAAACACATATTTATAAATTTATTGTTAATTACTACACAATCCACATTTAACTCATGGTCATAACCATATAAACATTAAAATTGATCTAAACATGCTCACATATTCCTAAGTTAAAGAAATAAGGAAAAGAATCGAAGAACTTAGCCTCATCCAAATATTAGCCGCTAAGAATGCTCAACGATCTTTTCGCCGTCTTCTCCACTTCGGGATGTGAGCTCCACTTCTAAAACTCCTAAACCCTAGCCTAAGTATGGTCTAAGGTGCGCAAATGGCTACCGAGGGGGGGAGGGGGGGTCAAGAGGAGGGGAGAGGAAGGGGTATTTATAGATAAAATATCTCAAAATATCTAATAAAAATATCTAGGCTATGCAGAGGGTCACTGTCGCAGCAGTGGGATTTAGCGCCCCGGAGGTGGAGTAGGTCGGTTAGTTGATCGCTGCGGCGGTAAGGACAGCAGTGGATTTGGAAAATATTCTACTGGTTCACCGGCTAGGCGGTGATCCGTCAGTAAAATTTGTTTTCTCAGCATTTTCACCGCTGCGGCGGTGGGCTTATTTCATAGTTTTGACTCCGAGCTCGTTTTTTCACCATTCTTCAGCTGTTTTTGGTTCGATCTCATCATTTTCACCGCTGTGGCGGTGGGATTCAGCACCGTGGTGGTGGAGTAGGTTGGTTAGTTGATCACCACGGCGGTGAGGACATCGGTGGATTTGGAAAACACTCTGTTGGTTTACCGCCTTGGCGGTGGTCTGTCAGTAGCATTTGTCTTCTCAGTATTTTCACTGCCGCTGCGGAGGTCTGGAATCCGTGGCGGTGGGCTTGTTTCACAGTTTTGCCTCCGAGCTTGTTTTTCCATCGTTCTTCGACCATTTTTTGTTCGATCTCATCGTTTTCGCTCTAGTTTATCTTTTCGCTCCACACACCTGATTTATACAAAAAGTAATAAAAACTAATTAAAACATAATAAAAATACTATATAAACGCTAAAAAACTAACTTAATTTGATTTGGAAATATGTAGGTAGATCACACTTATCGAATACCTCCAAATTTGGAATTTGGCTAGTCCTCGAGCCAAACACACACACGAAAATGAAAAACAAAGCTGAATTAAATAACAAACATCCTAAAAACAATCTAAACATAACGACATGCGAGTTTTAAATTCTTCTAACGGCTAAGTCATTATTCCCTCAACAACTGCCAGTCATATTGAGTTCAGGTGGTAACACACATCATGTAATGTTCTAGAATTTCGACATGCAATAATGGTGAACGCTATTCTAGATCCTATAAACGTGTTAGCGTAAGACTCAATAATATAGCTATACAATGACCGGATTGGATCATCTACCAACAAAACTCATGACTTTGATCGTGAAGGACTAGGATTTCTATATGCCTGATTGGGGTCCACTCTCCACTAATGTAGGTTTAGTAGTTCATAGAGATCAGAAGGACTTGGTTCGGTTAAGGAATATTTGGCCGAGGGTATTAAGGAATTGAAAACGGGTCAACATTGTTAACTTAACGTTACCCAAGGCTCAACGCTTGACATATTCTCTCTCGAACCCCCATATATAGATTGGAAAACAATCCCGAACAATCAATAAGAACATAGTACTCACTTGTCAAAAAGAAATAGAAAAGAAATTATATTTACATTCTTTTTTTTTTTTTAACTTACCACACCCCCAAACTTATTCAATTAGCAGGATTTTACGGGTGTGGTTAAAATGAAAGAAAAGCGACAAGTAAGTACTCGAATATCAAACCGATCCGAAGTTCGCCCTAAACCCAACCGCTCACATCAAGTAGAATTTACAATTGCTAACTTGATTAACTCTAATGTGCCTTTAAATTCAGAGATTTAGGTTTAGAAAAATATCAATTGGCCAGGGTATTAGTTTATGTGTTAAGAATTGAATTAGTATTTAGGCTTCAACAGGGTGACAAGGGATATACATGTTACATGGTAGGCTTCAAAAGGCTCAAGCGACAAATGATTGCCTAAATCACGTCTCCTGAACTACCTCGCCTAGGATTTCGCCTCAAGCTTTCCCTCAATCAGGTTCTAGAATCCTTAATGTGTCATGAGTTTTGCTAATCGATAATCTTCCTAAAATCAATTGAATAAGAATACATTGAGTCGACGTGCTCGTGCAAATTAGGATCTACAATAATTTTTACCAAAAAGCGTAGTCAAGCACACAGAATCACACATGCATGGGTATTACCCTTGACCTTGAAAACAACTAGGGGTAACTTTCGTCATCGGGTGACGGCCCAGATGAACGTAAAACTCAGCATGCAAATAACAACGCAAGTAAACACAAACTAACCTCAACACACATGTACACTGGAAAACAATAACACATAAACTAACATACTATACTACACATCACCGCCAAACTCAAAATGGATAGTGTCCATAGCGAACCCAATCATCATTCTCAACATTATGAAATTAAAGTATGCTGACGAAGAGGGTTTAGAACATGTACCTAGGAGGCGAGAGGATCTCGCCTCCGTTTAAATTTGACGGAGATTGATTTAATTTATTTGACCTTGGGTTGTCTCCCAAGAAGCGCGTAGTTTAATGTCCTCGGCTCGACATTTTCAGAACGCCCTCAAGATTGGCGAGGTTTTGCTTTGTTCGACTCGATCTTTCCACGAAATGCCTCACCGGCTTATGTGCGTGGCCAAGAAATATAAAACGTCTTGGAATCCCGTCAAAAGGGATGCATCAATACTCGTCGATCTAACATCGCCAAGTATCCTGCATAAGAAATAAAAACACAACTACAAACAAAAATTATATACAAAATAGATGCCTAAAGTAAAATTAAGTCATTTACTCATAATATCAACAATAAACCACAAAACACAATCTCCGGCAATCGTTACGAAAAACTTGGAGACGATCGCCGAAAACTGAATTCGCCTAACGACCAATCCCCACCAATGGTGCCAAAAACTTATACAACGTAGGATTCGCATCCTAGCGTATATGACTACTCTTAAGTGTATGAGGTCAAAATTTTAGTATAGTGTGATCGTGAAAGATTAGGTTATCATATCCACAGGGATTGATGTCATTACTATCGAGTATCGTGTTTGTTATGACCTAACTTTATCTAGGCTAAAAACAAATGTAATTAATTAATTAAACTAATAGTAATATAACCTAAATTAACTATACTAATATATTAATATGTTTTAGGGGAAAGAATTGCCTAGGGATTTACATGTTTACAAATACGTGTTCGATCTCGATTTACTCACGCTTACGATGTTCGGCTTATTTAACAATCTCGGTACGTAAACTCCACCGCCACCTCTCTTGAGTGTAAGACGGGAGAATACATGACTTCGAGTCAACGAAGAAGTCCCCCTCAATGTCTTAACGGCCCTAGGTCACATGAGTCTCGCCCAACATCATTGATTGCACACAATCCAACTCCCGACCGGGTCATTGGATGGTGCGTTGTAGTTACCCTATCGACAATCTCCGTTCTAAAACTCCCTCATCACCTTTCACGAGTGTAAGAAGAGGGATACAACGCAACTTTGTGTCAACAAATAAGTCTCCCTCAATGTCTTAACGACTCTAGGTCGCGTGAGTCTTTCCCCAACATCATCGATTGTCCACAATCCAAACCCCGACCAGGTTATAAAATCGTGGCATTTGTTTACCCTAATCTAAATCTGGGATTTGTCAAGCCCCGTATTCTCTATTTATCTAACTAAGCATGATAAACAAACAATACGATAAACACAATCAAGCTACGAAGAACAAACATAAACGCAACACTGAAATCATCCAAACACATATTTATAAATTTATTGTTAATTACTATATAATCCACATTTAACTCATGGTCATAACCGTATAAACATTGAAATCGAGCTAAATATGCTCACATATTCCTAAGTTAAAGAAATAAGGAAAAGAATCGAAGAACTTAGCCTCGTCCAAAGATTAGCCGCTAAGAATGCTCAATGATCGCTTCGCCATCTTCTCCACTTCGGGATGTGAGTTCCACCTCTAAAACTCCTAAAACCTTGCCTAAGTATAGCCTAAGGTGCGCAAATGACCGGGGGGGGGGGGGGGGGGGGTCAAGAGGAGGGGAGATGAGTGGGTATTTATAGATAAAATATCTCAAAATATCTAATAAAAATATCTAGGCTATGCAGAAGGTCACTGCCGCGGCCGTGGGATTTAGGACCGCGGTGGTGAAGTAGGTCGGTTAGTTGATCGCTGTGGCGGTGAGGACAGCTGTGGATTTGGAAAATATTCTACTGGTTCACCGCCTAGGCGGTGATCCATTAGTAAAGTTTGTTTTCTCTGTATTTTCACTGCTGCGGCGGTGGGCTTGTTTCACACTTTTGACACCGAGCTTGTTTTTCCACCATTCTTCGACCGTTTTTGGTTCGATCTCATCGTTTTTACTCCAGTTTCCTATCTTTTCCCTCCCCCCACACATCTGATTTATACAAAAAGTAATGAAAATTAATTAAAACATAATAAAAATACCATATAAACGCTAAAAAACTAACTTAATTTGGTTTGAAAATATGTAGGTAGATCACACCTATCAACACCCATCCTTGGTCAGTTGACCAATCAATGTAGGTTGAATTTCTATGCCAATTTTAAGCCCTGATTGGTTAACCGATTCCCTACGGTCAGTTGACCGATCGATACAGAGAGTTATACTTCGACCAATCGGTTGAGTGATCTCCCATGGTCGGTTGACCGATTGATTAAGAGACTCCTCGTTTTCTAGCCTTTGCCTATCGGTTGACCGAACCTTCACCCATCGGTTGACTGATCATTGCTGGAACACTCATTTCTCAAATTATTTCAACTCCAAACTTCATTATTTTAATCCCGTTAACCAATTTATTTTCTCGGTTATCTCAATTGACATTAATATTCAATTTTAAATATTAATCTTACTTAGGTCAATTTTTATTTTTCAATTTCACATTGGAGCAAATAATTACACACTAATTAGGATCTTAATTTCATCAAATTAAACACACATAAATATAACTCATTAATTTGTATCGTGTGTGATCCTAATCGGGATACATTAAGAGTAAAAGAGGTTTTAGTTGTTTTCACCTAATTTCTTCAGAATCTTGAATACTCTTCATCTCTTTAATATCCATCTCTGCATCTTGAATAATTACTTCATGATTTGATCTTTAATGGAACTTCTTATACTGAAACACTCAACAAACACGTTAGTTCCATAAAAAACATCAATCCTTAATTGTCCATCAAAATCTCGAGATCAACAAGATTAACAAAGAAATTCAAGTTGGAAATTCATCCCTTTGAACGACAGTTTAAAGTTTGTTAAAAATTTTACTTTAGCCCCAAAATTTTTAACGAGCGAAAGGAATCAGGGACAAAATGTAGTGTCTACAGGTGCCCCCTCTTTGTTATACGAGTTTACTTGTAATGATAAAGAGAGGAGAAATGCACCATTTTGTTCTGCAGAAAATAAAGCGCACCGAGCCTAGATTAATTGAGGTTGGTCTTTTACAGGGAAAACAAAAATTGAAAATGGTGTTTCCATGCACCTTGGAAATTACTGAAGGAAAGTAAATGGTATTCCTAGCTTGGAATTATCGACAACAAGTGAATGGTGTTCCAAGGTGGCCTAAAAATCACTAAAAACGAGTAAATAATGTTCTAGGGTAGTGATAGGTTGAAAATACCTATCTACTTCTAGGCCAAATTTGGTAGTTTTTTTAGTGTTTTAGTAATATTTTATGGCATTTTTGTTTATTTTTAAGTAAATCAGGTGTAGGGATGTAATCGAGTGACAAACAAGCGAAACGGTAGAAAAAACGGTGAAAGAAACAAGATTTCAGGACAACAAACCCACCGCCCCAGCGGTCAGGCCACTGCCGAGGCAGTGGAGATACAGGGAGAATTATGCAGAAGTCACTGCCCCAGCGGTCAGGCCACTGTTAAGGCGGTGAAAGTCCAATGAGCTATGTCAGTCTCACCGTCGAGGCGGTAAAAGTCCAAAAAGCCTAGGTTTTGTTTTACTGCCGCAGTGGTGAAGCTAACCGACTTAGTTCAACGCTGCAATGGTGAACCACAACTGCGACGGTCTCTCTGTGCAAAAAATATCTATTTTCTAGATATTTTCAAGCCTTCTATTTAAACCGTTTTCTCCCCCATTTGTCAAGAACGGTTCCACACTTGTGATAGATGATCTTAAGCATATTTTGAGAGCTCAAAGAGAAGATTCAACATTTGGAGAAGATGAATCATTTCCGGACCGATCTTTGGCGATAGTAGACGACTCCACTTAAAGATTTGATCGTTCTTCATTTGTTTATATCTTTGTAAGTTAACTTTGTATATCAAATGATGATGAATCCTTCTTGTTTTAATATATGTATGGTTAATATCATGGTAAGCTAGATAAATATTATCTAAGGATTGATTTAACTCATGTAAATACATGTTTGAGTGAATATATGTTACTTTAATGATTGTTTGTCTCAATTCGATTGTGTTTACCATTTGATTACAACTTTAATATGCTTTTTAAGGTATTAGGGTTGGTTTTGAGAATACGGGGTTTGACACTTGGGAGAGGTAACCCCGGATTCGGACTAGTGTAAAACACATCACGACAATTTAACGACCCTGGATGATGTTAGAAAGTGTGAAATCGATGAGGTTGGGTCAAGACTCATGTGGCTATGTGTTACATAAAATGGTAGAGGGGGGCTTTAGCATTAACGCAAAGTCATATAATTGCTCATTTTACACTCAGGAGAGGTAATGAGCGAGTTTGAGATACCTAAATTGTCAGATACGATAAACACCATTATTGTTAATAAAACGAAGTCAAACATGTATTAAGTGAATGAAATCAATCTCTAGGTAATCCATTTAATTAGAATTAACGCAATAGTTGTTAGTTTAACTTAGTTGTTAAATATTTAAACTCAAACATTTCTTGAATTGTCGAGATAATATAAGACTATGCAAATTGCAATATTCAATTAATTAAACACATTTCCTAGAGGACGATATCAGATTGAAAGGTCCACTATATTAAAACTTGACCTCATGCATTTGCGAGTATATTAAGACGTGGAAAAATTAGTCGCATCCAAGTTTTTGGCGCTGTTGCCGGGGATATGTGTTTTGAATTGGTTGATATTGTGACAAAGTGGTTGAATATTAATCCAGACAATTCTTTTGTTTTATTTGTTTTCCAATTCTTATTTTTTTTTTAATTTGTTTCATTTATTGTGATCTATCAGTGCGTGCGACGTAGTAGAAGTTTGGAATTATTTACTCTTGATCGTGAGATCGGGGGAACTTTGACAAGGATAAGGAGAGAGAGAAGAAGACAAGCTTATACTATGGCCAGCGGTGAAGACGATCAAATGCCACATATGCCTCAACAATCGCAGGCATTATCGCAGCCGCCTCTGGAGCAGGAAGTTCAACAACCGGTCCTTAGGGACTACTATCAGCCCATTATATTCGACAACTACTCTAGAATTCGAAGACAGCCGATTCAGGCCAACAACTTCGAGTTAAAGCCGGCCTTGATCTATATGGTTCAACAAAACCAATATGGCAGCAATCTGCATAAGGACCCAATTGTCCATCTGGATACTTTCCTAGAGATATGTGATACAGTAAAGATCAACGGTGTTGCAGAGGATGTAATACAGTTAAGGTTGTTTCTGTTTTTACTTCGTGACCAAGCACGGGGTTTGTTACAATCGATTTAGCTTGGAAGTATCAATACTTGGGAGGACCTTGCTCAACGGTTCCTTACCAAGTTTTTCCCACCTTCAAAGACTTCTCAACTGAGAGGTAAATAGCGTAATTTCACCAGAGGGACTACGAGCCACTGTTCGAAGCGTGGGAAAGATTCAAGGATCTATTGCGTCGGTGCTCTCAACACGAATATCAAGATTGGTTTCAAATCCAACTCTTCTACAATAGGTTGTATGGCCAAACAAGGATCACAGTTGATGTTGCCTCGGGAGGATATTTGTTGTCCAAAACACTTGCTGAAGCAAATGCGCTATTAGAGGAAATGGTGGCCAATAATTACCAATGGCTAAACGAGAGGAACACATGAAGAAATGTAGCTTCAATTCAAGAAGCTGATTATATTGCTATCTTATCGGCCCAAGTCTCTAAATTCTCGGATCAATTATTTGTTTTCTCAACTAAAGATACTTCGTCAAGTTATGAAGCGGAGAACGTCGCAAGTAGTTCTCAACCCGGAGTCGATAGTGAGTTCGAAGAATGTCACTTCGTTAACAATTAGGCCTATACTTTCAGGCTTACCGCTAATATTCCAACTCACTGTCATCCTGAACTTCGCAACTATAAAAAAATTTCATATGCAAACAATCAGAACACGTTGTAGCCACCTCTCAGTTATGGAAATCAAACTCAAGGTTATCTGATGCAACAAAACCGTCAAATGCAACAATCTTAAATTCTAAATCAAAAGCCGAACTTGGAGGGTATGATGAATCTTTCATGAAGAAAACACAAACAATATTGCGTGAGACGCACAACAGGCTTAACAAGTATGAAACGAGGCTTGACTTTATTGATACCACATGTACAAATACAAATACTACTGTGAAACCATTGGAGACTTAGATTGGGAAATTGGCAAGTGCCATCCAAGAGCAGACCAAGGGAAAGTTTCCTAGAAACATGGAAACTAACCCGAGAGAATGCAAGGCTATTACGTTGAGAAGTGAGAAGTGGGTTAAAGCAAGAAAACCGGTGGAGAAAGAGCCAGGGGTAAGACATGATGATGACCAAAATGAACAGAAGAGAAATGTTGGGGAAGAAGTTGATGGAGAAGTTTATGAGAGAAGAGAGGAGAAAAATAAAGAAAAGATAGAGGAGAAAAAAGAAAAGAAAAAAGAAGAGAAAATAGAAGAGAAGAAAGAAGATCCAAAGGTGATTCCGAGGAGAATTACATTCCCGGACAATCCACTGATTCTAACTACACCTTTGCCTTATCCACAATGATTCCAAAAGAAGAAGTTGGATTCACAATTTGTAAAGTTTCTTGATATTTTTAAGAAAATATAAATCAACATACCTTTTGCGAATGCGTTAGAAAAAATCCCCAACTACAGCAAGTTCTTGAAAGACATCATGACTAAGAAGAAGAAGCTAGAGGAATACAAGACGGTGAAAATAATGGAGGAATATAGTGCTATCCTACAAAGGAAATTGCCTGAAAAGCTGAAGGATCTCGGTAGTTTCACGATTCCGTGTATTATCGGAAAATCTTATTTTGAAAAGCACTATGTGATCTTGGTGCTAGTGTCAACTTGATGACATTTTCTATTTACAAGAAGTTGGGACTTGGCAATGCAAAGCCGACCATGATTTCCCTTTAAATGGCGGATCGATCATTGACCTATTCGAAAGGGATTATTGAGGATATCTTAGTGAAGGTGGACAAGTTCATCTTCCTGGTGGACTTTGTCATGCTTGAAATAGAGGAGGATAAAGAGATTCAAATCATCCTTGGAAGACCTTTTCTTGCAACGGGAAAGGCTTTAATTGATGTTCATAATGGTAATTTGACGTTGCGAGTTAATGAAGATGAGATAAAGTTCAACATTTTCAAAACTATGAACTTTCCGGAAGAATATCCTAAATGCAACTGAGTGAATGTTGTTGACTCGTGTGTGAGGGAATTGTTTCATGAAAATGTGGATATGGATCTATTGGAGCATACACTCACAAATTCCTTATCTATGGAGGATTTTGGTGAAAAGGGCTCAACCACAAAAGTTGGTGTTGTGGACTATGTGCTTGCTATGAAGGCTCAATCTGAAGACGTAGAAGATCTGATTCATGTGGATGTGATTGAAGAAGAAGTTAGTTCTCCCGAACTATCCAATCCGCCTCACGGTGGATTAATACTCAAGCAATTATAGGATCACCTTCGGTATATCTTTTTAGGGGAAAATCTAACCAATCCGGTGATAATCTCATCATCCTTGACGGAGGAGGAAGAGTACAAGTTACTACAAATTTTGAAATGACATAGATATGCCATTGTGTGGTCTATTTCCGACGTTAAAGGAATTAGCCCAACCATATGCATGCACAAGATCTTAATGGAGGATTCGTTCAAACCTTCCATTGAGCATCAATGGAGGCTAAATCTGGCAATGAAAGGAGTCATTAGAGTGGAGGTGTTGAATCTCTTGGACGCTGGAATTATATATACTATATCCGATAGCGAGTGGGTTAGTCCGGTGTAAGTAGTACCAAAGAAAGGCAGCATGACGGTTGTGAAGAACGAGAAGAATGATCTTATTCTAACACGAACCATCACTGGGTAGCAAGTGTATATTGATTATCGGAGATTGAACAAGGCAACAAGGAAATATCATTTTCCTTTTCCATTCATTGATCAAATGCTTGATCATCTTGCCGGCTACAATTATTATTATTTTCTTGACGGCTACTCGGGGTATAATCAAATAGCCATAGCACCGGAAAACCAGGAGAAGACAACCTTTGCATTCCCATATGAGACATTTGCCTACAGACGTATGCCATTTGGTTTCTACAATGCACCGGCCATATTCCAATGATGTATGATGGCGATATTCTCAGATATGGTGGAAGACATTATGGAGATTTTCATGGATGACTTTTTTAGTTTTTGGTTCATCCTTGGATTATTGTTTGTACAACTTGGCGCTTGTTCTCAATCGTTGCGAAGAGAAAAACTTGGTTCTCAACTGGGAGAAGTGTCATTTATAGTTAAAGAAGGAATAGTCTTAGGTCATCGAGTCTCTTCTAAGGGGCTCGAGGTCGACTGAGCTAAGATTGAAACAATTGAAAAACTTCCACATTTGATAAATGTGAAGAGAGTTCAAAGTTTCTTGGGGCATGTCAGTTTCTACCATCACTTTATCAAATACTTTTCAAAGACGGTGAAGCCGTTGTGTCACTTACTCGAGAAGGATGCCTCATTTGAATTTAACGAAGCTTGCTTGAAAGCTTTTAATGCAATAAAGGAAAAGTTGATCACGGCTCCTATAATAATTGCTCTGGATTGGAATGAGACATATAAAATAATGTGCGATGCTAGCGACTATGTGGTTGGAGCGATTTTAGGCCAACACAAGGAGAAGATCTTCCAATCCATTTATTATGCAAGCAAGACGTTGAATGATGCACAAGAGAATTACACTACAATTGAGAAAGAGATGTTGACGGTTATTTTTGCATGCGATAAGTTCTGATCCTATATTATAGGATCTAAGGAGATCATTTATACGGATCACGCCTCCATCCGGTACTTATTCTCCAAGAAAGACGCCAAGCCATGTCTAATCAGGTGGATTTTCTTATTGCAAGAGTCTGATGCGGAGATAAGAGACAAAAAGGAGAGTGAAAACGTTGTTGCTGATCATTTGTCACGGCTAGTTGAAGAGGACGTCGGTGATGAGTCCTGTATTACGGAGGTGTTCCTTGATGAGTGGCTGTTTAAAATTGACACTACACTTTTGTGGTTTGCAGATATCATCAATTTCTAGCCTGCAAAGTGTTACTACCAAATCTTACAAGTGCCTAAAAGAAGAAATTCCTATTCGATTTGAGGCACTATATGTGGGACGAGTCGTTGCTATTCAATAAGTGTGCTGATCAGGTGATCCGACGATGTGTTCTGGAGGAAGAGATGGTGAGTATTCTTTATCACTGCCATTCATCACCTTGTGGTGGCCACTTTGGAGCAACGCAGACAGCCGTAAAAGTGCTTCAGTCAGGTTTTTACTGGCCATCATTGTTTAGAGATGCATATACGTTTGTAAAAACTTGCGATCGATGCCAACGGGTGGGAAACATTTCAAGAAGGCGTGAACTGCCACTGACGTCTATTCTTGAAATGGAGTTGTTTGATGTATGGGTTGTAGACTTCATGGGACCATTTCCATCATCATTCGGTCAGGAGTATATCCTACTAGCAGTGGACTACGTGTCTAAATGGGCCGAAGTTGTGGTGATGCCTTCAAACAATGCCAAAGTGGTGCTTAAGTTCCTTCAGAGAAACATCATGACGTGGTTTTGGACATCTTGGGCTATAATTAATGATAAAGGAACTCATTTTTGTAACAAAATGTTCAATACTTTGTTGACAAAGTGTAGGGTGAGGCATAAGGTGGCATTGCCGTACCATCCACAGACAAACGGCCAAGTTGAAGTATGAAACAGGGAGATTAAGAGCATTCTGGAGAAAACAATTCATTCTAATCGCAAGGATTGGGCGGTGAAGTTAGATAATGCACTGTGGGCATATCGCACGACTTTTAAGACATTGATTGGCATGTCGCCGTATTGGTTGGTGTTTAAAAAAACGTGTCACTTCCCAGTCGAATTGGAGTACCGTGCCTTTTGGACGATAAAGAAATTGAACTTCGATCTCAAAGCTTTAAGTAAACAACGTCTCCTCTAACTCAATGAAATGGAGGAATTTCGGAACGAGGCATATGAAAATGCCAGGCTCTACAAAGACAAAATAAAGAGGTGGCATGACAAGAAGATCAAGATGATAGAGTTTAGCCCGGGTCAACAAGTTCTATTGTTCAATTTAAGGCTGAGGCTCTTTCCCGAAATGTTGAAGTCTCGATGGTCCGGACCATTTCGGATCAAGCATGTATTTCCATTCACCTCTGTCGAGTTGGAAGGCGATGATAGACTTATTTTTCGAGTCAAAGGAGAGCGGATCAAATATTACTTCAGAAATAAAGAGCGAGTTATGGAGAGTATCTCTCTCATTGACGACTGATCTTGATATTCATTAAGTCCAGCTAGGGACAGTAAATCAAGCACTTTTTTGATATGAAACCGAGGGTATGATCTTACCCTACTTTTGCTACTACGTACTTTTTGGAGGCCGGAGTAGTCTCGGAGCGTGTTTGGAGGTGAATTGAGGAGTGTGGATACTCGAGAATGTGTTTCGCACTTAAAATCGTTGAACTAGCAAATTGGAAGCGCATAGTGTGGAGCCTTTCTGTGAAAACTTGAAGAAATCTTGAAAAACAAATAGGAGGCTCACCACCGAGGCAGTGAAAATACGGGATGTAAGGCTTTTGAACAAAACGCCTCACCGCCGAGGCGGTGAAACTACAGGTTGCAAAGGTTTAAAAAAAGGCGCTTCACTACCAAGGCGATGAAATAACCGAATGTTTAGGTTGTAAAAAGGTACTCCACCACCGAGGCGGTGATTCCACTGCCGTGGTGGTGAAGCCACTGTTCAAATAAAATGATAACGCTAATTTTTAAACCGCCATACCCACTTCTAAAACCCCAAATATCTCTATTTTCATCTTCCCAAACCGTTTCCAACCCAAAAATTCATCCTTCCATTTACAAAAATTGTGATTTCCACCACGAATCATCATAAAAAAAATCGATTTCCAACCCATTTTCGAATCCTAGGGTTTAAGGAGCCAAAGGTGCGATTTCACCCATTTTCAATCGTTTGGACCGAAATTTTTCAACAAGTACTTTTGATCTTACATTTCATCTATATGTTGAAATCTTTGGTTAATTTTCATATTCATATCAAGAATCATTGAATTTGGATTGTGACCTAAACCCTTGAACCTCCATTTTCTCGATTTTCTTTCTCTATGGGATTTTGGTTTGATTTTTGGTGATGAACAAGATCTCTATGGATTGTTTCATTGTGTGATACAAAATTGCATGCTACATTGTTGATATTTTGTTGAAACTGTTACAATTAGTTTGTTCATATATAATTGGGTTGTCGTGTTTTGTGGTTGTGATTGCTAGGATACATGACTAAGCGAGCTGCATCAAAGGGCAATGGAAGAAGGTTCGAGTTCTCACACTAGTGGTCCCACTGCAGACTATGATTTCGACCGCTTTGTTTCCAAACAAGCCGAGGAGCATTTCAACTGTTTTGAGCCTAAACGAACGTGCATTCGACAATAGGGATTTGGGCAATTAGACAACCTCCCGACGAAATTTCTGGATGTGATCTGAAGCCGTGGTTGGGAACGTTTTTGCAAATTACCACCCCATAGAGAGGTGCCTCTAGTGCGGGAGTTCCATGCAAATATCACCGAGGCAAATGACAACCAGACAAGGGTCCAAACTCGCTCCATCTCGTTCAGTCTTGAGTTTCTTAATGAAGTTTTTGGATTAGCAGCCTTGGCACCTACTGACGAACCATATGGGGGTAGAGATCCGAGCATGGACACTATGATTCAAGCCATCACTTCAAGCAACGTCCAGTGAACTCAAACAGGGCCAGGTCTAAGCTACTTTCCCGGTTACGTTTCTCAATCCAATCCCCAAAATATAGGACCATTTTGTTTATGGTAGCCTTCTCCCGATATCTCACTTGTCAAATGTATCCATAGAAAGGGCCATGAAATTATACTCGATTCATATGAGCAAGCCGATAAATGTTGGCTACTTGATCTACTTCTCTATTCTTCAAGTCATCAATACAATAAAGGCCGATCTTCCATTTCCTTCACTTTTGACCGACTTATTTCGACAGGCCGGTGTATCAGTAACTGGGGATAGCCCATGCCCACCTAGTTCCGCTTAATCTTGCTATGGTAAATCGGATGTGGAAAGCCGGAGCGTAAGGGGTGGGCGAGCAAGAAGCTGAAGAAGAGAAAGGGCCTGCAGAGGAGGAGGCGGGGCCATCTAAGGCCCGCAGTGAGGTCACTTTGGAGAGGGTCTATAAGGAGCTCCAAGAGGTCCAACTCGATAATCGTGTTATTCGCCAAGGGCAATATAATACGGATCTACGAATTCCCAAGCTCAGAACTTTCTTGGATCAGTATACGAGTCAACAAGATCAAGTCCACTAGCTCATTTGCGAGCGCCTCGGCATTGACATGAGCGCTTGTTTGCCTATGCCACAATTGCCACCACACCTTTTCTAACCGCCACAATTTCCTTTCCGACGCGATAGTGGTGGTGATGACGTTCCCCCAGGTGGATAGTAGGAGGTGAAACTTCTATGTCTTATCTCCTAGGTATGTGTTCAAACCCAATATTTTCTCATGAATGTTATATATTGCAATTGGATTCATTATTCAGTCAGTGTGGACACTGCCTCGTTTAAGTTTGGGGGATGTTCATCCAATTTTGTTTTTTTTTGTGGAAAAGGATGAACAAAATTTTTGAAACAAAATTTTTGATGTATTATATTTTGATGTTTTATGTATGTGTAGTTACGCTTCATAGAAGTTTAGATATATATTGTGGACTCTAACATATAGTTAAGTTTTATTTTAATTTTCATATTTTTTGCATGTGAAATGCTTAGATTAGTGTATGTATGTTAATATTTAGGTTTAATGTAGAGATGTTTATGTATGAAGTAGTATTTGCATGTTGAGTTGTTGAGTTTGTCTAGGCCATTTCTCGATGATAAAAATTATCCCCTAGTTGTATATTGAGGTCGGGGGTGATGTCAATCATGTGTGTTTTGTATGCTTGGCATGTCGATTAAGTTAAAATCATTTTTATCCGAAATCGCATGATAGCATAGACTCACTGTATAATCATTTGAACGATTTGACACTGATTATTCAGTAATAAGTTCATAACAAATTAGAGAAATCTAGAATTTGACTGGGAGAACGTTGAGGCGAAATCCTAGGTAAGGTAGTTCAGGAGGCATGATTTAGGCCTTCATTTTTATCACTCGAACCTTTGAAGCTAACCTTGAAAAATTTATCCCTCGTTACCCTGTCGAAGCCGATAACCTTTTCAATTCTTAACATATGTCAAAACCATAGCCAATTAAAGATTTTCCAAACTATTGTCGCTAAGCCAAATGCAAGAATTGAGTGAACTCAAGTTAGTATTATTTTATGCTACTTGAAGTAAGCAGGCGGGTTTCGGATGAATTTTTACTGGTTCAGTATTAATGTATTCACTTGTCAATATTTGAATTCTATTTTCACGCCCCTAAAATTGTACAAAATCGAATAAGTTTGGGTGGGGTGGAGGGGAGGTGTTAGTTTGTTCTAAGAAAAAAAAAAACACTATGTGAATATAGTTTTTATTTACGTTCTTCTGACAAGTGAATACAAAGTTCTTAAAGTCTTGTTCAGGGTTATGTTTTAAATATTTGGGGTTACGAGATAGATATAGCGATAAGCGTTTGTGCCTCAGGTATCGTTGAAGTATCGTAATAATAACGATTACCTGTTTTCTATTCCTGAGATACCCTTTGTTGGCCCAGTGGAATACCCAAGAGGGGGGGTAAATTGGATAATTAAAAATTTATCAGAGAAATAATAACACTTCAAAAATCAAACAATTAATTTTATCCTAAAATTAATTATTATCTTTATAGCAGCGGATAAGTGTAATAAGCTCTAGGTGCACACCCAAACAACACAAGATAAAATCAAGGAAATAAACAATGCAGTACACACCGATACATCCTGATTTACCAAGCTACTCTTGGCTAATCCAGTCCTCCGAGCCATACGGAGATTCGCACCTACTAAATTCAAGATTCCTTTATAGGAAGAAACCAAACCCTCACAATGATTTTTTTCGCAGGTTCAGAATCAACCTTTACAAATTCCTTTTTTCATACTCAGGAATAACCTCTACTTTTTACAGGCTCAAGAGTATCCTAATTCTATTACAGGGAGAATCACAATCTAATTCTTTTTATACCTTAGGCTCAAGAATTAAAACCTCATAAAAATACTCAAACTATCATTTTCCCAAGTAATGATGAAACCTTTACAAAATTCACTCATAATCAATTTTAACTAGGAATAATTACTACCTCAATCTCTTTAGAGGAAGAGACTAAAAATTGGCTACCCTTGATTAAATACTCTCAACACTATTTAATCCTTCATACTACTCACCAATACAAATTGATATGCAGATTATCTCAGCCGGAGCTTCTACTACCCCAGATAAATTAAAACTCGATTAATATCCCAAATCTAGTGATAGAAAAGTGTGAGATTGAAAATTTGATTTTAAACGAAAGATGGGTAGCAAATAATTGAGCACGTAATCAGATTCAAGAAATTGTTCATAAAATATTTTCTTCAATAAAAATCAGAAACAATTTCTAAAGATTAATTTTCAAAAATTAAATAAGCAATGCACAATGGAAAGTAATTGGAAAGATCTTACCTGGAATCCACATAAAGAATAAATAAAGTGATGTTACTTCAGATCCGGTAGCAGTAAAGATTAATAGCCAATAATTCTCAAGAAAGTCTCTTAGAATAGCTCTCACAAAATCTCATAATGATATATCTTATAACAGCTCAATATGATCTCAACTTTTTAAGTTCTCTTAATCTATGTTTTACTGCTTAATTGATATATGAAAAACGCAAGTATTTATATATGGGATATAAATTAGCTCTCTAACGGCTAGTTCCCATATATCATGA
This sequence comes from Eucommia ulmoides, assembly GCA_016647705.1. Taxonomy (NCBI): domain Eukaryota; kingdom Viridiplantae; phylum Streptophyta; class Magnoliopsida; order Garryales; family Eucommiaceae; genus Eucommia; species Eucommia ulmoides. The sequence goes on along the minus strand of CM028339.1, from coordinate 47,041,003 downwards.
CACTTAAATACTCTTTTAAACCCCGTATATCATTACGACTTCATTTTGGATCAATTTACTTAATTACAGCTTTTAGATCTTTCAATTAAGCCCCTCAAATATTTCTCAATCTCAATTAGAATAGAATAGAAACAATTTCATGTACCAAATTGAGAAATATTAAAATTTAAAGAACCAATTTAATAGGATTTAAATAATAGATGAAACATATCTTAAATATCAATAAATCCATTAAATCTCTCTCAAATCCCAACAAAAAATGGCTACTTTTAGATATGATTTTGGAATGCACAGAATCTTGAAACAGTGCCCTCAGTCGACCGACCAGTCGACTGCTAGATTTAGGATCAAAACTTTTGCGTTCATCGGTCGACCTATCTGTCGACTTGGAGATTCAGAGAGTTTGATTTATCTTCACCGGTCGACCTACTTGTCGACTTAAAGATACAGAGTGTTCAACTTCTCTTCACCGGTCGACCTGCTTGTCAACTTAGAGATATAGAGAGTTCATGCTACTTTATCCGGTCGACTCATCAGTCGACTTATGTTTGTTGGATCTATTTTCTGAACTCATTTTTAACTCTTTCTTTTTTATATTTTCTCCACTTTAACCATTTTCTCTTCTAAATTAGCTCCACTAACTTCTTAAATTCTATTTTAGTCAATTATAAATATTTCTTTTAAAACACATAGGAGCAAAATAATTTCATCTTATCAAAACACATATAAACAATAAAAACTTTTTGTGCCATGTGTGTTCCTAATTGGGATATTAATAGTTGAAATTCACATGAGTTGTTTTCCCTGATTTCTTCAAACTCTTAATTCTCCATCATCTTTGACATCATCATTTAGCATCCATTTATAAATTTTTCATTGCATCTTCATCACAGGAATTTAATTAACTAAAACACTTGAATAAACCATTAATTCCATCAAAACATCAACACTTAATTGTTCATCAAAATTTTAGGATCAACAATCTCTCATTTTTTTATGATTACAATTAACTTTGATGTTTTATTCAAAACAAAAATATAACCACACTTCCCCTGAATCCGAGGATAGGTTTTATAACTCATTTAAGTATCATAATGAAGATTTCAAAAAATATAATCAATAAAGCCAAAAAAAAAAAAAAAAAAAAAAAAAAAAAAAAACTCCTTAATAAAACATTGTCTAATTTTTTTCCCCTTTGTCATCTTCAAAAATAAAATTTAGGGAGGGAGAGAACACAAATAAGCATTGCTCTAGGCAATCATATAATATACTTGAAAGAGTAAACCTAAAGAATTAAATCCGGATATATATATAGCTCTTTTAAAAGCACATTGAATCAACTTATAAATTCAACTTTAAAATCAAAACTCATTTTAACAATTTAACTTTTAAGCACAAAACATCAACACTATGTGGATCATTTTATAGATAAATATCAAGTCTACTCATTTCATCAAAATCCACATCAAAAACATCATTCTTAATCATCCAGTCTCCCACTATATAAGTGTAAACAAATTAATTCATTTTAAGGAGAAAAATATAATCTTTGAAACACTAAGACATGAAACATATCTCAATGATAGTTTATAAAGTTATCAATAAAATGCATACTTATTTCATAAAAATTTCAGCTCCATTTTTCAACAATAATCATTAACGCTCAAGAACATGAATCATATCTCAATCAATAACATGCATATTAAATATGTTATCTACTCTTACACAATAATAATCATTTAAAAATCTTTTAACTCACCTCAAATAACATGCATTTTAATAAATAAAGATTAATAAAAAACTTAGCTCAATTCAACTCATTTGTATAAAAGTAAATAGCATGAATGATGACACATTATACAAATAATCCTACTAAAAAACATATACAACAAATAATTAGCATTATTTAGTAAGATCACAAATACTCGATTAATCCTCTAAATCACATAACATGTTTTAAAATTAACACATGATCACTACTTGCTATAAGCACATAAAAACATGTTAATACCCTTTAACTAAATGGGATTGTCACAATCACCATAGAATGTTTTCAAGACAACAGGAGAACGACTCATTTAGAATAGATCTTATAAACAATTACCAACTTACCTATTTGGTAAGTTGAGACTCTCATTCTTTAACAAATTTAATAAATTTAAAATGCGGAGGGTTAGGAGTACCTCTAATATCCTTAGGGGGGACTTTACTTTTTACCTCATTTGAGCTCATAATTGATTTGGGTGCACAATTCTTCTTGGCTTCTTTGTATCTTCTCTTCCTTTGATTTTTGCCATTTGATTCATTGATGATTCCCTTTGCACGTATTGCTTGTGGATTCCTAGTGATATCCTATCTTGGCTTTTGTACTACTTTTCTCTTTGCACATTTCTCTTGTGGCTTCTTTGCAACTTCACATTTTATCTTTAGTGCATCTTTTTACTTTGTATGAGTCGCTTGTGGATCCTTGGTGACTTCCTGTCTTGGATTTGATATAACTTCTTTGTTTGATCCTTTAGGTCCACTTCTGACATTATGTAATTCTGCACAAGACATTTCAATAGTTATCTTCGGTGTCCATTTCATTTTGGATCCATCATTGTTAGACATAAACTTAGGGTTCTAAAATGGACATGATAGTTTAAAATGCCCAACCCTATCACAATAATAACATCTCAAATCCAATTTATCATAGAAAGCACGAGATGTAAAACAAAAATCATTTCTAACAATAGCCACATAATTATCACTGGCTTGTAATGAATGATGAGATGATGAAGTATATCCACTTTGCCTAGAAAAATTATTTTCAAAATCTCTCGAAATTGTCTTAAGGTCGAATTTTGATTTTTCAAAATTTTTCTTAAGTATATCAATTTTAGAAACAAGATCTGACCTTTGCTAGGAAATCATGTAAAAATTATTTTTTAAAACTCTATTTTCATTTTCAAGAAAATCCATTTTAGAGAGCAAATTTTTAATTTGAAAAACAACGTCCGAAAAATCTTTTGGATCACAATAATCATCCAAATGTATTTTAGATTTTCAGACACCTTTTCCACCATTTTCAAAAGAAGAGATTTTTCTTTTTAAACTCAAGCTCTCTTTAGCAAAAAGTAGTATGAGTGAAAGTAATTTTTCTATAACAATATAGACATTTTCATTATCATCATCTCCATCACTACCACACGAATCACAAGAACCATAAACCACATTGTCATATAAAGATTTATCACCATCATCTCGCATGCGTTTACTTCTTCTTTGTTAAAGTTTATTCATTTTTAGTAGTTAGTTAGTTAGTTAGTACAGTTAGTTTATTTTAGTATTAGGGTGTTTTGCTCGAGGACTAGCAAAATTCCAAGTTTGGGGTTATTTGATAGGTTGAAAATACCTATCTACTTATAGGCCAAATTTAGTAGTTTTCGAGTGTTTTAGTAATATTTTCTAGCATTTTTGTTTGTTATTAAGTAAATCAGGTGTAGGGACGTAATCGAGTGATAAACAAGTGAAACGGTGGAAAAACGGTGAAAAACGGTGAAAGAAACAAGGTTTCAGGACAGCAAACCCACCGCTGAGGTATTGGAAATGTAGGGAGAATTGTACAGAAGTCACCATGCCAGCGGTCAGGCCACCACTGATAGGTGTAAATTATCTATATATTTTCATATTGAATTTGTTAGTTTTTGAGTACGTTTATTACGTTTTAATACATTTTAATGTGTTTTTTTTCTTATTGTATTAAAACAGGTGCATAGGGGTGAAAATGTATGAAATCGGAGCATAAACGATCAAATCGTATCGAGAATGGTCGGAGAACGATGGAAAAATGAGCAAGGCGGCAAAATTATGCAAATAAGCCCACTGCCACTGCGTCCAGACCACCTCCTCGGCGGTGAAGATGCTAAGAAAAAAAAATTGTTTCTGACTACTCTCGGCCTAGGCAAAAATTCCACCACCTTGGCAGAAATCCAGCAAATTGTTTTCCTGTTCCACCGCCTACTCCATCGCCTCGGTGAAACACTAACTGACATACTCCACGGCCACGGTGGTGACTCCTACGGCTGTGGCGGTGACTCCCATGGCTACGGCGGTGGCCTCTGCATAGTGGGAGATATTTATTTTAGATATTTTGTCTATAAATTCCCCCTCTCCTCTTATTTTATGGCTCTCTCCGGCCATTAGGGCCTTCCTAGGGTTAGATAGAATAGAAAGAGAGTTTTGGAGAGTGCTCATTCAATCCCGAGGAAGAAGATGAAGGAGAAGCAATCGAATTACGGTTTTAGTACTAAATCTTCGGATATCGGCTAAGTTTTTTTGCTTCTCTCTTTATTTTCTTCAATTTTGTAGATTGTTGAGCATGTTTAGCTTGGTTTTTGTTATTTATACGGTTAGGGCCATGAGCTCAACATAGATTGTAAATGAGGATTAATATTTTATTTATGAAAATGTAGTTTTGGTTAAGTTTATGTTTCGTTCTTGGTTGTTCTTCGTATGTTGATTGTGTGTGGTTTATTGTTTGTTTATCGTGCTTAGATTTATATATCAAGAATACGGGGTTTGACTCTTGGAAGAGGTAACCCCGGATTCGGACTAGAATAAACAAATGCCACAATCCTATAATGCGGTCGCGGTTTCAATTGTGGACAATCGATGATGTTGGGTCAAGACTCACATGACCTAGAATCGTTAAGACGTTGAGGAAGACTTCAGCGTTGACGCGAAGTCACGTATTCCCTCGTCTTACACTCGGGAGAGGTGACGGGGAAGTTTTAGAACTGAGATTGTCGATAGGGTAAACACAACGCGACGATCCAATAACTCGAGAGGGAGTTGGATTGTGTGCAATTAATGACGTTGGGCCGAGAATTTGGTGTTGATTCGAAGTTGCGTATTCCCCCATCTTACACTTAGAAGAGGTGGCGGAGGAGTTTACGAACCGAGATTGTCGGATACGCCGAACGCCGTTAACGTTAACTAAAACAAAACCAAACGCATTTAAGTAAATAAAGTTAATCCCTAAACAATTTACTCCCCTAAACAACCTTAATATATTATTTATAGTATAGTTAATTAAATTAGTAATTAATTAAATTCAATTTATAGTCGTCTAGATAAAATTAGGTTATGAAAAACACGGTATTCCATAGTAATCTCAACCAATCCCTATGGATACGATACCCGATCGAAAGGTCCACTATATTAAAACTTGATCCGTACGCTTGCGATGAAAGTGATAGTGCTTAATTAGCGGTCACCAACCACCGAGGCGGTGAAAGTCTAAAGAGCCTAGGATTTGTTTCACTGCCGCAGCGGTCATGCACCGCCGAGATGGTGAAAGTACAAAGAGTTTTAATTTTGGTTCACCGCTGCAGCGGTGAAGCTAATCGACTTAGTTTACCGCCGCAGTGGTCTTTCTGTGTAAAAAATATATATTTTCTAGATATGTTCAAGCCTTCTATTTAAACCCTTTTCTCCCCCATTTGTCAAGAATGGTTCCACACTTGTGATAGATGATCTTAAGCATATTTTGAGAGCTCAAAGAGGAGATTCAACGTTTGGAGAAGATGAATCATTTCTGGACCGATCTTTGGCGACAGTGGACCACTCCACTTAAAGATTTGATCGTTCTTCCTTTGTTTCTATCTTTGTAACTTAACTTTTTATATCAAATGATGATGAATCCTTTTTGTCTTAATATATGTATGGTTAAGATCATGGTAAGCTAGATAAATATTATCTAGGGATTAATAGAACTCATGTAAATACATGTTTGAATGAATATATGTTACTTTAATGATTGTTTGTCTAAATTCGATTGTGTTTACCATTTGAATACAACTTTAATATACTTGTTAAGGTATTAAGGTTGGTTTTGAGAATATGGGGTTTGACACTTGGGAGAGATAACCTTCGATTCGGACTAGGGTAAAACACATCATGACAATCTAACGACCCGGGAGAGTGTTATAAAGTGTGCAATCGATGAGGTTGGGTCAAGACTCATGTGGCTATGTGTTACATAAAATGCTAGAGGGGGACTTCAGCATTAATGCAAAGTCATATAATCGCTCATTTTACCCTCGAGAGAGGTTAATGAGCGAGTTTGAGATACCTAAATTGTTGGATAGGATAAACATTGTTATTGTTAATAAAACGAAGTCAAACATGTATTAAGTGAATGAAATCAATCCCTAGGTAATCCATTTAATTAGAATTAACCCAATAATTGTTAGTTCAACTTAGTTGTTAAATATTTAAACTCAAAAATTTCTTGAACCGTCGAGATAATATAAGACTATGTAAATCGCAATATTCAATTAATTAAACACATTTCCCAGAGGACGATATCCGATTGAAAGGTCCACTATATTAAAACTTGACCTCATGCGCTTGCGAGTATATTAAGACGTGGAAATATTAGTCGCGTCCTGGTAGCCTGGAACTACCGCAAGTGTAAATAATGTTTTAGGGTAGCCAAAATATCTTCTAAATCAAGTAAATAGTGTTCCAAGGTAGCCTGTAAATCACCAAAAATAGGTAAATGGTGTTCCAAGGTAGCCTTCAAATAATAAAAAACAAGTAGATAGGTTTCTAAGGTAGCTTGAAAATCACCAAAAGCAGGTAAATGGTATCCTACGGTAGCCTGAAAATCACCAAAACCAGGTAAATAGTGTTACATGATAGCCAAAACATTACTGAAAGCAAGTAAATGGTGTTCTAGGATAACCTAGAAATCTCCAAAAGTAGGTAAATGATGTTCCAGGGTAGGCTGGAAATCACCAAAAATAGTAAATGGTATTCTAGGGTAGCTTGGAAATCACCAAAAGAAAGTAAATGGTGTTCCAAGGTAGCCTGGAAATCATCAAAAGCAAGTAGATCGTGTTCCAGGGTAGTCTGGAACTACCAAAAGCAAGCAAAATGTATTCAAAGGTTCTCTGGAAATCACCAAACGTAAGTAAATAGTACTCCAAGGTTCCTTGGAAATCACCAAAAGCAAGTAAAGGTGTTCCTGGGTTTCTTGAAAATCACCGAAATCAAGTAAATGGTGTTCCAGAATTTCTTGGAAATCACTGAAAGCAAGTAAATGTGTTCCAAGGTAGCCTAGAAATCATAAAAAACAAGTAAATTGGGCTCCAAGATAGCCTAGAAATCATCGAGAATAATACAGGTTAAAAAAATGACGATGGAGTTACTTGGGTGTGTACCATGGAGTTACCAAAGCAATAAAAATTAAAGGAGTATAAATGGAGTTACCAATGTGGGTACAATGGAGTCACCCAAGTGATAAGAGTAAAGGGCGTTACCAGGGTATGTACCATGGAGTTACCCAAGTAAGTAAAGATTCTTGCTTGAAGGGCTTGGAACCAACTCCAAGGAGGGTCGGCACACCAGTCTTAGAAATATATGTCGCATTGTAGGGGTGGAGAATATTGGTCATCAACATCTCCTAAGTTTGAATATGTACCATCAACAGTAAAGTAAATTAAATGTGTAATTGGTGGGAAAATGTTCCGGGTTAGAGAAGCCAATTCTAGAACAGGTCATCTCAGTCTGAAACTGAAGACAACAAAGATGGTTCTTAGAGGAGAAACTAAAAGAAATTTAAAATTTAGGATTGTAAAGTTCTAGGGTAGTGTCCTAGTTTGGGACTCAAAAAATGTTTAAAGAACTTTGCAAGGGAAGTCAAATCAGATAAAATGTGTCCCAGTCCATGATTGGGGCGTAGTGACATAAGCTTCTCGGGGGAAGTTAAATAGGGAATTAAATTTGCCCTAGCCTATAGCTGGGGTAATTGAAAAAGGAATCTTGGGGGGAGAAACCTGATATAATGTGCCCCAACCTTAGGCTGAGAAAATGAATTTATCTTGAAGTGTTAGTAAAATGTGACTAAATCAACGTGGGATGTCAATGTGTCCTGAATCAGACATTAGGTCGAAAAGTGGTTCAAGATAGTAAAACTTTTAGTTTAAATTTGTGACCGAACCCGCATAGGTTGCCTATGTATCTTGAGTTTTAGTTCAGGAATCAAGTCAGAATCTAGTTTACTGTTGTAAAGACTTTAGTTCAGGAAGGAAGCAGAAATGATCCTGGAAAAAGCGCCCTAGTACAAGGGTGGATAGATATTGTGGAGTCCATGCTTTGTTTTATTCGATCGGACCCGCTCGGGTTTTCTGTATATCTTGGTTTTAGCAAGAGTCAGGTCAACATGTATCTTGGCGACGTGAAAGGCATAAAATATGCTCTAACCAGTGGATTGGGAAATAAAAAGAATAGCCATTGTGAAACAAGCTAATTCAGTGCACCTTGGCTTATAACTGAGAGTGATAAACAATTTAATTCGAGATAAGGGTTGCAATTTTGAACACACCTGTCGGAGCGTTGATGTGGTGGCGAAGTAATGGACGAGGAGCGTCCAATGTTCTGCTGGTGTAAGACCGAGGCTAATAATTTGAACCAAAAAAAATTAGTAGAATTATTACCTTTGGTGCAAGTGCCTATTCTTACTTTTAGTCATTGGGAGGCAAGTTCCTCATTTCTTTTCCCGAGTTGATGCCTTGAGTACCTTTTATTTTCCTTTTAGATGTTGATGTTGAGATAATCACATCTATTTTCCAGCGTTTCGGAGCTCAAACAATCTATATAATAAAATATAACATACATAAGTCCTCTAAACGAATCTCAACCACTCTTTATACCTTCCATAAGGAACAGTCCAGATCAATTCTTTAAATTAATATAAATATTTATATTATATAATAAACCGTTGTGTTATATAAGAGAGACCCATTAATATTTTTTTTTTCCTTTTATATGACTGGTGTATAAGCAAGGTAAGGTTGATTTTTTGTTTTTATTTTTTTTTTGTTTTTTTTATTTTTTTCTCTTATTTTATCTTATTATATAATATAGTTTTCTTTATTTCCCTTTATATATATATATATATATATATAGATTTCCTTATATGTCTGACTTCAACCATTGCCTTTCCTTCCATGCCATCGCTGACCATCTTCCATGCTATCGACGACCATCTTGTCTCCTTCCATGGAAATCGCCAACCATCTTCCATGCCATCGCTGACCCCTCCTTCTATTTCTCTAAATGGAAATCGAGATTTCCTCTCTATCTATGGAAATCGTGATTTCTACCGCCTCTATTATCTCTACACAAAGCCTCCATCGCCGATCTTGCCCTAACTCACCTTGCCTTCTTCTTCTCTCTTTTTTTCTCTCCACCGATGCTCTGCCTCCATTGCTAGGTACGATTTTCTTTATATTTTCTCAGTTCTTAGCTTGATTCTTCCATATGTAGTTTATTTATCGGCTTACGTTTGCGAATTTCATAAATTTCGCTTTGATTTCTAGGGGTTTTTGACTGCTGATTTCGTTTTGATTCCTAGGGTTTTTTTATTACTAAAATAAGGTATGTTCTCTCTCTTTTTGTTTTGACATTGTTTTGCTTCTGTTTTGATAGTGTTCGCAAATTCCACTTTTAGAATAAGCAGAAGCAATACATTGCAACGATAGGTTCAGTTTTTTGAAAAGGACAAATTCCCAATTCTCCAAGTATGTTCCCAAAATACTGTTTTGGTAGTATCTTGGCATTAGGGCAATCCATATAAACAACTCTATATCAGTTTTGTTTCTGATTCTATTTCTGAGACAAAATTTCTATATATTTGAGTTTATAAGGCCCGAATTTAATTGAAACAGAAACATTAAGGCCTTAAAATTTGAGTTTAGTTTATTTTATAATAAGACCTTAATTCTATATAATAGTAAGCCAAAATATTTGAACTTATTTTTATCTTATAAGCTCAAATAACAGTAAGCCAAAATAATACCTTAATTCTATATATTTCTGTTTTTTATTTTCTGTTTCTGTTTCGTGCCTTAATGTTAATTATGTGTGAAATTCACTATAAAAACTTAAAATTGTATATCGATGAATTACATTAGTGCCTTAAAATATATAGTGTTGTTTTATAAGTCACACAATATGGTTTGTTTATTTGGTAGTGCCTTATACGTTAGAGACATAATTTCTGTTTCTGTTTCTGTTTTTGTTCTAAATCAGTTCAAGTACCGATCTATTCTAACTTTTGATTTTTGAACCTTACCGGTTCTAAATGAGTTGATCAAAAGTATTTTGATTTTTAAGTGAGTATACTACACTATTATCAAAATTGGTAAAAGTTTACTAAATCAAAATTGATTGTGTTTTGTGTTCTTAGATTTGAAAACAAACTCTTATTGACTCGAACCAAAGAAACTTACAGATTTTGAACAGGTAATTGAATAACTTTTTTTTTCTTTATGTTTCACTTAATAAGTCTTATTCTTCTTCTTCTTCTTCTCCGTTTTCTTCTTTTATTTTTCAAATTAAAGCTATTGTTTGCACATTTCGGATTTGATCAGCAAAAATCCAATCAGCTAAGCACATCAGCTCCCATTTCTTCAGGTTTGTTTTGATAATGCTTTGTTTTGTTTTGATAGTGTTTCCTGGTCTTGGTTTTGAAAAATTGGGTGATTAGTGCAATTAGTTTCAGTCAGTGAGTAACTTATTGTTAGTGAGTAATTTAGATTATTTGGGCTTACTATTAGTTAGAAATTCTTCAATTCAGTTCCTGATTTAATGATCCCATTTTTCATTGTTTTTTTTTTCCCGAAAAGTTTGCGAATTAATTATTTTTTAATTGTCTGTTTTTGTTCTTAATTGGGAACAGTTCCAGACTTCCATTGCCGTTGCACATCAATAGGTATTGAAGGAATTTTTTTTCTTTTCCCATTTTTCTGTTTCTCAATTTCTGTTTCTGTTCCAATTTTTCTGTTCTCAGTTTTCTGTTACTAAATTTCTGTTTTGTTCCAGTTTTTCTGTTCCCAATTTTCTATTTCTAAATTTCTGTTTTTGTTCCCATTTTTATATACATCCTAATTTTATTCCCACTACAACAGAATGAATTATTGTTTCTATTTCTATATGTGTTTCTGTTTCTCTTTTTGTTCCAATTTTTTGTTTCTAAATTTATGTTTATGTTCCAATTTTTCTGTACATTCCAATTTGCTGAAATCTATATTACAGAAAAAATGGGAATAGAAAAACTGACTATATTATAGTTTTAGGGAGCAAAAGTTGATCATGATTATGAAAAACTTGGACCAAAAATACTAAAGAAACAAATACAATCGCTTACTTATTTTACTAAAACTAAAGAACTATTTTCAATTTAGTTGTTTAAGTAAAAAATCAGTTATAAGGAATTGAAGAACCATTTTTAGTGATCAATGCTACAAATGACACAGATATGTGGTCAGTGCTTTTACTAATGATGTACCATATGACTGTAATCATGATAACATCCCCTCTGATTTTGGCATAAATTTATATTTTTATGTTATTTATAATTGTTTTTTATATTTTAAATATGCCTTTACTAATTTGTTGTTTGTATCTTCAACTTTCAGGCAAAATGATACGACCTCTTATTATATTAAAAACAAGTCCTCGATCAGGATTACGTTCCGAAATAAAATTATTTTATGATAAGCTTTTTAGACAAAGAGGACCCGTAAGAGAATATGGAATTGATAAAAAATTTAGTGTAAGACAATTGCAGCATCATAGATATAAAATTAATGAGAAACAAATAATTCAAAAAATTGTGGATAGATTGCCATCAAGTTGGGATGTTGCAAAACAAACGATATTCGAGAATCATTGGCCCATTACTATAGTAGAGTTTATACTTCTTTTAGAAGAGGCTGAGCGTAATGTACATCCATAGTCAATAATTCGAAAAAGGGAAAATGGGTAAAAAAATGAGTGTTGGGGATCACATTCGTAAAAAAAATAAAAATTATACAAGGATTTAATTCATCAAAGGTTTGAACCCAATATTGCGGTGTTGGTGTATGCAATAGTAAAAACACTGTCATCTAATTGGCCTAAAGTTAGAATGTATAAAGAGATAAAAAACGATTTTGCAAACCTGAAAGACTTAGGATCGATGTTAGAAGAATTCGAAAATGACTTGATATGCTTAAAGGCGTTGGAAGAAGTGGAGGCTCAACTACAACTTTGCAACGAGAAGAGTGAAACTGTGCCCTAAAATGTTGGTTTGAGGTATATTTTTTTTTTAATATTATTTTATATATATATATATATATTGTGTGTGTGTGTGTGTGTGTGTATGTGTGTGTATCTATCTACCTATCTATCTATCTATCTATCTATCTATCTATCTATCTATCTACCTCTCTCTCTCTCTCTCTCTCTCTCTATATATATATATATATATATATTAATTTTTTATAGAATTAATGTAATTTTTTTTTAATAGATTAATGATGTGAAGTGTGCTCTATTTGGCTGTTGAAGATATTATAGCCTTAAATATTTTCTATTGTTTTTTTTTTTTTTTTATCATGTTGTCACTTGAATTTTTTACCATTTTAATGTATTGTCAGATTAATTTTTCGATATGCTTTGGAATATATTTCTTTAGTGTTTTCTCAATCTTTCGTTAATTCTATGTACCTAGATATTTCTGAATTCATGTTATAAAGAAATCACTTCAGCTTTGTTGCTGCATCAAAATCCAACTGACCGTCCAGATTTAATTGCCCATGTGTTTGAGTTGAAAAAAATGCACTGATGAAAGAGATTGAAAAGACGCAAATATGCGAGAAAAAAAGTTGGCCATGTTTATACAATTGAGTACCAAAAAAGAGGGTTGTCGCATATGTATTTATTAATATATCTTGACGGTTATGTGAACATGTGGATCGAATAGTTTGTGTTGAATTTCCCAATCTAATTGAAGAGCCAGAACTTTTTGAAACTATTAGAAAATGTATGGTGCGTGGACCATGTGGTAGTCGAAATTTACAAGCATCTTGCATGGATAATGGTAGATGTACTAAGAGATACCCAAAAGATTTTGTAGACAATACAACCATGGATGAAAAATGAAATCCTATTTATCATCCTTGCATTAATGGAAATGAATATATAGTAAGAGGGAAAGAGGTTGATAATAGAGATGTTGTCTCTTACATTCCATACCTTTCGAAGATGTTCAATTGTCATATTAATATTGAAGTTTGTGCTGGACCTAGATGTGTTTAATATATTAACAAATATATCCATAAATGAGGGGATAGAACAACATGGACTTTGGGAGGAGCATATGAGATCAAACAATATCTTGATGCGAGGTACATTGGACCGTCTAAAGCTGTATGGCGATTGTTTAGTTTTTCGATGCATGAAGAGATTCCAATAGTTGTTTGATTGGTGCTCCATTTACCTGGAATGCACCATGTTGTCTTTAATCCTAATGAATCAATGGAGGCAATTGTTTCTCGGGCTCAATCACAACGTTCAACCTTGACAGCATTCTTTGAATATTGCGATGCATATGAAGATGCACGTGTTTATATTTATCAAGAGTTTCTTCAGCATTTTGTTTTGAATAAAGCTAAAAAAGTATGGACACGACGACTAAGAGGATTTGCTATTGGTAGAATGTATTTTGCATTACCCAATTCAGATGAACAATTTTATCTTTGTCTATTATTGATTGTAGTCAAAGGACCTCGATCATTTGAAGACCTACGTACATTCAACCACTTTGAACATTTGACTCTCAAAGTTGCATGTGTAGTAAGGGGAATTTTAGAAGATGATGGTGAATAGATACAATACCTTCAAGAGGTATCAATTATGTGTACTGGATATTAGTTGAGGAGTTTATTTTGTGTTATTCTCACACAATATTCTCCAACAATTCCATGTGAATTATGGCATCAATTTTCAAAAGATATATGTGATGATCTTGCTCACAAAATTCGTAACATGTTTGTGATTTCCAACCAAAGAACAAGTAAAAGACTATGGGTTGTATCTTTTGAATCAACTTCTTTAAGAATCTGGTGGGAGTTTAACTGATTTTCCATCGATGCCACAACCATTGGCAGATTGGAATATGATAGTTGGCAATAGAGTGATATGGGAACATCGGCAAATACAAAGTGAAGCACAACAACTAAATGTACAACTTAACATTGATCTTCTTAATGTTGGTCAAGGTATTGCTTACGAAGAAATTACTTCTTCAGTATTTGGTAATCAGGGTAAAATGTTCTTTCTTAATGGTGGTGCTGGTACAAGGAAGACGTTTTTGTATAATACAATCACAACAAAATATCGCAGCTTTGGTTATATTGTCATTATTGTAGCATCATCTAGTATTGCATCATTGTTACTTGAAGAAGGTTGAACTGCACATTCCACATTTTGTATTCTGTTGGATATACTCGATAATTCATTTTGTGAAATTAGTAAACAATCATTGCATGCAGAGTTATTCCGTGAAGCAAAATTAATTATTTGGGATGAAGTTCCTATGCAACATAAGTATTGTCTTAACTGAATAATGAAGATAATATTTCTTCCTTGTCGAGCACTTTCCTGATATTTTTCTATATCGCTTAGATGATGTATGCTGGCTTTCATCTTTCATCTCTAGAAACTGGCATAACTTTATCTATCATTGGTCTCTTCTTTCAACTGAAGGCTCCATCAAGGAGGTAAGACAATAGTGTATGAAATTTCTCCTAAAATCGACTCTTAACATTAGATTCTTGGATTAATTCGAAGACATGACGAATTCCTGGCCCACGGATTGCTCTTGAAGTTTGGCTTGAAGATTTAGTGATCGAGGTTTGGTACATGTTTCGTCCCCTGATGCCTTCTAATTGTTGATCGAACGACGGTACTGGGCTTTCGCCCTTTATTCAAACTTGCCTTAAGGTTTATGATCCAAATATCTTATCTCTTATTTTCTCTTTTTCTTTATTTTATTTGTACTTATTTGTCAATTTCTTACTTCTAGCATCCTTTAATTGGGATCAAAGATTTGATTTTTGACCCTTGTCTTTTGGTTTAACAGGTGCACTAGATTTTATCAAGTCAAATTCATGCTTAATGATAGAAATGAAGAGAATGTGTCCCAACCCATGGCTAGTGTTGGCCCACATATATACTCAAGAGGGGCTCAAACATAACATGCGCTAAATCGATATGTTGACCCTATAAAATTGCATTCATCAAATAAAGATCAAAATTGGTAACCGTAGAATGGCTACCTCCCCTAGGAACAATGGAGTAGGTGATTATAGAATGGAGAATACAATTCTCAAGGCTTAATGTCCGCACCTTACTCCCAACCAAATTAAAGTTCTTACAGACTTCACTTATATTAAAATTACCGATAAGCCAAAGAGTATTATTATACAGAAAAATATCCCTTTTTTTTATTTTCAAAATATGCACAAACTCATCCATCTCTAAATTGATATGCACCCCCATTAAGATTCCATTTTATTATCACCAAAAGTCAAATTGTGATAGAACATTTTTACCCAATGAGACATCAATGGGTCATTTTGGGAAAGAAGATTTTTTGAACCCAATCTCTTAAAAATGTCCTCAATATTGATATGATTTTTCTTCAAGTTTTGAAAAATCCATGGGTTTAGAACATACGACTTTTCTATTCATTGTTTAATTATTATATTTTTCTTCCTCTTCTTTGGACAAAAAATATACGGTGTTACTCTGGTTTTCGGGGGCATGGCTTATTTACTCTTTGCTTAACACTCAATTTTCTTTTCAAGAAAAAGCTCATTAAGAAGTCTTTAAACCCAAATAAATAATAACCCTAGATGGAAGAACCAACCAAAAACCTAAGAGAGAGAGAGAGAAAGGGATAGAGAATGGATCTTACTTGTTGGAGAATCACCCAGAATGTGTTGAAATTGCTAGATCTGTACACAAAATCCTTTAATCCAGCACAAATATGAAGAGCCCTAAGTGTTTTTGGATGAAAACTCTTTAGATCAAGAGTGGTTTTTAGCGATAGAGAGGGAAATTTTGGAATGGGGTGGAAAAAATAGGACTCAAGGGTTTAAAACCCGTCATGGTAAATTGACCGACTACTATAAGTCAATTAACCTACCAGTCCAGAGACATAGAAGAATGAGCTCAGCCATTGTCGGTTGACTAATAGTCCTAGTCGGTTGACCGACCACTCTGGTGGCTTGCACAACTATCCTGTCTTCCACTATCGGTTAACCGACAATTTTGGTCGGTTGACCGACTGGTCTTGTCTTTTCGTCTTCTTTTCTATGTAAACCTCATTTATTTCTCATTTTGATCCACATAAATAATTAGTACAAAAATCCTTTTATAATACTTAAATATTTACTTAATAAATTATTTTTTTATTATTAATTTTCATATATACACATAAACAAATAAATTGATTACAAAAGTGTGAAGGATCGGGCTCCTTAACAAAATTAACATATTTAAATTTAAAAAATTTTGATATACCTGGTTCATCCTTGGTAGCAGTTAGTGTGTATACGTTTGATTGATTTTCTATTTTGAACTTGTCATCTTTTGAATTAATTAATTTTTCTTTTGACTGATTCATCTTTATAATTTCTTCCTTATATGAGGAAGCTTTCTCCTAAATTATTTCAGTAGCAATCTCCTTGCCTTTATAAGATGCTGGATTGTTTTTTCTTGTTACGATTAGCCACAAATTTATGTGTCATATTTTTCTGGTATTGATTCTATGTCATTCTTTTAGAATAATCACCAATTGATCTCTTGTCCTGAACTTGCAGCTTTTTGAAATTCTTGTTAACCCTTTGCATATCATTTTGATTCATTCTCTTTGATTCAGTGAATCTAGAATTCCTCCTCGGCATATAATGTCCATATTTTGTTCTTGTTTGAGCAAATCCACCACTCATACATGCATGAAAATTTTCTTTTCTAGGTATCCAGTTATTTTTGGATCCAATTGGGTAACCATGCAATAGGTAACACCATTTCTCAATATGACCAAATTTTCCACAATAATAAAATTTAAAATTATTTGCTTACTTTTTAGAATAATCAACTTTTCGTATAGGAGCACGATATTGATATTGATATTGAGGAACTATTTTAGGGACTACTAGTTTTTCAAGATCTTTAATTTTTTCAATACTCTTGAATTTATCCATCGCCTCATTAAGCTCATTTGTGTCTTTGCAAGTGGCCATTCCAACAAACTAACATTCACCTAAAGACTAAAATTCTTTTTATGCATAAATTGAAGATCATTTTTCCAAGTTCGACAATCATTTTTAACAGAATAAATTTTTAAAATAGCTCTATCAAGTTCAAATCTTGCATTATCCAATTCAATATTTAAAGATTCATTTAAAGTTTCAATATTTTTCGTTTTAAAATCGCTATTTTGAAAATCCGAAACATTGATTTTCAAAATCGCATTTTTCTTTCCAAGAGAGTCAATTGTTTCAAGTAGCTTACCAATTTCAGATAGAGCATTTAAAAATCTAGCCGTTTCAAAATATTTGTAGAAAGTTCTTCATTTAAGAGATTAGTGGTACTGAACTTTTCATTTTTAAGAATTGCAATTTTTTGCCCAAGTTTAATTTTTCTTCGCCAAAAATATAAGTGAGAGCAATTAATGTTTCAATAACTTAATCAACAACCTCATTATCACTATCTTTATCATTATCACTAACAAATCCTTGATTATCAAAACAAGCAACAGATTCACTTACAACATCAAGTCAAGCAGAAGACTCACATACAAAATTATTCTCAGTGCACTCTATTTGATCGTGTTTATCATGGATGTTAAGCCTAATAGAGCTAAAACCAACTCTGGTACCAATTATTGACCCAAAGATATACCAAAGAGGGAGTGAATTGGGTATTTATAAAAATTTAAGTAATAAATTCAAATTCAAAATATCAATTTTCTTTATTGATTATTATCTTATTACGCAACGGAAATATATTTAGCTAAGTGCACATCCAATCAACTGAAAAAAATAACTAGTGCAACACACAAAAATTTATCCAGGTTTGGCAAGTTAGTCTTACCTACGTCCAATCTCCCGAGCTCCACATAGATTCACAATCAACTAAACTCTGATTCTTTTCTCAGGTAAAAACCAAACCCTTAGAACTCTGATTCTTTTCAGATGCCTAGAATCAACCTTTACAATCCTGATTGTTTTTACAGGATTTAAATCAACCTATCACTCTCTCACGCTATTACGCTTATCATTTTCCTAGGCTTAGGAAGTACATTTACATTCACTCTGATTCTATTACAGGAAGAATTAAAACCTGATATTTTCAAAGGAAAAAGACTAACCTAATATTTTTGTAGGCTAAAGATCAAACCTTAATCCTTTTTTAGGCTAAAGATTAAACCATAATATTTTCACAGGCTAAAGATTAAAACCTAGATACCCTGATTAGACACTGACCCAAACGTGTCTAATTCACTCAAACTCGTAAATACAAAAGATTTTTAAATTTCTTCTTACAAAGAGTTTCTACCACCTTAATACAATTATACTCAATTAATATCCCAAAACCACTAAGTGATAGATTCAATGTGAGGCACAAATGTGATTTAAATAATTTAACACACAAATAGCATATACTCGGATTTCTTAAAATAAAAATCGTTTTAAAAGATTTTCACAAAATTAAATTTGAAAATGATTTTTCTCAAATAACTTATCCAAACAATTAATCAAAATAATCTAAGAAAGTAAAATCAATAGCTTGGAAAGATCTTACCGGGAATCGTCGAAAATGATTATGATAGCACAATAGAGAACACAAACTGGTGACCTAAAAATACTTAGCGGTTAGATCAAGAACTCTTAATAATCTCACATATGAATTTCAGTGAAAGAATCTCTCGTAGAATAGAAAAATCTAAATGTTATTGTTAGAATTTTCTTAATCCCGCATGTCTATATTAATAGACTTAGAACTAGGTCTATAATCCTACATGTCTACATTAATAGACCTAGAACTAGGCCTATAACGACTAGTTTTTAAATGTCATGTCATTAAATTACACCCCAAGACCCATATATATCATATATATTCAAAATAAGAATGTTTTATTAAAAGATACTTTTGGAAAAGATCAATTTGTTTCTTTAAACTTTTTCAAATCGAAATCGTTAAGAATAAGAAGTATTTTATCACTTTAAATAAAAGACTAATTAAATAAATGGAACAAATAAATAAGAATCACATAATATATGATATATTTTGAAAATACACTTAATTGGCTCAAAATGTTCCCTTGAAATCATTAAAACTGAGGTAATTTAAACAAGAAACAAAACAGTTAAAAAATTGATTGCAACCTTCAGTTGATTGGACAAAACTACCGGTTGACCGACGTCGTACAACACATAGCTTCCATCAAAATATTAGTTTTATCGCTTTAACACCGGTTTTTGCGCTACACTTTTGTCTTCAAATATTTTTAGGAAACTCTAGTGAGATCTCTCTAATTACTCTATGTGCTCAATATTCTATGATTTATGGGGTGTGTGTGTGTGTGTGTATATATATATATATATGTCTGTGCTCGTAGTAATTATTTAAAGAAAAATCGTTTTCTATTTTGAATATCTTGTGAAATGATTTTTGTCTAATATTCTAATTTACTTAATCTTTATGCTTTAATTGATAATAATCGGATTTTTATTAATGTGTAATTCTATCATATAGGATATTAGGACATTAATTCAACATATCTAGAATTGCAGTGGTAAAAGCTCCTGTGAGAATTTTTTTTTTTTTTTTTTGGTGAGTGTACGAGGATTAGACATATTGGGTCAGTGTCTAATCAGGGTTAGTCTTTGGCCTATCAAAAAGGTAGGTTTGATTCTTAACCTGTAAAAGAATTAGATTAATCTTTATCCTAGTAAAAAGATAGAAAAGCAGCTTGCAAAAGAATTTGTAATGCGCTCCGTTTTAACAAAAAGTCAAAAGAATATAAAATAATAAAGTGTAATGGAGAAGGGATTTTTTAAAGAGCTGATTTTCTCAAAAAATACTGAGAACATTTAAGAGTAATGAGCCTCCACCTAGCACTAAATTTAAATGGTGTCCTAAGTCACCGAATTTTTAGAAAATAATTTTAAAGGCCTAAGTAAAATCGATTTAAAAAACACGGTCAAACCAAATATTCATTTGAAATAGTTTGGGGGTCTGTTTTGTAATACCCAAAAAAATTATATTTTTGAAAATATTATTTTATAAGTTTAATATTTTTGTATTGATTTGTATACTAAGAAAATTTATAATAAATCTTTGATAATTTTAGGGAGTTAAGTGTAATTGTTGGATTTAATATGAATTACTTTATAATTGTAGGATGTTGGATGTAATTTTTACATATTCTTAGTAGTTAAGTAAGGTGTTTGTGGTGTGAACTTAAGAGAAAAAAAGGAGGGATAACCGTGGCCACAAACTCTCTCATATAAATCTATATATGCCACGTGTAATTTGATGGAAAGAATAATAATATAATAATAGTGCTAAGTAAGTGATCAAAATAAACCAACTTAATATATATATATATGGATCGGTGGGGATTAAAAAAGAAAAAGGGATGAGAAACACACACACACATATATATAAGGGGATGGTATTATATATTTCGAATATTCTGGTTTAGATTTCGGCTTTGGATTTCAGGAAAATTTTTGAACTCTTTTAATATATATTTAATTTTTCTATTGTGAGATATACTTTGTTATTGTTGTCGAATTATAATTGTTAACTTCCATGAAATAATTGTGATTATGTGAAAATTATCCTTATGTGTTTATTTGTGATTTGATTAAATACATGTATTAGAGGGGTTGAAATTTTACTGAGCGTAGGCTCACAACCTCAGAGTTTTGATTGTAGGGCTGGTGAGGGTGAAATGGTGATGGGAATTTTAGTTGCATTTCTATTTAAAATTTTAATAGTTGTATTTATTATTTACCGTTGTAAAATCGATTCAATAAATTGATAAATTATAAATTCGATAATTATAATTATCGCCGCCGCATTATAAAAATTACTAGATTTTATAGAGTGAAAATTTGGTTAATCGGTTTTAGTATTAATTCTCCGAGGGGAAAAATCGCGTGACGGCTCTGGAAAACCAGGTCGTAACATGTTTGCTTGAGGAAGGTGTTAGGAACCCCAAGACTCCCGTTCAAAAATGGTACCTTATGTCCAATTAGTTTAAGTCCGAATATTTTTTTTTTTTCATTCTTATAAACTCTCTTTCGTACTTTCCAAAATATAGTAGAACAAGTTTTTGGTATTTTTTGGAATGTACTCCCGGTATGAACTCTTATCAAATATTAAGGGATTTGACAATGATGATTCCCAGGGGAGAGAGTTTTATATATGTTTCCAATGAGCTTCTTTAATTTAAGTGGGTAAATCAATCTAAGTGAATTACAAACATATGAAAGTATGAATGCAAATGCAAAACATGAATATACATTTATTTATGCAAGAACAATGCTTATTTTCTAATTAAATAACATGAGCTAACAAAATAACATTTTTCGTAGTTTTCAAGATTTTTTTTTTAATGCAAATAGTGTAGTTTAAGCATGCTGATGCAAGTAATATGAATATTGGAATAAACTATAACCCTAAAGAAATTAAAATAACTATATGAGGAATAGATCTAATGATCAGAACCAACAAGGAACATCAAAGAATGTAGTGCTTGTTCTAGTTGGGCCTATTACTATGGTAAGATCCAAGAAGTTCAAAGAAGTACTCAATGGACAAATTCAAGATATTTGGGCTGAGTTTAAAATGGTGAAGCCTAAATTAGACTCAAATGACGATCAATCCCTAGTCCATCTCATCAAGGCCACTGAATGGGCTTTAGGCTTGAACTTGAATGGGCCTAAGCATGAAAGCCACGAAATTTTTAACTTATTTATTTTATTTATTAGTCTTTTAATTTTAAGTTAGGCTATTTATTTGATAATTTATAAGGCTTGATTGCCAATTTGTCTTTTCCTTTTTAGACTAGGAGTGTAAGGTAAGATAAGGAAGCTTCCTTATTCTTTCTCTAGTCTTGCAGTATGAGACACTAGGGTTTTATGTATTTTTTAATATGGCTAATATCACATACATGAATGTCGTATGTGAGAATATATATGAAAAGTGCAAGTGGTGTACGTGTCCTACCCATGCAATTACTAAGTGGTAAAAAAGTGGTTTGATGGCATGAATTATGCGGTCTAAAATAACATATATGATGTAGTACAATATGGTAAGTTTAGTTGGTGAAAAGTGTCCTATATCTATATTCTAGTGGTGCAAAAGGTAATAGGCAAGATGGTATGAAATATTATTTACTACTTGGATGCAATGGAATGCCTACTTTCTTAATTTGCCTAATTAAGTCAAAGAAGACCCGATTTGATGATTCCCTCAATCCCTATGTAGATGAGAATCAAGGAAAAGTCATGGAAACACGTCTTGTCGGAATTAACTTCTCCAAGACTTAAGTGAGGTTCAACGAAGAGATTAATCGAGAGAAGAGATTTCATAAACAAACCATATAATTCCACTAAATTTAGGGAACAAAATTGGCAGTATAGAAATCTTTTCTTCAATTTATCGAATCGTTGAATTTTCCCTAAGACTTGTAAGAATTAACTCTAACGAAACAAACTTATTATAAGAACAACATGAATAAAAAGATGATAAAAGAAAAAAAATAAAATAAAAAGTTCCTCAGCTAATGCTATTTTATATATATATTGTGTGTGTATGTGTGTGTGTGTGTTTTGTTTTGGGATTTTGATGTAACAACAACATAAATAAATATACGATAAAAAATAAGTAAATTCAGAAAAAAAAAAAAAAAAAAAAAAAAAAAAAAAAAAAAAAAAAAATCCTTATCTAACACTCGAAGGCTAAGATTGAGAAGGAAAAACCAAATCCCAGTGTTTTCATCGAATCATTGGATGATTTAGCAAAATTAAACTTGCAGGAATTTAAATTGTGATAACGAAAGAAAATAAAGAAATGAATAAGAAAAGAAACATACATGTCCTAGTAAAAAATCCCTAGCACGAATATTTCCTCACTTAAAAGCGACTTTTCGAATGGGTTTTCCCAGAGAATTGCCCCCTAGGAAGATTTCTCTATGAATTTCTATCCTAGAAAAAAATCCCCAACACAAGGGTTTTTCCTCTCTCAAAGACGGCTCCTAAAATGAGTTTTCTCTGAAAATCGTTCTCTATGAGGATTTTTCTTTGAATTTCTATGTGTTTGAACTCTGAGAATGAGGGTTTTACTTATAGAAAAAGATGGGGAATACAAAAAACACCAAAAATCCATAAAAATCCTAGTTAGCTGCCCAACCCTACTCCAAGTTTAACGAGGAAAAGGAAGACAACCAAAAAAGGAAACACGGTGGTAGGCAAGGGGCGCGCATTGCATGTGCCCCATTCTTGGGCAGCAAACTGCTGCATAGCAGCTTGCCTTTTTTTTTTTTTTAGGGGGACCCACCATTTCTCTCTCTCTCTTTTTCTTCTTTCTCTCTCTCTCTCTCTCTCTCTCTCTCTCACACACACACACACACACACACATGTTCTCTCTTTCCCCCCTCTCTGTCTCTCTCTCTCTCTCTCTCTTATCTTCTTTCTCTTACGACATCTCTTTCATCTCTCTCTCTTTTCTCTTTTTCCTATTTCTCTATTATTATTGTTTCTTTTCCTTTCTTCATTTTGATCTTAGTTTTGCCTTTTTTTTCTTTCTTTAATATTTTTTTACTTTCTTTTTTTTTTCCTACTCATTTTTTTTTTCAATCTTTTCAAAATCAAAATAAAATTGAAATTGTAAAGCCATATGTATGTGTGTGTGTGTGTGTAGTAAATTACAAAAAATAAATTAAATTTTTGTGAGATTGATGATCAAAATATCGTCCTGTTCCTGGTAAAAAGAAAATTGTAAAGATTTGATTTTGAATCTGGGAAATGAATTAGGTTAGTCTTGTACCTTTGAAAAGAATTGTAAGGCTTTGGTTCCTACCTAGGAAAGGGAATATGGTCAGTTGATTGCAAAATCCCTGTGAGAGCTTAGATGACTGGACGTGTGCAATGGTAGCTTGCTGAACCAAAATAAATCAATGTGTTCAATTTCTCTATCATTGCTTGTTTAGTTGTGCATTTAGATAAATACGTTTATGCTATAACTGAAGATAACAATCGGTTAGGGATATTGGTGGCTTGTTTAATTGGTATATTTTGTTTAAATTTTTTAACTTCCCAACTCACTGCCCTCTTGGGTAGATCTATGGGTCAACAAAAATAAATAATTTACTAATGTACGGCACAATGTTAGTAAAATAGTCTTTCACAAGTAAAACATGTGTTTCTTTAATTGCAACATTTTTAGGGGCTTCACATGTGGTTCATGTAGGCTTAGCCTCATACATAAGTTGGACAACTATGTTATAACTTGGCATTTTCCCTATTTTTACTTCTTTTTTTTTTGAAATTTTATTTTTATACCAGCAATAATTTCATAATAATTCTTAAGTCTTAATCTATTATTAAAAAATTTAAACATAAAAATAAAAATAGACATAACAATTAGACAAAATATTATTTATTATAACTGATAATATTAGTATTTAAAATATCATTTTTTGCAAACTGTGAATTTATTCAGATAACTATTTCAGAAACACTTTGGATGATTTATAGTGATACCCAGTGATTTGAGAAATTATAGTAAACAAATCTTCAATATAATGGTCAAAAATAAGAATTTCATCATATTTCAACATCATTGAGGTACAACTCATCAATTTAAGAATTTATTATTAAATAATTAGAATTTTCTTCGATAAAAATCAAATCTAAGTTATGTGTAGGGTAATAAATATTTGTTACTCATTGCTAGCATCCTAAGATAAACCATAGAATGAAACAACTATGATTAAGTTACATATAAAATTAACTATGATTAAGTTACATATAAAATTTATTACACCATCTGTTCTTAAAAATTATTATGATTTTTCATCATCACTATAAACATCATTTTTTTAAATAAACATGAATTCTATACATCAATTATGACCAACTGTGATTGCTATATTAGTATATTAAAAAAAAATACAAAACAAGTAATATTAGGTATCTATTTTCAGCATTACTAAATGATAACCGTGCTAAGAATACTTGTTTGCCAGAACTTCGATTTTATATGTAACTTCGAGCCTTCTTCCAGATGCTTTTCCTTTATAATAATTGTCTTCCCTATAGTTTTCATTCAAAATAGAGGAGATAGTTGCAACAAACAAAAGATAAACATAAATATATGCCAATATATGCCAACACACAATACCAACAAAAATTTTAGAAAGAAAGGAAACAATAAATGAAGTAGATAAAGAAATGGGTTGCATGAGCACCTACGAAGTCAGCGAGCTCAGTATGAAACTGAAGTATAAAACTTTAATTTTTTCTTGTGTTAAAAATGAAGAGAGTAAGGATTTACAACCAAATAGACGTGTTTGGGAGCCAAAACCATTGAAGAGCGAATAAAGGAATGTATGAAACATGAGGTTGAACCTTTTGACATTGCATGTTGGATTTAAAATACAACTAAATGAAGATTAATTTAGAAACTAAAGAACTTACATAGTGATGACCTAGATACATCTCTTGAAGATATAAAACAGAAAATCAATTTAGCAATGATATTATTAAAGTTAATTATTGAAGCCAAAACATCCCAAATTAGAAATTCGTCGTAGTAAAAAATATCAATCGCTTAATGTACAATAATCAAAGTGAGCATACCCTTTTCAGGGGTTATGACGCCCTTGGTGTTAGAAACGTCAGTATGAATTTTATAAAATGGAGCCTTCGAGATGAATCTGGCACTTTTCTGAGTCGAAGCAATAGCTTACTTGATAATGGTGCATGTATATGGTGCATCAGATGAACCTGCAATAATAAAGGCAATAGCAAATAAATCCACAAAACATTGTCAAAATTACTCTTGAAATCACAATCTAGACAAGTAATTTTAGACGTGAGCCAAGAGAAATCCAAAAAATAGAGGTTTAGGTCACCCAACATGTAATGGAAATTGTACATAGATACGCATCTAACATATTAAAAAAATTCAACTGGAGGAAAAAATTGAAACCTCAAACAGGATTAGTTAAATTAGCATATTTTATGTTAGGTTAATTGGTTTACCTCTTGTTATTCTGTAACTTTTCACTCGGATATCTCAAAACAAAGAAATCAAATAAAAATACCTAAACAAAAAATCAAATAAAAATCCTTAAAAACAAATACATTCAATAATGAGGCAAGGTCTCGAAAACGAATCAAATCCCTACAATCACAAAATCAAATCAAAATTCCTACAATCACGCAATCAAATCAAAATACCTAATACCTGATCAAATCAAACAAATTAAATCAGATCCCTAAATGAAATAAAAACAAAAACCCTAAAATAAAAATAATTGTTGCGATTAAATAGTCATAAATGATGAACAAAAGCAACACATGCAATTAACTTTACCTCTCCACAGCGGCAGGGCAAATTCTAGGCATAAACATTGAAGTCTGAGTCTTATGCTATGATTTTTCTAAAATTTGAGTCAAATATACTAAATATTAGACATACAAAAAAAAAAGGCCTAGAAGTGAACAAAAAGGCGTGGAACATAGTTAAACCACACAAACATTATAGTAAAAAAAGAATAATAGTGAAGCAAAGGAGGCTATAGTAGGATTGGTAAATTAGGCTGGGAGATTTGTTTATAGAGTATTCAGGTTAGAGGATCATTGTTTTAGGCTATTGGAATTAGAGATTAAAGATATTAAATATTATTTAATTTGGACCGTTTGATCTAAAATCGATCCAATGGTTAAAAATCTATATAATAAATTAGGACGGAGATAAAGAGAACCATCAAATCGGAGACAAATCTCTAGATATTTTTAGACCATCGGATGAAGATGAAAATTTGTTTGAGAGACATTAGGGTTTCAGTCGCCACATCTCTCATTGACCCTATCATTAGACATTCTCACACCCATTGTTCATCCGGCACTCCCATCTCTCTTTCTCTCTCTCTCTTCCTCTCTACTTCTCTCTCCCTGTCTCTATCTCTCTCACAATCTTTCTCTTCCATCCATCGCCAATGCCATCGCCACCGCAACCAACAGTGTTGTGGCCACCAAACGTGCTCTCTGACCTTCGCTCCGCCTCCCGCCATCGAGCTCTTGACGACCACTAGTCGCTGCCGTTAGATCATGCCCGAAGCTCTATCTCTCTCATTCTACAAATCATCTCATTCTTTCTCTCGTGCTATCTCCACCATAGAGGTATTATCACTGTGCCATCACTATCACAGCGCCATTGATATCAATATGTTATGCTATCGCGATTTCCTCACTCCCAGGTAATCAAGTTGCATCACTCTTTAACCATCACTCTCTCTCTCTGTCCATTTCTCGATTTCAATTTTCTAGGTCTGGAAAGATCAACGTCTGATTTGGCTAGATCTGGATTTGATTTGGTCCTCATTGGCCAAATCTGACTAAAATCGCTTATCTCCTTGTTGAATCTCACACCACCACCATACACGTAGTGGCTGTGATGTTAGTCTGATTTGGTTTCAGGCTGAAGATTTCTACAACTCTATTCCCCGTGTTTTCATTTAACTGATTAGAGTTATAGAATGCTCCCTTACTGTTTCTAGACATTGTGTTTTTTAAAACATTTCACAAATATTTTTAGCCACAGTTTTAGCCACGAAGCCACCATGAATTGCCACCAATACACCCCATTGGATCGAATTAACACTACCCTTCATTGAATCGATCAACCAATACAATGTGAGCTTTTTAAAGTTAGAGATACATTTTTTTTTGTTTCCAGAAATGATTAAAATGGTTATTATTTTTATCTACCTAAACCATTGTTAATCTATATCAAGGTTGATTTTATGAACCTTGTTGGTTTGGGAGTTTGAAGTGGGCGGAGGAGTTTAGAGAGATCGTCTGTTGGAGTGTTTCAGAGTCACAGGTTTTGTCCGTGACTGGTCTTGAGCTGGCAGTTCAGGGGTCAGATTCAGACGATCGTCATCGTCGGTGGGGGGTTTTGCTTGTATCGCCGGTAGCAATTCGGTGGCTAGATTTCTTCGTCGTTCCGAGTAGATCTCCAGAGTCCCTGTCTCCTGGAACGGTTCCGCTGCTGCTTTTATCTCTAGATTAGAGAGTAAAAGTAGGTGGTTGGTGGCTCTCTGATCTTCTTCATCTATTCGAGCCCTTGTTTTGAGATTTGGAGGTCTGGTCTATGTTTCTCTATTATTTTTCTCTGCTATATCTTGGTCTCTATTTATCCTAAAATTCTAATTGGATTAACTGCTAAAGGTATCCTAGGGTAATGAATTACAGACAAAAGGTTTTGGGGAGAAATGAGAAGGGGATTATCACTATCTTTGTGGATAATCTCCCGGAGAGAGTTAATAGTAATTGGATTAAGAAAGTATTTCAATGGCACGGTAGTGTGTTGGATATGTTCATACCAACCAAGAGAAGAGTTGCCACAAATTCTAGATTTGGATTTATGAGATTTGCAACTCTTCTTGAAGCTCAAAGAGCTATAAGAGTCCTTGACGGATTAGTTACTCTTAGAGCAAAGTTGAAAGTTCGTTTTGCGGCTTTTGGTCCGTCTAACCGCAAGAGTATTGAGAGGAAACATGTGGTAAGGAAGATTTATAATGATCTTCCTTCTCTTGAGAAGTCGTTTGTCCAAGTACTTGATAAGGGTAGAATTATTATCAATACTAATGCAAAAGATTTTATCGATGAGAATATTTTGGTTAATTGTGGAGGTAAATCGTTCAATATTAACATTACAGAAGAACTCGGGGCTACTATCGGAAGCCACCTCAATCATTTGCAAATTATCAAAGGGGTGAATAGTAATATGAGCTTGATTGATTCCATTAAACAACTTTCTTACAAAGAAGTTGTGGAAAATGGGGTAGAAGTTAGTAATGTCGTTGTAGGTGTAGTCTCTAAACCTTGTGAAACTCCAGCCTCTGTTTGTAAGGACCATCTTGAAGATTTTGTGAAGAGGGAGGATGATGTTAATTCAGACCTTGATCAAAGAAAATTGATTGAAGGAGAGGTAAATTCTTCTTCAGTAGCCTCAGTTGAATCGATTTCAGGAACCGTAGTTCGGGAAGTCAAAGATAAAAGTTTGTCAACTCATAGATACCCTGAATCCAGTTTGGATGAAATCAATGAGATATTCTCTGTCCTTGGAGGAATAGTGACTAATAAGCAGTTATTCTTCATCCCCAAAAAGAAAGGGAAAAATAAATCTGTAGCTGTCTGGGTATCTTAAATTTAATCACTTCACTGGGAAGTGGTAAGGCGAGGACATCTTTTGTTGAAGTGGTTGGGTTCTGTTTTTGGCAGTTGGTGATCTAGTAATTTTTTGGCACTTTGCATTCTGGATTGGCATTCGTAGAATTGGGATTTTCTAGTGTTTTCGTGAGAAAAGCGGTTTGAGGATCTTTTAATGGTTAGATTCTTGGAGTTTTGGAGGGAATCAGTTTCAGGTTAGTTGAAGTGGCGCCTTGGTCAATGGGTGATTATATGGAGCTACATCAGAATAATGTGGCAGGGTGTGCAATTTTTAAGGGGTTGTGCCATTGAACATGAAAGGAAGGAGGTGTGCTCATGGGCATTTTGCTGGTGTTGTTCTATCGAGTTTGCTAGGTAGCCTAGAGTATTTGATTTTGGGTGTTATGATTATTAGTGATTAGCTTCTATGGCCATCGTAGTTGTAATGTATTTCTTGTATTCTCTGGGTGTTGTTTTTCGAACTACACGATAAATTGTTATCGTGTAGTATAGCTATGTGTTCTGTATTACGTGTAGTTTGGGTGACTTTTGCCCTTATTAATATATTCCACCGCTTATCGAAAGAAAAAAAAAAAAAAAAAAAAAAAAAAGGTTGATTTTATGAAATTAGGTTCAATTATCACCATCCAATCCAAATTTGGGGTTCATTTTTTGAATTACTGGTAGTTATTTTCTACATTAAGGTGACGATTTATGTATTTGCTTTTGCTTGATTTGATCATGTTCCCCTTCTTTGGATCCATAGTTTCTTAAGATTTTCTTCTTTGTTTTTTGTTACAGTTGTTGAGCCACTCAAGAACACCTTCAACGTTCCACTGAAATTACCATTTAATTTGTTCATCGATTGAATTTTCATTTTCAATTATTGTTCAAGTTTAAATTGAGAGGAGAATCTGATGGCGTTGGGTTTAAGAAACTTCTTCCTCCGATCTCAAAATTCATTATCATAAACCTCAAAAACTTTCATTTCTTACGATTTCAGTTGAATTTCATAGGTACTAAATTCATTCTTTGTTCTTTTTTAAATTCATTATCTGTAATGCATCTCTCTCTTATAATTCTTTCAATGAAGTTTAATTTTTGTTGTTAATGCTCAAAATTAGCGTCATCCAGAATGAGTTTCAGGGTTTTCAACAATCATGTTCTGCAATTGCTAAAGAATAAGCACATCTATTCAAAATTTGGTAAGAGCCATTGTAATTCGTGTTTGGGCCATATTCTATATTTTTTAAGCCATTTTTTGTTCATTCTAATGTTGATATGAGCTTTATATTGTGGTTTTATCTTTCGAGTTTGAATGTGCCTTTTGTAATGGGAACATACTAATGGATTAGCTTGATCTTTGATGAACTTTATTGGTTGACACTTCTCTTTGTTCACATAACAACAACAACAACAACAACAACGATTGAGGATCAGGACTAATTTAATTTTGCGAATATTCAATCTAATATGATTTGATTCTTACTCAGGTTTTTGTTAATCTATACTATTTGTTACTATTTGCTAATTGCTCGAAGAGGTACATGCAATCTTCTATTTCTACATTGCCTGAGTTTCCCTATTTACCTTTTTTTTTTTCAAATATTCTGTTCCAGTATAAGAATGAAATCCATAGGTTTGATCTAGATGCTAAGATATCCATAGGTTCTCATAGTTTATGTGCGTTTACTATTGTATTTTACATGATTTTGTTATTTGATGTGTTCAGAATTAGGAACCATTACCGTTTTCATCATATGAGTAATTTTGTGTCAAGCTGAATCCAATAGTTTCTTTAATTTCCTTTTCTAAATAGAAATGGTTATTTCTATCTTGATGGGGGCTTCTTAATGTGGTTGCGTGGGTGGTGTTTGGCATCAAAGTTAGAAATTCTCATTTTTTTTTTTTATGTTATTTCATTTTAAACCTGAATTCAAATTCTGAATGTCCATTTTCGAACAAGCGAACACTGCCTTAGTTTGGTTTTAATTGTGTTGTTCGAAAGGCATTACTTTTCGTAGTTTGTGTTAATTGGAATGTCAATGCACAACTCTTTGGGGGCCTTTTAGATTGTATTTAGGCACTTGGCAAAAATTGCGTTATTATGTGATAAACTATAATACATTTCGCTTTTTATCTACTCTCTTATTATGCTATTTTTCTACAGGCAGACCAGTGGATGATAAGTGGGAGCATGAATTGTGACATTATTTAAGTTGTGTTTTTTTTAAAAAAAAATAAAAAAAAATAAAGAAAAAAAAAAATTCTCTATTATCTTAGTTTTATTTTTGTAGCATTGGGATGACAAACCTTGAGAGCATGCTCTAATTTCTATTTCTATTTTTGATTGTCATATTATTTTAATAGCTAAATATCTATGTTAATAGATAAATATTGTGTTGTATTTATAATGTACATTTTTTGTTGGTGTTGACATTTAAACGTTAATTATTATTATTATTATTATTATTATTATTATTATTATTATTATTATTGATTTCTTAATAAAATAGGTATATAATGTTATATCAATAGAAGGGATTTTGTTAAAAAAAAAAATATTTGGGTCAATTGTTTTAACGTTCGTGCCTTCAAGCACGAGTTATACGCTAGTCTATATAACAAATTAGGAATGAGATATTTACGGTCATCGGATGAGAGACAAAACCCTAGACATTTTTAGACCCTCGGTTCTATCTCTACTAAAAAATTAGGGTTTAGTGGAACAACAACCGCTACCCTCCTATCTCTCACACACACACGCTGCCCTATCCCTCATACATCCCCCCTAGGTTATTCACATTCAGCATCCTTTTTCACATCTCCGACTCTCCTTCGCAGTGACTAGAGGCTGTATTATTCACTGGCGACGATGACAACGACCACTTATCCCTCGCGACAACGACGGCGCCCACTCCATTGTGACGACAACAACTCTTCCTTCAATGGAGAATTTCGAAAAATAATGGCATGTAATCTGCTCTTAGCTAATCTATCTTTCCCTATTCTCTATCTCTGCTCACTCTCTCTAAGTTTTGATTTTGGTTCTTGGTTCGAAGAAAGGTAGATAGGAATATTTCTCTTTATTTACTTTTTTTTTCCCTGGGCTACATTAGTTTTACTTCTTCAGTTTGATAATTCTAAGACATGGGTATTGTTTGATTGTTTCTTTTAGGTTTGGGTCTGCATTATTTATTTATTCTTCATATTTGTGATTTGGGTTTTTTTTAATTTCCATTCATAAGTCTAACTTCTCTGATAGCAATTTATATTGAGAAAAGAGAACTACTTGGAATAAATCAAAAACCTGTTTCAAAGTGCAAATTTACAATGGAACAAAGTGTAGAAGAGATAATTTCATTCCTCTTCTTTTGCGATTGTTTATTTTGACTCTTTTGCGATTGTATTTTTTTTTAAATTTCAAATCTAAAAATATTTTTGCCTTTTTTTCAATTTCAGATTCGACATCCATGATAGAAGAAGTATCTTTTGTACTGCTTTTTATGCATTTTGTTGAGTAGATCTGAAATCCATCCTAATTTTATAAAGCAACTACTGCTAAGTCACTTAGGATTATATAGCAATTACTGTTAATCGTATTTTAGAAACAACCAAACATTTCTTCTATTTCCAACTGATTGTGATGTTCAAATGTTAAAACTGAGCATTGTTTATCTAGATATAAAAATAAAAATAAAAAGATCTATTTAAGCAAAACTAAATGTTCAACATTTCTTCCACTGCTCTATTTTTGTTCCCAGAACGTTGGGAACACTTCCATTTTCTATTTCTTTTATATTAGGAATCATTTTTGTAGGTTTAATTCAAAAGTTTTATAAATTATCGGGCCTTCTTGATTATTTTTTTTGTTCCTAGAAATTGATTACCAGTTTCTATTTATGTTCCAACAAATTGGAACAAAACAAAATGTGGGAGAATTTGTTTTTTAAATTATGTTTATCTCTAATCTCATTTTATTTTCTAATTAAAAATTATGTTTCTATTTACATTAGGTCTACTTGGATTTATTTTTGACCTCTTTCAACTTTTTGTTAATGTGTCTATCTTCTAAATGAATATTAATAATTCTCTTCTCTCTTCTCTTCTATAATCTTATTAGGATTCAATATATAGTTTGAATTTTATTTATTTTTTGTTGTTGAAGAAGATCTTCATCTCTACTTAAGTTACATACAATATTTTTTGGTCTAATGCATATACAATCTTCCGTTAGGAGCCTTTGCATCTGAGGAAAATGGGCATATGGATGGACAACAGTTGATGGGCATTTTAGTGTCTAATTTTCTTTTAATTTTTTTGTTTGATTGTGATGTTTTGATGTTTTTATGTTTTGTTTTCAAAAAGTTTGACCATATCTCGCTTCATGTCTCTATTGATTTCATCAGATTTATATCTTAGTTAGTAATTAAAAAAAAACAATAATGATTATGTAGGGGTTGATAAAGGATGCGGCTTGTAGCATGTGGTGGTATATGTGAATTTGGTGACATTCTATTTCAAATGAATGCCTATTGCGAATCCAATGCGGAACTCCATGCAAATGTTTATTAATAGTGTTTGATAGGTCCATTCATTATCACGAGTTGTATGAGTACAATCCCTAGGGTAAAGATAGTGAAGAGGCAAAAAAGAAAAGTGTGCTAGGCATTACGAATTGCAAAGAGAAACTTATATAAAGCACAATTCCACATTGTACTATCTCAATATTTCAAAATACGCTCTTCAAAAATTTTGAAAAATAAAACACGCCACAACGACAAAATTTGTCACGCCTTGAAAATAAAAATTTAGCAAATAAAGAAGCTAATTCACGTGGAATAAAAATGTTGGTCCAAAGATCTACCCAAAAAGGGGGGTGAACTGGCTAGTTAAAAAATTTAATCTAAATTAATTAACCTAATCGATTTTTATCCTCTTAATATGTGGAAACGTGATAAATGCACAACACACAAAGAGTAGAAATAGAGAAACTTGACACGCAAAATTTATCGTAATTCGGCAAACTACTATTGTCTACGTCTACTCCTCTAAGTTCTTGTAGGGAATTCAAATCCATTAACCAATTTTGATCCTTTTTTTCAGGTAAGAATCAAACTATTACACTAATACTTTCCACATGTAAGAATTATACATTTGCAAACCCTGATTTGGTAAGTTCCCTTTATACCTAATCTCACTTTCGCCTAGACCAATTTTACTTAGGCCTAAACTACAGCTCACAAGTACAAAAAAAATTATGTTTCTTCTCACAAGAGATTCGATCAGCTAAATTCAAGATAAACTCGATTAATGAAACGATCTAGTGATAGAAGTGTGTATTCAATGTGTGATAAACTAATTAATTTGGTATACTAATCTGGATTTATCAATATATGCATAAAACTAGTTGAAACCAGATTTCAGAAAATCATTTTAAAGATATTCAATGATTTTGGCAAACATGATTTTTATCATAGATACAGTAGACTCAGAAATTAAATATATATACATATATATATGATAAAAATCATTTTTGCCAAAATTTCGAGCACAAAAAATAATTAGAAAGATCTCAGCGAAATTTCTTCAAGAAGGATTATAATAAAAACATGATTTTCTCAGCTTTTCGAATAAACTTTTCAAGATTAAGAAATCTCAAAATATTGCCTCAAACTATCTATTCAGAAAATATATGATTTATCTCTTTAGAACCTGATATTTCTTGATATATCTTGATGCTTAATTTGCTTAATTTCTTAAAAGCGCACATCTATATATAGAGTTTTCAAAGATAGCCAACAACGGCTATTTTTCAAAAGATATAGCAAAAAATAACACTTATATACCCCTTAAATAAATATAGCTTGTAACAACTATTTTTCACCAAAAAATATCGTTTAAAACATTCAATTTAGTCTCCAATCTTAGCCCAAACAAGTATGTAAAGAAATTTTATCGAAAGATCACAAAATTAGAAAATAAAGGAACTAAATAATAAGATCTTTAAAATATATTCAATGTCTATGGAAAACTATTTTCAGCCAATAAAATATAATTTCTAACATTCCAATACTAAAAATATGGCTGGAAGATCTTGGAACAATGTTCAAGTCAAAAAAAAAAAAAAAAACTACATCAGTCGATGGTAATGCAGGTCCGTTGATTGATTAGATTTAACGTTTAAAAAAATATCCATTTGAAAGATGTTTTGGTGGATTGGATTTCCTGGTCATTCGACCGATTCACTCTCTATATCTCCTCTTCGGTCTGTTAGTCGACCGAATTGGATCAAAAATCTATTTTTGTGGAACCTGTATTTGTCAGTCGACTAGTATATGTTTTAGTTGACCGAGATAGGTAGTTTCCAAGATTTTTACAGTTTTTCAAAACAATGGTTGATCATTTACTTAGAAAACTTTCTTAAAATTATGTTTTATATATCACTTCTAACCATGATCATAAACGCACGTGAACTTATTAAATACTTTTAAGTTCAATGCTTGATCCTAGTTGAGTTGCATTAATAGTTTAAGAAGAACTTGAGTTGTATTAGCTATGAATACAAAAAAAATAAAAAAAAGTTCTTTTGAAAAAGGTCTTCAACAACTACCATTGCAACCAACTTGAACTTCAAATAAACTTTCTCATTTCTCCTCATTAAATACTAGAACCGAGTTCTATAAACAATTTTCAATAAAACTATTAGTCCCGTACAACATCCAAGTTAATTGTTACATCAAAATATCCAATAATACCTTCGAATCAACAAAAAATAAATAAATTCAAAAGAGCTAAGCTCTTGATGCAACTGAATAGATGACAAAGTATTTTACCAATCCATTATATATACATGACTCTAAGATAAATCTGAATTCTCGTAAAATCAGTGAAACTCACTTGAAATATGAATCCCTAGATCGCAGTTCACAATCACCATAGATGATCACACCGATAGAAGAATTCTTGAGAATTACCAGCAAAAAAAAAAAGTCGTTTCCACAAAAGAAAAACGAAGCAGCTTGTGACTGCAAATTTCAACGCATTAAAAACCTATCAAAAGAAAAAGCGAGTCGTTGCTCAGAAATTCAAACCCAGGTACATAGACTTCCAAATGGCAACAGATGGAAGAACGCAACAAATCGGAAAAAACAACGAGAAGAAGATAATTAAATATTAAAAATTACAAGAATTTCTCTAAATTTGGGATCAATTGAGAGTAAGAATCCGATTACAAGAAGTCAAAGAAGAGAGAGAGAGGCTTTCGTTTTCAAAGCTCGCTTTCAGCAAGATAGGGGACGGTGAGGTCGTTAGCAACAACCGGAGTCGTCGTGGTAGAGAACGAGAGCAAGGAAGAGCAGGACCGTAGGGCTGTGAGCTCGAAGCAGTTAGGCGATAGCGGCGGTGGATTTTAGGGAGAGAGCTTCTCAAGTGATTTTAGAGAGAGAGAGTTAACCATATGAGCTAAAGGTTAATTACACTTTACACCCTAATAATTGTGAATAATTATGGAAGGATAAAATCGACATTTCACATTTTCCGTCAACAAAGTTAGCGTTGCACTTAGATCCACAAACCACAGGAGGGGCAAGTGGCGACGTTTGAACTTTAGGGGGTAAAGTACAAATAGGCCAAATCACAGGAGGGTAAAGTATAATTAACCCTTTTTAAAATCATATCAATTTTGAAGTAAATAAAAGTTGACATTTTTATAATTCAAATAAAATTAATAAATAGTCTTTAAAACACCTAATGTTTTTTCCAAATATAAAAAAGGGAAAAAATTATACATGTAATAACTCCAAATAAACTTAGGGAAAAATAGATGGAAAAAGCAGGAGCGAAAGTTCCGTTTTTAAGAAAAAATACTGGCCCACTCCCGTTTGTATATTTTTTCACCTAAAGAAAGGGGTCCGCCAAACCCGTCTTTTCTGTAAAAACAGGATTTCAGTCCTGTTCCTTAATTTATTTATTTTTCCAAATTTAAACGTATGTAGCCATAGATCTTAACTAACCGGGGTGCTAATTCCGTTTTCCAAAAAATGAGTGGCATCCGTCCCCATTTTTAAATATACGGCTTTTTTTTTTCTTTTTTTTTTAAACGTATAACAGTATATAAATGAGTTTGAGAACCCATTTTCTTCTCAAAATATGTTTACCAAAAGCCCGATATGCTAGTCCCGCTTTTAAGAAAAATATTATGATTCTCTGTTTTTATCAAAAACTATTTTTCCTAAATCTTTTAAGCGATATAAAAATATGATTTCTTACAATTAACCTAAAGAACTCCAAAAAAATAAAAAAATTGATTCAGGTTTTTACATCAATACCAAATGTGCACGACATTATTGGCAATCTCAGATGTGGAGCAAGTGTAATTTAGCCAAAGAAGTAACTGTAACCAATTGCAACTCCGACGCCAGTAATTCCCAAGCAAATCGCCAACGCCACGAAGCAAGATACACTGCTCCCACTTCCCTCACGCTCGTCGTCATCTCTGTTCCTTGCCCCGTAAGCGCAGAAATTCTTTTCTTGAGGTTTTTTTTGTAACTTACTCAACTGAATCTCCATCATTTTCATCCATTGGCTATATCCGAACAGCCGCGACGACTCTTCTATGAGTGCATTTGAAAGCCAGTCCCTCTCTTTAGCCAGCGCCGCGGCTTTCCTTTCGGCCTCCCTCGCCCGCGTCTGCGATAGCCGCAGGGCCTTCAGAAGCTCCAACTTACCATTTTCTCCCACACCCGTCGTGCAATTACGGAACTCTGTATTTTTATCTTCCTGACCCATCATTCCACAGATTCTGTTCATTGCCGACGAGACATTTTTATCAGATTCGGCGAAAACCTTGACTGGCGGAGGCAAATCGCAGTTCTGCATTAGGTCTAATCTCGGTTTCTGTGAATACAAGAGGCTGATCACCATCTCGTTCCCCTCTAGAGCTCCGGAACTGAACAGTTTCTTCTGGGTGCTCGCTGCCAACCCAATTCCAGTCATCTCCGTTAGCTGATTAAGATTTCTTTTTTTTTTGTCTTGTGGGTTTTGTTAATTATGGCGTTTTGTATGGCTAAATCGGAGAATTAGGGCGAAAAATCCAGAATGAGGCGTGAAGGTAATAGATGGGTGAATAGTTGGGAGGGCAGTTCGAGAGATAGGGAGTTGGGTTATCGGTTAAAAGAAAAAAGAGGGGAGAGAGAGACACATCACCATCTGAAGAGGTAGACAGCATATGCCGCAAGAAATGGGGGGTGGGTGAGGTGGGCCCACGATGTACGCAATGTTGTGTTGAAGAAGGGAGGGAAATTCTTTTCTTGCGGCATTCACGAAGGCATCGCCCGTTCGCACCAATTTCAATTTCATTTTCAAGGAAACCCAGCCCCTCCCCATTTTGGAGAAAGAGTTATGATTGGTTG
The DNA here is from genome assembly GCA_016647705.1 of Eucommia ulmoides. NCBI lineage: Eukaryota > Viridiplantae > Streptophyta > Magnoliopsida > Garryales > Eucommiaceae > Eucommia > Eucommia ulmoides. Next base: position 47,002,248 of record CM028339.1, on the reverse strand, counting down.
GACAGAATACATTTAAGCATCACAATTCAACACTTTAAATTAGCTAGGAATGGAAAATTGAATTCTAAATGTTAAATATTAAGAAAAATTATATTTTATACCCTCTAAATATTAACACTTTTTTATATGGTCCTTCTTCATTTACGCGTTTCAATTTAAATTCCTTACGTATCAGCATATTTTTAAATGACCATTCTGTCAAAAAAATGGGTCAAATCCAACGAAATAGAGAGATAAAATAATTTTTTTACATATTTTTAATTTTTTAATTTTTTTTAATTTTCTTTTCTCTTTCCTAATCTCTCTCTCTCACGCTCAACTCTCTATCTTCCTCCTCTCCTCTTCCTCCCTCCCTCCCTCTCTTCCTCCCTCCCCTTCTCTCTCTCCCACTCAATTCTATCTCCCTCCCTCCTATGAAAACACCCCATACGAGAGTGTTTTGGGGGGGTGAACACCCCTTGTTGAAGGGGTGTGAACACCCCCTTGGTGTTTTTCACCCCCAAAACATGGGGTGAAACACCCCCTTAACAGGAGGTGTTACACCTATTGTTTTTCATGAGGGATGAGCACCCCCTGTTAAGGGGGTGAAATGCCCCCATGCATTTTACCCCCTGTTACGGGGTTTCTCCATTTTGGTTGTGATAGGTGAGGGAGAAAAATAAGAGAGGGAGTTGAGCGGGAGATGAGCGGGAGAGAGATGGGGAGGAAGGAAGAGAGAGAGAGTTGAGCAGGAGAGTGTGTGTGAGAGAAATCAAAGAAGAAGAAAAAAGAAAAGAAAAAGAAAAAATAATAGAAAATTAATTAAAAAATAAAAAATGTCAAATTTGTCCTTAACATTCAGTTAGTTTGGATGGAATTTCTGATGGAATGACCAAATAAAAATATACTTATATCTAGAGGGTTTAAAATGAAACGCCCAAACTGAAAAGGACCAATTAAAAAAGTGTCGATACCGAGAGAGTTTAAAATGTAATTTTCCCTAAATATTATTATGGTACTTCATCCCTTCTTGGTTTCTCTAATTTAATTTCTTGAATTAGGCCTTAAACGAGCCGAGTTAAATATTAAGGGAATGGAAAATTGAATTAGAAATGTTAAATATTATTATCGTACTTCATCCCTTTAGGGTTTCTCTAATTTAATTTCTTGAATTAAGGCCTTAAACGAACCGAATTGAATATTAAATATTCAAGTTTGTTTTTTTTTTTTTTCATACTATTCGAATTCGAGTCGAATCTGAAGCCTTATGTTCAACCTAGGTCCATTTCGATTAATTCAAAGTTTTTTTAAAAAAATTATTTAATAATTAATTTTTAATGTTTAAGAAGTATATGAATAATATATATATATATATAGGGGAATCTCGTAAGGGACATCACGGGGTCAAAAGTTCACCTAATCCTAGGAAAGCGGGCACGACGAGGACTAAAAACCCCTCAGTACCGAGCTGAGGTGCCCCCCAACCGAACTTAGGGTCGTCTCAGTGAAGAAACCAGGACGAGGGCTAAAAACCCCTCAGTACCGAGCTGAGGTGCCCCCCCAGCCGAGCTGAGGGTCGTCTCAGTGAAGAAATCAGGACCGATAGGCAAGGTCCGACCTTCCGAACTGGTGATCTGCGGCACCCTTTGCTCGTCACCACAGCACTCGGGAGTTCGCCGGGCCGTTGTGAGGCCTTGGCCCATGGGCCTCCTGTTGTGGGCTCAAGAGCCAGCCCAAACAATTAGAGGGTTGACCTGTCTGCTCATTGATTGTCTAGCAGATTATGCTAATTGACCTAAGCTGGTCCCCTAATTTCACGGCGCTAATCAGATACTGACGCCTATAAATACACCGGGGCACCCACTACCCAATGGTATGTGACTACTACTGAACTCAATATATATTTTCAGCCCTCCACCTCGGAATACTTATCCTCACGCCGGAGGGACCTTACTGGGGATAACCCCAGTGGGTCTTTGTGCAGGTACCGTGTGCAGAAGAGTGGAGCTCTGCTCGGAGTCCGTCATCACCCCTGAACTCAACTTGCTATTGCATTACTGGCCGCCACGTGTCTCAGGTATCCTCCCGGACCATACTGTTGACCAGCAACCACTTTTTGGCATCAACAGTTTGGCGCCGTCTGTGGGAAAGCACTAAAAGCCTCCCTTGATCGTCAACTCCCCACGAGGTTAAGATTTGATGATCAGGAGGTCTGGGAAGGAAATCCACCAGGCCGACCAAGCGCCCGCTACCAATAGCAATCCACCCTCCATATCTGTGCAGGATATGTCTAGAGCTCCCAGGTCGGATCCTCCGGTACTCCTTGGGGAGGGGCTCCGCCTGTCCGCCATCCTGCCGTCCGGGCTGGAGGGGCCAACCACTCGGCAAGCCGCCCAAGTGGGACCTATCTCCCCGGAGCAGCTTGTTGGGCAGACCTCTGGGGCGCCTGAGGCAGCCCGCGTCGATCTTTTGGAGCGTTAGCTCGGCGAATTCCAAACCTTCTTCCAGATCGTCTTGGCCCTCTTGCCACCAGTCCATCCAATGGATCTTCCTACAGTCCAAGTTGCAAGCAGGGAAGGTCGGGCGTTCGAGGGTGAAGAACGTATCATCCGTTTCGACGGACGTGACCCGCCGCCTCGGGCCTGCAACGTTTATCGGAGGGAAGCAGAGGTGGCACATCATGAGATCTTGGGATCCCCGTCGCCACCTCTACCACGGTGAAGGAGAGGCGACCGAGCCGACTCACCCCCCGCTCATAGCGCTACCGTGTGGTCCGATCATCACCCCCGTCGCTTTCAGGAAGTCGATTCACATTCCCCACCGCGACAGCTCTCGTCTCGGGCCACTTTCAGTCAAGCCCAGGCCCAGCCAGGGGCTGAGATGGTGGTGGAAAGGCGCTTAGCTGACGTGGAGGCGGCCTTGCAACAGATCCGGGGAGCTAGGGGCCCGTCTGGGCTTCCCTCGGAGGTAAGGTCTCCTTTCATCAATGAAATTCTAGAAGAGCCCCTGCCCGCGCGATACACCCATCCCCAAATGGTCCTCTATGACGGTGTCACTGATCCGACAGACCACTTGTCCATCTTCAGGTTGTATATGGATCTACACACCGCCTCAATAGCAATGAGGTGCAAGGCATTTCCCCTCACCCTCACGGGGGCCGCCGGGGCTTGGTTCCGAACTTTGGCACCAGCTTCCATCTTCAATTTTCACGAGTTAGAATTACTCTTCCTTTCGCGATTCGGGCAATCGCGACGTAGACCAAAACCATGGCCCACATCCTCGCACTCCAACAATTACCCGATGAGTCGCTGGGGGATTATGTGGAGAGGTTTTACAAGGAGATCATCGGATGTGATGAACTCAGTGACGTGGTCACGATGAGCGCATTCATCGATGGCCTGAAACATCGACGCCTCATGTACGACCTCTGTTCTAACCCGGCTCCTACACTGGATGCTGCCCTAGAGAGGGGCACGAGGTTCCATAATGCTGATGAGCGGGAAGCAGCGAGGAAGGACCAAGGAGGCAGTCACAAGAAGAAAGGAAAAGCAGAAGAAGGGCCGAACAAACACCATGGATCCAAAAGGCTGCAGGCGGAAGGGAGGCTGGGGCCGTTACCCGGAGATCAGAGACCGTTTCCACCCCAGGGACGCCCGAGCTCCCAAAACAGAGGAGCGCGACTCCCGCGAAGAACATAGGGGTCGCAGAAGAAGAAGAAATAGAAGTCACCCCCCTCCTAGGTCAGATGCAGAAAGGGACGATGACGAGCACAGGATTGATGGCAAGATTAATGTCATCCACGGAGGATTGGGCCTTGGGGGAGAGACCCTCTCATCCAAAAAGAGGTACGAGCACAAAGCCAAAAGGAAGGTGAGCGAAGACGTCTTCGCGGTCATTACGGTTGACGCTGCGGAGCACAACGTTATTTCATTCAGCGAGGCAAACCTTAGAGTCGTGCACGTGCCCCACGACGACGCCCTTGTCGTTGTGGCGGTCATCCATCACTACAAAATGGGACGGATCCTGTTAGACGGTGGTAGTTCAGTCGATATTATCTTCAAATGGGCGTTTAAGAAAATGAACGTGGATCCCAGCGTGATAAAACCATCGACGGCCCCCCTAGTCGGTTTTGGAGGGGATGTTGTGAACGCCGCCGGGTGGGTCTCACTTCCAGTGACGGTCGGGGCCCATCCACGAATCTCCACTATTTGGACTAAATTTCTAATCGTGGACAGGCCCTCGCCCTATAACGCAATCATGGGTCGACCTACGGTGGCTGCCCTTAAAGTCGTCTGTTCCCCATATCACCAAGCGATGAAGTTCCCCACCGAGGGAGGTGTGGGAGTGGTGAGGGGTGACCAAGAATCCTATCGGGCGTGTGCACGAAGGGCGTTGGAAAGGAAGAAATAGCAATTACAGGTGGGGCCAGAGCTCGGAGATTCCAAACTCATGGCTCTAGGCCGGGGGCTGGTGCCTGTGCCCATCGATGATCCAAGAGAGGAGGAGGCTGGTCCTCGACCTCACGAGGAACTGGAAGAGGTTTCCATACACCCAACCATCGAAGAGCGAACTGTTAGAATCGGTGCTAGTCTCCCGTCCGAACAAAGGGATGAACTCATCCAACTACTCCGACGCAATTACGATATTTTTGCCTGGTCCCATGACGAGCTGCCAGGCATTGATCCGAAAGTGGTGATGCACCGCCTCCATGCTGATTCACATCATCCTCCCGTGTGGCAAAAGCAACGGAAATTTCATCCGGAACGCCAGAAATTAATTGAAGCAGAGATGGATAAATTGATCAGCTCTGGCGTTGTTGAAGAAGTCAAATTCCCGGACTGGTTGGTGAATGTGGTCTTGGCCCCCAAGGCTGGAAACAAGTGGCGCCTCTGTGTTGATTTCAAAGATCTGAATAAAGCCTGCCCGAAAGACTTCTTTCCCCTACCCCGGATTGATATCGTCATAGACGCCACAGTAGGATATGAGCGCTTGAGTTTCCTCGACGCTTATGCGGGGTACAATCAAATTCCACTGTTCCCCCCGGATAAGAGCAAAACGTCGTTCATCACCGATAGGGGTACATACTGTTACAAAGTAATGCCGTTTGGCTTGCACAACGCCGGAGCCACTTATCAACGGCTGGTGAACAAAATGTTCAAGGAAGAGATCGGAAGGACGATGGAGGTTTACATTGATGACATGTTGGTCAAGAGCTCGAGAGCCCTTGATCACACACAACATCTCCACGATTGCTTCGAGAAACTTCGAGTCCACCACATGAAACTCAACCCAAACAAATGTACTTTTGGGGTTTCTGCAGGCAAATTCCTGGGGTACATGGTCTTCCAGCGCGGCATCGATGCCAACCCCGATCAAATACATGCAATCCTTAGAATGGCCTCCCCTCGGAACAAGAAAGAGGTACAGATGCTGACAGGGAGACTCGCCGCGCTCAACCACTTCATATCCAGAGCATCGGAAAAGTGTTTGCCGTTCTTCAAAGTGTTAAGGGCCAGCGACAATTTTGGGTGGATGGACAAGTACGAGTCAGCTTTCCAAGCACTCAAGAACTATCTGTCCTCTGCTCCTCTGCTCAGCACACCGAAGGAAGGGGAGACTCTTTACCTGTATATTGCCACGTCTGCAACAGCGGTGAGTGCTGCTCTTGTGAGGGATGACGTTGGGGCCCAGCATCCAGTCTTTTACTCTAGCAGGGTCCTCTTGGATGTCGAAACAAGGTACACAAGGTTCGAGAAACTGACGTATGCTCTGCTGGTGGCTTCTCGAAAACTGAAACAGTATTTCCAAGCACACTAGATCGTCCTCCTCATGGACCAGCCAATAAGGCAAATTTTACATTCACCAGACATCTCGGGACGGTTGATGAAGTATAGCCTTGAGCTGGGTCAGTTTCATATTGAATATCGCCCTAAGACGGCCATTAAGGGCTAGGTCCTAGCAGACTTCATTGCTGAGCTCACATTTCCTGAGGACCCCGAACCACCCGCCGCTCAACCAGAAGTAAGAAGGGTGGGAGAAAGGGAGGTGCAAGGTGACTCCAGCCCAGGTCACGGTCCGGCGACGTGGAAGCTGTTCACCGATGGATCGTCCAACACCAGTGGTTGTGGAGCAGGGATGGTGCTCGTTGCCCCAAGCAACGAGGAAGTTGAGTACGCCCTGAGACTGGGGTTTAGAGAAACTAATAACGAGGCGGAATACGAGGCTCTACTGGCTGGGCTCCGCATGGCTAGGGAATTCAATGTGACAGCATTGTCCGTCTTTTGTGACTCTCAGCTGGTCGTCAACCAGGTCAATGGGGAATACTTGGAAAAAGACCCTAGTATGACTGCGTATCTTGAGAGGGTCAAAACCCTAATGGGGGAATTCGAAGAAATCAATGTCTCCAAAATACCACGGGAGGAGAACCGGCACGCGGATGCCTTGGCAAACCTTGCTCTGGCGGTAGCGTTAACCCTGAAGCGAAGTGTGCCAGTTGAGTATCTCGATGCTCCGAGAACGACAGTGTCTGATCAGGTGGCTCCAATCTGTGAGCTTAATAACCATCCCACTTGGATAGACCCCATTCGAAAATATTTGGAGGATGGAACGCTCCCCGACGAACGCAACGAAGCAAGAAGGATGCGATACAGGTCAGCCAGATATTGCATTCTGGACGGGGTCCTATATCGGCGTTCCTTCTCTGGACCATACTCACGATGCTTACGGCCAGAAGAAGCCAGCTATGTAATGAGAGAGACCCATGAGGGAGTCTATGGCAATCACTTGGGGGGCAGGGCCTTGGCTGGCAAACTCCTCCGCCAAGGGTATTTTTGGCCGAAAATGTTAGAAGATGCGAGTGAGTTCGTTAAAAAATGCGACAAGTGCCAACGCTTCGGTCCTCACCCTCATCTACCGCCAACGGCCATGGTACCCATGGCGAGTCCGTGGCCCTTTGCCCAATGGGGAATTGATTTGTTAGGCCCTTTTCCACAGGCCACTGGGTCAAAGGAAATTCCTCGTGGTCACTATCGACTATTTCACCAAGTGGGTGGAAGCCGAACCCCTGGCCCGCATTACCAAGGAAAAAATCTGGGACTTTGTCTGGAAGTCCATGGTGTACCGGTTCGGGATCCCGAGGGTAATCGTGTCCGACAATGGCACTCAATTCGACAATGACTTGTTTACTTATTTTTGCTCCGGCCTGGGTATCTGAACACACTTTGCGTCTCCTGGTCATCCACCAGCTAATGGACAGGTAGAAGTCACGAATCGGACGGTTCTACACGGTTTAAAGACCAGGCTTGACAAAGACAAAGGGAGGTGGGTGGAGGAACTTTACCCGATCCTCTGGGTATACCACACCACTTCCCGGACCCCGACTGGAGAAACACCGTTCGCAATGACTTTTGGATCCGAGTCCGTAATTCCTGCGGAAATTGGATTACCGACCTTCCGAACATCGCCTAATGGACAGGACCAGCAGACGAACGACGCAATGCTGGCCCTTAATCTGGACCTTCTAGAAGAACGGCGAGAGAACGCTCGAGTGAGCCAGGTAGCATACCAGCAACGGGCAGCTTGATACTATGACAGAAGGGTACGACCACGGAATTTTGACATCGGAGACCTAGTCCTCAGAAAGGTAACCCTCGCGACAAAGGAGCCAAATGCAGGAAAGTTGGCCCCCAGCTGGGAGGGACCTTATCGCGTGGTAAGAATTGCAAGGCCGGGTACGTATGAACTCGAGACTGAGGAAGGCATTCCCCTGCAACACCCATGGAACGCTGACCATCTCAAACAATACCACTATAGGACTGGGGTTATTTTGTAATCATTTCATCTATATACCACTAAGTATCGAGTATTTTGATGATAATATAACGACCATGTTACTTAAACAGGCCTTCCGGCACACTAGGATACTCCTACTACAGGCTGGGGGGCAGGGTGGTCGTAACCACGACAGTTAATCACCAAAGTGATGCCATAACATGTTTAAGGTTATAAGCATTGAGAATTAAAGGTCTGTAAAGACTCGACACGCATGCAGAAAGGTGGGGGTCGTGAAGGTGTAAGGGTTTGCAACCCTATCCCAAACACTTAAATTGGGAACAAGTGCTCAATTTTTTTTTCTTTTTGTGTCGTATTCCATTTCACCAAAATAAACAGGGGCTTACATCGGTGGGGTTCTAGCCCGTTTTAAAAAAAAAAAAAGGAGTACATACAAGGGGAGTTTTAACAAAAACCAAAATCCAAAATTTTTTCCTAAGTCTTCAAAAAAGGCCGAGGTCAAGATCTATTCTTCCCCAGAAGCACCTTCAATGCCCACAACATCGACATTGGTGTCTTCCTCACCCTCAGTCTCCTCTTTACCAGCCCCTTCAGCACCAGCTTCACGTGCTGGACCCTCGGCAGCCCCTGCAACTGGCCGCTCCACCGCCAACTCGCCGTACTGGGGAAATTCTATCCTAACACCCGAGCTGTCGAACTCCAAGTAGTGGCGCTAAAGGTAGAGGAGGGTGGCCTTGTGCCCGTCATCCATGAATTCGGCAGCAAGCTCATATTTTAGATTTTTGAATTCTTCGCTGGCTTTATAGTCCTCAACAGCTTTCTGCTCTGCCCGACGGATAGCTTTTCCCCTCTGCTGCTCTTCCTTTTTCAATCTCATCTCCAGCTCCTCCACCCTATTCTCCAGTTGCACCTTCTGCCTCTCGAAGTCATCCCGTTCTTTGGTCACGAGGAGTAGGCCTTGATGGGCCTAGGCGGCAAGCTGAAGGTCATCCATCAGGCGATTCACCTTGGCCTCAGCAGCGTTCTTCTTCGACCTCAGCATGGCCTCCTCCATGGCATTCTCCGAGATCCGGTCAAAAACCACGGACATTCAAAGCATGCCCTGTGTAAGAAAGAAAATGTTATCACACTTAGAAAAATTTAGCCACGAAGTGCAAAGTAAAAAAGTATAAGTGTGAGAAAGTGTTACCGCGAGTTGGTCGCAGATGGCCTGGCGCATCAGGTTGCCAGTGCTCTCCCCCTCCATCAGTTCTTTGTCATTGGGAGGCGTCATGCGACGGAGATAGCCCGACATCACCTTTGGGCTCTTCAGCAAAGCACGGTCGGTCGGTAGTCCGGTGTTCGCTACCCCAAAGAAGGATCCGTCAACCGTCAGCTCGGATGATGCCCCGGGCACAAACTTCGCCCTCTTCGAGGACTTGTGCTTCTTGTGTTTCCCCTCGTGAGCTTTTCTCTTCCCCTTGTCAGAACGGAGGGGAGAAGAGTCACCGCTCAGGGTTTGCACGGATTACCGGGATCCCGATTTGGATTGGGGCGTGTCCCGGATAACCACACCCGGCAAGGTAGGTGAATGACTATGGGTTGGCGTCCCGAGAGGCCGTGCTGATTCTTTCTCTGTTTTCTCCGCCTTGGCAGCTTCCTTTGCCTTCTTCTCCAGAAGCACACGTACTGCCATTGCCTTGTCCATAGTTGCAATATTTAATAAGATTTTTAGAAATCCTTCCGTCCAAGCCGGTAGTATCCGGTTCTATGCAAGGATATCTACGTGAATTAAGCGTAGCACGCATAAAAATTACCTAATATGGACAATTGACATAGCAGAAAATTTCTTACCGTTGTCTGAGTCAAGAAAGAAATTGGGTGAGGTTGAGACGTCCGGTGGAGAAAACCAGAATGCTGAAAATAGCTGAGACGCGATCAGAGTGTTTATGTCTTTGAAGGCAGTCCTCAAGACCTTGTCTCTCTGCTCACAAATTGTTTTGCTCAGCTCTGGTCTTTTCTTCTTGGACGTCTCCTTAGCTGCAGGAAGTCACAGGAACAAAGGTATTAGTACATAGACAGTATGTAAATCCAACCAAACCCAAAAGCTCCCATTACGGGGCCGCAGCCTTACCAACTTTTCCCCATTCCATCTGGAGGAGGTACCTTCCTTCTTCTTCCAGGCCGGATTGCCAATCGCTCCCTCCGATATAGAAGAACTGGGGCTTCCATCGATGAATGGAAGAGTCCAGGTCCTTCAGGAAAGTCGACCTGGACGAAATGTAACACCACCCAGCGCCCCGGGGGAGTGGCTTAAGGAAGAACAGAGCCCTAAAGAGATCAATGTTTGGCTCGAGTCTCTCGGCCTGGAAGATGATGTACGAAGCCACCAGGGCTCTCATGCCGTTCGGAGCAATTTGTGACGGACACAAATGGTACTCCTCACAGATGGCCCTGACCCACCAGTGGAGGGGAAATCGAAGACCCGCCTCCAGCTGTTTCCTATATACGGTTATAAATCCAGCTGGTGGCATACAGGCCCGATCGTCGGGCCCAGGAACAAGTATCGTGACCTCCTCCGGGATGAAGAACTCACTCTGGCAGGATAGCACGGCTTCCTCGGTCATGGTTGTTTTGATTTTCCAAACCGGACTCGAGGGCGGGACCTTTATGAACAACTTCTCTGGCCCGGCATTGTGCACCACGTTTTCACGAAGTAACTGGGGAATGAAGACGCCGGTGTGGATCTCCACCACAGTGACGGTTTCGGGAAGGACCCCGACCCTAGTGTCAAGTGATGTGGAGGCCCCACCATTCTCGTCGGCACGGCTCACCACGAATGCACGGTCTTCCAGGCATGACTGGATAGCACCGCTCGTTTCATGGATCCTAGCCATAGCACTCGAGGAGGTGTCTCCCGGAGCGGGGTGCCTCTCCACCCTGAATTGAGGGGAGCTGGCGGACGACCGGTCCGAGGAACCGGACTCCGATCCGTCAGAAGAGCTGGAAGTCGAAAAAGAAGAGTAAGAAGGGGATCCCGGCATTTTGTTCGGACACAAAGAAGACAACGAAAAAGGAGTACCAGTACCGGGGAGGAAGAAGGGGCTCTGGACTTTACGGAAATGTCAAATGAAAGGTAGGGGCCACCATTTATAAAAGGAAAATATACCCAGACGAAAAGTCGCAAAGGCCAATGGTTGGGGATGCCTTGGTTTACACGCCCCTGCCACGTGGCACCCATCCAACGATGGTGGAGTGACTTATCACACGACTCAGAAGAAAGGGCACGTGTGACGCATTTTGTCACGTGGGAAGTGGGAAGGCTCTCAAACTTCCCACCCTCAAAATTTTCCAAGGCATGCAAATGGCCGAGCTCACAACCCTACGGGCTCTCAGCTCGGACAAAATCAAAAGGGGGAAGGCTCTCAAACTTCCCACCCTCAAAATTTTCTAAGGCATGTAAATGACCGAGCTCACGACCCTACGGGCTCTCAACTCGGACAAATTCAAATGGGAGAAGGCTCTCAAACTTCTCAACCTCAAAAAAATTCTAAGACATGCAAATGGCTGAGCTCACGAACCTACGGGCTCTCAGCTCGGACAAAATCAAAAGGGAGAAGGCTCTCAAACTTCCCACCCTCAAAATTTTCTAAGGCATGCAAATGGCCAAGCTCACGACCCTACGGGATCTCAGCTCGGACAAATTCAAAAGGGGGAAGGCTCTCAAACTTCCCAACCTCAAAAAGTTCTAAGACATGCAAATGACTGAGCTCACGAATCTACAGGCTCTCAGCTCGGACAAAATCAAAAGGAGGAAGGCTCTTAAACTTCCTACCCTCAAAATTTTCTAAGGCATGCAAATGGCCGAGCTCACGACCCTACGGGCTCTCAGCTAGGACAAATTCACAAGGGGGAAGGCTCTCAAACTTCCCAACCTCAAAAAGTTCTAAGGCATGCAAATGGCCGAGCTCACGACCATACGGGCTCTCAGCTCGGACAAAATCAAAAAGGGGAAGGCGCTCAAACTTCCCACCATCAAAATTTTCTAAGGCATGCAAATGGCCGAGCTCACGACCCTACGGGCTCTCAGCTCGGACAAATTCAAAAGGGGGAAGGCTCTCAAACTTCCCAACTTCAAAAAGTTCTAAGGCATGCAAATGGCCGAGCTCACGACCCTACGGGCTCTCAGCTCGGACAAAATCAAAAGGGGGAAGGCTCTCAAACTTCCCAACCTCAAAAAGTTCCAAGGCATGCAAATAGCCGAGCTCACGACTCTACGGGCTCTCAGCTCGGACAAAATCAAAAGGGGGAAGGCTCTCAAACTTCCCACCATCAAAATTTTCTAAAGCATGCAAATGGCTGAGCTCACGACCCTACGGGCTCTCAGCTCGGACAAATTCAAAAGGGGGAAGGCTCTCAAACTTCCCACTCTCAAAATTTTTTAAGGCATGCAAATGGCCGAGCTCACGACCCTACAGGCTCTCAGCTCAGACAAAATCTAAAGGGCGAAGGCTCTCAAACTTCCCACCCCTAAAATCATTTGGCCGAGCTCACGACCTTACGGGCTCTCAGCTCGGCCACTTTCAAAAGGGGGAAGGCTCTCCAAACCCTCCCTTACCACCACCGCTTCCTTCGCACTGCCGACCTACCGAACAGAAGACACTATTTTCTCCTCAGCCCAGACTCTACTCTTTACCTTATATTTTCCAGCCGTTTCTCCTCCTAGGGATCCGTGGTGTGCCATTGTTGCATTTTGACCCCAATATCCTCACCTCCTACTACATCTGGGCTCCTTAAAAAATCTCGAGGCCGTCATGCTTCACTCCTGCCCTCGGGACTTGGGGGGCAACTGATATAGGAGAATCTCGTAAGGGACATCACGGGGTCAAAAGTTCACCTAATCCTAAGAAAGCGGCCATGACGAGGACTAAAAATCCCTCAGTACCGAACTGAGGTGCACTCCAGCCGAACTTAGGGTCATCTCAGTGAAGAAACCAGGACGAGGGCTAAAAACCCCTCAGTACCGAGCTGAGGTACCCCCCAGCCGAGCTGAGGGTCGTCTCAGTGAAGAAATCAGGACCGATGGGCAAGGTTCGACCTTCCAAACTGGTGATCTACGACACCCTTTGCTCGTCACCACAGCACTCGGGAGTTCACCGGGTCGTTGTGAGGCCTTGGCCTATGGGCCTCCTGTTGTGGGCTCAAGAGCCAGCCTAGACGATTAGAGGGTTGACCTGTCTGCTCATTGGTTGTCCAGCAGATTATGCTAATTAACCTGAGCTGGTCCTCTAATTTCACGGCGCTAATCAGATACTGACACCTATAAATACACCGGGGCACCCACTGCCCAATGGTATGTGACTACTACTGAACTCAATATATATTTTCAGCCCTCCACCTCGGAATACTTATCCTCACGCCGGAGGGACCTTACTGGGGATAACCCCAGTGGGTCTTTGTGCTGGTACCATATGCAGAAGAGTGGAGCTCTGCTCGGAGTCCGTCATCACCCCTGAACTCAACTTGCTATTGCATTACTGGCCGCCCCGTGTCTCAGGTATCCTCCCGGACCATACTGTTGACCAACAACCACTTTTTGGCATCAACATATATATATATATATATATATATATATATATATATATATTAATAACATTAGTTTTTTATAATTATTACTTGCAAATCTATATACAAAAATTCAAATATTTAAGTTACGAGAACCAAAATATAAGAACGATTAGTGAAGCACTTTTAGCCACAATACAACAGATTTTGCCTGTTCTGCGTCCAGAAGCTCCAAGGTGTCTAAGACCTTAATCATTGCCTTGTAGTGGCAACCATCCATACCAACAAAAAAGACCCAAAGCTCCTCCAAATGACGAGACACTGAAATGGATGCTCCTCCATCCTTAGTTGCTGAATGAGGGCTTCGGCCTTGTCACACCCTCCATCCCGGCACCCGGCACCCAAGGTCGGGTGTGACGTCGGCATGACACTTCCTGATCGACCAACAAAACACAATACATATATACATACAAACTCAGACACACGCGTATCGCTATCAATATATGTCTTTTTACCAAAACAATATCTCATACCATTTCCCAAAAGTAGATATAGGAAACACCTGTCCCAAATATATACACAACAAAAATCATCAAAAAATGTTGAACCTTCCACGGTTCGCCTCTGACCGGCCCACCTCCAACATGACACTACCTCCTGGACTCTACCTAATGCCAGTAGTAGACCCACTCCTATTTGCGGTACCTGAAACCAAAAATAATTATCGGTGTACTGTCTTCATAATAAAAACATTTTGTATAGATCAAGCATAATAATTTAAACCCCACGTTACAAAATATAATAATTATATAATCACATACCGTACAAAAATCCAGTTTCCCTATCACCACTGAAATAACTCATATATTTAAAACACCTAATCCAAATATTTTAAGTCAACCAGTGCAACAAAATATTATACTGACGCCAATGTATTTTAAAATAATATGTCTAAATCTAAATCATCCAGACAGTTCATCGTATAATAAAATACACCACACTGCATTTCTACAAGCCATAGGATCATTTTTACCTCATGATCGGGAGTTGCGATAGTACCGTACCACCCACAGGATTTATACTCCTAATGGGTCAATCAACTCCTCCAAGACTAATTCTCTTGACAGGTCATAATATCAACAACCACCTATCGGACTACTCCTCCGGACAGGTCATAATATAATCACCCACCTGCAGGACATGCCCTCCTAACAGGTCAAAACCATCCCGCAGGACATACCCTCCTGACGGGATCAAAGCTATGGCATAGTCGGATAAAAAATCACTCTCTACATTTAGAAATCTACTTGGCCCATATAAGTTGTAAAATTGTCCAATTTTTAATAAAACACATTTTCCTATAATTTATACGAAAATAAAACTTGTATATTTACATAAAAAACAATACATTCATCTCAATTTCCGCACAGCAAAAATAGCACCGTCCAAAACCTACCGGGACGCTGGCGTCTGTGAACCTAACAACGATAGGCCTAAATTAATATTTTATTTTAAAATAACCTAACGTGCAATACAAATCCTAAATCTCATATTCCCCATTCCCCAAGTTTTTATTATGAAAAAATTATTATTTTGTTTGTTCCGCTACGTTAATATTTATCGTAACAATTTTTTCAAGATTAACGATTACAACGATATTATTACAGTTACGAAAATTACTAACACCATTTCGAAACTTTTAATGCTTAACATTTTAATTTAATTGATAATAATTCCCGAATAAAATTTTACCTATTCCAAATCGTTCGCAGGCCAAGAAATTGGATTTTGGATTTTATTTTAATTTTTTCTCTTTCCTTCTTTTTCTCTACTTTTTTTTTTGTTTTCTGTCTTGCTGAAACCTCACCACTGCGGTGAACGCCTTTCGTCTCTATTCTGCTTCTGCTTCGTTTCAGACCAACCACTTCTCTCTCTCTCCTCGCTAGCTCCGGCAACTCACTCGTCACCCCTTCCTTACGACCAGGGCACACCCTCACTCATACATGCCGAAACACACACATACACAATCACAGAATACAAACACACACGGACGGACCACCAATGACGATCACACACCCACATGCATGCCGATGAATAGCGACTGATCACATACACACACCGTCGGCCCTGTTTGGTTTCAGTCAGGCTACACACACTCATAGAACACACAATACACACATACACACTTGTCTGATCAATCCCACACACGCACACCCACAACGAACACATGCACCGACGGCGGTGATTGAATAACGGACACACTCACAATTTAAATACAACCGAATAACCAATAATTTATTTTGAAATTAATCCGAGAAATTTTATAAACAATGACGACAATCATCAATATCAAAATGATTGATTCAATTTTTCAACAATCAATACTAGGTACAATTATTATAAATTTAAATACAACTATAGTAAGTTTTAACCGAATGTTAATTCAGTCGTTAGATTAGACTAAACGATTAATTATAGGAGTCACGGTCACTTTAGTATTCCAGGAGATTATAACTTATTCCAACTCTTTTAATTCTATGGTCTATTTTTATATTATATATAATTAGTTAGTAATAATAGTCATTAGCTATATATACATGAGCAGTGCCCTTTCAAGTTTCAATCCCGAGACTCCTAATCCAATTTTTACCACATGTCGGCAATAATTATAATTACCGAATGTTGTCGATTTTTAAATCCAAGAAATTCTACAATATGTCACGATAAATATACTTAATTTATTTAGTTAATTTTATAATAATTAATAATAACTGCAATTATTACAAATAACAAACCAAGTAAAATTTTGACTAAAATACGTGTTGCCGTTCTCGTTCTCGCCGGCCCTGTAATAAAAACTGTGGAGTTGTGAGGTAACGCTCAGTAGAACGCTAACCCCTCCAATACGTGCATTTAATTAATACGACACGTAAAACACCTTAGCATGCTTTTCACATACTTTGCACATTGTCCAAATTATTTCATATAATTTAACAGGTAAAATTCCACAACTATTTACCATAAATCACACAATAAGAAAATTAAATATATATATTAAAAGAGTTCGCAATTCTACCTGTTCCGAATCTTCTGCCGGCCGCGAGATGGGTTTTTGGTTTTTTCTTGGGCTGTTTGTGTATTTTATTATTATTTTTTTTTCTTTCTTCTTGTTTTCTTTTCTGTTTCTGTTTTTCGGTTCTCGTCGCCGGATCTCGCTGCTGCTGATCACTTGCTCCGATTACACCCACGCTGGCGACGCTGTACCCGATCACACGCACACAGCACACGATCGTTTCTGTTTCTGTGTTGTTTCAACCGACCGACAACTCCACACCCACGCCCACACCTAACGACGATCGCCGACTGAACCCATAACCCACCGGACTAAATAACACACCACCGGCAACCTTACAATCGACGACGGAGCGGGACTCCTACACACCGGCGCAACGATCGACAGCCGGCCCTCCTCAGCGATCAAAGCACACCCACACAGCAGCAACGGCGGACCATGGACACACACACACAAGCGAAGGAGTAGAACACACACACACACACAAACAAAACACATGCACACATGTCCGATCACCTACACACCGCCGGCAATGCAGAACACACACCCACACACTGACGGCGAAACAACCAAACAGATGGCACAGACAAACACTACACTGTCGCTCAAAATAGAACACACACACACATAATGCCGAACAAATCACACACACGCAAACTTACGCCGGCACCGAAACAGTGATGATCACACACATACACACACTCAGACGATCAGAACACACACGCACCCATACAAAATGATCACACATGCACCCACACACCACTGCTGATCACTCACCCACCTCGCCGGCGATCAACGACCCACACACCACCGACCGAAACCCACTTTTCTCTTTCTTCTGTTTTTTTTGTTCTTTCAAGATGGTGATCTCTCCATGTGCATGGATGTATATATATGTGTGTGTGTGTGTGTGTGTGTGTGTGTGTGTGTGAGAGAGAGAGAGAGAGAGAGAGAGAGAGAGAGAATTGTCGCGCGTCCTTTTTTTTTTTTTTTTTGGTTCTGTCCACCGACTCACTCTCTCTCTCTCTATACAGACACACACACACACACACACACACACACACATACACACATATATATACATGTGATTTCCTTCACAATGAATAAAGTGGAATAAAAAAAAATTAATTTGCACTAACTCCCCCTCAATGTTTTTTAAGTTCATAGTTAAACCTAAAATCTAAAATTAATATTTCTAAAATTGTTAATTAACCCCTAAAATTTTAAATTAAATCATAAATGACACAATTTATCCCATTATTTTCTAAATGTTCTAAAATACAGCTTAAATTGTGCGTATGAAAAAAATTAGGGTCTTACAACTCTTTCCCCCTAAAAGAAATTTCGTCCCAAATTTTTTTGTTCAAAACAATAGTACTTCAGAATCGCACTGCGTGGTCATGTTAGTTACACTTGATTCTTGAATAATTATTCTCTATGTAAGGTCCCATAATTAAAAGTCACCCATAATTCTTAACCGTTATATCACTTCCATACATCGCAACATTTTCATTCGCATGGCCCACATTATATCCAATAACTGACAAATATGGTGCATTTTGGTTGGTAACACCTAACACAAACAATCAACTGTCAAATAATCTTATGTTCCTAAATTCTTTCGCTGCGCTGCTCTAATAAAAATCACAATAAATAACAGTATAATTTTAATATATCACGATAGTCTCACTGGATTGGGTTTATCTCATTTTCCAATAGGTTTTACGACCTTAATAATTTTCTCACTTGGCATGACTTTTCAAGTCTACTACCATTATCCCACGACCAACATTTATCCCTTCTATCCAACATTTAAACCAACATGTTTGTAACGAATATCATAAACAACAGATAACCCAAACTCCAGGTGGATTGGCCCGTGAGACTAAAAATTATGAATCCCAATATCCACATCAAAATTTCAATAATCTCATAAACGTTTTATAAATACTACCACAATCCAGCTTCAAATAATAAATTTTTTTCGCAATACGTCAAAACCACATAAATATTTCTCAGGCACATAAATACGTCTCAAAACACCTAAACACGTCAAAATCATACAAATATCCCTCCAAACACATAAATACATTTCAACCACATCAATATATCCAGAATCATATAGCTATTTGAAAATATGTAAATATGTCGCAATCACGTAAATACGTCTGAAACCACTCAAATACATGTCACCCATATAAATACGTTTTAAAGATATCTAAATATATTTCAATTCACCTAAATACGCCTCGAACATACAACCACGTGTTAACTACATAAATATGTGTCGAAATACATAAATACTGATAGGTGTGAAAAACCTATCTATTTCGAAACCGAATTTATTAGTTTTCAAGCGTATTAGTTATATTTAATTGTGTTTTAGTGTAAAACAGGTGAAGAGACGTTAACGGGCGATAAACAAGTGAAAACGGTGGAGAAACGGTGAACAAAATGTGAAAAATAGGGTTTCGGTGAATGAAGACCACCGCCTAGGCAGAAAAGAGGCGGAATGTTGGAGTGCTGAAAGGCTGAACCACTGCCTATGCGAGAAAACATCAAATTGTTATGCCAGCAGCCACCACCTAGGTGAAGATCCAACAAAGGCTTAACCGACTTAAACCACCACCAAAGCGGTGAACCACCGCTTAGGCGGTGACACTCTACGCAGAAATATCTATTTTTAGATATTTTGAAGATATTTTCCAAACTTTGGCTATTAAACCCTTTTCTCCCCCAAACCTCAAGAATTGTTAGAGGTGAGAGGAGGCTTGGTTGATATTTTGAGAGCTCCTTCCAACTTAGTTAAGTTTAGATAATTTAGGAAGTAGATTAGATTAGTTTAGAGAGTGTTCTTGGCCATTTCTTGAAGAGCTAGAAGAGGAAGTTCATCAATGGAGAAGAGGAAGCTCGGGAGGATTGTTTTTTGGCGAAAGTGGATTATTCTACTTTGAGATTTGATCTCTCTTCCCTTGTTTCCATCTTTGTAGTTAATGTTTATTGTTGATATTGATGATCTCCTCTTGATTTAATGTTTTATTGGCTAAGAATATGTTAGTTTAATTAGAGATTAGTTAGGGAAACATGTAGTAAATACTTGTTTGGTTTAATATATGTTTCTTTAACGGTTGTTGCTTTTAAGTCCGATTGTGTTTATCATTTGATGACGATCTTAGTATGCTTGTTATGGTATTAGGGTTGGATTTAAGAAACTAGGGTTTGACACTCGGGAGATGTAACCCTAGATTCGGACTAGGGTAAACACATCGTTACGACCTAACGACCCGGGAGGACGTTAGTTAGTGTTCAATCAATGACGTTGGGTCAAGACTCACGTGGCCTAGAGTCGTTAAGACATTGAGGAGGACCTCTTCGTCAACACGAAGTCGCGTATTCCCTCGTCTTACACTCGGAAGAGGTGACAGTGTAGTTTACGAACTGAGATTGTCGGATACCTAAACTCTGTTATTGTTAACTAAATGAAATCAAACATGTATTAAGTGAACAAAATCAATCCCTAGTTAATCAACTTAGTTAGGATTAACCTACTAATTGTAGTTTAGCTTAGATTAATTTTAAATCATGTCTTTCATCGTTAGGATAATGTGAGACTAAGTAAATTGTGGTATTCAATTATTCACACTTTTCTCTGTGGGAACGATATCTGATCTTCAAGATTCACTATATTAAAACTTAGATCTCGTATATTTGCGAGAGTAAGTAGCGGTGTGTTTCACGCCCCTACCAAGTTTTTGGCACCGTTATGGGGATTAGTGTGAATTTTAAGTTGATATTGCGACTAAGTGGTCGATTGTTAATCCTGACATTTATTTTTGTTTTGTTTTTAATTTTTATTTTTGTTTCATTGTGTTAAAAATGAGATCAAGCGGTGTGAGAAACGATGAAGAAGATTGGAATTCTTAATTCTCAATCCCGAGATTGAGCTTATTGCAAATGATAAGGACTGAGAGGAGAAGCCGACTTCAAGCCATGATCTTGATCTGACTGAGCATTTGAGCCCAAATTCCTTGTCTATAGAGAATTTTGGTGAAAAATACTTAGCAACACGAAAGTCTAGCTGGAAACGGTAACTCAAGTGCTATTTGTTTTTTGAAATGAAACTCTGGATATCAATTTTCCTGATTTTTGTTACTATTTATTAGATTATTTAATCTTTCTGGAAGCCGGCATGGCTTCGGAATGTGTTCGGAAGTGAATTTAGGAGTGTGGATGCTTGGGGAAGTATTTTAAGTATAAACATGTTGAATGGGGTGGAGCCGTATTTTGAAAATTTGAGAAAGACATGAAAGTAGGAGCTGTAGGCCCACTGCCTAAGCGGTGACCGCTTAGGCGGTAAAAATACAGGTTGTGTGTTTTTCAGCAAAAACGACCCACTGCCTAAGCGATGAACCACCGCTTAGGCGGTAAAAATACAGGATGCAACAAATTTTGAAAATACGCTCCACCGCTTAGGCGAAAATAGTGCAGTTGGCTGAGTTTTCACACTAGTGTAATTTTGCTTAGGTGGAAAAAACCACCGCCTGGTTGGAATTTCGTTAGAAAGTTTCTTTTTAAGAAAAAAGGCTCCACTGCCTAAGCGGTGAACCGCCGCTTAGGCAGTGGACCTTCTGCAGTTAAAAAGAACCCGTTCATTCAAAAATTGAAATCGCAAGGTTCCCTCCCCAAAATCCTCCACCTTCTCTCTAAATGCTCACTTCCAAACCATCCCAATATTCAAAAATCATCATTCCATTACCAAAATTAGTCATTTCCACCACGAATAAGATCTCCACCCCTATTTTCGAAAATTTAGGGTTTTGCGTGAACGGTGTGATTTCTTCATTCTCTTTCTATTGGACCATTAATTCTCAACAAGTAAGTTTCTTTCACTTCACATTTAGTTTAGTTGTTGAAATTATTGGTTGGTTTTCATGATTATATCAAACAAATCATTGGATTTTGAAATTTTGCCCAAAACCCCTTAACCCTATTTTCGCGATTCCGAAGTTCCATGGGTTTTTGGTTTGATTGTTGGGGATGAGAATGTTTAATTAGATTGGTTGAGTATGTAAACTAAGATAGGATGTCACATTTGTGAAATTTGTTTGAAAAATTCAAATGGGTGTTCGTTTTGGGATGTATGTGTTCTTGACAAAGTGATTAGGGAGGTTTATGGTTTTCAATTGTTCATATATGATGAGGTTGTATTGGTTTTTTGTGATTGTGATTATTAGGAAATGCCGAAGAGGGTAGCAAAGAAGAGGGCGAGAGGAGAAGGGTCGAGTTCGCACCCCGAGGTGCCGACCGACGTTGACTATGATGCCACCCGTTTTGTGTCAAAACAAGCGGAGCAACATTTCAAAGAACACGAAGCCTTTCAAGCATGCATACGTCAACGGGGTTTCGGTCCGATAGAGGATCTCTTGGTGGAATTTTAACAAGAAATCCGAAGCCGCAAATGGGAGCAATTCTGTAAATTGCCACCCCCAGGCGAGGTTGCTTTGGTCAAAGAATTTTACGCTAATGTTATGGAGGCCATAGACGACCAAAAAAGGGTTCGAAATCAGCCTATCATCTTCAGCCTTGACTTTATCAACCATCTCTTTAGACTTTCGGCACCAGGGGCCCCTGAACGCCAAGATCCTACTTTGCATAGGGTCATCAAAAAGATCACATCTGGCGAAGTAAAGTGGAAACACCAGGGGCCGAATGTCGCTACCTTCTCGGTGAAATGCCTAAAGCCAATTCCAAAAATCTGGCACCACTTCATTTGTGGAAGCCTCCTACCGATGTCACATCTTTTAAACGTCTCAAAGGACAAGGCATTTTTTATCTATAAAATTCAAACTGGGCAACCAATCAACGTTGGATTCCTAATCTATTCATCGATCATACATGCTACGAAGACGGTAAATGGTGGGCTCCCGTTTTTGTCACTATTGACCCACATTTTCCGACTAGCTGGAGTGACGATATCCAGGGGGAAGCCTGTGCGACCCTATCGTTCCACTTGATCTATCAAAGATAAACTGGTTGTGGAAGACTGGGGCGCAATAGGCAGCCGAGCCCGAGCCTGAGGAAGGGGAAGAGCCAACAGACGAGATGGCAGGACCTTCTGGAGCCCGAGATGAAAACTCCCAGGAGAGGGTATATAACAAGCTTTAGATCGTCCTCCAAAATCAATATGAGATCGCTTCTTTCCTGGACCAATTTTCGAGGAAGCAAGATCGAGTCCAATGGAAGATTTGGGATGGCCTTGGCCTTGAGATGGACGATTACCTTCCAATACCATCTGTGCTGCCACATCTGCTCCAGAGACCACACTCTCCTTCCCAACGTGATGACGATGATGATTTCTCTTTAGGTGAACAGTAGGGAATAAGTCTTATTCCCAAGGTATGTGTTCAACTCGTTTTGTTTGCATGCATGCTATAGGTTTATTGGGTTCGCTGATGTTGGAATAGTACTATGTTTAGGCATGGATGGTATGGAATGGATAATAGTTTAGTGGATGTTCATCCATTTTGAATTTTTGTAAAAAATGATGAACCATTATTATTTTTTGAACAGAACGCAAAAAATTTTTATGTACAAAATTATGTTTATGTATGTATTTTATTATTTTAATGAATATTTTAGTTTTTAAAATTTTTAGTTTAGTTAGTTTAATTTTTGTTTTTACATAAGTAGTGGTAGATTAATTTATGTACGTTAGCATTAGATTTAGTTTAATATTGTGTGTGTATAAAGTTGTATTTGCATGTTTAGATGTTGAGTTCATTTGGGCCAAGACCCGATGATGAAAATTATCCCCTAATTGCATATTGAGGTGGGGGGTAATACATTCCTTGTGTGTTTTGTGTGCTTAACATGTCGATTGGGTAAAAATTATCTCGATCCTAAAATCGCATGACATTTGAACTCAATGTATAATTATCTGAACGATTAGACGTTGATTATTCGATATTAAGCTCATGATAGAAAATGAGGAAACTAGAACTTGATTTGGGGAAAACTTGAGGCGGAATCCTAGGTAAGGTAATTCCGGAGACGTGATTTAGGCCGTCATTTTTTTCACTTGAACCGTTGTAGCTAACCGAAAAATTTTCATTCCTTATTTCCCCTATCGAAGTCGATAACGTAATCAATTCTGAAAACGTTCAAATACTCATTTCATTTAAATTTTTCTTAACCAAATGTCGCTAAGGCTAATTTTCAAAATTGAGAGAAATCAAGTGAGCGGTCGGATTTTTGATAAATTTTTATTGATTCGATATTAGTGTATTTACTTGTCACTTTCGTATTCCTTTTTGCCCACTCCTAAAATAAGTTTGGGGGTGTGTTTCTATCAATTCTTTTTACATATTCCTAAAATTTTATAAATTTGAATAAGTTTGGGGGTGTGTTTCTCTAACTTCTTTTTGTACTCTCCTAAAACTGTAAATATTCAAATTAATTTAGGAATATGTTGTTAAAATATATATATATATATATAAAACGAGATTATAGTTTTCATTTTCTTCTCTTTCGACAAGTGAATACAGAGATCTTCTTATCTTATTCAGAGTTGTATTATAAGAATGTGGGGTTATGAGAGAGGATAGCGACAAATGATTTTACCTTGGGTATCGTTCAATTCAACCGATTTGCTATTTTCAATTCCAATGATACCCGTGGTCGTTCTCCAAAGCCAAACCAAGACCTATTGATTTCTACGATTACCCGAGCCTATATTAGTGGATAGTAGACTCCAATCAAGTGTATGGTTTTCCTGAATCCTTCAACGGTTTACGTTATGAGCTTAACGATTGAATAATCCAATCCGGTATTTGAATAGTTACACATTTGAGTTCTCACACACACACTTCAAATAGATCTAGAATGGTTATTATTGATATTGATCGTTGAAATTCTAGAACACCACTTGGTATGGGTTACTTCCCGAACTTGATCAGATTTAGGGATGTTAAAGGAGGAACAAATTGGTCCTTTCGATTGAACTTTATATTTACATACATATACTTCTTTCGTGTTAGTTTAGTTTTTCACTTTTAGTTGGTTAGTTTATTAGTTAGTTTAGTTTAGTGTTAGTATTTTGCTCAAGGACTAGCAAAATTCTAAGTTTGAGAGTATTGATAGGTGTGAAAAACCTATCTATTTCGAAACGGAATTTGTTAATTTTCAAGCGTATTAGTTATATTTAATTGTGTTTTAGTGTAAAACAGGTGAAGGGACGTTAACGGGCAATAAACAAGTGAAAACGGTAGAGAAACGGTGAACAAAATGTGAAAATAGGGTTTCGGTGAATGAAGACCACCGCCTAGGCGGAAAAGAGATAAAATGTTGGAGTCTTGAAAGGCTGAACCACAGCCTAGGCAAGAAAACGTCAGATTGTTATGCCAGCAGCCATCGCCTAGGCAGAGAAACCACCGCTTAGGCGAAGATCCGACAGAGGCTTAACCGACTTAAACCATCACCTAAGCGGTGAACCACCGCTTAGGCGGTGACACTTTGCACAGAAATATCTATTTTTAGATATTTTGAAAATATTTTCCAAACTTTGGCTATTAAACCCTTTTCTCCCCCAAACCTCAAGAATTTTTAGAGGTGAGAGGAGGCTTGGTTGACATTTTGAGAGCTCCTTCCACCTTAGTTAAGTTTAGATAATTTAGGAAGTAGATTAGATTAGTTTAGAGAGTGTTCTTGGCCATTTCTTGAATAGCTGGAAGAGGAAGTTCATCAATGGAGAAGAGGAAGCTCGGGAGGATTGTTCTTTGGCGAAAGTGGACTATTCTACTTTGAGATTTGATCTCTCTTCCCTTGTTTCCATCTTTGTAGTTAATGTTTATTGTTGATATTGATGATCTCCTCTTGATTTAATGTTGTATTGGCTAAGAATATGTTAGTTTAATTAGAGATTAGTTAGGGAAAGATGTAGTAAATACTTGTTTGGTTTAATATATGTTTCTTTAACGATTGTTGCTTTTAAGTCCGATTGTGTTTATCATTTGATGACGATCTTAGTATGCTAGTTATGGTATTAGGATTGGATTTGAGAAACTAGGGTTTGACACTCGGGAGATGTAATGCTGGATTCGGACTAGGGTAAACACATCGTTACGACCTAACGACCCGGGAGGGCGTTAGTTAGTGTGCAATCGATGATGTTGGGTCAAGACTCATGCGGCCTAGAGTCGTTAAGACATTGAGGGAGAACTCTTCATCGACACGAAGTCACGTATTCCCTCTTCTTACACTCGGAAGAGGTGGCGGAGGAGTTTACGAACCAAGATTGTCGGATAACTAAACTTCGTTATTGTTAACTAAACGAAATCAAACATGTATTAAGTGAACGAAATCAATCCCTAGTTAATCAACTTAGTTAGGATTAATCCACTAATTGTAGTTTAGCTTAAATTAATTTTAAATCATGTCTTTCATCGTCAGGATAACATGAGACTACGTAAATTGCGATATTCAATTATTCACACTTTTCTCTGTGAGAACGATATCCGATCTTCAAGATCCACTATATTAAAACTTAGATCTCGTATACTTGCGAGAGTAAGTAGCGGTGTTTCACTCCCCTACCGAATACCTCTCAACTACGAAAATCCGATATGTCACAAAGAGTCAATAGTCACTGTAACATGTATATAAGGTTCCAATAAATTTCTAAAATACCCATCAAACTCAAGAATAGTTCAAATAATCCTTTCTGCATTAACTCCCAATATTCTCCAAATGAACCCACATCCCCGGCTCCATCTAATGCTAGTAGTGGACCAATACATATAGCTGAGTTATTTTTATTGGTGTACTGTCTTATAATACACAAATCATTTTATGGATCAAGTCTTTATCAAAATTCACTTTCCAATAGAACATAGCCATGTTGGGCAGTATCTAAATCTCAACAAAATATAACCAACTCATTGACAATATCAAAATCCCAATAGAATATCATCAAACTAGAATATTCAGATTTAAATCAACTTGTCAACTCGCTTTTATATAATAAACTATCATACTTCCTTACCAGCCATAGGATCGTTTACCTCACGATTGAGAGTTACGACGGTACTGTAACCGTACTGTAACTGTGTCATCTAAGTGGCTATCAGTGTTAGGTCCATTTATTATCCTCAATGGTAGGGGTACCACACGCAGGATTTGCACTCCTGACGGGTTAATCAATGACCTGCAGGACATACTCTCTTGACAGGTCATAATAATCAACCACCTACCGGACTAATCATCCGAACAGGTCATAATAACATAATCAACCACCTATAGGACGTGTCCTCCTAATAGGTCAAAACCATCCTGTAGGACATGCCCTCCTGACAGGATCACAACTATGGCATAGTCGGACAAAATTCATTTTCCACAGTTAAAACCTACTTGATCCACATAAGTTGTAAAATCATCCATTTTAACAAACACATTTTCCACAATTTATATGAATATATAATTTGTAAATGTATATAGAAGACAATGCATATGCTGCCTTCATAATATAAAAAGAATTTATGGATCAAATATTTTTTTTTTATCAAACACTACTTTTCAAAATGTACTATAATATATCCACACACCAATGCTGGAATAAAACTCCACGGCTACTATCACAATAAATAATACATTTCAATCCATCAATCAAATTATTTTGATATATAATAAAATACCGCACTCATATTTTTTTACTAGCCATAGGATCATTTAACCTCATGGTTGGGAGTTACGACAGTACCGTGAACTATACAACTGTGTCATCTAATGTGACCAACAGTGTCAGGGCCATTTATTCTTCTCAATAGTAGGGGTACCACCCGCAGGATTTACACTCCTGACGGGTCAAATAAACCATCTGCTGGAATAATCCTCTGGACATGTCATAATAATCAACCACCTGCAGGACTACCTTCCTGACAGGTCATAATAATCAACCACCTGCAGGACTATCCTCTTGACATGTCATAATAATCAACCACCTGTAGGACTGACACTCCTGACAGGTCAATAACATAATTAACCACCTGCAGGACGTTCCCTCCTAACAAGTCAAAATCATCCCATAGGATATGCCCTCTTGACGGGCTCAAAGCTATGGCATAGTAGAATAATAAAACTATTTTTCACCTTTAAAATTTTACTTGATCCATGAATCAATGTAAAACTATCCATTTCATCAACCTTTTTTTTCTTTTCTTTTCCATACTTTAATACGAAAATATATTTTCATGATTTATATAAAAGACAGTAAACACATTTAAGGTGATTTCTTTCAATTTAACGACATATCCTATGTTCCACGGCTAACACGACACTCACCTAGGCTTATTTAACTTATTATTGATAAGTTACATTAATCAAATATCATCTAAAGTGGTAGTATGTTCAAATTGAAATTGTAGGGACCAAAGTGAGATAATAATAACAACACATGGGTGCAAAATGTCCAACCATCGAAAAAACGTAATGGAGGCGTCAATGCATATATATATTATTAACCCCACCACTAGATATTAATATTTTTTTTATCCACAACCTCATATTAGGAATTTGCTTACTATTCCTTATTAATACCAAATCAAATGCCCCATATTTCATTTATAAAATTCCAAGAATTTTATCACTTAATGGAATAAATTTTACAATATCAACGGTTTATTGCAAATATCACAAAGGATAACTTAATATTAAGTCTAATTTGTCAAGTCAATTTTAATACTAACAATTTAATATGATCAAATTGAAACTATAGGGACCAAAATATGCAATTTGGCTAACCAAAAGGGCCATATAAACAATCACCCATAAATCTAGGGGCCAAAATGAAAATTTTCAAAATGAAAAAAAACAAAGAATGGAAACAGTAACCTTAACCAAACGCCACATACATATATATATATATATATATATATTTTTTTTGGAACTGATAAATACAAAAATTATTATTTTTAATATTACTTCATTTATTATAAATAATCGGTACCATAACCCAAGTTTAGGGCGGTCGCAACTCTGCTCTCATACCACCTGTAACGGTCAGGTTTCCCAAGACTACTACCGCGATTTCTCCTATAGAGAAATTAACATTAAAATAGATTGACTAAATTTTCATTTTATAAAATTCGATAAATTTTAAAATGCGATGGCGATAAATTTTAGTTGTCGATTTTCCAACAGTAACTAATAAATATAATAATTACAATTTAAATACAACCGAATAACCAATAATTTATTTTGAAATTAATCCGAGAAATTTTACAAACAATGAAGACAATCACCAATATCAAAATGATTGATTCAATTTTTCAACAATAAATACTAGGTACAATTATTATAAATTCAAATATAATTATAGTAAGTTTTAAGTGAATGTTAATTTAGTCGTTAGATTAAACTAAACGATTAGTTATAGGAGTCACGGTCACTTTAGTATCCCAGGAGATTATAACTTATTCTAACTCTTTTAATTCTATGGTCTATTATTATAATATATATAATTAGTTAATAATAATAGTCATTAGCTATATATACATGAGCAGTGCCCTTTGAAGTTTCAATCCCGAGACTCCAAATCCAATTTTTTGTTTCAATCGACCGACGACGCCACACCCACGCCCACACCTAACCACGATCGCCGACTGAACCCACAACCCACCGGACTAAATAATACACCGTCGGTAACCTGACAGTCGACGACGGAGCAGGACTCCTACACACCGGCGCAACGACCGACAGCAGGCCCTCCTCAGCGATCAGAGCATACCCACACAGCTGCAACGGCGGACCATGGACACACATACACAAGCGAAGGAGCATAACACACACACACACAGATGAAACACATGCATACACGTCCGATCACCTACACACCACCGGCAATGTAGAACACACACCCACACACTGACAGCGAAACAACCAAACAGATGGCACACATAAACACCACACTGTCGCTCAGAACAAAACACACATACACACAACGCCGGACCGACCACACACACACACACTTACGCCGGCACCAAAACAGTGACGATCACACACATACACACACACTCCGATGATCAGAACACACATGCACTCATACAAAACGATCACACATACACCCACATACCACCACCGATCACTCACCCACCTCGCCGGCGATCAACGACCCTCACACCACCGACCGAAACCCACTTCTCTTTTTCCTCTGTTTTTTTGTTCTTTCAAGATGGTGATCTCTCCCTGTGCGTGGATGTATATGTGTATATATATGTGTGTGTGTGAGAGAGAGAGAGAATTGCCACGCGTACCTATTCTTTTTTTTTTTTGTCCACTGGATCTCTCTCTCTCTCTCTCTATATATATGTATATATACACATACATACATACATGCGATTTCCTTCACAATGAATAGTTAAACGTAAAATCTAAAATTAATATTTCTAAAATTGTTAATTAACCCCTAAAATTTTAAATTAAATAATAAATGATAAAATCTATCCAGTTATTTTTTAAATGTTCTAAAATATAGCTTAAATTGTGTGTATGAAAAAAATTAGGGTCTTACAACATTAACCTCCCCTAAATTTTCCTTTAGGTTATTATTTGAACCCTTTTCAAAATTTAATATTCTTAAAATTTCAAATTCACTCCTTAAAATTTAAATTGGGTAACAAATGATATATTCCAACCTGTTATTTTTCTAAATGTTCTAAAATACAGATAAAATTATGCGTATGTGAAAATTAGGGTCTTACAACCCTTCCCTCCTAAAAGAAATTTCGTCCCGAAAGTTTAGTTACCTTGATCGAACAAGTGCGGATATCTGTCCCTCATCTCGTCCTCTCTCTCTCATGTCGCCTCCTCTATCAAAAAACTGTGCCACAACACTTTCACTAATGGAATCGTTTTTGTTCGCAACACCTGATCCTTATGACTTAAGATCTAGATCGGCTCCTCAACGTACGTAAAATCCTCTTCTAATTCGATTGGTTGAAAAATCAATACATGCAAAAAATCTAGCATATATTTCCTGAGCATCGACATGTGGAAAATGTCGTGTAATCTGGACAATTTTGGCGATAGGGCAAGTCGATAAGCTGTCGCACCAACCCATTCTAGGACCTCATATGGCCCAATATATCTCAGACTTAGCTTCTCTTTCTTCCTGAACCTCATTATGCCCTTCCACGGGAATATTTGCAAAAACACATGATCGCCCACTTCAAATTCCAACTCTCGTCTACGTTTGTCAGCATAACTCTTTTTGTCGATTCTGAGCAATCTTTAATCTTTCTTGAATCACCTTTACTTCGTCTGCTATTATTTGGGCGATATTCGGCATTAGCAATTTTCTTTCTCCTACTTTAGTCCAACAGACTGAAGTCTTGTATCTCCTGCCATACAACTCTTCATACGAGGCCATTTCGATTGTCGAATGGTAGTTGTTATTGTAGAAAAATTCCATCAACGTCAAGTGATCATCCCAGCTACTAGGAAATTCCAGAACACAACCCCTCAACACATCCTCTAATGTCTGGATCGTACGCTCTAATTGGCCATCAGTTTGAGGATGAAAGACGATATTGAATTTCAGTTTGGTACCTAGAGCAGTTTGGAGACTCGGTCAGAACTTCGAAGTAAATCTCAAATCTCTATCCAACATTATGAAAATGGGTGCACCATATAACCGAACAATCTCATCAATATACAATTGGGCATACTTATCCAGAGAGTACGTCGTCTTTACGTCCAGAAAATGAGTAGATTTAGTAAGCCTATCAACGATCACCCAGATGAAATTATGCCCCTTTTGAGTACGGGGTAATCCCAAAACGAAATCTATTGTGATATGCTCTCATTTCCACTCTAGAATAGGTAGAGGCTGCACTAACCCACTTGGATGTTGATGCTCGATCTTGACTTGCTGACAAACGAGACACCTGGAAATAAATTTAACAATTTTCCATTTCATTTCATTCCAATAATAGTGTTCTCATAGATCTCGATACATTTTGGTACTGCCCGGGTACATTGTGTATGCTGAGTTGTGTGTTTTCTCCAAGATATCCTTCTTCAGATTGACGTCATCAGGTACACAGTTTATTTTGCACCATCAAATCCTCATCGTTATCTCTGAAACAATAATCAGTTCTATGACCACTCTTCACTTCATCTCTGATCTTCCCCAATT
Organism: Eucommia ulmoides; assembly: GCA_016647705.1. NCBI lineage: Eukaryota > Viridiplantae > Streptophyta > Magnoliopsida > Garryales > Eucommiaceae > Eucommia > Eucommia ulmoides. The sequence continues at coordinate 46,970,674 of CM028339.1, read as the reverse complement.
GGGTATCCTACTTCTGTACTTCAATAATACGGTCGATCAATGTCGGCCTTAAAGTCAAAGTCCCAAGCAACGCTGCCATTTGACCAACTGCCAACTGAACTTGCAAAGATCTCAACTCAGCATACAGATTGGTATTAACAACTTGAATGTATGCGACCAAACCCGCCGATTTTTGACTCAATGCATCCACTACAACATTAGCCTTCCCAGGATGATAGTGAATAGTACAATCATAGTCCTTGATCAACTCTATCCAAGTCTCTGCCTTAGATTTAGTTTATTTTGAGTAAGCAAATATTTCAAACTTTGATGGTCGGTGTATATCTCACAAGTCTCTCCATACAGGTAATGCCTCCAAATTTTCAGGGCAAACATAATCGCCGCCAACTCCAAATCATGCGTCGAGTAATTATGCCCATGATTCTTTAATTGCTGGGAGACATATGCAATCACATGACCATGTTACATCAGTACATACCCTAATCCCTGATGTGACGCGTCACTGTAGATCACAAAGCCACCACTTTCAGTCAGAAAGGAGAGTATTGGCACATATGTCAGTCTATTCTTCAGCTCTTGAAAACTCTGCTCACATTTATCAGTCCACTCGAATTTGGATTCCTTGTGGGTTAATCGGGTCAACGGGGCAGCTATAACAAAACATCCCTACACAAACCAACAATAATAACCCGCTAATCCCAAGAAACTTTGAACTTCAGTCATACTTTTTGGCCTCTCCCATTGCACCATGGCTTCGACTTTCTTTGGATCCACTTGAATACCATCCCCCGAGATAACATGACCTAAGAACACGACTCTATCCAACAAAAACTCGCATTTACTAAGTTTCATATACAATTGTTTTTCTCACAATGTCTGCAACACAATCTAGAGATGCTCTGCATGCTTTTCTCTACTTTGGGAATAGATCAGTATATCATCAATGAACACGATGATAAACTGATCCACATAAGGTTGGAAGATTCGATTCATCAAGTCCATAAAAGCAGCATGGGCATTTGTCAACCCGGATGGCATAACTAAGAATTTGTAATACCCATACCTTGTACAGAACGCCGTCTTCACCACGTCACTATCTCTGACTTTTAGCTTGTGATATCCTGATCGAAGATCTATTTTGGAAAATATCGTGACCTTCTGCAGTTGGTCAAACAGATCATCATTTCTAGGCAATGGGTATTTATTACGAACTGTCACCTTATTCAACAACCGGTAATCAATAGACATCCTTAACGTGTCGTCCTTCTTCTTCACGAATAGCACTGGGGCTCTACACGAAGAAATACTAGGTCTGATAAACCCACGGTCTAACAGATCTTGCAACTGAATCTTTAATTTCTTAAGCTCGGTAGGCGCCATACGATAGGGTAGGATTGATATCGGAACAGCTCCTAGGAGTAACTCGATAGTGAATTCCATCTCCCTATCTACTAACAACCCTGGTAATTCTTCTTGAAAAACATCGGGAAAATCCCTAACCACTGGAATATCCACCACCTGAACTTCATTCTGTTTGGTGTCAATCACATGCATGAGATATTCCTGACATCCGGGTAGGGCGTAAAATATGCCGCTACTTACACTCGCAAGTATACGAGGTCTAAGTTTTAGTATAGTGTGATCGTTAAGATTGGGTTATTGTATCCACAAGGATTAATGTCGTTACTATCGAATACTACGTTTGTCATGACCTAATTTTATCTAGGCGAAAAATAAATGTATTTAATTAATTAAACTAATACTAATATAACCTAAATTAACTACACTAATATGCTAATATGTTTTAGGGTGAAGAATTTCTTAGGGATTAACGTGTTTACAAATACGTGTTCGATTCCGATTTATTCACGTTTACGTTGTTCGACCTATTTGACTACCTCAGTACGTAAACTCTACCGCCACCTCTCCCGAGTATAAGACAGGGGAATACATGACTTCGAGCCAACGAAGAAATCCCCCTCAATGTCTTAATGACCCTAGGTCACGTGAGTCTCGCCCAGCGTCATTGATTGCACACAATCCAACTTCTTTCTGGGTTATTGGATCGTGCATTATATTTACCCTATCGACAATCTCCGTTCGTAAACTCCCTCGCCACCTCTCTCGAGTGTCAGACAGGGGATACAAAGCAACTTCGTGTCAACGAAGAAGTCCCCCTCAACATCTTAACGACCCTAGGTCACGTGAGTCTTGCCCCAACGTCATCGTATGTCCACGATTCTAACCCTAACCGGGTTATAGAATCATGGCATTTGTTTACCCTAATCTGAATTCGGGGTTTGTCAAAATCTCGTATTATCCATTTATTAATCCAAGCATAATAAATAAACAATACAATAAATGCAATCAAACTATGAAGAACAAACATAAACACAACACCGAAATCATCCAAACAAATGTATTTATAAATTATATGTTAATCCTTACTACAATCCATATTTTACTCGTGGCCATAGCCGCATATATATACAATGAAATAACGAGCTAAACATGCTCACATGATCCTAATATAAAGAAATAAGGAAAAACAATCAAAGAACTTAGTCTCATCCGAAGATAAACCGCTAAGAACGCTCAACGATCGATTCGCCATCTTCCACTTCGAGATGTGAGCTTCACCTTTAAAACTCCTAAATATACCCTTAGATATAGCCTAAGGGGCTAAAAAATTCAAGAGAGGCTGGAGAAGGGGGATGAGAGGGGTATTTATAGGCAAAAGATCTCAAAATATCTAATAAATATCAAGGCCGTGCTGCCGGATTTTTTCCTAAGCGAAGTTAGGTCGGTTAACTTTCTGTCGGAACTTCGCCTCAGAGAAGGAAACTTTGCCTAGGCGAAGTTACTGCAGGTTTGCAATTTTGTTTTGACTGTAACTTCTTCATCCGAACTCCGATTGAGGTAATTCAAAAACCTATGGAAATCTAAGAAAACGATCTACAACTTCCATGTTTTGACTATTTCCAAATTTGTATTGAATCATAGTAAAAAATAGCCTTGAAGTTACATCACCTATACCGACTTTGCAGGTTTGGTGACCGCCTAGGCGAAGACGTAGGTGGTGGACTTGGAAATATTTCTACTGGGGTTTCCGCATAGGTGGAGGAATTTACTTCCTAGGCGGTGGGCTATCAATAGCCTTTTGTCATTCTCAGCATCTTCGCTGCCTAGGCGAAGGTCTGGATGCCTAGGCGGTAGGCTTCCTTTATATTTTTGCCTCCTTATTTGTTTATCCACTGTAACATCGACTCGCCTTTGGTTCGATCTCATCGTTTTCGCTCTAGTTTCCTATCTTTTTGCTCCACACACCTGATTTATATAAAAAGTATGAAAACTAATTAAAACATAATAAAATACTATATAAACGCTCGAAAACTAACTTAATTCGGTTTGGAAATACGTAGGTAGATCACACCTATTAAATACCCCCAAACTTAAAATTTGGCTAGTCCTCGAGCCAAACACACACACTAAAATGAAAAAAAAAATAACAAACTGAATTAAATAACAAACAACCTAAAAACAATCTAAACATAACAACATGCGAGTTTTGACTTCTTCTAACGGCCTATTTATTTTTCCCTCAACAACCGCAAATTATTTCAAGTTCAGGTAGTAACACACAGCATGTAATGTTCTAGAATTTCAACATGCAATAATGGTGAACGCTATTCTAAATCCTGTAAACGTGTTAGTGCGAGACTCAATAATATGGCTATACAACAATCTGATTGGATTATCCCTCAACGAAATTTATGTGTTAAGGATTACCATAAGCTGGATTGGGGTCCACTCTCTACTAATGTTGGTTTAGTAGTTCATGAAGATCATTAGGACTTGGTTTGGTTTTGTTATAATTAGCCAAGAGTAATTTGGAATAGAAAACGGGTTAACGTTTTTAACTTAACGTTACCCAAGGCTCAACGCTTGGCACATTCACTCTCAAACTCTCATAAAAAGATAGAAAAACAATCCCGAATAATCAATTAACGGTCGACGTATGCACTTGTCAAAAACAAACGGAATTAAACTTATATGTACATAAGTCCTTTTTTTTTTTTTTGAAATCCAACCACACCCCCAAACTTATTTGATTAGTATGATTTTACGAGTGTGGTTAAAACAAAAGAAAAATGACAAGTGAGTACTCGAATACCGAACTAATCCGAAGTTCGCCCTAAACCCAACCGCTCACATCAAGTAGCATTTACAATTGCTAACTTGATTCACTCAAATGTGCCTTTAAATTCAGCGATTAAGGTTTGGAAAATGATCCACAGGCCATGGTATTAGTTTATGTGTTCTGAATTGAATTTGCATTTAAGATTCAACATGATAACGAGGGATAAACATTTAATAAGGTAGGCTTAAAAAGGCTTAAGCGACAAAACGACAGCCGAAATCACGTCTCCTGAACTACCTTGCCTAGGATTTCACCTCAAGCTTCCCCTCAATCAAGTTCTAGAATTCTTAATGTGTCATGAATTTGGTTAATCGACAATCGTCCTCAAATCAATTGAATAAAACTACATTGAGTCAATGTGCCCGTGCAAATTCAGATCTACAATAATTTTCACCAAAAAACATAGTCAAGCACACATAATCACGCATGCATGGGTATTACCCTTGACTTCGAAAACAACTAGGGGTAATTTTCATCATCAGGTGACGGCCCAAATGAACACAAAACTCAACATGAAAACAACAACACAAAAACATAAACACATTCTAACCCAAACACACATGAAATACGAAAAAAAAATAAAATGATAACACATAAACTAACAATACTAAATACTACACATGACTTCTGAACTCAAAATAGACAGTGTCCTCAGTGATCCTAATCATCAATCTCAACATATGAAATTTAAAGCATGCTAACGAAGGGTGTTTAGAATACTTACTTGGGAGGCGATAGGATCTTGCCTTCGAATCAAGTCGGATGTGATGGATTTAACTTATTTTGACCTTGGGTTGCCTCCCAAGAAGCGCATGGTTTAATGTCCTCGGCCCGACATTTTCAGAACGCCCTTAAGATTGGCGAGATTTTGCTTTGGATGGCTCAATCTCTCAACGAAATACCTCACCGGCTTATGTGCTTGGCCAAGCAACATAAAATGATTTGGAATCTCATCAAAAGGGATGCATCAATACCTGTCGATCTAACATCGCCAAGTACCTTACATGGAAAACAAAAACAAAACTACAAACAAAACTTATATACAAAGAAATGCCTAAAGTAAAATTAAGTCATTTACACACAATATCGATAGTAACAACAAATCAATGCTTGACAATAGTTACCAAAAACTTAGTAGTGATCGCCAAGAACTGAATTCGCCTAACGACCAATCCTCGGCAACGGCGCCAAAAACTTGTACGTCGCTGATGGGACTAGAATCCGATACACTTATTTCTCCTATCTAAAACTTAAGTCCTGAGCCGTTATCGCATTTCTCCGACAATAACAACAAAACAATCCCTGGCAATGGCACCAAAAACTTGGTAGGGCGTAAAATATGCCGCTACTTACACTCGCAAGTATACGAGGTCTAAGTTTTAGTATAGTGTGATCATTAAGATCGGGTTATCGTATCCACAGGGATTGATGTCGTTACTATCGAATACTGCGTTTGTCGTGACCTAATTTTATCTAGGCGAAAAACAAATGTATTTAATTAATTAAACTAATACTAATATAACCTAAATTAACTACACTAATATGCTAATATGTTTTAGGGTGAAGAATTGCCTAGGGATTAACGTGTTTATAAATACGTGTTCGATTCCGATTTACTCACGTTTACGTTGTTCGACCTATTTGATCACCTTGGTACGTAAACTCCACCGCCACCTCTCCCGAGTGTAAGACAGAGGAATACATGACTTCGAGTCAACGAATAAGTCTCCCTCAACGTCTTAATGACCCTAGGTCACGTGAGTCTCGCCCAGCATTATTGATTGCACACAATCCAACTTCCTCCCGGGTTATTGGATCGTGTGTTGTATTTACCCTATCGACAATCTCCGTTCGTAAACTCCCTTGCCACCTCTCCCGAGTGTAAGACACGGTATACAACATGACTTCATGTCAACGAATAAGTCTCCCTCAACGTCTTAACAACCCTAAGTCACGTGAGTCTTACCCCAATGTCATAGATTGTCTATGATTCTAACCCCAACTGGGTTATAGAATCGTGGCGTTTGTTTACCCTAATCCGAATCCGGGGTTTGTCAAAACCCTGTATTCTCCATTTATCAATCCAAGCATAATAAACAAATAATACGATAAACGCAATCAAACTATGAAGAACAAACATAAACGCAACACTGGAATCATCCAAACAACGTATTTATAAATTATATGTTAATCCCTACTACAATCCATATTTAACTCATGGCCATAGCCGCATACATATACAATGAAATAACGAGCTAAACATGCTCACATGATCCTAATATAAAGAAATAAGGAAAAACAATCGAAGAACTTATCCTCGTTCAAAGATAAACCGCTAAGAACGCTCAACGATCAATTCGCCGTCTTCTCCACTTTGGGATGTGAGCTACACCTCTAAAACTCCTAAATATACCCTTAGATATAGCCTAAGGGGCTCAAAAATACAAGAGAGACAAAAAAAGAGGGAGGAGATGGGTATTTATAGGCAAAAGATCTTAAAATATCTAATAAATATCAAGGCTGTGCTGCCAGATTTTCGCCTAGGCGAAGAAAACTTTGCCTAGGTAAAGTTAGGTTACTTAACTTTCTGCCGGAACTTCGCCTCGGCGAAGGAAACTTCGCCTAGGCGAAGTTAGTGCAGGTTTGCAATTTTATTTTGACTGTAACGTCTTTATCCAAACTCCGATTGAGCTGATTTAAAAACCTATGGAAAGATAAGAAAAGGATATACAACTTATATGTTTTGAGTGTTTCCAAAATAGGATTACATCATAGTCCAAAATAGCCTTGAAGTTACAGCAACTGTACTGGCTTTGCAAGTTTGGTGACCGCCTAGGCGAAGAAGTAGGCGGTGGACTTGGAAATTTTTCTACTTGGGTTTTCGCCTAGGCGAAGGAATTTCCTACCTAGGCGGTGGGCTGTCAATAGCCTTTTGTCATTCTCAGCATCTGGACTGCCTAGGCGGATGTCTGGACGCATAGGCGGTGGACTTCCTTCATATTTTTGTCTCCTTGCTTGTTTATCCGTCGAAATTTTGACTCGCCTTCGGTTCGATCTCATCGTTTTTGCCCCAGTTTCCTATCTTTTTGCTCCACACACCTGATTTATACAAAAAGTATGAAAACTAATTAAAACATAATAAAATACTATATAAGCGCTCGAAAACCAACTTAATTCGATTTGGAAATACGTAGGTAGATTACACCTATCACATCCATTCTTTAGTAATTTCCTAGCCTCTAGGACTAAAATCAAACTGACAGGGGTAATGATTCTGTCCCTTGAAAAGACAACCTTTGACTCGCTTGGGACCCGAAAGATAACTTCATTTTTAAAACAATCCACCGTGGCATGATAACCAGATAGAAAATCCATACCCAGTATCACATCAAAATTGTGAATACTCAGGAGTAGTAGATCTACTAACAACTCTCTATCACCAATCTGAAGCGGACTATCTTTATACGCACTATCTATCAATATTGACTCACCTACTGAAGTATAGCTAATGATACTATATAGCAGGGAAGTAGGAAATTTGCCTATATGCATCATGAAGGTTGCCAAAATAAATGAATGAGTAGAACCGAGATCAATAAGTACACATGCATCTTTATTATATAATGACATGATATTTGTAACCACATCTGGAGTAGCCTGGGCATCTGATAGGTGTGATCTATCTACGTATTTCCAAATCAGTTTTGTTAGTTTTAGAGTAGTTTTATAGTTATTTTTATATATTTTAATATATTTTTATTCTTTTTGTATTAAAACAGGTGCGTGGCGTGAAAAAGTATGAAATCGGAGCATAAACGATCAAATCGTATCGAGAATGGTGGGAGAATGGTGAAAAAATTGAGGAAGGAGGCAAAAATCTGAAGGAAGCCCACCGTTTAGGCATCCAGACCACCGCCTAGGCGGTGAAGATGCATAGAAAACACATTTGGCTACTGACAGCCCACCGCCTAGGCGGAAATCTAGCAAAAAGTTTTCCACAGCCACTGCCTAGGCGAACCTTGACCTACATACAGCACTGCCATAGTGGTGAATCCCACTACTATGGCGGTCAGCCTCTGGACAGTGTCAGATATTTATTTTAGATATTTTGTCTATTTATACCAGATATTTATTTTAGATATTTTGTTTATTTATACGCCTTTCCTCATTCCTCTTTCACTCACCCCAGCCATTACAACCCTTAAGGGTTAGGTTAGGATATAGAGAGAGTATGGGGAGTGCTCAAACATATCCGAAGGAGAAGATCAACACGCGGAGAAGGAGAATCGTTCGGTGGACAGTTTTAGCGACTAATCTTCAGATATCAGCTAAGTTCATCCGTTTTTTCCTTTTATTTCTTTTCTTCTATATATGTTTGAGCATGTTTAGCCTAGTTTCAATTGTATAAATGACTACGACCATAGGTTAAACGTGGATTATGTATGGGATTAATATCATTTATAAAAAAACGTAGTTTTAGTTTAGTTGCATTTCTTTGATGATTGTTTTTCAATGTTTGAGTGTGTTTATCATATTGTTTGTTTATTGTGTTTAGAATGATATATTGAGAATATGAGATTTGACAAATCCAAGATTCGGATTAGAATAAACAAACGCCACGATCCAATAACCCGGTCAGGGTTAGGATTGTGGACAATCAATGACGTTGGGGAAAGACTCACGTGACCTAGGGTCGTTAAGATATTGAGGAGGACTTATTCATTGATTCAAAGTCATGTATTCCCTCGTCTTACACTTGGGAGAGGTGGAGAGAGAGTTTTAGAACTGAGATTCTCGATAGGATAAACACAACGCATGAAATCAATGACGTTGGGGCGAGACTCACGTGACCTAGAGTTGTTAAGACATTGAGGGGGACTTCTTCGTTGACACGAATTTATGTTATATCCCTCGTATTATACTTGGGAGAGGTGGCGAGGGAGTGTACGAACCGAGGTTTTGTGTTCAATCAATGAGGTTGGGGTAAGACTCACGCAACCTAGGGTCGTTAAGACGTTGAGGGGAACTTCTTCGTTGGCACGAAGTTGTGTTATATCCCCCGTCTTACACTTGGGAGAGGTGGCAGATGAGTTTTAGATACCGAGATTGTCAAATAGGTCGAACACCATTATTTTAAACTAAACGAAATCAAACGTGTTTAAGTAAATAGAATTAATCCCTAGATAATCCATCCTATAACTATCTCATATTGGCAATTAGTTTAGATAAAGTAGTATTTTAGTATTAGTATTGAATTATATTCTATTTTTTTTGCTTAGATAAAGTCGGGTTATGACAATCGCGGTACTCGATAGTAATCTCAACTAATCCTTATAGATACGATACCCGACCGAAAGGTCCATTATACTAAAACTTGATCCGTACGCTTGAGGTGAAAGTGGCAGCTCTTAAATTAGTGGCCACCAACATCCTGTCGAGTAGTAGCAAAAACACGACCCCGCGTCGGAGGTCTACTAGCAGATCCTCTACCACGCCCCTGGGCAGTACTAGGGCCAACTGTACGGCGAGAGTGTTTTGTTATGCGCTCGCGTATTGACTACTCGCATGTGTACGAGGTCAAAGTTTTCGTATAGTATGATTATTAAGATTGGGTTATCGTATCCATAGGGATTGGTGTCGTTACTATCGAGTACCGCATTTGTCATGACCTAACTTTATCTAGGCGACTAAAAATGTAAATAATTAATTAAACTAAACTAATATAACCTAAATTATCTATACTAATATACTAATACATTTTAGGGGGAAGAATTTCCTAGGGATTAAATTGTTTACAAATACGTTTTCGATCTCGATTTACTCACGTTTACGGTGTTCGACCTATTTTACAATCTCGGTTTGTAAACTCTACTGCCATCTCTCCCCAGTGTAAGACGGGGGAATACATGACTTTGAGTTAACAAAGAAATCTCCATCAACATCTTAACAACCCTAGGTCACATAAGTCTCGCCTCGTGTTACTGATTGCACACAATCCAACTCCCGACGGGTTCATTGAATCATCGTGTTGTGTTTATTCTATCAACAATCTCGATTCTAAAACTCTACCGCCACCTCTCCTAAGTGTAAGATAGGAGAATACATGACTTCAAGTCAATGAAGAAATCTCCCTCAACGTCTTAATGACCCTAGGTCACGTGAGTCTTGTCCTAACGTTATCGATTGTCCACAATCTAACTCCCGATCGAGTTATTAGATTGTGGCGTTTATTTACCCTAATCCGAATCCAGGGTTTGTCAAACCCCGTATTCTCCATGTATCTATCTAAGCATAATAAACAAAAAATATGATAAGCATAATCAAACTACGAAGAACAACATAAATGCAACACCGAAATCATTCAAAGAACAAATTTATAAATATAGTATTAATCCCTATACAATCCATATTTAAGCCTATGGCCATAGCCATATTTACATGAAAGAACAAGGTAAATGCTCACAAAAATTCTAAGATAAAGAAACAAGAGAAGAAATCGAAGAACTTAGCCGCGTTCGGAGATTAGCCGCTAAAAACGCTCAACGATCGCTTCGCCGTCTTCCTTCACTTCGGGATGTGAGCTCTCCCTCTAAAACTCCTAATTCCAACCCTAAGTATATCCCAAGGGGATCTAATGGCCGGAAGGTGCAAGAGGAGATGAGAGGAGTGGATATTTATAAGCAAAATATCTCAAAAATATCCTAAAAATATCTTAGGTTGTGCAGAGGGTCACCGCTTATGCGGTGAGAAGGTCGATTGGTTGATCGCCGCGGCGGTGAAGACAGCGGTGGATTTGGAAAATATTATGCAGTTTTACCACCTAGGATTTGAGTGTCCAGCAAGTAAGTCAGCCTCTGCATTTTTACCGCCGCGGTAGTGGGCTTCTTTCACAATACTGCCTCTGAGCTTATTTTTCCACTGTTCTTCGATCGTTTTTGGTTTGATTTCATCGTTTTCGTTCCAGTTTTCTATTTTTTTTCCCACACACCTAATTTATACAAAAAGTACAAAAACTAATTAAAATATAATAAAAATAAATATAAAAATACTCTAAAACTAACAAAACCGATTTGGAAATATATAGGTAGATCACACCTATCACCAGCACTACCTACACTGCTCGCAGAAGGTGCAGAAGGGACAACAGATTTCAGATAATTCGGAGCTATATCACCCAGCTCATGACAACAGAAACATACAGGACTCGCCATAGGACAATCTCTGATAAAATGATCTGGTGATCCACATTGGTAGCATACAAATACCCCGACTCGACTAAATGGTTGATTCTTCCCTGGCACTTGCTGGCCAACACTCAATCCAGATACACTCTATTGTCGCCCGGAGTATGACTGTCGTAGACCATGGTTTCTAGCAGATTGGCCAATTGATGGGGCACAAGCAATTGGCGGTCGAGATACTGTTCCCCAAAAAGTGCCACCTGGATATCTACTAGGTGACTCAAATCTGCTCTTTTTGTACTGTTAGTGGCTCTCGGTGGCTTCTTGAACATCCCTTTCTACTAATTTTGCTATATTCACCAATTCATCATAACTCTTAATTTGTTTGCTCGTCAACTTGAAACGGATTTCTAAATTTAGCCCTTTTTGGAATCTTCTGCATTTTGCCTCTTCCACTTTTACCAGATCAGGAACAAAATGGGACAAGGCATCAAATTTAACCTCGTACTGCTGGACGGTCATCTTCCCCTACTTCAAAACTATGAACTCTTCCTCCATCTGGAATCGATAAGACTCAGGGAAATATTTCTCATTGAACACCGCAACAAAACGATCCCAAGTTATCTTCTTGCCTGGTTCCGAAAGTAACCTTTTCATCTCCTCCCACCAATGTTCGGCTTCCTCTTTCAGCTGGAAAGTGGAAAGAGGTACCCAACTATCATCAGCAATTCCCATGGCCTCGAATACATACCCTACGCCTCTCAACTAGTTCTCAGTATCAGCTAGACCCGCCGTTCCTGTGAAAATCGAAGGATCTAACTCCTTGAACCTTTTTAGAAGTATTGCCTGGGACATGGCAGTATCAGTTTGGGCCTTTTTACATTCCATTATTTTCGCCTGCTGCTCTATCAACTAGGCAGTAGCCTGCAAAATCCTCTTGACGGCATCTAAACTTCTTTGCATCCTATCTTCCTGCCTTTGAAATTCCACCTGTTTTTGGGATCTCACACTCCCAGAGCTCTCATTTTCACGCTCCATTGTCACTATCTGAAATAAAATTTAATGAACTATTGGACCAACCAGAAAAGCAACAGTATTTAGTTTAATAACAGAACTACCACTCGCATGCCAAACCCACTTACCGACACCCTAACTCAAGGTCCACCATTGGCTCGACAATTTGACACGTCTACAAAACCTATAACCTAGGCTCTGATACCACAAATGTCACACTCCCATCCCGGCACCCGTCACTCGAGGCCGGGTGTGACGTCGGTATGACACTTTATGACCGACCAATAAAACACAATACATATATACATACAAATTCAGATGCATGCGTAATGCTATCAATATATATATATATATATATATATATATATATATATATATATATATATATATATATATATATTTTACCAAAACAATATCTCATACTCATTTCCCAGAAGTAGGTATGGGACACACCCGTCCCAAATATATACACAACAAAATCATTAAAAAATGTTGAACCTTCCACGGTTCGCCTCTGACCGGCCCACCTCTAACATGATACTACCTCCCGGACTCTACCTAGTGCCAGTAGTAGACTCACTCCTATTTGCGGTACCTGAAACCAATTTTCTTTTATCGGTATACTGTCTTCATAATAAAAATGTTTTGTATGGATCAAGTATAAGAATTTAAACCCCACATTACAAAATATAATAATTATATAATCACATATCGTACAGAAATCCAGTTTCCCTATCACACTGAAATAACTCATATATTTAAAACACCCAATCCAAATATTTTAAGTCAACCAGTGTAACAGAATATTATACTGACGCCAATCTATTTTAAAATAATATGCCTAAATCCAAATCAATCTAGGCAGTTCATCATAAAATAAAATACCCTACACCGCTTTTCTACAAGCCTTAGGATCATTTTTACCTCACAATTAGGAGTTGCAACGGTACCGTAGCACCAGCAGGATTTGCACTCTTGACGGGTCAATCAACCACCTGCAGGACTAATGCTCTTGACAGGTCATAATATCAACAACCAGCTTCCGGACAGGTCATGATATCAACAACCACCTGCCGGTCTAACCCTCCGGGCAGGTCATAATATCAATAACCACCTGTCGGACTAACCCTCTGGATAGGTCATAATATTATCAACCACTTTCTGAACTAATCCTTCGGACAGGTCATAATATAATCAACCCCCTACAGGACATACCTTCCTAACAGGTCAAAACCATCCCGCATGATATGTCCTCCTGACGGGATCAAAACTATGGCATAGTCGGATAAAAAACCACTCTCTACATTTAGAAATCTACTTGGCCCATATAAGTTGTAAAATTGTTCAATTTTTAATGAAACACATTTTTTCCCAATTTATACGAAAATAAAACTTGTATATTTACATAGAAGACACTACACTTACCTCGATTCCTGCATAGCAAAAATAGCACCGTCCTAAACCTACTAGGAAGCTGGCGTATGTGAACCTAACAACGATAGGCCTAAATTAATATTTTATTTTAAAATAACCTAACGTGCAATATAGGTCCTAAATCTCATATTCCCCATTCCCCAAGTTTTTATTATGGAAATATTATTATTTTGTCCGTTCCTCTACGTTAATATTTACCGTACCATTTTTTTCAAGATTAACAATTATAACGATATTATTACGGTTACGAAAATTACTATCACGATTTTGAAACTTTTAATACTTAACATTTTAATTTAATCGATAATAATTCCTAATTAAAATTTTACAAGTTTTGAATAATTCATAGGCCGAGAAATTGGATTTTGGATTTTATTTTAATTTTTCCTCTTCCCTTATTTTTCTCTTCCTTTTTCTGTTTTCTGTCTTGCTGAAACCTCACCGCCGCGGCGAACGCCTTTCGTCTCTGTTATGCTTCTACTTCGTTTCAGACCAACTACTTCTCTCTCTCTCCTCACTAGCTCCGGCAGCTCACTTACCGCCCCTTTTTCACGACAAGAGCACACCCTTACTTATACACGCCGAAACACACACATACATAATCACAAAATACACACACACACACGGCTAGACCACAAACGACGATCACACACCCACATGTACGCCGGCGAATGGCGATCGATCATACACACACACCGCCGGTCTTGTTTGCTTTCAATCAGGCTACACATACTCACAGACCACACAATACACATACACATGTCTGATCAATCCCACAAACGCACACGCACAACAAATACATGCACCGACGGCGGTGATTGAACTATGGACACACCCACAATACACAACGACAAACGATGACGACCCCTATGCGATCTACACACATGCACATAATCATTGGTCATACACACATGCACACAACCGTCGACCCACCATGCACACCCATGCTGGAACGCATATCGCCTTCTTCGATCATACTCAAACCCCACGACTGCTCACTGCCGATCCTCTCTCTCTTCTCAATTTTTTTTTTCTTCTTTTGAGGTTTTTGATCCCTATTTGCATGAATGAAACACTTATATATGCATGAAAATCGTGGTTCTTCTTGACCCCAAACACTGCCACGTCGATTGCCTTTAGGTTATTATTTGAACCCTTTTCAAAATTTAATATTCTTAAAATTTCAAATTCAACCCTTAAAATTTAAATTGGGTAATAAATGACATATTCTACCCCGTTATTTTTCTAAATGTTCTAAAATGCAGCTAAAATTATGCGTATGCAAAAATTAGGATTTTACAGGCCTTCTGCACCTCGTGGTTTGCCTTGTGACGACAACCTTCAATGTCCTTGTGAAGGCCCATTGCTAGAAATCCAAGAAAAATTAAGAAGCAAGTAAGGAGAAATGAAAGAGGGAACGAAGTTAGTAGCAAAGAACGACGATAGAAGAAGCAAAACATGCCTCAAATAGGTAATCCCATAGGGAGAAACACAAAAGGCACGCGTAATAAATGAATGACAACTGATTGGATATAGAATCCCAAAAATACTGCACAAAGATATGCGTGGTTAAGCTAGCCTTGGAAACACGCAAACTATTATATCTAGTGCACGAACCGAAGTAACTGTTGGGAATTTAAATGGAAGTTGGCCCTTGCCCGAATTAGTTGAGAAGTCGAGATCACTCTGCCCGGATACACAGGCTTAGCATGAAGTCAGAGAGGCCCACCCGAACAAATTAGCATGCGCTAGGTTCCAGAATTAGTTTTTTATCCCGCTCAAACCAGGATAGTTCATCTTTTCCCTAATGATCATCTGGCTATGAAAAGATTTCGGCTAAGTTGGTTTGAGGAAATCATTGTTGAAGACATCAGGACAACCAGACTGGTTGCATGAAAGTCATGAAGATTTGGATTGAGGTGCAAGTTCAAAAATGCATAAAACAAAAGGATGTTTCATTGATTAAAAGTTAAAAATCCCAAAGGCAATATAGATAAGGCCCTTCCAGGGTAACAACAAAAACAACAATTACACATACACATACACAAAAAAAAAAAAAAAAATGATGACTGGAGAATTACTGGCCCCCAATTGGGCCAGAGGGTCTCTTCTCGGATGGGCCATCCGCAAGAGTTAGAGCTTCCTCGTCGTCAACCCCAAGTAGGCGAGTGACCTGTTGGATAGTCATGGGGACAGCGGGAGCGCCAAGTGTAGGATCCAAGGGTTGGGCTCATCTTGTTCAGCCTCAAGAAGGGAAACCCAACAAATGGACCCCGGAGAAATTGACCTCAAGGTACTTATCGAGTACCCTAGACTTCGCATCTTCGAACCCCTCTGTTATGAACTCCAGCTTGAGGCTCCCCTTCAACTCCTTTAAGTCTTCGAACTGTTACCACTCTTGGATGGCCTTGGATGCCGTTTTTTCCGCCTTGGCCTTCTCCCCTGCCACAACAGTCTCAGTTTGGCCCCGGGCAACCCTTTCCTCGTCAAGCCAAGCCTGGATCACAACCTCAAATTCGGTCAATGAATGACTACCTTTGCCAAAATCCTTATCCATCTTTCGTAATCCTCAATCAACTCTTTTTCCTTTGCCAATCCTCGTCTTCCACCATTTTTTGTTTCAATTACTAGTGTTGAATCCTCAATTAATGAGTCTACCTTTGCCAAAACCCTCATCCACCATTCATAATCAAATCCTCAATGTATCCTTCGTCTATAGTTTCATTAACCGGTGCCAATTGTTTCACTTCTATTGCCAAGTCATTCCGTTAATGCTTTGAACGTTTCCAAACCCTTCTTCTATTGATGATGGAAATCATTATTCCATTAATGGTACCCTCCTCTATCCCTCGTTGCCAATCGTTGCAGATCTATTGAAATTTCCCCCAATTAATAGTCCAACAGTTAGGAATTCCACCTTGGGTATGTTTCCATTCACCTCCAAAATTACTATTCATTAGTTTATTAATATTAGGTCACTATGTGAATGCCGAACTATTATTTACAATGTGTTGTATACTTTGTAGCTAATTAAGGATGTTTGGTTTTACTTGAAATTTTACTATACACACATAGTACTGGTGAGGGATTTTCTTCATCCGTTATTTCTCTTTTATTTCTGCAAAATTTTATATTTTAATTTTATATGGGCATGATTTGGTTTGTGTTTCTAACTGCGGTTTGATGTGGAATATATTGCAACAACTTGCCTGTTATTTTCTATTTGGTGGTGTTAATGTATCAAAATAATATTTTGTCAATTAAGCTCATTATGCATTACTAGCCAAACATAGTTTTTTTTTTTTTTCCTTGGTGTTTACTAATCAAGTATAATATAGTCACGTAATAACAAAATTACATCTGATTAGGGCTATAGACACCAGATTTTGTTTCACCCAATTAGTGTCGGATCAAATATAAGTTCAGATAAATTTTAAACTTAGGTTTAAAGGGAGTGAATTTCTACCTGAGATCACACTATCTAATACTCAAAAATATGAGAAAAACACAAAAATGTTAAATTTGACAAAATATAGTTAAGTAAAAGTTTCGGGTCAGTCTCGAAATTTTCATAATTTAAGAGGGTTTAAAATGACTTTATTAAAATTTGATTTTCATTAAATCATCTTAAGTATAGATAAAAATTAGCCACTACCCTTAAATTATAGGATATTTCAAACAATTGTTTCAGTTACCTGCCCTGACTCTGAAACATTTACAATTACTTAATCTTGTCGGTCTGTCACCAAAAAACAATTGTTTCAATTATGCATATTATATAAAATACCACCAAGAAACAATGGAAGAGACCTTAATCAAGGCTTGGAAAGGTCATGACAAGCCCTAAATCACAAAGGTGATTAAGGAGCTGGGCTTGATTTGGAATTACACCAAATTCAAGTTGTTTTGACAAACCACCCTAAGCCCAATGAATTAAGGGTCTAACCATCATTAAAGTCCCGCAAAAGAGGCCTTGAAATGACCAATGAACCTTCCTAGAAGTTGCCTAAAAAATATGTAGGAAGGGAACCAAGACACTTACATTACGTTTGGTACGCTGAAATGGAATGAGTGTGGTATTGTAATGAAATGGCCATTACTATTCCTTTGTTTGGTGACAAACTGGATTAAACATGGTATTGGAATGACCATTACCATTCCTACGTTTGGTTACAAAATACATTAAACATTGTATTGGAATGATCGATAAAAAAAAATGAAACAATATTCTTAAATATTCGGAAATTTTAGAACAAAATGTTGGGAACATAAAAGAATTATTCAGACACACTAAGCAAATGTCACCTAGGTTATCCTTTAACCCAATAAATTAAAAGGTTAGGAAGTACTTTCGTGTTTTTGTTTCTCTTTTTTCTGTTCCCAAAAAACTTATAATTTAAACAAAAAAAATAAAAATAAAAATGATTTGTTTATGTTCTAATTTCAGGATTTTGTTGTAAAAATCTGAGAACAGAACATAACAGTTTTTTCCCTATTTGGCTGATTTTGTTCCAATCATTTTGTTAACAGACTTAAGATAAAAACACCAAACTCCACTTATGCCTCACTTATTTAGTGTTTATGTTCTCATAAAATTGGGAATACAAATAAATATATGGGGACAAATTTATTTATTTCAAGTTTTATATTTATGTTCTAGGTTTTCTTGGAACAAAAACAAAAATGTGGGAACAAAAATAGAAATCTAGGAACAAAACAAAAATTGGGAATAAAAACAAAAACAGAAATATGGGAACAAAAATAGAAATCTAGGAACAAAAATAGAAATATGACAACAAAAACATAAATATATTACCAGATTTCTATTTTTGTTCCCATATTTCTGTTTCTGTTTTGTTCTTTGATTTCTATTTTTGTTCTTAGATTTCTGCTTTTGTTTTGTTCCCAGATTTCTATTTTTGTTTGTGTTCCCTTATTTATGTTTCTGTTCCATGTTTTCTAGGAACAAAACATGAAAGCAACACCACCACATTTTTGTTTCTGTTCCCAGAATTTTATTTTCTGTTGTGAAAAATATGGAAACAGAAGTATATGCCCTTTTTATTACCTAATATTTCATTTTATTTGGGATTGACTAATCCTATGAGTTGTGGGATTAGTCATTACTTGGGAATGAGAATGAAAACCAATCCCACCAACCAAACGTAAGAATGGAATAGTCATTCCCAACTTCATTCAAATCCCAAGATGAATCCCATGTACCAAACGTGACCTTAGGGGTGACCAACCATTATCGAAACTAAATCGATTAGGTTCGCCACGTAAGTTAGGCATTTAATGTGCATTAAATGTCTATCCCATCAAGCATTAAATGATTGTGATGACATGAATAGGATACATTCAAGGTATCTAGATATTTTGAGCAAAATATCTTAAGTGTAACCGAAAACCTTGAATCATGACTACCTATTACTGAAATCAAATCAAATTGATTTTCCACCTAGATAATGCATTAAATGCACATCCCATCAAGCAATAAATGCTTGGGATGACATGGAATGGCTAGATTCAAATAATCAATATATTTTCATCAAAATATCTTAGGGTTTACTACAAACTTGAAAACCAACCGTCGGTTACAAGGAAAGTTATCCTGATTTAATCTGAAACCAATCGTAGGAGTGCTTACCAAACAATGACTCATCAAAGAACATTAAATACAATGGTGACACATCAAGTCTAGGTTCAATGCATGTGGAAAACATTAATGGCAATTAAACTGAAATAGTGAAACTAACTTATACTTAGCCCCTAAACTGAATCGGATGTGTCACATCGAGCCATTAATGAACCCATGTGCAAGCCATATGATTAGAGGGGAAGAAATGATTGGTAATGATTGCCAATCATTACCAAACCTTTGAAGATCTTGCCTTCCATCCTAAATTCGTTTAACATAAAACAAGATCAATACAAAATAGCATGTCCCTTAGGCCAAACACCACCCAAGGAAGAGGTTGGATTGGCCTACGCATTAACAAATGCGCAAGCCCCTAGCCTATATATAGGGGTACTTGGTTATCATTTTTTTATGCCTTGGATGCCTAGCTTCTTTCTCTAAACTCGAGTAAATCTCTCAGGTGCTAGGATTTTGAATCAAATTTCTCAAATAACACGTTGTTATTTTGCTAAAATTCGGTCCCGGAAGGTGTTCTCAAGGTTCTTGGAGCAAGAACTCAAGAGATTGACGGTCACCGATCAACACCAAGCCAAGAGGATCAAGGAGAAAAGGGAGATAGCTACCAAGGGAAGACCAAATCCCCTAGGTAGGGTGTTCTTGCGGTTCTTGGAGCAAGAACTCGAGAAATCGATAGTGATTGACTAATATCCAACCAAGAAGATCAAGGAGGAAAATGAGGTAATTACTTAGGGAAGACCACATCTCCTAAGTAGGTATGTTTCTTCAAAACCCCTTTTGATCTTAGTTTAAACTTGTGTATGTTGCTTGTACATAGCATAATCATGTAGTTCATACACTTAATTTTCATGTACATAACACATAAAACCTATAAACAACCAAACAAACACTTAATTTTGTTATAACAACCAAACAAACACTTAATTTTTTTATTATTACAACCAAACTATATTCAAATCCTACAAATCATTCCAAGCATCGCAAGAATATTCGAGAACATATTAAGAACATGTGCGGACCCAAATCATTTGAGAACATTTTAAGAACATGTTAAGATTCAAACAAAACAACTATCATATCATAAGTTGTACATACTCTCTACGTTTGCCTTAATAAATTTACACAGACTTTTTACTAACTTTTAATATTAATTATATAACTACTAATAACCGGATTTACTTTCTGCTAAACGTCAAGATCATAACCAAGTTGACTTATGGAGTGGAACATATATATATATATAATACACCGACAGATGTAGAACTCGGGATAAAGGGAGGGCCTCTATTCCTTCGGGAAGATGTGTGATTCGTTTTTAGAAATCTTCTCGTTTTCCTTAGTTATAAGTAGGACTGGCACAAATATATGGTATTTATTTTTCATTTCTTAACTAACAATGCACACACTAACACTAACTAACCAAAACAAAAGAATTCGGTCCACGTGTTCTTGACAAAATTAAAGAGGTTATGTACATGTTATGTTGTAATTTAGGTTGTTCACAACTTAAAAAAATTATTAATAATAATCATAATTAAGGTTGTGGTTCAGGTTGTTCACAACTAAAACCAACTAACAATCAACTAAACCAAACTAAAACCAACCCAACTTTTAACTTCACAAGAATGAACTACGTGATGACCTGATCTTTGGTTACCCCCCAAAGTACGTAGGCAAACCATAAACCTTTAATAACGTAAACCATATCCTTTAACCTAACACAAATAAACTATGTAAAGACTTGATTCTCATTAATCCGAGATTCGTAGGCAACCTACGTATGGGTTCAGTCGCATATCCAAATAAATTAGACTTAGTCTGCACTTTATATTGTCTGCATATTTACATTTCTGTTTATATAAACTGTTATTAGGTGTCACTGACTAGTTTTAGATGTAGTATTTACTTTCTTATCATTGTATCATGTAAAAAATGCATAAAAGAGGGAAAACTTCTAAAAAATGAATCATTTTTGTTTAAGAAAATCAAAGAAAACTGCTTGGATATGTTTACTGGTGAATATCTATTTAGACCAAGGTAGAGTTTACGGACGAGTGTCTTGGGGTACGTAAAATCTTCCCCCAGCATAACAGACTCCCGAACATAAAGAATATATCTGGTACACAGACATTTGGATGTTAAAACACAGGCCATTTCAAAGAAAAAATAAATTTCTAAAATTCTAGTGACCTAACACACCATTTAACCCTATGCTAGGTGGAGACTCCGTTTTCAACATAAAATCCTGGCCCCAGAAGTTTTTCAAAACCGACGCCTAGAAAAGCCCTTAAAAAACCATTTTCAAAATGGATGGATTTAGATGATGTTGGCCCAGTAGAATACCTAAGAGGGGAGGGGGTGAATTGGGTAATTAAAAATAATCAGAATAAAATTTAATAAATTAAATAATTAATTTTATGCCTAAATTAATTATTATCTTTATAACACAACGGAATTAATCAATCAACTAGGTACACACACAAACAACAAAGAACAAACAAATTAAGAAAGCAGCACATCAGAGATTTATACTGGTTCACCAAGCTACTCTTGGTTAGTCCAGTCCCCCGAGCTCCACGGAGGTCGCACCCACTCAAACCAAGGTTCCTTTAAAGGTAGGAACCAAACCCGCACACTGATTCTTTTACAGGCTCAGAATCAACCTTTACAATTTCCTTTTCAAAGGCTAAGGAATAACCTCTACTTTTTACAGGCTAAAGAATAACCTAATTTTTTTAAACACTTAGGCTCAAGAATCAAAACCTCACCAAAACACTCCAAATATCCTTTTACCCGGTAAGGATTGAATTGTTACAAAATCACTCACAAACACGCAATTCTTATTTAGAAAGAATCACCACCTCAATCTCTTTACAGGAAGAGACTGAAATCTTGCTACCCTTGATTAAATATCTCTAATGATATTTAACCCGTCACAACTCACCAATACAAAAATTGATAAATAAATCTCAATCGGAACTTCTACCACCCCAGATATATATAAACTCAATTAATATCCCAACTAGTGATAGAATTATGTGAGATGCAGAAACCTGATTTTAACAATATATGAATAGCAAATAGGAGCACGTAATCAAATTCAAAAAATTGTTTGAAAGAATATTTTCTTTAAAAATAAAAAACAATTTCTAAGATCAATTTCTAAGATACAATAATAAACAAGTATTAATCAATATGAAAATATCTCACCCAGAATCCATAGAATTAATGATGAAAACAATGTAGCTTCAATTCCGATATCAGCACAAATTGATCGCAGTTGATTATCAGAATCACTCTCTTAGAACAACTCACAGTATCGAAGAATGATAACTCTTATAAATGCTCTCTCAAAAAGATATAGACTAATTTTTTCTCTTAGAATAATTAGAATGATTAAACTTTATTAGAAAATGTGCAGGTCTATATAAGGGCACATGTAATCAGTCTCCTAACGGCTAGTTTACAAGTGTCATGACAATAAAATACTCTTATAGACCCTTCATAACATGAGGACTTCATTTAGGTTCAATTTCACTTAATAACAACTTTTAAAACTTTCAATTAAATCCCCAAAGTATTTCTCAATTAAAATAAATAAGTATAGAATTCATTTTATGTACCAAATTGAGAAACTTTAATAATTAACGAACCATAGTGAAAAGATTTAATTTGTATATGAACCATATCTCAAATTTTAAGAATATCCCCAAAATCTCTCTCAAATCTTAACAAAAAATGGTTACTTTTGGATTTAAAATCGGATTAACCAATATCCAGAAACTATGCATCCAGTCGACTGAAGGATACTGGAAGTAGCCCATGAACTTTATCGGTTGACTCCTCAGTCAACTTACAGATTTAGAGAGTTTTCCAAGCTTCTATCGGTCGACCGCTGATAGGTGTAAATTACCTATCTATTTTCAAACCGAAAATTGTTATTTTTGAGAACGTTTATTACGTGTTAATAGATTTTAATATGTTTTTATGTTTGTTTTGTATAAATTAGGTGTGTAAGGTGAAAATATATGTAAACGGATAAAAAACGATCAAATCGGATCAAGAACGGTGAAAAAATGGTGGAAATGTGCAAAGCCGGTACAGGTGCTGTAACTTCAAGGCCAATTTGGAATATGATTAATTTATATTTTGGAAAAACGAAAAACATGGAAGTTTTATAACTATTTCTGATATTTCCATAGGTTTTTGAATCACCTCAATCGGAGCTCGAACGAAGAAGTTACAGCCAAAATAAGAAAGCATATCGTCGCCGCAACGGGATATCACTGCCACGGCGGTAAACCAATAGAAAGTTTGTAAAGGCTTTGCATTTCCACCGCCATGGCTGTGATCCCATCGCCACGGCCGTACCCTCTGCGCCAGTTTTGATATTATTTTAGATATTTTAGGATATTTTGATCTTATTTTCTCCTCATCTCCTCTCATTTTCGGCCCTCTACCCCTTAGAACATATTAAGGGATATTTTGAGAGGTTTTGGGAGTGCTCAACCAATTCCGAAGGAGAAGATCACACTACAGTAAAGGAGAAGCGATCCCGAAGCATTTTTAGCGGCAAATCTACGGACTAGGCTAAGTTTCTTTCGTTTATTCTTTTATTTCTTAACTTTGGTAGTTAGTTAAGCATGTTTAGATTTGTTTTCATTGTATAACTAGCTATGGCCATGAGCTAAACGGGTTTTTGTCTAGGGATTAATATAATTTATAAAAGTGTTGTTTGTTTGAGTTTGTGTTTCGTTAATGTGTGTTTTATAATAATTTCGATTGTGTTTGCTGTGTTATCATGTTATTATGCATATTTAGATAATTAAAGAATACGGGGTTTAACACTCGGGAGAGGTAACCCCGAATTTGGACTAGGGTAAATACAACACGACAATCTAACGACCCGGTAGGGCGTTATAAAGTGTGCAATCAATGACGTTGGGGCGAGACTCACTTGACCTAGCGTTGTTAAGACGTAGAGGGGGACTTCTTCGTTGATGCGAAGTCATGTATTCACTTGTCTTACACTCGGGAGAGGTAGCGAGTGAGTTTACGAACCGAGATTGTCGGATACCCAAACGCTGTTAATATAAACTAAAATGAGACCAAACACGTTTTTGTAAACAAAAGTTAATCCCTAGGCAAGATTTTCCCTAAACATCTCATATTAGTATTGGTATAGTTAATTTAATTAGTTTAATTAACTTAGTAGTAGTATTTATTAATTAAATTACATTTGTTTTAGCCTAGATAAAGTTAGATCACGATAAACACGGTACTCAATAACAGCCAAAGCCAATCCTTGTTGACACGATACCCCTACTCTTCCCATATTTACTAAAACTTGACCTCGTATACTTGCGAGTAAAAGTAGCAGCGTATTTACGCGCTACCAACCGCTCTATCAACTCACAAATTCAGAGAGTTTGCCAAGCTTATATCGGTCGACCTTTCAATCGACTCGCAGATTCATAGAGTTCATCTTCTTTCTCCGGTCGTCTCCTTAGTCGACTCTCCCCTCCTGAATCTCTTCTCTGATCTCGTTTTTAACTTACTTTCTTTTACAATTTTGCCCTATTTATCCATATTGATATTCAAATAAACTTCACTAATACTCTTATATTCTATTTTAGTCATTTAAAAATATTTCTTTTTGATTCACATAGGAGCAAATAAATATACTCAACCAAACCACACATAAAAGATAAAATACATTTTGTGCCATGTGTATGTTCCTAAATAAGATATTAAGAGTTTATATTTATCTGGATTGTTTTTCCTAATTTTTTTCAAACTCTTAATACTTCTTCATCATCTTGATATCTTCATTTAGCATCCATTCACTTTAACATCTTCATTATTGGAATTTTAAATCGCTGAAATACTTGATCAAACATTAGTTCCACCAAAACATCAATACTTAATTGTTCATCAAAATCTTGGGATCAACAATCTCCCCCTTTTTGATGATGACAATTAACTTTGATGTTTTCTTTAAACATTATAATGAAGATTTCAATAAACATTATAATGAAGATTTCAATAATTCACAATTTAAAAATACTCAATAAAGCATAATTTTTTAAATTTCTCCCTTTTGATTAAAACACACAGTTTTAGAATTCTCCCCCTAAATAAAATATCACTCATTTATCCCCCTTTGTCATCTTCAAAAAACAATTTAGGTAGGGAAGGAGAAAACAACAAACATGTAAGTCACTTTAGGCCAACATCATTATGCCTAACCATTCCCAAACCATGAATGATTTTCACAAACTGATCTTCCGCTAGTGGTTTGGTAAAGACATCAGCAAGCTGGTCGGAGGTATCAATATACTTAATAATAATATCTCTTTTTCCGTATGTGATCACGAATAATGTGATGTCTAATCTCTATGTGCTTAGTTCGTGAGTGCTATGTAGGATTTTTACTTCGACATATAGTACTTTTATTATCACAAAAGATCGGGACCTCCGCCGTACAAACTCCAAAATCATTTAACTGTTGCTTAATATATAAAATTTGAGCACAACAGCTACCATCTGCCATGTATTCAGCCTCAGTAGTAGATAAGGCTATCGAATTCTGTTTCTTACTTAACCAAGAAACCAAAGCATGTCCTAACAAATGACATGATCCGCTTGTGCTTTTTCGCTCAACTTTGCAATTGGAAAAATTAGCGTCGAAATAACTTACCAATTTAAAATCAGTACCCCTAGGATACCATAATCCTAGGTCAGTCGTCCTTTTTAAATAACGAAAAATTCGCTTAACCGCAGTCAAGTACAATTCTTTAGGACAAGACTGAAATCTAGTATAAAGACAAACACTATACATAATATCAGGTCTACTAGCAGTTAAATACAATAAGCTACTAATCATACCTCGATACATATTTTCATTAATGCCTTCGCCCGTATCGTCTCTTTCAATTTTTGTAGCCGTTGCCATATGAGTTTTGTACTCTTTAGCTCCTTTCAATCCATATTTCTTTAATAGCTCCTTGGTGTATTTAGCTTGGTTTACAAATATTCCTTCTTTGGTTTGCTTAATATCTAATCCAAGAAAGAATTCAGCTCTCCCATCATACTCATTTCAAATTCAACCTGCATTATCTTAGCAAACTCTTGGCAAAAATCCTCATTAGTAGATCCAAAAATGATATCATCAACATATACTTGTACTAATAGAATATCATACTCAGTTTTTCTTTACAAATAGTGTTATATCACAAATACCCATTCGAAAACTATTTTCGATCAAATATCGGCTAAGTCTCTCATACCAAGCTCTCAGAGCTTGTTTGAGCCCATACAAAACCTTGCAAAGTTTAAATACATGATTGAGAAATTTGTCACTTTCAAATCTTGGGGGTTGATCCACATAAACTTCTTCAGCTAGAAAACCATTTAGAAATATACTCTTTACTTCCATTTGATATAGCTTAAAATTACGTGAATATGCAAAGGCGAGTAGCATTCTAATTGCTTCTAGTCTAGCAACAGGAGCATAAGTTTCATCATAATCAATTCCTTCCCCTTGATTATAGCCTTGTACTACTAATCTTACTTTATTTCTAATTACCATACCAGATTCATCCTTTTTTTTTCTAAATACCCATTTTGTATAAATAACTGGATGAAAATCCGATCTCAGAACAAGACACCATACTTTGTTCTGCTCAAATTGAACTAATTCATCTTGCATTGCGAAAATCCAAGATTCATCAATTAGCGCCTCATTTATATTTTTAGGCTCAATTTAAGATAAGAAAGCAAGACTAATTATATCCCTAAGAGAAGATCGAGTACTTACAACCTTTTCAAAATTACCAATGATTTCTTTAATTGAATGCCCTGGTACTTTCTTTATAGCTCTTGGTAAAGTCGAATCCTTCTCCTTAGGTTCCTCCTCTTGTTGAGATTCATTTGTTGCATTATTACCTTGGTTTGGGTTATTTAAGATACCTACATTATCATAATCCAAAACCTTTCTTGACAAGTATGGATCAGCTTTCTCAAAAACGACATGCATAGTTTCTTCTACTACTAAAGTACGTTTATTATAGACTCTATAAGCCTTACTGTTGGTAGCATATTCAAGGAAAATCCCATAATCGATTTTAGCATCAAATTTACCAAGATTATCCTTGTCATTCAAAATAAAACATTTGCATCCAAAGACTTTAAAGTATGAGATATTAGGAGTCTTACCATTCAAGATTTCATATGGGGTTTTGTTAAACCCTCTACGAATTGATACCCGATTTACCATGTGACAAGCGGTACTTACTGCTTCGACCCTGAAGTAGATTGGTAAATGATTTTCATTTAGCATTGTTCTGGCCATCACTTGAAATGTTATGTTCTTTCTTTCTATTATACCATTTTGTTGCGGTGATCTTGGTGCAGAAAAGTTGTGAGCGTAACCATGCTCATCACAGTAACTTATCGCTTCATCATTCTTAAATTCCTTTCCTCTATCACTATGAATGTTAATAATTAAACATTGCTTCTCATTTTGAACACGTTTACAAAATTTAGCAAGAACAGAAGCAACTTCACTTTTCTTAGCAAGAAAGTATACCCAGGTAAGTCAAGAATAATCATCAACATTAACAAATGCATAGAACTTACCACCAAAACTAGCAACAGAATTAGACCCAAATAAATCAAGATGCAATAATTCAAGACATCTAGACGTGGATGTGTGTATCTTTTTCTTAAATAATTATCTAACTTGCTTACCTAATTGACATGCATCACATACTTTATCCTTCACATAATTTAAATCAGATAGGTCACGTACAAAACTTTTCTTAGATAAGTTAGAAATTAACTCCATACTAGTATGCCCAAGTCTTCTATGCCATAACCAACTATTCTCAGATAACGCATTCAAACAAGATAAATTTTGAGAATTAAAATCATCAAAAGAACAAGTATAAACATTCTCAAAATGTGATGCAACTAACAAAATACTACTATCATGACTATTCTTAATGATGCATCTATCATGATCAAATATAACATTGTATCCCGTGTCATACAGTTGACTAATACTAAGCAAAGTATATTTAAGTCAATCAACTAGTAATACATCTTTAATCATAGTATTACCATTACCGATATTACCTATACCGATAATTTTACCCTTTGCATTATCTCTGAAAGTCACATGACCTCCATCTTTAGGTGTCAAAGATGTAAATTTTCTTTTATCTCCCGTCATGTGTCGAGAACAACCACTATCCAAGAACCATTTGTCCTTACTTATTGATGCTTTTAGAATAACCTGCAAGGAGCACTTCAAATAGTTCCTAAGTGGTACCCAGCCTACGTGGGTTCGATCTTGTTAGTCGGGACAATTTTTGTTCCTTTTAGAACCCAAACTTGTCTACAGTTAGATAGTTTTGCAAAATATCTTCGAATAGTATGCCCCACAACGTTACATTTAAAACATCTAACAAGATCCTTGATTTCAGAAAAGAATTTATGAAAGTGTTTTTATTTAAGATTTTTCTGAAATCCAACACCGGCCTTATCAAAAACTCCATGTGAACTTCCCAAAAGCATTTTCAAATTGTTTTAACCGCTGGTAAATTTGAGAACAATTGATTGCAAATCCATCAATTTATATTTCAACTCATTGTTTTCAAATTCATAATCCACAACTTTCTTGCTTAATGTGTTAATTGTACTTTAAAGGACATTTATTTTTGAACACTGGTTTTTATAATCATGTGAAAGTTCTTGATAAATATCAAATAATTCATCAAAATTTAAAGGACAAAAACTTGAACAATCGGTTACCTTACTACCAGTGGCCATTAAAGCAACCATTAATGAATCATCACTATCTGATTCTTCCGAGCTACTTGAATCAGTATCGTCCCAAGTAGCCTTCATCGATTTCTTCTACTCTTATTTGTTTTTTTCTTTTCTTTCTTCTTCTTCTTCTCCTTTTCTTTATCCTTCTTTCGTTCGGGGCAATCATTTTGAAAATAACCAATTTTACGACAATTGTAGCATTCCACTTTGGACATGTTGAGATTTCTTTTCCCATAGAATGTGTGCCGAGTTATTCTTCTAAAATTTTTCGTGAGAAGTGATACATTCTTCTCTTGCTCACTATCAAGACTTTCATCATCACTGTCATCTTCTTCTTTAATTTTTTTAACTTTTAGTGCCAAGGATTTTCTCTTGCTATTTTTGGTATCATCCTCATAGCCTTTGATCGCCGATTCATGAGTCATCAAATTATCAATTAGATCATCGATGTCGTATTTGCCAAGATCTTTGGCTTTATCGATTGCCGTCACTTTTGACGCCCATATTTTCGTCAAGGACCTTAGGACCTTTCGTACTCTATCCTCCATAAAGTATGGTTTTCCAAGTTGATTCATATTGTCGTATTTATTGTTGAGGCGAGTGTACATCTCATGAATCGATTCATTTTCCTCCATCCTGAACAGCTCAAATTTTCTCATAAGCGCATTGATTTTTTACTGCTTCACTTGACTTGTCCCTTCGTGGGTGACTTATAGCTTATCCCACATCTCCTTTGTGGACTTACAACCTAAAACTCTAGAATACTCATTAGCATCTAAAGAACAAAAGAGAATATTGATAGCTTGAGAATTAATAGAGAGTTTCTGCTTATCGGAAGCAATGAGTTGTTCCTTCTTCTTCTCAACTCTGTTTTCCATTGGAATAAATGGACTATCCTCGATTGTTAGCCATACGTCATAATTTGTAGCCTGAAGAAAGGCTATCATCATGTCTTTCCAAAACGAGTAACTTTTACCTACAAAGAAAGGAAGTCGGTGCATAGACTGCCCCTCACCTAGTGTGCCTACTATGTGTGCCATGTGATCTTTGTTAGCAAAATAGATTCGATCTAAACCAGCTCTGATACCAATTGTTGGTCCAGTAGAACACCCAATAAGGGGGGCATGAATTGGGTAATTAAAAATAATCACAATAAAACTCAATAAATCAAATAATTAATTTTATACCTAAATTAATTATTATCTTTATAACACAGCGGAATTAATCAGTTAACTAGGTGCACACACAAACAGCAAAGAACAGATAAATTAAGAAAGCAGCACACTAGATATTTATACTGGTTCACCAAGCTAATCTTGGCTAATCCAGTCCCTTAAGCTCCACGGAGGTCGCACCCACTAAAACCAAAATTCTTTTAAAGGTAAGAACCAAACCCGCACACTGATTCTTTTACAGGCTCAGAATCAACCTTTATAATTTTATTTTCAAAGGCTAAGGAATAACTTCTACTTTTTACAGGCTAAAGAAGAACCTAATTCTTTTTAACACTTAGGCTCAAGAATCAAAACCTTACCAAAACACTCCAAATATCCTTTTACCCGGTAAGGATTGAACCGTTACAAAATCACTCACAAACACGCAATTCTTATCTAGGAAGAATCACTACGTCAATCTCTGTACAAGAAGAGACTGAAACCCTGCTACTCTTGATTAAATATCCCCAATGATATTTAACCCGTCACAACTCACCAATACAAAAATTGATTAGTAAATCTCACTCGGAGCTTCTACCACCCCAGATATATATAAACTCAATTAATATCCCAGCTAGTGATAGAATTATGTGAGATGCAGAAACCTGACTTTAACAATATATGGATAGCAAATAGGAGCACGTAATTAGATTCATGAAATTGTTTGAAAGAATATTTTCTTTAAAAATCAAAAATAATTTCTAAGATCAATTTCCAAGATACAATAATAATCAAGTATTAATCAATATGGAAAGATCTCACCCGGAATTCATAGAATTAATGATGAAAATAATGTAGCTTCAATTTCGATATCAGCACAAATTGATCGCAGTTGATTATTAGAATCACTCTTTTAGAATAACTCACAGTATCGAAGAATGATAATTCTTATAAATGCTCTCTCAAAAAGAAGTAGACTAATTTTTTCTCTTAGAATAATTGGAATGATTAAGCTCTCATAGAAAATTCGCAGAACTATATAAGGGCACATGTAATCAACCTCCTAATGGCTAGTTTACAAGTGTCATGACAATAAAATACTCTTATAGACCCTTCATAACATGAGAACTTCATTTAGATTCAATTTCACTTAATAACAACTTTTAAAACTCTCTATTAAATCCCCAAAGTATTTCTCAATTAAAACAAATAAGTATAGAATTCATTTTATGTACCAAATTGAGAAACTTTAATAATTAACGAACCATATTGAAAGGATTTAATTTGTATATGAACAATATCTCAAATGTTAAGAATATCCCCAAAATCTCTCTCAAATCTTAACAAAAAATGGCTACTTTTGGATTTAAAATCAGATTAACCAATATCCAGAAACTGCGCGTCCAGTCAACTGCCCAGTCGACTGAAGGATATTAGAAGTAGCCCATGCACTTTATCGGTCGACTCCTCAGTCGACTCGCAAATTCAGAGAGTTTGCCAATCTTCTATCGGTTAACCGCTCTATCAACTCGCAGATTTAGAGAGTTTGCCAAGCTTATATCGGTCAAACTCTTAATCGACTCACAAATTCAAAGAGTTCATCTTCTTTGTCTAGTCAACTCCTTAGTCGACTCTCCCTTCCTGAATCTCTTCTCTGATCTCGTTTTTAACTTACTTTCTTTTACAATTTTGCCTTATTTATGCATATTTATATTCAAATAAACTCTACTAATACTCTTATATTCTATTTTAGTCATTCAAAAATATTTCTTTTTGATTCACATAGGAGTAAATAAATATACTCAACCAAAACACAAATAAAAGATAAAATTTAATTTGTGCCGTGTGTGTGTTCCTAAATGGGATATTAAGAGTTTATATTTATTTGGATTGTTTTCCCTAATTTCTTCAAACTCTTAATACTTCTTCATCATCTTGATATCTTCATTTAGCATCCATTCACTTTGACATCTTCATTATTGAAACTTTAAATCACTGAAACACTTGATCAAACATTAGTTCCACCAAAACATCAATACTTAATTGTTCATCAAAATCTTGGGATTAGGAGATGACTTAGAGAGGGAAAAAGGAAAATTGTTATCTTTTCTTCCCAATTCTCTACTTATTCCGCTATCAAAATCCAGGGTACGTCAAATGTGTTTTTGAGTGTCACCGAAACAGCACCAAGGCCCCAACCATGTGTCCACCATCACCGTCATGTGGCCACATTCCAAAGTCCAAAGTCCTATGCAGGAGCATACACCGACCGAGGCTTCTTCTCTAGAATCTCTTTTGTACACACGAAGGAACAATGTGCCTCACGGGGCACTGCAGCCCAAAACTCTCTGCCGTGTCCCTAGACGGCCAACTTCAAGGACTTAGTCATTTTTCTTAGTCGACCCACTGTTCTAGTTTGTTTCTCCTCCAGAACTCCATAGATCTCTATGCTTTTCCACCAGCATGCCTCCACAAACCTGACAGAGGCCCGCGAGCTTTTCCAAATGGGCCCAAAAGCCCAAGCCTAATGATTATCTTCTCAACGCCCCAGATTATCAACTACACATATGGTTTCACCTAATTAACCGTGTTTAGGCCTGATTAGGTAAAACAAATCATCTTCAATGCCTATAAATACTAGGGGTAATGCAAGCCCAATGTAACTCTCAATGCTTATTTATATACTTGACGCGTTTCTGTAACATTTTCTCTTAGATCTTTAACTCTAACCCCGAAGGGGTTTCACTGGGATAAATCCCAAATATGCCTTGTACAGGTATAGCTCCTTAATGGGCAGGACTTTGGACTTCAGCTTGTCAATCCCCAAGTTGTCAGTTACAGTTCACTTGATGAATTTTCAACTCCAACTCCGACTTGGCAACTCTACCTTAGCTAGAGGAAACACCTATTTCTTACTGTATCATACTCAAGGTGTTTGCCACTTTGGTACACCAACAACAACATCTATTTTACGACGATTAAGAAATTTGATGAACACATGTCTTTTTTTTTTTTGAATTATGTGTTTGGAGGGTGGGAAATTCTTTTTTTTTTTTTTTTTTTGTGAATTTATGTTAAACTTTATGCCCTTCTACTTATATTAGGTTGGAAAAGTAAGATTTTTCATATTAAATTAAATGAATATGCTAAAAAATAAGTGAATTTAGAAATCTTGACAAAAAAATATTTAAAGTGGACAAATTAGATTTATTTTGATTTTGATTTTGATTTTTTTCATTAATAAGAAATTCTAAAAAAGAGAAAATAAAATAGAAGTAGATAAAGAAAGAGAGCTGGAGATAGAATGTTAGTTTCTTTCTTTTCTTATCTTTAAATGTTAAATTTCAATTAAAATGTTTGTGGATAATTAAGTTGTGTTATAATTTTTTGTGGAACAAAATGTTTGTTTTTTCCATCATCTCATTCATCTGACATGTAAATAAATATAAGAATAATAGGACAGTAGCTCTACCATGCTGTCATTTCCATTCATTTTATAGTAAAATTAAACAGTTTGTATGCATCAAAGGCTTACAAATGACAAATAAGATTGCAATAATCCTTTTGCTGAAAACCTATAAACAATATGCAAAAACTGTGCAATCTAAATGTAGAAGAAAAACCTATATTTGCAGCTTTGATCAGAGGTTGAGAACTTAATTTAAGAAAAATAAAGACAGTACTTATGCTGATCTTTATTTAGTTAACATTTCACCCTCATAAAATAGGATAAAGTAAAGATATGTTTTAATAAGTAATACTTCTGCATGTACTTGAGTTTGAGCAAAAAACAATATAAAGTGAACTACAAAACAAATTTCACCATATAGTTTGCATACTTTCTAATAGCTACAGGATAGCACATATGCCTTTTCAACATTCAAATATAATTAATGATACCCTTTGTTGTGTAGAATTTGTGTATAAAGTTTTCTACAAGAGTTCATATTCATGTTGATACTATAAAATTGATGTAAAAACATCCATTGTGTGCAACCAACGTTCACTCTGTAATTTCCCCATCTCTGTAAATTTGTTGGAATACAATTATCATGGAAAATGACGTAACACCAAGTTAGTCTTTATTATGTTCAATCATGCACTTTTTCTTAACAATTGAAGAAAGAAAATGCATATGCCACAGCGATTAGTACGCACAATTCTGCTCTTAATGTTTTAATATGTATTTTGTCTTGGTGTTGTATGAGTATAATTTTGATTTAGTATATTTTATTTTAAACCGTAGTTTTGGATGTATGAGTATTGATAAGGTAATGATTATATATATATATATATATATATGTGTGTGTGTGTGTGTGTGTGTGTGTGTTTGGAATGATGAAAGATAACATATAATTAGAAATGCTTTATTTTTCATTTGCCAAAGAATGATGAATATCAGTAAAAACAAGTTTGACTGTGTGGAACACCTATATCCTTTACAAATTATTTTATCTTTGTCATCTACTGACCCAAAATATTTTGATTGACAAATAAACGTTGATGTTTTATGGAATTAATATTTTTATTGAATAATTTCATATTTGAGTTCTGATTGAGCAAATGAGAAAAAACATGTTTTTCAAGATGGTATTTTTTTTAAAGATCGAGATCAATGGAATGAAAAAATTGAAGTGTTTTTAGCAAAGAAGATTTTTTGTCTTTCTAGGTAAAAACACATCAACTGTTTTTATGCTCTTAATGCAACCCAATTAGGATTACGTACGACACTTATAAATAATATAAAATTTTCTTAAAAGTTGTCAGAAGTGGTAAATTTATATATGCAAATGTTTTCCTAAAAATTTGATCAAGAAAGTATTTTAAAAATTGGAAAAATATGATTTTCGGCCTACACGGTCGATCACATGTATGAATAGTCAACAAAATAATGGTTAATAACAAGAGATTTAAATAAACTTTTTGAAAAATAGATAGTTATTTTGCTGAAATATATTTTTGAAATTTTGTTTGAATACTTTCTTGATCGAAAATCTCATCGTTTTAACATCAGTTTTTTGTACTACACTGTTGTCTTTACATATTTTCAAGAAAACTTAGGTAAAATCTCTTTGATTACTTTTTGTGCTCAATATTGTGCGAATGTGCGTGATATATACATTTGTTTAAGCTTGTAGTAATGTGTTTAATAAAAATCATTTCTCTCTCTTGAATATCTTGAAAAATCAAGTGAAACAATTTTTTCCTATTAATTGGATTTACATAATATGTGTACTTTAATTGATAATTATCATATTTGTGTTCTCACTTAGTTTTATCACTTGGTATCGATCCATGAATTGAGTATATCTTGAATTGAGGCAGTAGAATCTTATATGAGAAGAAAATATCTATCTGAACTAGATGAGACTTCGAGGCCAAGAAAACAGGTGAGCACACCGAGATCTTTCATCTCGAATTGGCCACTACGAAATCTTTTGAGTTTAGAAATACCACGTAAATCATCTCCAGTAATAACCATATCATTCATATACAGTAAAAGAAGGATAATACGGTTGGCAGTATGGCGAATAAACACATCTGAATTATGAGCACTAGGTATGAACCCAAATTGATGAATAGTAGTGCTAAATTTGGTAAACCAGGCACATGGAGCTTGTTTCAAACCATATAGGGCACAGAGAAGGGGACAAACTTTATTTCAAGGGGAAACCAAGCTGGGAGGGGTATGCATATAGACTTCTTCAAGAAGATTGCGACATCCATTTGAAACAAAAGTACATTTTCAAATAGAGACGACGATAGGAATTGTACGGATAAATTTTAGCCTCGCCACTGGAGAAAATGTCTCTCCATAGTCAATGCCATATTCCTATGCAAGTCGAACACCGTAAATGTGAGTAAATCGAGATCGAACACGTATTTGTAAACACATTAATCCCTAGGCAATTCTTCACCCTAAAACCTATTAGCATATTAGTGTAGTTAATTTAGGTTATTTTAGTATTAGTTTAATTAATTAAATACATTTTCTTTCTGCCTAGATAACGTTAGGTCACGACAAACGCAGTATTCGATAGTATCGACACCAATCCCTTTGGATACAATAACTCGATCTTAACGATCACACTATACTAAAACTTAGACCTTGTATACTTGGGAACATAAGTAGCAGCGTATTCATACGCCCCTACCAAAGACGAACTCTTTGAATCTACCGGTCGATAGGCAGGTCAACCGACGAACGCCTTGGGCTACATCCTGAATCTACTAGTCGACTGGTCGGCCTACCAGACATGCTGTTTCAGGATACTGTTCTATCCCATATTATATTTAAAAGTAGCCATTTTTCATACTCCTTTAAATCGACCTATGAATTTCATATATCAAAAAGTAGTAAACAAGAGAAAAATCATATCATATCATTTGTGAGCTATTATAAGAGTCATCATTTTGAGATATTGTGAGTTTTTCTGAGAGACGATCTTGAAGATCAACTGATGTTAATTTTTGTTCCTACCGGATTTAAAGTTATATCGTTCTAATCATTCTTTCTGTAGATTCTGGGTGAGATCTTTCCAATTATATTCTTTCATTGCATTGTTTGATTATTGTTTGGAAATTAATCTTAGAAATTATTTCTGATTTTTGTAGAAAATATTTTTACATAAATTTTTTGAATCTGATTACGTACTCAAATTTGTTACCCATATCTTGTTAAAATCAAATTTTTCTATCTCACATTTTTCTATCACTAGACTTAGGATATTAATTTAGTTATTATTTATCTGGGGTGGTAGAAACTCTGAGTGACCTACTTATCATTTTGTGTTGGTGAGTAATGTGACGGGTTAAATACTGTTGGGAGTATTTAATCAATGGTAGTTGGGTATCAGTCTCTTCGTGTAAAGAGATTGAGGTAGTGATTCTTCTTAGATAGAATTACGTTGTGAGTAATTTTGTAAAGGTTCCATTCTTATCTGGGAAAAGGACAGTTGGATTGTTGTGTGAGGTTTTGATTCTTGAACCTAAGGTATAAAAAGAATTGGGTTAGTGTTTAGCCTGTAAAAAGATAGGTTTTTCTTGAGCCTGTAAAAAGTAGAGGTTATTCTTTAGCCTGAGAAAATGATTTTGTAAAGGTCGATTCTAAGCCTGTAAAAGAATCGGTGTAAGAGTTTGGTTCCTACCTTTAAAGGGATCTTGAGTATTAGTGGGTGCAAATCTTCGTGGGGCTCGGAGGACTGGACTAGCCAAGAGTAGCTTGGTGAACCAGGATATATCTTGGTGTGTTGTATTATTAATTTTTTTATTTTTGCTGTTTGTGTGTGCACCTAGTTAATTAATTAATTTCGCTGTGATATAAAAATAATAATTAATTTAGGAATAAAATTAATTATGTAATTTATTGAAGTTTTATTTTGATAATTTTTAATTACCCAATTCACCCCCCCTCTTGGGTATTCTACTGGGCCAACAATTGGCATTGGAGCTGGTTTTAACTTGTTAGGCTTAATATCCTAGTTAAATCGATCACGTGCACACACCATGGATGATGTATTTTGTGTATCCTCTTTTGATAGTGGTAAATTCGTATATGATAATGTGGTTTATGATTCTTGTGATTTTAGTAGTAGTGATGGAGATGATGATAAGGAAAATGTCTATATTGTTATGAAAAAATTACTTTCTTTCACACAACTTTTTACTAAAGAGAGCTTGAGATTAAAAAGAAAAATCGCTTCTTTTGAAAATGGTGGAAAAAGTGTTTGAAAATCTAAAATGCATTTGGATAACTATTGTGGTACAAAAGAGTTTTCGGATATTATTTTTTAAATTAATAGTTTGCTCTCTAAAGTGGATTCTTTTGAAAATGAAAATAGAGTTTTAAAAAATAATTTTGATTTGATTTCCAGGTAAAGGTTAGATCTTGTTTCTAAAATCGATTTACTTAAGAAAAAATTTGAAAAATCAAAACCCAACCTTAAGTCTATTTCGAGAGATTCTGAAAATAAATTTTCTAGGCAAAATGGATATGCTTCATCGTCTCATCTTTCATCACAGGCCAGTGATAGTTATGCTTCTATTATTAGAAATGATTAATGTTTTACATCTCATGTTTTCTATGATAAATCAGTTTTGAGATGTTATTATTGTAATAAGGTTAAGCATTTTAAAGTATCATGTCTGTTTCAGAACCCTAAGATTATATCTAACAAAGACGGATCCAAAATGAAATGGATACCGAAGAAAATTGTTGAAATGTCTTGTGTAGAATTACAAAATGTCGGAAGTGGACCTAGAATAGTTAAGGAGTTTATATCAAAGCCACAACAAGAAGTCATCAAAGCTCGACAAGCGACGTGTGCAAAGCAAAAAGAAGCACCAAAGATAAAGTATGAAATTGCAAAGAAGCCCCAAGAGAAATGTGCAAAGAGAAAAGTTGTACAAAATCCAAGATGGGATATCACCAGGAAGTCACAAGCGATACGTGCAAAGGGAATCGTCAATAAATCAAATGACAAAAATCAAAAGTTGAAAGGATACAAACAGGCCAAGATGAATTATGCACCCAAAGCAATCATGAGTACAAATGAGGTAAAAAGTAAAGTTGCCCTAAATGATAAAAACAGTACTCCTAACTCTCCGCATTTTAAATTTACTAAATTTGTTAAAGAGAGAGAATCCCAACTTGCCAAAGAGGTAAGTTGATAATTATTTCTAAGACCTATATTAAATGATGCGTTTACTTGTTATCTTAGAAACATTATATGGTGATTATGAAAATCACATTTAGTAAAAGTGTAATTACATGTTTTTTATAATGTGCTTATATGCTTACATGTTATTGAGATTTAGAAATTGAATTGAGCTAAGTTTTTTATTAACCTTGATTTATTAAAATACATGATATTTTAATTAAGGTGAATTAAATGATAAAGAATAATTTATTTGATTTGAATTGTTCAGGATCATAATTGTATGCTTACATGGATATATTTATATGAATTAAGTATCTGGCTATATACATGGTAATAGGTCATTCTTATATGTCTCATATCCTCTGGTTTTTAAATAATTATTATTGTATAAGGGATTGAGCATGTTACGAGATAACATCTTTAATATGCATTTTATTGATTGAGATATGATTCATGTTCTTGAGCGTTAATGATTATGTCTTAATGAGAAGCATGTTACTTGAGAAAACTCGATCTGAATTGATTAGTTTATAGGATTAAGATTGTTTGGAATTGATTAGTGATCATACATGTTGATGAGAATAAATTATAAATAAATGTTCATTTGATTTCTACTAATGATCTTATTCCAAGCATGTTCAAAAGAGGTTCAGGTTTTAAGACTACTCAAGGAGAAACAAATATTCATACCGAAACTCAAAGTTGAGTCAAGAATAAGAACGAAGTTGATTCAAGGAGATAGTCGATTACAGTTGAATCTTTATTCAACTAAGTGGTAAAACAATCTCATTCTTGCATTATTATGAGAGAAATTTAAGTATCATGAATTGATTATATAACTATGCTATATGAGATTCTTTAAAAGTTATGTTTAACATATGCGAAATATCTTGTATCAATTCATGACTCGTTTATCATTGAATTATTTGTCAATTTGCATAATCTCTAAATATATATAGCATGAGTAATTCGTTAATGATAATTGTTAAAAAAATGGAGCTGAATTTATATGAAATAAGATGTGTTATATTGAGAGCTTCATAAATTATCATTGAGAGATATTTCATGTCTTAGTATTTCAAAGATTATATTTATTTTTCTCCTTAAAATGAATTAATTTATTTACACATATATAGTGGAAGATTGCATGATTAAGAATGATGTTTTTGGTGTGGATTTTGATGGATTGAGTTGACTTGATATTTATCTATAAAAATGATCCACAAAGTGTTGTTGTTTTGTGTTTAAAAAGTAATTTATTCAAATGAGTTTTAATTTTTAATGTTGATCCAATATGCCTCTACTATATGACTGCCTAGATTGAATTATCTATGTGTTCCCCCCTCCCTATATTTTGTTTTTGAAGATGACAAAGGAGGATAAATTAGTGATGTTTTATTAAGGGGGAGTATTATTAAAATTGTGCTTTAATTGAGTATTTTTAATTTGTGCAAATGAGGAGAAATTAGTGATATTTTATTAAGGAGGAGAATTTTTAAATTTGTGCATTATTGAAATCTTCATTATGATGTTTTAATGAGTTAAAGAACTCGTCCTCAAATTTAGGGGGAGTATGGTTAAATGTTTATTTTTAATGAAAACATCAAAGTTAATTGTCATCATAAAAAATGGGGAGATTATTTTTTTTAAGATTTTGATGAATAATTAAATATTGATATTTTGGTGGAACTAATATTTTAATTGAGTGTTTCAGTGATTTAAAGTTCCAGTGATGAAGATAACAAATTAAATGGATGTTAAATGATGAAATTGAAGATATTGAAAAATTAAGAGTTTGAAGAAATTAGGAAAAATAACCCAAGTAAATTTCAACTCTTAATATCCCATTTAGGAACACACACATGGTACAAAAAGTTTTATTAATTATGTGTGTTTTGATTAAGTGAAATTATTAGCTTCTATGTGATTTGAAAAGAAATAATTTCAAATGACTAAAATGGAATAGAAAAATATTAGTGGAGCTAATTTAAAAGAGAAAATGGTTTAAGGAGCGATAACGTAAAAAGAATAAGTTAAAAAACGAGTTCAGAACAGAGATCCAGAAGATGGCAGTCGACCAGACAAGGTAGTTGAAAGATCTTGTATCTTTAAGTCGACCGACAAGTCGGCCGACCAAGGAAACTGAACTCTTTGAATCTACAAGTCGTCTGACAGGTTGACCGGTGAAACCAAGACGAATTCTCTGAATCTACAGGTCGACAGGCAGGTCGACCGATGAACGCCTTGGGCTACATCCTGAATCTACCAGTCGACTGGTCAGTCAACCGGACACGATGTTTCAGGATACTATTCTATCCAAGATTATATCCAAAGGTAGCTATTTTTTGTTGGGATTTGATAGAAATTTTGGGAATATTTTCTATATTTAAGATATAGTTCACATATTAATTAAATCCTATTAATATGGTTCATTAAATATTAATGTTTCTCAATTTGTTTCTTGAAATTAATTCTATTCTAATTTATTAAGATTGGGAAATATTTGAGGGGTTTAATTGAAAGATTTGAAAGTTGTTTTTAAGTGAATTGAACAAAAAAAGAAGCCATTATGTTATAAGGGGTCTATAAGTGCTATTAATCGTCATGACACATGTAAACTAGCCGTTAGAAGACTGATTTCATACTCCTTTAAATAGACTTGCGAATTTCATATATCAAAAAGCAGTAAACAAGAGAAAAATCATATCATATCATTTGTGAGCTATTATAAGAGTCATCATTCCGAGATATTGTGAGCTTCTCTGAGAGACGATTTTGAAGATCAACTGCTATTAATTTTTGCTACTACCAGATTTAAAGTTACATCGTTCTAATCATTTTTTCTATAGATTCTGGGTGAGATCTTTCCAATTATATTCTTTCATTGCATTATTTGATTATTGTTGGGAAATTGATTTTAGAAATTGTTTCTAATTTTTTAAGAAAATATTTTTACAAACAATTTCTTGAATCTGATTACGTGCTCAAATTTACTACCCATATCTTGTTAAAATCAAAATTTTCTATCACTAGATTTGGGATATTAATTGAGTTATTATTTATCTAGGGTGGTAGAAGCTCTGACTGAGATTTCCTGATTATCATTTTGTATTGGTAAGTAGTGTGACGGGTTAAATACTGTTGGGAGTATTTAATCAAGGGTAGTTGGGTTTCAGTCTCTTCTTGTAAAGAGATTGAGGAAGTGATTATTCTTGGATAGAATTGCGTTATAAGTGATTTTGTAAAGGTTCCATCCTTACTTGAGAAAATGATAGTCGGAGTATTGTGTGAGGTTTTGATTCTTGAGCCTAAGGTATAAAAAGAATTAGGTTAGTCTTTAGCCTGTAAAAAGATTGGTTTTTCTTAAGCCTGTAAAAGTAGAGATTATTTCTTAGCCTGGAAAAATGATTTTGTAAAGGTTGATTCTGAACCTGTAAAAGAATCAGTGTGAGAGTTTGATTCC
The DNA here is from genome assembly GCA_016647705.1 of Eucommia ulmoides. Classification (NCBI taxonomy): domain Eukaryota; kingdom Viridiplantae; phylum Streptophyta; class Magnoliopsida; order Garryales; family Eucommiaceae; genus Eucommia; species Eucommia ulmoides. Next base: position 46,928,074 of record CM028339.1, on the reverse strand, counting down.
TACCTTTAAAGGGATCTTGTGTATTGTGGGTGCGAATCTCCATGGGGCTCAAAGGACTAGACTATCCAAGAGTAGCTTGGTGAACCAGGATATATCTTGGTGTACTGCATTATTAATTTATTTATTTTTGTTGTTTGTGTGTGCACCTAGTTGATTAATTAATTCCGCTGTGATATAAAGATAATAATTAATTTAGGAATAAAATTAATTTTTTGATTTATTGAAGTTTTATTCTGATAATTTTTAATTACCCAATTCACCCCCCCTCTTGGGTATTCTACTAGGCCAACACGATTGATTATTAGCTCAGAATTTTTGAACACTAATAATTCTTTGACCTTCATGTCTGTGGCCAACTCGAGCCACAAAATACATGCTTCATACTTAACTTGGTTATTGGTACTCTGGAACTTCAACTTGCAAGCCACTAGATAATGTTGCTTGCTCGGAGAAACATGAAGGACTCCGATTTCGGCCCCTCGAGAGTTCAAGAGGTTGGTGATCTATTTGGGCTGGATAACTAGCCAATTGATCTGCTATCGCTTAACCCTTTACTGATTTTTGGGTCTTGTAAACGATATCGAACTCTGTTAGCAACATGTGTTATTTTACAACTTTTCCTAACAAAATCAGCTTCTCCAAGATATACTTTAAGGGATCCATCCTGGCTATCAAATAGGTAGTCAACGGGAGCATATATTGGCCTAGTCTCTAAGCATACCTGGCCAATGTACAATAGGTTCTCTCCAGTAAGGTGTAATTTTCTCGTACTTTGTGAAGCACTTGCTGAGATAGTAGATGGCTTGTTTCTTCTTCCTGGATTCATTGAGCTATTCGAGAATGGCTCTCATGGAGTAGTCAAGAAACGATAGATACAGCGACAACGGAATTCCCTCCTGAGGTAGAACTAAAACTGGAGGGTTAATCAAATAGGCTTTAATCTTCACCAAAGCATTCTAAAAATCGGCATTCCATTACCCATCACTCTCTTTTCGAAGTTGCTTGAAGATTAGCTCACAAGTGGCATTGAGCTAGAAGATGAATCGGGCTATGAAATTCAATCGGCCTAAACAACCTTGAATCTCCTTCTCATTTTTTGGTGGCGGCATCTCACAAATGGCCTTCGTCTTTGAATGATCAATCTCGATTCCATGGAGATTTACCATAAAATCAAGAATCTTTCTGGAAGTTACCCTAAAAGTGCATTTTGTCAAGTTGAGCTTGAGCTTATACTTACGAAGTCTATCGAACATCCTTTTCAAATGGAAGAGATGATCCTAATTTTTTTTAGAGATTTAACAATCATGTCGTCAACATACACCTCTATCTCCTTGTGCATCATACTATGAAAGAGCATCGTCTTCGCTCTTTGGTACATTGTCTTGACATTTTTGAGATTGAAAGACATCGCCTATAACAGAAGACTCCCCACGGTATGGTAAAGATTGTTTTTTCTTGATCTTCCTCATCCATCGAAATCTAATTATAGATGGACAATCCATTGACGAATGAATAGAGCTTTCATCCTGCAGTATTGTCAATGATGATATGAATGTTTGGCAGTAGAAAATCATCTTTCAGACTTGCCCGATTGAGATCACGATAATCCTTGCAGACTCTGATTTTCTTCAAGGACTTTAGATTTGAACGACATCAGAAAGTCATTCACTGTAGTTACAGACTTCGATGATTCGGGCATTTAAATGTTTAACAATCTCCTCCTTGACCTCAAGGCTAATAGTGGGCCTCAGCTTCCTCAACTTTTGCTTGACCGATACACTCCCAAGCTTTAGCAGCAGCTTACGTGTCATGATACTTTTGTCAAGCCCTCCCATGTCATTGTAGGACCAGGTAAAGATATCATGATAGGCAACCAAGAGCCTTTTCAACTCTTTCTTTTCCAGAGCAGTGAGGGCTGATCCAATCTTTACTTCCTTCAGCTTATTCACAAATTCTGTAAAGGCTTTCCAGATCTCAATATTATCTAGCTGGCATGAGTCATCTTCTGTTTTCACTCCCATTAGATTATGGTCCGGTTCTACATTGAAATCATACTTATCGCACTCTAGCTTAGTTGTATCACATACATTATACACTGGTAACTTAGGTAACCTGAAAGAGTAAAATTCCAACATTTAAAGCATAGATTGAATAAAATAGAATTGCATTCATTAAATTTAAAAAATCCATCACAAAGTAAAATCTCTTTCCATCCATAAGGCTAGCTGAATGGAATGGTGAGTATAGAAAATTTCTCCAATTTTATCGAAACACCCAGTGAACTTAGAGGGAACAGGAATCCCAATTTTGAATCTTTTCAACCCCATTGGTTCGAATATCGGACTCGTTACTTGGCCCTGCCGCCTTTCCTAGGATTACATTTACAAGTTCCTTGATCAATACTTTCTCAGAGTGCAGCGTGAATTCTATAGCCTCCTTCCCCCTGTTGATGGTTTCTGTCGGATAGGGGAAGGTGACTTGGATATGTGGGATTTCTATCGACTAGTTGTCCAAGAATATGACCTTCTTTTTTTGGAAGAATTTTGCCCTCTGTGCTCTTGTTGGCTCGTATCTGATACGTAAAATTTATCTATCTATTTCCAAGCCGTATTTGGTAGTTTTCAAGTATTCTCGTAATGTTTTAATTTGTTTTTATTGAAAGCAAAGGTTAGGAGTAAAAATGGCCAAAAAGAGAGAAAATCGATGAAAAAACAATGAAGGGGATCAAAAGAAAGAGCAGCAGTTTCACCGCTGCAGTGGTGAAAGAGCAAAAAGATAAAAAAACATTCTGATCGTTCACCGCTATAGCGGTGAGCCACCGACATCTCCACCGCTGCAGCGGCGAAACCCCTAGCTTTAAAGTGTATTTAGATATTTTCTTGATATTTTTCATCCAATTCTCATTTTCTCCTCCATTCCCAACATTTGGAGATTATTGGGAACATCTTTGGGATATTTGGGGAGCAAAATATCAAGAACCAAAGATGAGAACATCATTCAGAAGAAGAGGAAACGATTTTGGAACGGTTTTGCAGAAGTGGAACACTCAACTCCTTGAGATTTGCTATTCTATCTCTGTTTCCTTCTTTGTTCTTAAGTTTTGTATATTGAATAATGATGTTATTCTCTTATTTGAATGAATATTTGGTTAGATCATGGGTAGCTAAATATCAATTGTCTAAGGATTGATATAGTTTATGAAAACGTTGTTTGAGTAAATCATGTTTCGTTAATGGTTGTTCTTGCCTATTAGATTGTGTTTACCATTTTATCACTTTATTTACATGCTTGTTAAAATATATTGAGAAATCAGGGTTTGACACTCGGGAGAGGTAACTCCGGATTCGGACTAGGGTTTAAACGCAACGTGACGATCTAATGACTCGAGAGAGTATTAGAAAGTGTGCAATCCATGAGGTTAGGGTAAGACTCATGTGATTAGTGTCGTTAGATGGTTAACGGGGACGTCGGCATTGACACGAAGTCACATATTCATTCACTTTACACTTGGGAGAGGTAGTGAGTGAGTTTTCGATACCTAGATTGTCGAATAGTTTGAATACCATTAATGTAAACTAGATTGGATCAAACTCGTATAAGTAAACGAAGTTAATCCCTAGTTAATTTATTCCCATATAATATATTAGTATTATAGTTTAATTAATTGTTAATTTAGTATAGTATATACTAAAAACAAAAACCCAATTTTTATCGCTTAAATAAAGTTCGGTTATGATAATCGTAGTACTTAGCGACAATTTAATTCAATCCCTATGGATACGACAACCCTTCTCATTCACTATTCTATAAAACTTGACCCGTACACTTGCGGTGAAAATAGCGACGTAATATTCCGCTACTAGTATCCCAACCTGAATTTTCCTCTCTTCTCTTTGACATCTATTGGCTCTATTATTCCATCCAGGTTCTTGCACAGTCCTTTCCTAAGGATATAGCCCAAGGACTTCATTTCTCTAGCAACTAAGGGTACAGTGCTAGACAATGATGGTGCCAACTCGTGTCCTCATTCCTTCACTAAAGTAGCATTCGAGACATCGAACACGTGATATGAAGCTTCAACCTTCACTTTTACTTTTTCCTCATCTATTACTAGGACATATCAGCTTATCATTTGACAGAAAAGTGTAATATTCGAATCAGCCTTGATCACATACATCGTGTCATCAACAATGAACTTAATCTTCTAGTGTAGCGATGAAAGCACTACCTCAGAATTGTGGATCGATGGCCTCCCCAACAATAGATTGTATGAAGTAGGTATGTTGAGCACTTGCAACTTCATGTTAAATTGGATCTGGCCAATTTCAATCGTCAAGTCAATTTCTCTGACGCTATCTCTCATGACCCCCATAAAATGCCCTGATGACTATTTTTGATGATTGAATTAGTGACAAGTCGATCTCCATTTCTTCCAGTGTTGATAAATGACAAATATTTAGCATCGATCCATTGTCAATCAGCATGCGAGCTATAAACATCCCATGTCTCTCGACTATGATATTCAAGGACTTATTGTGGCCTATTCCATCTTCGTCAATCTCATCATCGGTGAAAGTAATGGTGTTAGATCCCAGGACCTGCTTGACTAGAGTGACAAATGTCTTTAGAGGGATCGTGCTTGGCAAGTAGACTTCATTCAAGACTTTCAGCAATGTACGTATGTGTACTTCTGAGGACAGGAGTAGTGAGAGAATCGAGATTTATGCCGACGCTTTACTGAGTTTCTCCACTATCTTGTATTCTAAAATCTTCATCGCCTTTAGGAAGTCTTGAGTCTCCTGTTCTGACACCGACTTTTTTATAACTCCTCTCGTTTCTCTCACAAGAACCCTAATCAAATCCTGTGGCATGTACACCTTCTCAGATCGAGTGATTCCATCGGTTTCTCTTGTTGAGATTGGCAATTCTTCTCTTTCTCCAGTTTTAGCAATGATCTCGTAATTCCACGAAACCTTATTGGGACTTTTCACTGACTTTTGGATCGAGAAAGATAGTTACAGAAATTTCTCCAACTTTTCTGCCACATTTTCTGCATGTAATTCCAATCATCTATCGAGAACCTCCAGATGCAAACAAATACCATCGATATCGATCAGATTTACTTCTTCCTCGATGTCATCTATGAAAATTAGATTGACGCCACTTCTTGAGGGGGCACGTTCAGGCAGCCGATTGTGTTGACAGTTTGGCACACTAGTTTCATGTTTTTTAGGAAATACGATGGCTCCTATTCGTATGAACTCCCAAATCTTGTCTTTTAGCTGAAAGCACTGCTCGGTCGTATGTCATCTAGTTCCTGTGTAGTACTCACAAAAAGCGTTCAAAAAAATGGCTTTCCTTCCTGACTTAGGCTTGTAGGATGAAAGGGTTATTAGTATCCCCTGCTTTAAACAACTCCAATACAGCTCGATGATTGAGATCGGAAGGTCTAGCTATTCCTTGTCATCATTTCAAAAGTTCCCCCCAGTAGTACGAGGTGGATAGCCCGGGTGATATTAAATTCCTAGTTTTAGGGTGTGGTTAGGAATTTGAAGTAGGGGATTCTGGTTTGGCTAATATGTATGGTAAGCGAGTCTTTTTGTAGGCTTGGGCATAATATTAGAGAGTATGGTTTTGGTAATGTGGAGGTACGTTCTGGTAGTAACGAGGACGGCATTGGGAATATAGATTGTTCCAGGGGTAATATTGGCTTTGGCTATTTCAGGGGAGATAGTTACAGTATTGGTTGTTTTGGGTCTGGTAGTTTTGGGGTTAAGAAGTTTGGGGGTTGTTCTGGTGAAGGGTTTCTTGGGGGGAAACGATGACGGCTACCTTACTCTCTTCCTTCTTTGGCGGGACTGACCTCTTTGTCGGATCGAGCGAGACTCATTCCATCTTTTTGCTTCTTATTCCTTCTTCCATCACTTAAGCATGCTTGATCGCATTGTCGAAGGAAACTACTGTTATGCTTGAGATATCTCTATAAAATGATAGTATCTGAATCAACTTAAATATCTTTAATTGAGCCTCCTCGCTCAACCTAAGGACAACTTTTGTAGCCCTCTCCCTCTGGTGGGTAGTGTACCTCCGAAAACTTCTATCTTTCTTCTTCAGTATTTGGTATAAGTTATTACAGTCCAGTACAGCATCCTTATTATATACATACTGTTCACAGAAGGCCTCTACTAGGTCCTTGAACATTTTAATCAACGATAGGTCCAGGGTCATATACTAGTTGAGAGTCGGTTCTTTCAACAATCAACGAAACATCTTCAGGCAAAGGTCTTCATTCTAAGCATGAACTCCTAACCCCTCCTTGTAGATGCTGATATGTCATTTTGGGGGGCCAGTACCGTCATAATTCGTGAACTCCAGAACTACGAAATTTTTCGGGTACACTACCCAAGGTGGTACTGACAGCTTCTTGTACACCACTTTTCTGGATGGATTCTCTCTTTCAAATTCTTCTATCATTCTCTCTAATCTCTCTATTTTCAGAACCCAGGCTGAAAGGGAGTTTATCTTCTTTCTTATTTTTGGTTTCAATGGCCGGGGCCGGTTTATTGGCATTTGGATCGTTAGATAGAGCAACGACCTTCTCCGGGTAAATGAAGATTTGCAGTATGGAGGGGGCTGGGCCTTTGGGTAAGGCCTGATAGACATGCCTCTGGCTGGGATATGCCGATACTCTACAGGCGAAGGGATGAGGACCCATATAAGGTTCATAGTAGACCTGCATCGCGAAGTTTGGGTTGGCGCGGATTGAATTTGGTACTGAGTTCTTTATCTCGGCACTTGGAGGGTTTTCATTTGGTGATTTAGTCACGGTATTTCCACTAGACAGGAGAATAGGCACCTTCAGAGGTCGGCTAAGTTCCTTGATCCTTTTCCTCAGCATGTCGATGATTTCTTGCATCCGGGCCATCTGGGACGTACAAGAAGATTTGGGATTGCCTTCTGATGTCATTGTGGAATAAGTCTGGGCCCAACTACAAGTAAAAACCAGACTTCGGATGGGGGAACCGAAATTGCTTTTTTGGGACTAATTTTCCTGTATCATCTGGTTCTTACAACAAACCCATTTATTAGTCTACATAGGTCTTAGGAGCCTTAAACCCAACCAAGTTCGAAGTTTTCAATTCTGATAATGACCAATCAAAACAGATAATGATTTATGAAAATTCTTTCGTTACTTAATCAATATTGGAAACTTTGAATCCATTTGGTTTTTAAGACTTCCTAAGACATGATCAATCCATCAAGTATAAAAACCCTTTCTACGTCTTGTATTTATAGAATCCTGTAGGGATAATATGGAAACAAAAGGACTGTACTTGTGTCGGAAGGTTTAAAACAATATAAGAGCTCGAGAAAAAAATAAAGAAAAAAAACAAACATCCCAACTTATTTACAAAAATAGAAGGAAAAGATAAACAAAATAAAATGTGACATTTGGATATGGAATAGTTGGACTTATTTAGATATATTAGGCTCGATGCTCTAATTGTCCCTAATAGAGTCGTCAGCTGACACGCCCCGATTTTTCAAAAGGAAAATATGAAATAATAAATTGTGTAAAGAGAGAGGATTTTTTTAAAGGCCCTGGTTTTCTAAAAAAAGTACTTAGACCATGTTAAAACCAGGAGTCGTCACCTAGCATTAGGTTTAAATGGTGTGTTAGGTCACCTAATTTTTTAAAAATAATTTAAAAGGCCTAAGTAAAATTTGGCTACAAAAAACACGATCAAAACAAAGATTTATTTAGAGGCTCAGGAATCAGTTACACTTAGAGAAGGTATCAAGCACCAAAGACGCCCATCCGAAGACGGTACCTTACATCCAATTAAGTCCAATTAGTTTAGTCTGAATGTTTTATTTTATTTTGAAATCATTTCCTTCTTATGAAATCTTTTTGTATTTTTAAAAATAAGGTGGGACAAGTTATTGTATTTTTTGGAATGTTCCCTCCGGTATGACTTCTTTTCAAATATTAAGAATTCGACAAGGATGGTCTCCGAGGGGTATTTATATATGTTTCTAAGAAATTTTTTTTACTTTAAATAAGCAAACTTAAACAAATGAATAAGTATAAAAACATGAATGCAAAAACTAATATTAAATGAATTCAATTTTATTTATGCAAAAGTGACCTAAAAACTAAAGGGTTTAATTTAAACATGCCAATACAAAATGTTATGAATACGGGAATTAAACATGAAACACTACGTGAATTAACATGATTATATGTGACAAGGACTTAATTGTTTAATATGAAAAAAATGAAAGTAGTGTATATGTCACTAAATGAGAAGAAGTAGTATGGATTACGAATTTAAATAAAAAATAAAAAATACACTATATGTAATGAAATATATAAAAAAATAAAATAAAGATGTAAGTGGTAAAAATGTCCTAAACATACCATCTAATTGATACAAGAAATAAATATGCGAGATGGATGTAAGTAATGTCTATTTTAAGTTTGACCAATTAATTTAAAGAAATTCGGATTTGAAATTTTCTCAAATTCTATGGATATGAAAATCGAGGGAAGATCGCGGAAACAATTTTGTTGGAATTAATATTTTTGAAACTTAAATGAAATCTTTCGAAAAGATTTACTGAGGAAAGAGATTTCCTAAAATCATTTATTTCTAAATTCCACTCTAGTTGGGGAATGCAAACGAGACCACGGAAAACTCTCCCACGATTTATCGAATCATCGGATTTATCTTAAGGTTCGTAAGGATTAATTCCTACAAACTAAGATTTTATTATTTTTTGTATTTTTATATTTTTTAGCGTTTTGATAACAAGAAAAAAAAGTAAAATACAGAAAAATAAATAATGAAAATATCATTCACTTAATGTTCGGAGATTAAATTTAAGCACGAGAAATCCACCCCAGCATTTTCATCGGAACATCGAACGACTTCCTTTATTTTATTTTATTTTTGTGAATTGCGACAATAAATAAATGGAAAAAAAAAATTGCAAGAAAAAAAAAAAAAAAAAAAAAAAAAAAAAAAAAAGAACAACGAGATATGGGTGTCCTCATCTAAATGTTCAAAGGTTCACATTGAGAATAGGGAACCTCATCCTAGTGTTTTTCATCGAGTCATCGAATAATTAAAAGAACTAAAGATTGCATAAATTTAAATTGTGAATAAAATAAAATAAGCTAAAAAATTAAAGACAAAATGAAAGCATACCTGTTCTAGGCTAAGAATCCCGATATTTGGGTTTTTTCCATTTTCGTAGACGGCTTCCCAAAAGGTCTTTGACAATCACTCTTCTAGGGGTGGCTCCTCTCAATTTCTGAATGAATAAATTAGGAGGAAGAGAACCCTATTTATAGGAAATGATGGAGCGTGAAAAACATGAGGAAACCCTAAAAACTAGGTCTAGCTACCAAAGCCTAGTCCAAGTTGGATAGGAAAAGGGTGAATTAGTAAAGATAGAAAAAAATGGAAGGTTTTAGACGTAGGGCGCATGCAAAACACGTTCCGCTTTCACCGCTTTACCAGGCACCGACTTGCGGCAATAGGATACCACTCCTCTTATGTTTCTTTTTTGATTAGCGGAAATAGGATACCACTCCTCTTATGTTTCTTTTTTGATTAGCGGCTGCCATGTGCACCAATACAGCAATGCACTGCTGGGAAGTACACTGTTGGCTAACAGCGCTGGCCAGCACACCAGGGCATACACTGACCATAATGAGGTTGTTTTTAGGCATCATCGAGTCAGTACCAAGGCCCCAGCCACGTATCTATCATCAGCATGATGTGGTTTCATTCCAGAATACAAAGTGTCACACAGGAGCATACACTGACCACGAATCCTTCTTTGGAATTTTCTCTGTACCAAGGAATGAGCAGTGTGCCTCACAAGGATACTATCACCCAAAACTTTGTGTCGTATCTCTAGACGGCCAACTTTAGCAACTTAATCGTTTGTCTCAATCGGCATACCATTATAGTCTGTTTTTCCTCCAAAACTCTACAGATCTTTGAGCTTCTCCACTATCTTGTCACCATCGGCTTGATAGAGGCCCACAGTCTTATCCAAATGGGCCCAAACGTCTAAGCCTAGTGATTATCTCCTAAACACCACGGATTATTGGCTAAGAAAATAGTTTCACCTAATTAAGCATGTTTAGGCCAGATTAGGTAAAACTAATTATATTTAACGACTATAAATACGAGGGGCTATGTAAGCCCAAGGTAACGTTTAAGCGCCATTTATATACTTGACATATTTCTATAACCTTTTCTCTCTGAGCTCTTACCCTTACACCGAAAGGGCTTCGCTGGGACAAACCTCGGCTTGGTCTTGTGCAGGCACAACTCCTTGAAGGGTAGGACTCTAAACTCCACCAAGTAAGTCCCTAAGTCATCAGTTACAGTACACTTAAAAAATCTCTAGCTCCAACTCGAACTCAACATCTCCACCTCAACAGGTGGACCCACTTGTTCCTAATTAGACCATATTCGAGGTGTCTCCCACTTTGGGGGCACTAACGGAAAAGGCATAAAAAACCAAGAAAAATATAACAAAGGTAAAAAAAGACTTTGATATGACAGGTATAATAGATGTGTTACATCAATACAGACAACAATCAGATTGTGAAAAGACTGAATGACATGAAAAAGTGATAGGGCAATAAGAAAGACAACTACAACAAGATGTAGAAAAAATCTAATTAGATAAAAGCCTTTATGAGGATCGGACGAGTAAATTGGATCCTGTTTCAGCATAATGCTATAATGATCATAAGATGAAGATTCTTATGAGAAGACATCATAATTTGTGATGTATTTTTATTTGGTTCTATTTATTAATTGTATTTTTACTTGGTTCTATTTATTAATTGTGTTATAATTGCATTTAAGTAGTATTGCATTATACAAATGAACAAAAAAAATGATACTTGAAGAAAAGATCTAATTGAACTTCAAACAAATAACAATAAATAATTACATAAGAGTAATTGAAGTTCAAAAAAATAAGAACAAATAATTCAAGAAGAGATCTAACTGAAATTCAAACACACAAGAACATAAATCATTTTTGGCCATGCATTTGCCATAAATGCTCGATGAGATATAACTGAAGTTGAGAATGGACTTACCTATTGATTGCTCAAAAATAATACCCTTTTATGGTACCACGATTTGGATGTAGTGCGGTGTTCAAGTAGGGTATCGAACCACAGGGATCGGTCTTGTAATTATCGATTTCTAATTATTCTTTCCAAAATGGAAACAAATTTTGATTTGAGTTTTGGGTTTTAATGTAAGAAAATAAAATAGTAAATCTAGACAATGAATATAGGGAACTAGGTTAGGAATTGTGGATTTTGTATTTTGGAATTATGTTTTTCTTGTATTTATTTTTTAATTCAGATTGTGTAAACGAGCGTTCTCAACTACAAGTCGAAACTACTCAGAAAGATTAGATTTATTATTCATTGGCATGATTTATCTTCGATATGTAATTCCTACGTTACTCTAATCTTGGGTGAATTACAATTTAGGTATAAACCATCTAAACCAATAATTAAATTCTAAGAATACGATTATATGAACGTTAGATCTAGACCACAGTTACAAGATCTAACGTTCTAGCAATAATTGAATATGAAATCAAAATCTCTATAAGAGCATTTCGAGATTAAATTCAATCACGATTTAAACCATATATCAAGCACAAAATTCATCATCATATAATTATTTACACAAAAACTAAAATTAATCCAAAAATATAATAATGCATAAACCAAAATACATACCACAATCTTAACCCGGTTAAAGAGAAGATTAGCCACTCATTGAGTTATTCTTTATTTCTTTTCTCCTTCGAGCTCTCAAAATTCCAATTAAGTTTTTCCCCCAAAGAAAGAAAAAAACTACATAGAAAAAAAACTAAGGAAAAAAAAGAATACAAACAGGGCTGAAAACACACTGTTCAAAAAAAAAATATATATATATATATCCCCAGAAAAATCCCCCCCTACCTAACGTACTGCCCTTTTTATCAGGAGTAATAAAGAATATCCAAAAATAAGATAAACAAGAATGGAAATGGAATCTTTTTTTTTTTTTTTTTTGCTTTCCTTGTCATGGCCAAATACCAATTCTTTGTTTTTTTTTACTTCTATTGCATTTAATAACGATAATGGTATTTTTAATGGCCATTATGGCCATTTTATTTCTCACTCCAAGATTGCAAAGGCATTGTAGATTTTGGTTTTTCTATTCTTTTTATTTTATTTCCACGCCACTAGATTCGCAGACCAGATCGGATATGCGGGTCGGACCGGTTCGTGGGTCATCTTGATTTTTGTCCTCCTTTTTGTTCCATTTTGCTCTGAATTATATTGCTTTTACTCCAATTCTTCAAATCTATAGAAATAAATAAAATATATTAATTATACTAATTTAATTTATTCAAAAGAATAACAAAACATAGATTAGTGGTATAAGATAGCGTATTTTGTGATGCGATCACAGCCCCAAGCCTAAATTTTGCTAGTTCTCGAGGAAAACTAAATATATTAATCAAATGAACAGTCATTTTCGTAGGGAGCACAATTGCATTTAGCATATGCAATAAGCCTTTAAACCCCTATGTAAGACCCTGATTCTTGACTTAAGTCATATTTCATAATATTTCGAAAATAACGGGGTAGATAGGGTAATTTATTATTTGATTTAAAATTCTAAAGAGGTCAATTCGTAATTTAAAATATATATATAGATCAAAATTTAAATTTGAGGTTTAATTCATAATGTAAAGGAAATCTGGGGGGAGGATAATGTAATTAGGGAAAAGAAATATATATATATATATATATATATATATATATATATATATATATATATATATATACATATATCATATGTGATCAAAAAAAAAAAAAAAAATGGGAAGGAAGAAGGATCGAGAGCCGATCAACGTGGCAAGCTGAGATTAAATGGATCCACCCAATTCATGCATCTGAACTATGATCCGGATAAGAAGAAAACCTCAAAAAAAAAAAGGAAAAAAATTAGAAAAAAAAAAAAAAAAAAACAAATTCTAGAGAGAGAGAGAGAAATAAAGGTTGGCCGGCGGTGATGGGTTCGGAGCGACGGCGCTGTTCCGGTGTGGGTGTGTGCGTTTTCTGATCGTTTGACGGTGATCGTCGACATTGGGAGGGGTTCTTTGGTTTGATTCGGTCGGAGGTGCGGTTTTGTCCAAACGAGTGTGTGTATGTGTGTGTTTCGGACGATCGTGGTTGTGTGTGTTTGGGTGTGATTTGCAATCGTCTTGTGTGCTGTACATGAGAGGGTGTGTTTGGTCCGGTGGTGTCGCCGTTCGGTGGTGTGTGTGGACCGCCGGAGTTGTCGCCGGAGAGTTAGAGAGAGAGGAAGTGGGTATGTGTGTGTGGGTGTCTCGGTATGAGGGCGGTGTGTGTGCTGCTGTGAGTGTAGATGGGTGGTCGATTGTGGGTTGGCCGGCGGACAGTGGCCTGAAGGAGTGGAAGACGCCGGCGGTGCAGCGAATAGCAAACAGAAACGGGAAGCAGACATAGAAAACGGGAAAAAAAAAAAAAAAAAAGAAGAAAAAGAAAGGGGAATTTGCAGAAACCACCCCACGAGAATCCAAAACCCATCTCGTGGTTGCCAAACGTTTCGGAAATAGGTGAAACTTCAATCGATTATTAATTCTCGTTAAATTAAATTTTAGTTAGTGTTACAAATCCTAAAATCATAATAATTTCGTGACGATTAATTAATTTTAAGTACATGGTACATAAAATTAGTAACAATTCAGAATATAGGGTCTGCATTGCATGATTAGGATGTTTTAGATATTAATTTAGACTCTGCCACTATTAGGTTCGCCGGTACTGGCATCCAGATAGAGTGCGGTCAGTGTCCGTTTTACAAAACGGGTATCAAGGTGAGTATACTGTCTTCTTGCCAAACTATTTTTCTATGAATATATGTGATGAAATATGTAATTATTTAAATTGTATGAATTTATAGATGATATGGATCAAGCAGGATTTAAATGAGTTGGTAAATTGGAATTCCGGCGGATTTCGATAGTTTTCAAAAAATGAAGTTGAAAATGAATTTCCGCTAGATTTGGTGGAATTAGACTGTGTTTTTAAAAAGAGAATAGGGAACATCTATTTTTCTAAAAATGTCTGGTTTTCTAAAAATAAAGGGCGAAAAAGTAGTTTTAATAAAATCAGACGTTTTCTTTAAAAGAAAGTGTGAAATATATTTTTTTTTTTAGATTTAAAAGTTGGTTTTGAAGAAAAGAGATAGACGTGGTGATTTGACGATGTTGAGTAGGCGATATTTATTGAGTTGTGATTCGATGACGCTGTATTTGATTTTGACGATGCCATAGTTGTTCTCCCCGTAAGGGTGTGGATTCTGTTTCTCCCCGTAAGGGGTGTGTAATATTTCTCCCCGTAAGGGGTGTAGATTATATTTCTCCCCCAAAAGGGGTGTGGATATTTCGTAGGAAGACATTCCTACGGATGTTACGGTACCGTTGCAACTCCCAATCGTGAGGTTAAGACGATCACTAGGGTTGGCCAGTGTGCGTGTGTTAGAAGTGTGTGTTTGAGATTGGTGCTTGAGATGTGGTGTTTTACGTATATTGGTTGATTTGATATTATTTATTATGATGATTGGTATGATTTTATATTAGATGGATTTGGATGGAACTTATCTATATCGCTTTATTTTCATTGCTTATATACTTGTGCTTGATCCATACTAAATTGTGGAAATATTCAGAACGTATTAATATTTAAAAAAAAATATATTTTACTAAGAAGGCAGTACACTCGCAGGTACAACAGCTAGGAGTCGGTCCCCTACTGGCACTAGGTAGAGTCCAGCGATGGTGTAGTATAGGAATATTTTAGGAGAAACTAGCTGAGGCGAACCTGTGAGAGCTTCATTGTTATTATAATTTACTTGTTATTATAATTCAGGGACGGGTGTGTCCCCAATAAGAGATGTTGTATTTGATTAAAATATTGTGGTCGTATATTTTCGTATGCGCCTTGTCATTTATTAGTGGGATTGAGGTTAAGATGAGGTCGTGTCGACGTCACGCCGGCCCCATGATGATGGGTGTCCGGGGTGGGGGTGCGATACCCTAGGTTACCTCTAGTGGACGTGTATAGTTTCGTGAAGGTTTACAGTGATGTTACCCACCAACATCTCAAATTCCTTATTGTGAATTTTATTCCTCGCGAAAGATTTACCAATCCTGTCCAATACTAACATATTCAGTCGAGATCATACAAAAGTTACTGAAATAGTTATTAATGTCATAGCACGTGATTTCTAGTAATATTCATTTTTACACCCACAACATACATGTAACTCTCATTTATAACGAATTTAGTCCAAGTAGCTAGTCCACTGGTTCTAAACAATCAAACAACGTTTTCCTAAAATTAAAAATGTATTTGTCTATTTTTTTATTTTATTTTTTTAAAGAAGTGACTTGTACAATACTAACCCTACTAGGCTTTCTAAGATGTCTATGCAACGAGTATTGGGCCAATGATCCCAATCTAGTTGGCACGGGGCATTAGGTGTTAAGGCACCCTTCAAGCTTAATAACTCGAACATCTTAGGCTTCGAGGTTATCGAACCACTTACTGTCTTAACAAATTACTTTCCCTTTTTTATACGAACACTCAAAGCTTACTGAGGCAAAAGGCCTGATTACTCAGCGAAAGTTCATCATTAAAATAAAGAATTATTATTATTAACATAATTTTTTTATTATTTTATTTTTTATTTTTAATTTCAGGGTTAAGTTATTCTCATGCCAAAACATAGCAAACCAGCTCATGTATTAAATTTAGAATAAAAGAAAATTAGCATACATGTAAAGGTCGAAAAATAAAATATTTTTAAAATCAACCCTATGTTCCAATGATTATTTTAGCAAACTCAAGTTTGTACCCGAAAGACATGTTATCATAGGATAGATTGAAAAAAAAATAAGTGCGAAATAAAATATCTGAAGGAATTCAAGCAAATTAAGTGCAAAATAAAATATCTGAAAGAATTCAAGCAAATTAAGTGCAGAATAAAATATCTGAAAGAATTCAAGCATTTACCTCCCCCCAAACATAAATTTAGCATTGTCCTCAATGATAAAATCAAGAAATAGCTTTGACAAGGAAGGATACTACCTGGCGTGTCCATAGGTATAGCACAACTGAGTACGTATAGAATGTCTGCAAACCTGTCTACCAATGCACTCAAGGAAAATCATTAAAATAAAGTATAATTACAGTAAAACTATAATAACTAAAATGAAATAACTCAATACTCTAAAATAATAGTGGGTTGCCTCCCACTTAGCGCTAAGTTTAACGTCTTTAGCCAGACATAATAGGGCATCATGAATAAATTGGGTCAACCAAGTTGACCGCTTCGATGACACCCTGCTCCTCAAAACCTACCATATGCTTCAATCTTTGGCCATTAACCTTAAGTTTTCGACCGTCTCTTAAGTCAATTATTTCTACTACTCCACTGGGGTGTGCTTTTTCGACCATAAACGGACCATCCCATTTAGATCAAAGTTTGCCCAGGAAAAGTCTCAACTTTGAGTTGAACAACCATACCTTCTGATTAGGATAGAAAGACTTTCTATTAATAATGTTATCATGAAACACTCTCGTCCTCTCCTTATAAATTCTAGAATTATCGAAGGCTTCATTTCGCAACTCGTCCAACTCCGAGAGTTGAAGCTTGCGTTCATCCCCTGCTCGTTTCATCTCGAAATTCAATACTCTTGTAGCCCAATAAGCATGATGCTCTAGCTCAATAGGTAAATGACATGCTTTTTCATACACCAGTCGGTAAGGTGACATACCAATAGGAGTTTTGTAGGTTATACGGTACGCCCATAAAGTATCAACCAAACGTTCCGACCAATCTTTACGATTGGGACGTACCGTTTTCTCTAAGATCTGCTTTACCTCTCTATTGGATAATTCTGCTTGACCATTAGTTTGAGGGTGATAGGGTGTCGCCATCTTGTAAGTCACAGAGTACTTGTATACCAATGCCTCAAATGGCCTATTACAAAAATGTGAACCCTCGTCACTAATGATCACTCAGGGTGTCCCAAACCTGCTAAAAATATGCTCCCTCAAAAAGCGTAGCACCAACCTATGGTCATTAGTTCTTGTAGTTGTAGCCTTAACCCACTTCGATATATAGTCTACAACTAACACGATATACTAGTGATCAAAGAATGTTGGGAATGGTCCCATGAAATCAATGCCCCACATATCAAAGATCTCAACTACCAGAATAGGTTGGAGGGGCATCATAACTCGGCGGGATATTGATCCCGTGCGCTGACACCTATCACAATCCTGACAAAATCGATGTGCATCTTTGAATAAAGACAGCCCATAAAATCCACATTGTAGCACTTTTGCTGCTGTCCTCTTTCCCCCAAAGTGTCATTCGCATGCCTGAGAGTAACAAAAATTCAGGATACTGTCAAACTCGTACTCTGGCACACATCTCCTTATCACTTGATCCACATAATGCTTCAATAAGTGAGGATCCTCACAGTAAAAATGTTTGACTTGTGAGAAGAAATGATCTCTATCTTGTTTGGTCCACTTGGAAGGAATCTCACCTATAGCGAGGTAGTTCACAATGTTCGCAAACCAAGGTGGGGACACTTGGGCTACAGAGAAAAGTTGTTCATCGAGAAATGCATCCCCAATGGTCTTTTCTTTCTTGATCTCATTGATAAAAACTCGAGATAGGTGATCGGCCACGACATTCTCTACTCCCTTTATATCTTTGATCTCGATATCTTGGAGTAAGAGAATCCACCAAATCAGCCGAAGGTTTGTTTCTTTCTTCAACAATAAGTACCTCAAAGCTGTATGATCAGAGAATATGATAATTTTCAACCCTAAGATATAAGATCAAAATTTATCCAATGCAAAAACGACGGTCAATAGCTCTTTCTCGGTAGTAGTGTAATATACTTGTACTTCCACAAGTGTCTTACTTGCATAATATATCACGTGAGGTATTTTGTCCACCCTCTGTCCCAAAATAGCACCGACAGCATAGTCAAAGGCATCACACATAATCTCGAAAGGTCGAGAGTAGTCCAGGGGCTGGATGATAGGAACAGAGACTAGTGTGGCCTTAAGCGTCTCAAATGCCTTTCGGCATGACTCATAAAAAACGAAGGGCACATCTATAGCAATTAGATTTCAAAGGGGACGTGCAATCTTGCTAAACTCCTTGATGAAGCATCAATAAAATATTGCGTGCCCCAAAAATGATCAAATTTCCCTCACCATTGTAGGCAGTGGCAAATTCGCGATGATATCAACCTTAGCACGATCTACCTCAATCCTTTTCTTTGAGACCACATGTCCCAACACAATGCCTTACTGAACCATAAAATGGCTTTTCTCCCAGCTCAATACCAAATTAGTTTCCTCACACCTTTCTAGAACATTCTCTAGATTGTTAAGACATAATTCGAATGATGTCCCAAAAACTGAAAAGTCGTCCATGAAAACTTCTAGGAAGTTGTTGATCATATCAGAGAAAATTTCTAACATGCACCTTCGAAAGATTGTTGGTGCGTTGCACAATCCGAAGGGCATCCTTCGGTATGTAAAGGTACCGAAGGGGCACGTGAATGTGGTTTTCTCTTGATCTTCGGGAAACACCGGGACTTGGTTATATCCTGAGTATCCATCAAGGAAACGGTAGTAAGGAAATCCCGCTAACTTCTCTATAATTTGATCAATATATAGTAGCAGAAAATGATCATTTCTCGTTATGGTGTTGAGTTTCGATAATCAATACAAACTCGCCATCCTGTAGTTTCTCTGGTAGAAACCAACTCTCCCCAAGAATTTTTTACCACTGTGATTCCCGACTTTTTCGGCACCACCTGAATGGGACTCACATACTTGCTATCAGAAATTGGGTAAATGATACCTGCATCCAATAGCTTCAAAATTTCTTTCTTCACCACCTCTCTCATATTCAGGTTTAATTTTTGTTAAAACTTTCTCGTCGGTTTTGCATCATCTTCGAGATGGATTTTATGCATACACAACGAAGGGTTGATCCCCTTCAGATCTACCACGCCCTATCCTATAGCCCTTTTATATCGTTTAAGGACATTGACCAACTTTTCTTCTTGCTCACCTGTTAGTTCGACTGAAATAATCACAGGTAGCATATCACTACGTCCAAGGAAGGCATACTTGAGTGAATCCAGAAGAGGTTTCAACTCAAGTATCGGTGGGGATTCAATTGATGGTTTTAGTGGCTCACTTGCTAGCGGCGGTAACGGTTCAAGTTTCCTAAACCATGGGGTTACATCATGGTGTATCCCTAACACGTCATGGACTTCCTCGCATAACTCCTTATGTCCCAACCCCTTATTATTCATGTACATGACGGTTGTTTTAAGGGGATCCCAGGACAACATAGAAGGTAAAGACTTTTCCACTAATTCATCGATCTGATCAACCCCAAAGAAACTGATGAGTTCTCATCAAAAGGTTGGTTAATCGCCTTAAAAACATTGAGTCTCACCTTAATGTTTCCGAATGACACATCCATGACTCCCGACCTGCAGTCAATGCAAGCATTGGCTGTGGCTAAGAATGAACATCCCAATATAACCGGGATATGATGGCTAGGGTTGCAGACTGGTTCCATGTCTAATACTATGAAATACACAGGGTAAAAAAACATCTCTACTCTTACCAAGACATCTTCAATAATGCCCCTCGGTCTTTTAACTGACCTATCGGCTAACTGGAGTGTCACTGATATAGGCTTTAGATCTCCCAAACCTAGATGCCCATACACAAAAAATGGAAACAAATTTACACTTGCGCCAAAATCTAGGAGAGCCCTTGCAATGGGCTGGTCTCATATCACACATGCTATAGTCGGGACTCTAGGGTCTTTAAACTTTGGTGGTGTTTTACATCCTAAGATGGAACTCACTTGTTGTGTCAATAAGACCTTTTTTAACACATGTGTTATAGATTTTCTTTTCTGTGTACAAAGGTCCTTCAGGAATTTTGCATACGCGGGAACTTATTTAATAGCGTCCAAGAATGGAAGATTAATCTTTACTTATTTGAATGTTTCTGGGATTTCTTCCATTCTAGCACTTTCTTGACTGAATGGTGAAGGTTGAGTCAAGCATTGAGTGAATGGAGCCCGAGGAACTGAACGTATTTCCATAGGTGTATCAAGTTTGGAGTTCAAACATTTGGGCTTCTCAACTTTCTTGCTTGGTTATGGTTCCTCTACCATCTCTTCATTTTCATTCTCATCCTCTTGAATTCTCTTTTCAATACCTACCCGATTGTCAACCTTTTTGTCAGTCCTAAGGGTCGTAATCGATTGAACGTGCCCGTGAGACTCGCTCATTTCTCCAATAAAGTGTTTACCCCTAGGATTATTTATTGGCTAGCTAGGTAATTTTCCCTCGTTCCTCTTATTCAAAGCTTCAGCGAGCTGCCCGATTTGGGCTTCTAGCTTAGCTAGGGGTCTAGAATACGAATTCACTTTTTGATTTTGCTCTTGATAAAGTTTAAGAAATTGTTGCATCTTAGTTGACTGTGAATTTTCTTGACCTTGGGGTTGGTTAAATCCCGGGGGTGGGTTCTGGTACTGAGACCTAGAGGGTGGAACAAAAGACTGTCCCTGAGTGGGTGTCTTCCATGAAAAATTAGGGTGATTTCGCCACCCTGGATTATAAGTGTTGGAGTACGGGTTGTTGTCCTGTCGGGGATACGTTTGTGTCGCATTAATATGTTCTTGAACATATTCAGGAAATTGTACCCCCGCAAGACACTCGAGGACAGTATAGGATGGGTTTAGGCAAATTGAACATGCCGTAGCTAGAGGAGGAAAAAGAGGTAGTTGATTTTGTAAAATGATTCGATCTAACTTTTGGGAAATCAAATCAACTTATGTAGCGAGGTCTACATGTTTGATCTTGTACATCCCTCCTCCTAGTGTTTGTCCAAGGCCCTCTTGCCTACTAGTGGACGCATGTTGCAAAGAGTTTTCACTTAAATTCTCAAACATGGTCCAAGCCTTATCCTCGCTTTTTCCCAGGAACGTTCCTCCGCAAGACGCATCCACCATATGGCAATTGCGTTCAATTAGGCCTTCATAGAAACTTTGCACTAATTGCCACTTTGGTACCCTACAATGTAGGCATTTACCTCAAAATATCCTTCATTCAATCCCAACATTCATGGAATTGTTTAGTAGGTTGTCGGGAGAATGAAGTTATTGCTTTCCTAATTTGGTTCGTTTTCCCGATTGGGAAGAATTTTTGTAGAAAAGATTTTTGAAGCCCTTCCCAAGTAGTGATGGATCCCAGAGGTAAAGAATGAAGCCATTCTTTTACCTGATCTTTTAGAGAGAACGGGAAAAGTCTAAGATAAACAGAATCCTCAGATAGGTGGGGCAATTTGAATATGGTGCAAATTTCTAGAAAATCATTAAGATGCCTATAGGGATGATCGAGACTAAGCCCATGAAATGATGGAAGCATTTGGATAGTCAATGGCTTAATTTCAAATGAAGTTGCACCCCCTAATTCAGGCAACTTAATGCATGAAGGCGATATATAAACTGAGGGAACGTAGTATTCCCTCAATGGTCGAGGTGGTTCCGTAGCCATTCCAGTGGGTTCAATGGTTGCAAGTTTATTGGTTTTATTTTTAGTTCTAGGTCTCATAGGAATGTTCTCTAGTATTTTATCAAGGTCAATTTTGTTCGGAAGGTTGGGTTGTTTTTCTCTGGGCATAAAACTGAACAAACCCCAAAGACCACTTGTAAATTTTAATTTATTATATTATTTTTTTTATTGGTTTATTGTTATTAAAAGAATTATTATTATAACTATTATTTTTTGTTTACTATTGCTATTTTGTTTTGTTTTTGTTTCTCGGACGACAGTGGCAAAACAAAAAGAAAATTAATGAACATCAAAAACAAAAGACCAAGCCAAAGCTACTGTTGTTGTTTTCTTTTACTATTTTTTTTTTTTTTTTAACTTCTTTTATTGTTATTTTCTTTATTTATTGAACTCAATTTGCAACGGTTTTTTATATTTTTTATTTATCTATTTTTTATTATTTTTTAATTATCATTAAACAAGTAAGAAAAAAAATAATTAAATTCAATAATTAGCGATGTCGTTCCCCGGCAACGGCACCAAAATTTGATCGCTAAAAAAGAATACCCTTTTATGGTACCGCGATTTTGATGTAGTACGGTATTCAAGTAGTATTCAACATCAGCATGAGTTTTTGTTTTTAGACAATAAGTATGTATTTTTTTTTAGACAATAAGATGTTGAATATAACATGTTAAACCAGTGCCCTTTTTGATCGGACAAAGAGTGTTACATTCAACATGACCACATCTAAATCAATAATTAGATGATGAACAATAATGTTACGTTCAACATCCACTTAATCATATCATATAGTTGGTTATATTTTACATGAACATAACACAACTAACATTTAATGTGAATGATATTTCACAGAAATGGCATCATCAATTGCATTAATGTGCAAATATGAGAACGTGACAACGATTTTGAGGATGATAAGCAGCAGCAATTTGGTTGAATTGAGTGAAAAAATAATAAATAAATGGTCAGATTTATTCATTGCCAACTTTGAGTTGTCATACTCACTCCCGAGACATCCAAAGTGTACACTTGATGATCAGAATGATTATGAAGAAATATTTTTGGTGGCTGCCCACATGAACATTGATTTTTTAGAAGTCTGTGTCCAAAAAAAGGTGAGTGAATCAAATGCATCTACTGGTGCTTCTTCATATGCAACTTTACCCCCAAACAATTGTGTCAATGGTGACAGCGACAGGGAAATAGATTATATAGGCAACTGTGGTAATATGTTACAGTTAAGCAATGACAAATTGCTACTTTCCTCAAGTTGGGCTGATGGTATTCAAGAGGTGGGGCAAAAATTCAGGGGAGGAACAAGTGAATTTCGTATGGCTTTGAAGAAATTTGTTGTAGAAGTTGGGTTTAATTTTCTCTATATCAAGAATGATAAAACACGCGTGACAGCTGAATGCTCACTACGGGAGGATAGAAAATGCCCATGGTTTGTGCATGGAAGGGTAACGAGCGAAAACGGTTTTTTTTATATACGAACTCTTGTAAAAGAACACACATGTGGAGCTGCATTTCGCACCAGTAAGAACAAAAAATTGACTTCAGAAGTTATTTCATCATGTTTGGCTGATGAGGTTCGTTCCAACCCCGAAACTCACCCGATTGATATTGTTTACACTTTTAGGAAACAATATAGGCTAGAAATAACATACCGGAATGCATGGACGGGGATAGAAAAGGCCAGGAATAATGTCTTTGGCGATTACTCGTCATCCTATGATCAATTGAGATGGTACATTGATAAATGTAAGGAGACAAATCCTGGTAGTCACATTGCATTAGAATACAATTTGGAGACAGGACACTTCATGAGAATATTCATTGCGTTTCAAGTGTGTATACATGGGTTTAGGTTCTGTCAACCAATGTTGTTTCTTGACGGCACATTCCTAACTGGTCGTTACAAAGGTAATTTATTAGCGGCAACAGCGAAGGATGGGAATCAAGGTACGTTTTTGTAAGTTTTTTGTTTGTTACATGTAAGAATGTTACTTTCAACATGAAAATGATGAGAACATTTGATGTTACATTCAACATCCACTAGTGTTGAATGACAATTGAACAATTGATGTTACATTTTTTTGAACATGCACAGTGTTGAATGTAACATCTTATGGATTTTACTCTGCATACATACATCAATAGAACACTTGATGTTACATTCAACATCCATAAGTTGTTGAATGTAACACCTTATGGATTAACAATTTTCTGTTTTTTCGATCATGCAGGGATGTTTCCACTTGCATTTGCTATTGTTGATGCAGAGAATGATGATAACTGGGCTTGGTTTTTATTGGAAGTTAGAAAGATTGTTGAGCCAGAGCTTGTCATAATATTCATCTCTGACCGGCATAACGGAATTTTGGAAGAGGTACATGAAGTGTTTCCACAATGTCACCATGCTTATTGTTTGCATCATTTGAAGATAAATTTAAGAGCTGCGATGACTGGTACAACTACAGCATTTAAAGATATAATGGTTCAGAAATTGAATGGTTTGGCATATGCACATTCACCAGAAATGTTTAAATTTTTATTTGATCAAATGATTAATGAAGGATGTACAAAGATGCATAACTTCATTCAAGAATTATCACCACAAAAATTTAGTAATGTTTTTTTAGAGGCAAGCGATATGGTAAGATGACGTCTAACTTGGCGGAGTACTTCAATTCATGGATAAGTGAATATCGTCATCTACCGGCAATTTTGTTGATTGACAAAATAAGGATACGATGAATGGACTTAATGGCGGAAAGGAGAAATGAAGCGAACAAACTACAATCTGAGATCATGCCAAATTGGGAGAATAGGATGTGTGAATTAATGAACGAAGGATGAACATGAAATATCGGTTCTTCAGGAAATGGTGTATTTGAGGTCCATTCTAACCCTTCCGTTCTAGTTGATATTGAAAGACGCACATGCTCATGCCGACAATAGCAAATAAAGAGATTCTCATGTGTTCATGCTTTTGCAGCTATATATAAGAGTGGATTACCTACATTCAATTACATAGAAGACTATTTCCGAAGCTATTTTTACTGTGAAACATACTCAAGAGGTATATATGCAATTCCAACAATGGAACGACCAATTTTGGGTGAGAGTGAATCAATGATATTGCTTTCGTTGTCAAAGAAACAACCAGGACAACCGAAGAAAGTTAGAATCACATCTAGAGGAGAGATAAAAGAAAGACGGTGTGGTAGATGTGGGAAAATGGGTAGACACAATAGGAAAACATGTAAGGCACCTCTAAATGAATAATCATGAGGTGTATCTTGATTTTTTTGTCAAATTTTTTTCAAATAATAATGTTCTATTTTGTCATAATTTTTTTTAAAACAATATTGAATAAAAAAAACAGTACATTTTTTGTTTAGATTATGTTTTGCATTCAACATTTTTGTCATAGACTTCTTTGTGTTACATTCAACACTCTCATAGGCTTATTCGTGTTACATTCAACACTGTCTATTGAATGTAACACATCAATAGACAGTCATTTTGCATTTTCTTTAACGTGTTGAATGTAACATCTTCTGAAACACGCCATTTTTTGTGTCCTACAATTGAACATCTTGTGTAACATCTTATTAGTTCCACGGAAAAAATGCCATTTTCCGTGTCTATTAACGTGTTGAATGTAATATCGTCTGAAAAATGTTTTTTTCATGTCTGTTAATGTATTGAATGTAACATCTTCTTATTTCCATGAAAAAATGACATTTTTTGTGTGTTTATTAATGTGTTGAATGTAACAGGTCTTGTGTTCATTATATAAGTTTTTATATTAACTTGTTGAATGTAACACGGCTTGTGCTCATTTTATTTGACTTTTTTAATGTATTACTCATGTTCAGCGATACACCATATTATTTCCCTCCAAAATCGCGCATTTCGTACCTTTCTACAGAGATATTGCGCGCGGCGACGTTTGTTTTGGAAAACGTGCCCTCACTCAAATGTCATTTTTGTACCGATTCATTTTATTTCTCAAACTTTTCATCTTCTCGCATACGCAACCAAAAAACACCTTTCTGCTATGTTCTCTCCCGTCCTTCTCATCCTCAAACCGGCGAAAAAATATTGCACACAAGAAGAAAAATGGTGACTAAGAATCCTAATAAGGCTGATGATCCTGTAAATCTATCTGATTCAGGTACTGTGCTCTTGTCTTATCTTTGATAATGCTCTTTACATGCACATGAAACACATATGTTGAAAAGTGCAATTATGTTGAACGTAACATTCGTTATACATGTAACACGGTTTGCTGTTTTTTGAAAAAAAATGTGACATCGTAATGATTGTTCAGAAGATGTCCCGTTCCTTCATGTAACGCAACAAACGAACTCATCCACTGAATTTGATGAGATCATAGGTAAGTAATTTTCCTTCTTCCATTAACTGTTTTATTGGCCTTCCTACCAAATCATCTATAAATGTGTAGTATGTACTTTTAAGCTTGACTGCATTGCATTTGTTTTTTGGTAGTTTCAGAGCCAGAGAAGACTGCGCAACCAATAAAATTCTGTTCAAATCTATCGCAATTTCATTCGTTAATCAAGTCTATTCATCTTCAACGTGAACACTTTCAAATTTTGCGGATAATTCGATTTTGGAACACAATAAATGCTCTCCTGCGATGGGAGAGTGGAATCAGTTCATTCCACAAAATAGATTCCCTCATCGCCAATATTATTCGCTCATATGAACCACATAAAAAAACGTTCAAGCTTGGATCAAAACTGGTTACATTTACAAGCAATGATGTCCAGTTGATTTTTGGATTACCACTAGGGAATGAACAACTCCCTGGTCGTTATGCAAAAAAAATGGGTTCTAAATTCTTAGCAAGGAGGTGCTTGTCTAAAAACAGGTTGAGTGTTGTTGAGATAAAGAATGAAATTGTCAAAGCATTGGCCAGTAATAACCATGAAGATGTACAAGATGTTGCTCGTCTGCTATGCTTGCATCTCATAGCAACTTGTTTTTTTTCAAACAAGGGTCAAGCTGCTGGTGTCTCTGATATCATGAATGTTGAGGATTTAGGAATGATGGTGACTTATAACTGGGCTGAAGCAATTCATTCAAACTTGATGTCATCGATTTCCTCAGGTTACCGCAGACCAGAAACTGTTACTAGATGTGTTATCGCATTGTAGGTTATATAATTCTCTTTTTTTTACATTGTTCTCTAGTACATATCATTTTTCCCCTTATGTTTTTACGTTTCAAATTTAATGATGTGGTGCATTTTTTATTCAGTTTTGGTTATGCGAGCACACATATTTGCTCAAAGAAGTTGAAGGGCGGCAATATTCTATTCTACGCTGGGAAAAATTGGACATGATGCAACTTATGGAAGTTGCATCTGGTTTGCAATTGTCCCAATTGCCTGATAATCAGGTATGCATGTTATATACAAACATATTCTCTGTTATGTATCATTACCTTGTGGATGTTGAATGTAACGTCAAGAGTTCTATTAATGTCTGTATGCAGAGTAAAATCCATAAGATGTTACATTCAACACTGTGGATGTTGAATGTAACATTAATTGGTCACTTGTGTTTATATATGTAAATAATAAAATCCTTAAGATGTTACATTCAATACCAGTGGATGTTGAATGTAACACCAAAATGTTCTCATCATTTTCATGTTGAAAGTAACATTCTTACATGTACTGTTATCTAGATTAAGCGGGTTGAAATTAAGGAAACAATCGCTAAAATGCAAATGGGTATTGTGCTTCCAAGTCATACTGATATTGAATTGTCTAGTCGGGATAAGAAGCACAAGGGCAAGAAGAAGGTCGATTCGTCATAATTTCCTTCTTTTGACCTCAAGATTTCACAAGAGTTCACTACTGATGTTACTGAATTCTATGGGGGGTCCCAAAACTTGGCTCAGCTTGTACAAAGAAATGAAAAACTTGCTGGTGATTATGATCATCTGAAGGGGGAATGCAAAGAGTTGAAGAAGAAATATAAAAAAATAAAATAAAAAAATTGAAGAAAGAGATTGAAATTTCAAAATCCCAATTAACCAATTCACTGGTTGAAACAGAGGTACACGTTGTTACGCAAATGGAAAAACTTGTTACTGAAAAAACAGTACTCCAGGAACATCTAGAAGAGGCTGTGGTGCATTCTGTTACACAGTCCATTCAGAAAGAGCAAGAATTCAAAGAACAAGTTGTGGAGATCGCAAAGTTTTATAATTCGGCATTAGAAGAGCGCGAATCTGTTATTGCCTAACAAGCATATGAGATTGCCAAACGTGATCGTGAACCAGTAGTCAAATGTCCAAATCTGCCTGACAAAATGGTTACACGAAGAAGTACACGTCAAAAAACACATATGACAACTCCCACATCACTTGTAAAAAATGTTAAAAGCCGCGCGAGGACACGGAAAACTAGTGAGGGGTCAGTCTATGAATATCACATTCCTGCAAAATGATCGAAGAGGTTTATAAAAGCTACTGAGAAGGAAAAGCCAGTGACAACCAATTAGTTAAAGGGCACTATAGTATATCAAGGAGAATCCAGCAAAATGACTGCTGAGTTGGATGAGTCATGCATGCTGCCTTCCCGAGATAGTGTTGTGGCTATGATGCTAACTGAAGATAAATGGAAACTCCTAGAGCTTATTATGCAAATAGAGGGTTATACGTAAGTCTCATTCTTCCATCTTTGTTATTTTTCATTTTTATCTATGTCTCGATTGTTATGTGCTGATCCAATGAAAAATATTTTCTTCTTTATACAATTAGAGCATTCGTTTGGGGTGGAGAATGGACTTTTGAATAGGTCTCCTTTGTTGACATTCTTGATCTACTATGGGAAAAACAGCTGACAAATTTTGTGAGTTACCCTGTATATTGTTTTTTTTTTTTTTTTTTTTGTTTAATCTATATGATGTTACATTCAACATCTGTGGATGTTGAGTATAACATGTATTGGCATTATAAAACTCTGATGCATATTCTAAACGTATTGATGCTTATTTAATCAGGTCATCAATGGTGTTATGGAGCTATTGTGCCTCGAACAAATGAATATGGTAAATGATTTAAAACAGCTGGGCGACATTCTTGCTGATCAATCATTTTTCATAAAT
The DNA here is from genome assembly GCA_016647705.1 of Eucommia ulmoides. Taxonomy (NCBI): domain Eukaryota; kingdom Viridiplantae; phylum Streptophyta; class Magnoliopsida; order Garryales; family Eucommiaceae; genus Eucommia; species Eucommia ulmoides. The sequence continues at coordinate 46,899,146 of CM028339.1, read as the reverse complement.
AGTACATGTTGGGTGAGTACATTTTGCTTCTTTTCCATTTGGCTGTTATACATCTACAAAATTTATTCACACATACGTTAAAAATGTTTTCTACAGTCATGGATTCTTGAAGGGGATGAACTCACACTTAACAAATTTTTGAACCCTAACATAATCCATGCCTTCACATCTGAGTGCCGTTATGTTCATTTTCCAATAAACACTGTTGGCCCTACTACAACAACTGGGCATTGGACCTTAGTTGTGTGCGATAAGCAAGAGTCAACATGGTGTCATTATAATTCTGTTAATCTGAGATGAAGAGGCATAGTTGACCCTTTTTTCGAAAAAGCGAAAAAACTTGTAAGCTTGTATTTTCATAAAATCATTTTTTGTTGCTGTTATAACCAACAATAATTGATGGTTTTTGTCCACCTATAGATTGCATACGTAGATCAACTACTCAGCAAAAATAATGTGGAGCATGAGTGGGCTAATCTTTCAGAAGATAAGATGTTGAATGTTGGTGATATACCAGATCAAGGTTCATCAGCGTAAGTACTGCATATATAACTTAATAATTTAAGTCATACATCATTCAATAAAAAATAAAAAAAAAAGGAACAGTTGTTTGAATGTTGGTGATGTTGAATTTACCGGGTTAATTGTGGAGTATGCATCATCCATGTAATGAAGAAGATCTTTAGGAAGGAGAAAATCCATACCAATATGGGCTTGCATGGTTTTCGCATGGAACGTGCTGCTATCATTCATAACTTCTTAAATGATGCACCAAGAAGATGAACGCTTGACTCATATCACACTCGCACAGCAAATGAACCCAAACCTAACTGAAAAATGGACAAATGTTATTGAACTTCTAGATTTCCACAATTTGTTTTTTGGAAACTGTTTTTCCGAAGTTATTTTTTGGATGTAATCCATTGTATATACACAATATCATACACATTTTGTTGCTGTCCTTTTTTATATGTGCTGAATGTGTGCCTATGACTGTTGAATGCAAAAAAGAACCTATGACGGTGTTGGATGTAACACAAAGAGGCCTATGGACAAAAATTATTGAATTAGTGACAAAAAACCATATGACAGTGTTTAATGTAACACAGTCCTAACAAATTGAATGACAAAAACAAAATAGACAAATAATGGTGTTTTTCAGAAGATGTTACATTCAACACGTTAATAAAAGCAAATAGAATTTTGTGAACACAAGCTGTGTTACATTCAACACGTCAATGGACACAAAAAAAAAAAGAGCAGTTTTTCGTGGAAATAAGATGTTACATTCAATACGTTAATAGACACAAAAAATGTTGTTTCTTCAGAAGATGTTACATTCAACACGTTAAGAAAAGAAAATTGAATTTACGGACACTAGCCGTGTTACATTCAACACGTCAATGCACACAAAAGATGACATTTTTCTGTGGAAATAAGATGTTACATTCAACACATCATAGACAAAAAAAAATGGTGTTTTTCAGAAGATATTACATTCAACACGTTAATAAAAGCAAATTGACATTTTATGAACACAAACCGTGTTATATTCAACACATTAATAGACACGAAAACTGGCATTTTTCTGTGGAAATAAAAAGATGTTACATTCAACACGTTAATAGAAAAAAAAATAGTGTTCTTTTGAAGATGATACATTCAACACGTTAAGAAAGCAAATTGATTTTGTGAACATAAGCCGTGTTACATTCAACACGTCAATGGACACAAAAAATGACGTTTTTCTGTTGAAATAAGAAGATGTTACATTCAACACGTTAATAGATAAAAAAATGGTGTTCTTCAGAAGATGTTACATTCAACACGTTAAGAAAAACAAATTCAATTTGTGAACACAAGCCGTGTTACATTCAACACGTCAATGGACACAAATTGACTTTGTGAACAGAAGATGTTACATTCAACATGTAAAGAAACGTAAATTTACTTTGTAGATCTTACTGGTTAGATATTATAGATCATTTTTTAGAAATCAGAATAGAGATTTTTCATTAGCGTTTGGCATGATTGAGTTGCACGAATTAAGTTGTATCAGAACAAAGATTTTTCATCAGTGTTTTAGCGGAAGGATGAGCGCCTAATTAATGAAAGGTAAAATCGTCCAATGTGGACAAAAGTCCTGATCGGTGCATGAAAAAGCGGCTGGGTTTATTCGGTAATTAGCGGCGTTTTTTAGGACTAATCGGTTCGCGCCCCTAAAAAAAATCAAAAATATCCCCAGAAAAATCCCCCCTACCTAACGTACTGCCCTTTTTATTGGGAGTAATAAAGAATATCCAAAAATAACAGAAGCAAGAATGGAAATGGATTATTTTTTTGCTTTCCTTATCATGGCCAAATGCCAATTCTTTATTTATTTTTACTTTCATTGCATTTATTAACCATAATGGTATTTTTAATGGCCATTATGGCCATTTTATTTCTCACGCCAAGATTGCAAAGGCATTGTAGATTTTGGTTTTACTATTCTTTTTATTTTATTTTCAGGCCACTAGATTCGTGGACCAGATCCGATATGTGGGTCAGATCGGTTCGCGGGTCGTCTTGATTTTTGTCCTCCCTTTTGTTCCATTTTTCTCTGAATTATATTGCTTGTACTCCAATTCTTCAAATCTATAGAAATAAATAAAATATATTAATTATACTAATTTAATTTATTTAAAAGAATAAAAAAAACATAGATTAGTGGTATGAGATCGCGTATTTTGTTACGCGATCACCTATCCCTGTTCCGATGTTGGATTTGAATATAATTCGATAGCTCAGGTGTAGGAGCATGCGAGACTAGTACAAGATGATTTCCATCACTATTCTGAAAATCAATATTTATGGTTCCTCCCTCATCCTCAATCACCATATTGTGCATTATAATGTACGCTTTCATAATGTTTGCTAGTGTTTCCTCATCCCAAAAACGTGTCAGTCCACATACAATTGCAAAACTTGTTTGGAGCTCTCAAAAAATACATTCAATATCTTTTCTTGATGACTCTTGAGTTGTGCAAAATATTTTTTCTCCAAGCCTTGGGGGCATGAAATTGTTTTCACAAAAGTTGGTCAATTTAGGTATATGCCATCAACTAAGTAATAACCCATCATATATGTATTTCCATTAACATTATACGTAACAAGAGAAGCAGTTTCAGTATCTAGTGTATCAAATACTAGAGATCGATCTAACACATTAATATCATTAAGTGATCTTTGCACACCAAATAAAGTATGTCATATCTATAGATCTTGTGAAACAACAACTTTCAAAATAATTATTGGCTCATGACAATGACCAATGTATATCTCCTGCCAAGCGATAGGATAACTTTTTCATCTCCAGTGCATACAGTCAATACTCCCCAACATTTTAGAAAAACCTCGTTTCTTACCGAATGCCAACAATTGAGAAGTATCATTGTTTTTTTGTGCTCTTAAATACTCAGCACTGAACACCTAGACATCTGATTTGACAAAATTCCTTAAACTCTCTATAGTAATATTTTCTCCAATTCGCACATATTCATCAATAGAATTAATAAGGTTTCCATAAGTCAACATTCTGAATGTACTGCTACCTTTTGAAGTGAAGAAAGACCAAGAACTTCAACGACATCGATTTTCTGGACAAAATACGAATTATGTTGTTCCATCTCTTGAATAATTCGACAAAAAAGAGAATGACTCATTCGGAATCGCCTCCGAAATAAGTTTCCATTGTAAACTGGAGTTTTGGAGAAATAATCACAATAGAGTCTTTGATGTCTATGAATTCTACCACAATCGATAATATTGTGGCCTGGAACAGAACTGCAACGACCTGTTAACTTTCTACGACTCGCTAATAGTTGACTCACCATGACCACAGCTGCCAATGGCTCGAAGTCATCATCAGAATCATAAAAAATGAGAAAATCTCTCACGAAGTTAAGAGACATATAATGAATATTAAAGAAACAACAAATGAATTGGGAATAAAAAGAAGTGAAGATTGATAATTTTTTAGATGAATGAAGTATATTTATAGGTGAATTTTGGCAGTAAAATTAAGAAAATATTTTAATTTATTAATTGAGAAATTAAATAAAAACTAATAAATAAAAAAATAGCTAACGTAAATTGGGTTGGAGGGATTTGGATAGGCAAATTATGAAATAGCATTTAATTGATTTGCCTCTATTCTAAATGCCCCCTTTGCATGCATTGGAGTTGCTCTAACACTGGCCCATAGATCAAGAGGAGGCAAAAGAATTTTTTCTTGGTCCCAAGCCTGAGGTCAGTGAAGAGGTATAACCTTACTGCAACCTTCTCAGTCCGTCGAATTGACTGGACTCGAATCTCAGGAATTTACTCGAGGGTTTAGAAACAACAAGTGGAGAGGAAGAATAGAAATTGAGGTAGTATGATATCGTGAAAATTTCAAACCAGTCACTCTAAACTCATTCTGCATTTCTTGTGGTAGTGATTCTGGCGAGTCTCTTCATGAGTGGTTTTCCGGGGTGAGAAAACTGGTCGTGTAAGGGTATTCGATGAGGCTCGTGATTTGGGAAAGAAGAAATTTCACGGTACCTGGTGATTGGCGTTCGATGGGTGCAGTTAGGGTTCGTGGATTTGGGAAAACAAAATTGGATCACCACTTGTCTGTCTTTGTGATGTGCTCTGCTTTTTTATTGGTGAAATGTATTGGCTGAGATGCTGCGGAGCTTGTATTCTTCCAGCCCTAGCGTCAGGTTAGTATTGTTTTCCATTTTTAAGGTGGAATTGAGTTTTCTATATGTTTTATATATCCGTAATGCTTGCAATTTGATTTTGTTTTGTGTTGTTTCTTATCATAAAATTGCACTCTTATATTCTTGGTTGATTTTGGTTCATGGAATCATTGAAGCGAAAATAATATCAGTTTTGGTTTCCATTAATTTTTTTGTGCAAACATTCCTCCTACTGACTTTATCTATTTGGATGAGATATATCAACAACAGTTTTATAAGGTAAACTATATCCAAGACATTTCCATTTAATTAGAAATCAAACAACTATGTGTTTCTTTGGGAGTTCTACATTAGCAAAAAATGGGGACTAGACAATGTTTTTCCTGGAAAAATTACAATCCAAGATTTCCACAAGAGTCTACTTTCTACATGAAGGTAGTTTTTGGTAGGACATAATTTAGATTTTTACATGCATTCATTTCTGATTCCAATTCCAAGGCTCCAATTTCGCGCACCCAAACATAGGGAAAGGGTCCCATATGATCAAGAACAATTGTACTGATGTTGGGAAGTTATGTGTACTTTACCCCTTGACATCGTCTTTTGATTGCGTAAATATGTCTCAACTCTTAACCATCATGCTGTACTTTACCATTTTTAGAAAATAGTACATAAATATAGGATCATTTGACCGATGGTATAATGGGGCTTTAGAAAATAGTATATAAAAATAGATTCTTCTTTGCTTGAACTCTTCTTCTCATCTTCACTTGTATTCTTGTTCACTTGAATTCTCCTTCATTTCAATCATTCATATCTTGGTTTCACTTAAACTTGAAATGGATGTAGCACAAGAACGTATATAAGCATATGTAAATGCCCAGATTAAGATATACTGACACATGAATCTATTTGAGATCCGATGTATAAGCAATATATATATAATGTTGAGATATGCTCACTATATTGTCACTTAGATAATAATATCTACATGTAAACACACGAGTGAGATACAAGCATATATAGCCACAAAACAAGAAGTATATTGTCCACATCAAGCATATAGTGAAAACATATATATTTTGTATCAATATGAAACATAACCTAGTGGGAAAGCCACAAAAAATGAACATCTTGGGATGTATTGGGGAAGCTGAGCCAAATTTCTATCATCCAATTGTAGGAGCCCCTCGACTTAAAGCATTCCAAGCATACTTCGTCTTGTTTGTGATATCAAAATTTAACACTTAAAATTGAATGCATTAAATATTCATTCAGTTATGTGTTTGATAAAAATAAAACCACCACTTAAAATACTAAGCATCACTTAAAATGAGTCAAAATTTTAAGTGATGTCCATATGACTTATTACTTAAAATTATAATTTTTTTATTATTAAAAAAATTATTAAACTTTAACCAAAATAAAATATAAAATAAAATTATAAAGAAAGTACCACGGAGAAAAAAAAAAATAGAGAGAGAATTGATTTTTTTTTTTTTTTTGAGAGATCAAGTTGTAATGGAACTTTTAAAAATAAAAATAAAATATAAAGAAACAAACTTTTTAGATAAAGAATATTTAAAAGAAAATCAATTAATCAGTTCATAACTTAAATTCCTGTCGTGTTAATTTTCAGTACTTATTTTTTGGTTTGATCAAACGGGCAAGCCATGGGGCTGGGCCTCCAAGGCAGCTTCTAAAGCCCATAATCTTTGGGAGACTTTCAATTTTATACATGGCGATCAATTTTTTTATTATGTGTAAGGAAAAAAATTGCGAGCATATTATTAATAAATCAAGGGACCATGTTCTCAAAGTTTTCCTAGCGTCCTCAAATTCTCAGGATCGACCTGAGAGTCACTAATAAAGATTTTGAGGAGCAGGGTAGAACTGAATGCGGCCAATAATCTCATCAATGATACTATATTGAGCCTGAAGCCATTCCCAGCTACCACCATCCATGATTGAATCAACTTTAGCTTCTTTCATAAATTGGCCCTCTACATGTTGGGTTTGGGTTTCCTCCTTGTGGAGATGGCCAACACATCTTGTTGGTGAGGCCCATGGAAAACACCAAAAGGGTAAATTGGTCTTTTCACTTTAAGCCTATTTTCAACCGCCTTTATTGTTTCTGAAATTTGGTCAGTATGTGTGGAAACAAGACAAACACAAGAAGAGAAAAAGAGAGAAAATGTTCTCATTCAAACCCTTGTTGCACAGTTCCGATCAAACGCTGATTGGAGGTTGATCCGCCATTCGATTTGGCTGAAATTTGGACAGCAAATTCGTGACTCATAGTACTACAATGTAATCGGTAGAGATAGGTTTTTGAGCTCTCCAGACACTGTTTCCAGCGGGACTGTTTCTGGGTTGTTTAGAGCTTCTTTTGGTGAGATCTCTTCGGCCCTGTTTGGTAACTGTTTCCATTCCAAAAATTCCCATTCAATTCCCAGATTTTTGGGAATAGCATTTAGTAATTTTTATTTTCTTTCCCATTCTATTCCCATTTGAGAATTGTGTCCATTTTTTTTTTTAAGAAATGAGAAACAAAAAAAAATTGTCTATCATAATTCTCATTCCATTTCCAGTTACTGTTTATCGCCGACCGACCACTGTCCGCCACCATCCGTCACAGGCAGCCATCTCCGGCGACCGTTGCCGGTTGCCGCCGTCCACTTGACAACTTCCGGAGCTGCCTGCCGGCCGCCGGCTGTCCGCCACCGTCACCCACCTGTTCGCCGTCGCAGCTGCTGCCGGCCAAAACAAAAAAAAAAAAAAAAAAAAAAAAAAAAAAAAAACTCAAAAAAATAATAATTTGGTTTTAGGATAAAATCGTTACCAAATGCGATTCTCTTCCCAAAACAAAAAAAAAAATTAAAAATTATCGTTACCAAGCGCGATTCTACTCCCAAGAAGGAAACAAAATTCTCATCCCATCTCATTCTCATCCTACTATTGGAATGGAAACATAAACGGTTACCAAACGCCACCTTCATTTTTACCTTGTATAACTTGTTCCATGGCCAAGGTTCTTTGATCATGAAGTATTTGTGATTGTATAGCTCTAGTTGTAGCTTGAGAGGACTTGTATTCCCATTATTTGTGATAGTGGATATTTTGGGTGGATTTCGGTCCCGTGGTTTTTACTTCTCACCTTGAGGAGGTTTTCCACGTTAAAACTTGCTTGTCTTACTGTGATTGTGGTGTGTTATTTGCTCCAAATATCACTCACACAAGAAAGGGATAACTTAGATTTTCCATTACTCATTCTTATTCAAAGAATTTTTCAAGTAAGTTGTTTTATCCCATTAAATATGGAAGCAAATTTGAGTAAAATGGTTACTTTGTATGGTTCTAATTATCACACTTTGAGAGGAAAAATGGAAGATCTTCTTTATGTGAAATAATTTCATTTATCGGTGTTTGCCACTGAAAAGCCTGAAAATAAATCCGACGAAGAATGGAACTTGCTAGATTAGAAAAATATGTGGATACATTAGACAATGGGTAGTGATAATGTTTTGAATTACATCGATGGAGCAAAACATGCATGTACACTTCGGATTAAATTTGAGAAGTTGTATGCCAAGAAGACGGGAATCAATAAAATGTATTTGATGCATAAATTGATGAGTCTGAGATATCAAAACGGAACTCCATTGACAGATCACTTGAACACATTTTAGGGTTTAATTAATCGGCTTGATGGAATGGGCATTAAATTCGATGGAGATTCGCAGGTTATGGTCACTTGGTACTTTGCCGAGCTCTTGAGAAACGTTCAGAATATCGATTTGTAATTTAGCTCCTAATAGTGTAATCAATATGAACTTTGCCAAAAACAGTATTTTGCACGAAGAGATGAGAAGAAAATCACAGGGTTCCTTTTCTCATCTGACATCTTAGTTACAGAAAATAGGAGGAGGAGCAAGAGTAGAGGTCCAAATAATAGATATAAAGGCAGAAGTAAGTCCAACAAGTTTACTAATGTGGAGTGCTATCATTGTGGCTTAAAAGGGCATATCAAGAAATACTATAGAAAATTGAAGAAAGAGAATAAAGAGAAATGGAATGAGAAACAGAATAATGAAGAAAATGATGATGATCGGGTTGCCGCCATTACTACTTTCGAAGACTTCCTCATTATCTATGAGGATGATGTTATTAATCTATCATGTCATGAGACCAATTGGGATATTGATAATGGCGCCTCTATTCATGCTACATCTCGAGAGGATTTCTTTACTTCTTATACCTTTGGTGACTTTGAGCTAGTAAAGATGGGAAATGATGGTTTGACAAAAATCATTGGCATTGGAAATGTGTGTTTGGAGACCAATAATGGTACAATGTTGGTCTTGAAAAATGTGAAGCATATTCCTGATATCCGCTTGGATTTGGTTTCTACAGACAAGCTTGATAACGAAGGGTTTTGCAGCACCTTTAGTGATAGTCAATGGAAGCTCACTAAAGGTTCCGTGGTTGTAGTTAGAGGAAATAAGTGTTCTTCCTTGTAATATATGCAAGTAAATATCTCAAATGGCAATATCAATGCTGTGGAAAATGAAGGTACAATTGAGTTTTGGCACAAGAGGTTTTCTCACATGATTGAGAAAGGGTTGATGGTTTTTGCCAAGAAGAATCTCCTTTCGAGAATGAAGAATGCACATTTGAAGAAGTGTGTTCATTACTTGGCCGGAAAGCAAACCAAAATCACCTTGAAGTCATCTTCTTCTTCAAGAAAATAAGGTATACTTGAATTTAGTATATTCTGATGTTTGTGGTCCTATGAAAACAAAAACTCTTTGTGGTGCTATTTATTTTGTGACTTCATAGATAATTACTTAAGGAAGTTATGGGCTTGAAGACTAAAGATCAAGTGCTAAATGCGTTCAAACAGTTTTGGGCCACAATTGAGAGACAGATTGGGAAGAAGCTGAAGTATATCAGAATAGATAATGGGGGTAAGTATTTGAGTCCCTTTGATGACTACTGCAGACAACAAGGCATTCTCTACCAAAAGACACCTCCAAAGACTCATCAATTGAATGACTTGGCAGAAATAATGAACAGAATGCTAGTTGAAAGTGTGAGATGTTTATTTTCACAAGCACAGTTGCCAAGATTTTTTTAGAGTGTGGCTTTGAGCACAGTTGTACATATCTTGAATCTTACATTGTGTGTTCCCCTTAGAGTTTGATGTTCCAAATAAAGTTTGGTTAGGGACTAAAGTTACTTACAATTACTTACATGTCTTTTGATGCAAGACTTTTGTGCATATTTCCAAAGATGAGAGGTCTAAACTTGATGTCCAAACACGACAATGCTTATTTATTGGATATGGCCGAGATGAGTTCGGTTACAAGTTTTATGATCCGGTACAGAAGAAACTCCTAAGAAGCCGAGACGTTGTGTTCATTGAAAACCAGACCATACGAGATATCGAGAAGATTGTCGAAATAGTGCCTCAAAACTATGATGATTTAGTTGACTTGGATCCAATTCTTCTGACACAAGTGCCGACGTTGGTTAGAGATGATATCCAGGACAATCAGTTGAATCTAGATGATGTTTCCTTAGAAGATGAGATTAATCATGAGTTTCTTAATCAGTTGTAAGAACCAAAAACACCACCAGAAGTTCCACTCAGGAGGTCTACTAGAGACCGACATCCTTCCACTCGGTATTCCAATGATGATTACCTATTGTTGACTAATGGGGGAGAACCCGAGTGTTATGATGAAACCATTGAAGATGAACATAAGAGAGAGTGGATTGAAGCCATGCAAGATCTGATGCAATCATTGTATGACAACCACACTTTTGAATTGATGAAGTTACTTAAGACCAAAAGAAGCTCCAAACAATCCCGGAATAGTCCTGCCGGAAACAGTGTATGGAGAACTCAAAAATCGATCTCCACCGTTCCGATTGTAGTATTAGGAGTTATGAACTTGTTGTCCAAATTTCAGCCAAATTTCATAACAATTAAAGTGGTTGAGAATAGGCTCAAAGTGAAAAAATCAATTTACCCTTTTGGCATTTTTCATGGGCTTCACCAGCAAAATATGTTGGGCCATCTCCACATGGAGGAAACCCAAACCCAACAAATCTCTTTCTTTCCGACTGTGGAGAGATTTGTCATTTCAGCGATCAGCAACAAGTTTCAAACTTTTCTTTTGTTAGTCTTTGTTAACACTACAGATTTTTGACTTTGAGGCTTGGTGTTGCACATGGTACTCGTAGTTGATTTGGGTTTTTCCAACTGGGTGATGGTTTCAAGTGTGGCGGATTCATTAATTTTTTGTAGGTGGCTGTTTGTGGTAGCAGACGGTGGTTGTACCTCTCGTTTCTCTTCATAATGTATTGAAGCGCTGGTGATTATATGATTTTTTTTGGCTCATGGTGGTTTTGGTTTGCTGGAAACGGTGATTTCTGATGTGCCACTGCAGATGGTACTGCAACGCCTGGGGAGAGGTTAGGAAGAATTTCTCATTTGATATTGGGTGTCATTTTAGTGGTTGATTGAGCTGATAATGTCAGGTGTGCAATTTGAAACTTCATGTCATAGTTTTAGTAATGGAAATTATTTCCGAGAGCAGGTCTATATGTGCCCACTTTTGAGTAGATGCAATTGATTCCCTGTCATTTTGTCATTATCCAAAAATTTCGCTGTCATTTATCAAATAATAATTAATTCATTATTTTTTTTTTTAATCAAAAATCACTTAGTTCACCTATAAATTAAAAATTACTAAAATTTTATTGTAACGACAACTTTAACCTTAACCATTTAAAAATAACTGAACAGTTAAAATTTAAAATACACTAACATCCCTTATATTTAGAACAACCCCACCTCGCCGGAAATCCCATCCACCATTGCCGGAAAACCCACCCCACCATCAACTCCGGTGGGAGCTATAAAACTAGAGAGAGATCCAACTTCTAGAAAGAGAGGGGGAGTTGCAAAACTAGAGATGGAGAGATAGAGGAGAGAGAGCTCCAAAAATCTAGGGAGAGAAAACCATGAAGAAGATGAGTTTTTCCGGCCAGATGAGGGTCGATTTTTCCCGTGAGGTGGGGGTGGGGTTGTTCCAGCGAGATGGGGTAAGGTGAGATTTTTTATTTTTTATTTTAAAATAAAATTTGGTTAAAAATAAAGGTATAAAAAAATAGGAGTAAAAAAAATTTCTTTAAATATAGGAGTGTTTGTGAATTTAAAATAAAATAAGAAAAGATTAAAAAATAAATAAAATTAAAAAGAGGATATTTATGTATTTTTACGGAAAAAAAAAAAGATTTGTCAATAAGAGTGAATAATATTTTTTAAAAGATAGGAATTTTTTTTAGTTTTGTGTAAAATGACGGAGAGGTAAATAATATAAACCCGCGGCCTTTTTTACTAAATATACCGACTGATTGTTTTTTTAATAAAATCATCTGAATTGGTTGAAATACCCATTTATTTAATTTTTTTCCCACTTCATTTTCTAATGCATATTGAAATAACTTTTTCACACCATTTGACCAGACCACTGCCACCACTGACTTGCCTCTAATGAACCATCATCACCGTCAGAACTCCACAAAGTCCCCTGCCAAATCGCCACGACCATCGGACCTCTTCGTTCACCTCCTCCTCCTTCACACACGTACATGTACATTTTTTGTGGGTTTAAATATAATATATATTTATGATACTGCACCGTTTCGTCAGTTATCCAATCCCTTTAGTTTTGAATAACACGTACAACACTTAGGATCAGTACTTAGAATACTAGTATGATATTGGACAAATACTCTCCGGCGTGAGAATAAATTAAACAGGTCTATCAGAGATATTAATTTTTCATTGCCGTTTTGGCCTAATGTAGCAATATTTATAGAGTAAGAATATCTGTTTGACCATGAATTTTGCCATGACCAAGACCTCAACCGATCCAACGTTCTTCTAGAAAATCTCCATATCGACATTATGGCAGTTGAGAGTATTTGTAAGGGTCATTTTATCAAGGAACCACATTCATTGTCTTTTACATATGTTGGGCCTATTAAGTTAGGCTCAATGGGAATAGCCTTCCGAATGACTATATGCCCTTGCTGATCTAGTCCCTCTTCAACCATTTTTAGGCATGCGTTGGGGGTTTGGAAAGGGTTTCCCAGGGTTGGGGATGGCAGAAGACGAGGTGGGTGATGGTGGAGGGGGAAAGTCAAGCGGGATTTTGGGGGGGGGGGGGGGGGGGTTTAAAGAAATTGGGGGTAGTTTTGGGGGTTGGGGTTAGCACTTGCAAGAGGAGGGAGGGAGAGAGAGAGAGTAAAGAAATTGGGGGTAGTTTTGTAATTTGCAAATATTTTATTTATTTATTTTTATTTTTTTTAAAAAAGAGTGTGGTATGTACAACCAAAAAAGGTTACATTTAGATGTTACATGTTTCGGATATGCACATCAAGGTGCTATGCTAGAGTTCTTTACCCATTTGGGTCCAAAAAGTTACAAAAATATCAAAATGGGTCATCTTTTAACTTATTTACTAAAATGGGTCTTCCCGGCTTGACTACGGCCGGTTTCAAGATTTTTATTTTTTATTTTTAATTTTTTTAGAAACTGACCTTGTCAAGACCAGTATCTAAAAAAGGGCTGCCACCTTGGCAAGCCCCCTCCCCCCGGCCCACCCCTCATCCCATGCCATCTATTTATATATATATATATATATATGTATGTATTTTTTTTTATTTTTTTTATAAATAATAACAATTTTTTTTTTTTAATAATAATAATAATAACTAGTCTTTTTTGTCGATTTTTTTAACATTTTTTTTTTTTTTTATAAATAATAACTAATAAAAAAATTAGGTTTATTTCTATTATGGATAGACCATTTTTTGTTCACTCAAAATTACCAAAAAAATTGTATCGTCATCAAAATAGTTCATTTGAGCAATTTTGAAGATTATTTAAAAAAAAATTACTAGTCCGTTTTTAGTGTTCTAATTTTTATTACGAAGTGTTATGAACACAGTTTATGTACAAAAAAAATTGGGGTTCATTTATGTTACAGATATATCTTTTTTTGTTAATTATCAAACCCGAGCAAGTCGGAGTTCTCAACCCTGTCAATGCTAATTTTAAAGTTGGGTCCGAGCCATCACTATGGCATTCAAATATTTCAGTTGTATCAACGGGACAAAACGCACACACGCGATGAAAATTACAAATTTAATCACCCAACGTTTCAAATCCAAAATTGAAAGTGAAAACGGACGTTATTTGGAAAAATATTTCACCAAACCGCCAACGGCAGTTTGTCAAGCCTAGATCTAAAAAAAATACCCCAAAAAAAAATAAAAAAAATAAAATCGTCCAAAATGGAACAACGAAGGCAAAATTATGTCTATCTAAACTTTCATCGGAGATATAAATCCTTTCATAGTCTATATATTTTAATTTAATTACATTTTTTGCCCCTAATGTTTGTAGTAATTATCGCTTAGGTCTCTTTTTTTATTTTGAATTAGGTCCCTAAATTTTTTCAATTTGATCAAATCTTAAGGAGTTTGAAGTTTTGAAATTTGATAAAATTGCTTAACTAGTCCCTAATTTTTATATAGTACAATAAATTTGGACTTTTGAAAAAAATATTGTAGTGTATGGACTATATGGGAAAAATTAAGTTTGTTAAAAAATAAATAAATTATTATAGTACAATAAAAAAGGATAAAAAATGGGTTGAGTAATGCCCAAACAATTGTAGTGGGGGTAATTGAAATTGAAATTTCACTTAACCCATGATGTGAATATCAAATATAATTTTAAAATTTATTTAATATTTTAAAATTAAAAATTATATATATAAATTAATTAGTTATATATACAAAATATATATACAAATTAATTAGTACAAAAATATACAAATTATACTAATTAATTTGTATATATAATTTGTATATATAACTAATTATTATTTAATATTTTAAATATATATATATATATATAAACAGATGAGGATGGCATGGGATGGGGGGCTGCCAAGGTGGCAGTCCCTTTTATAGAAACCGGCCTTGACAAGGCCGGTTTCTAAAAAAAAATTAAAAAGAAAAAATCATGAAACCGACCGTAGCAAAGTCGGGAAGATCGATTTTAGTAAATAAATTAAAAGGGAACTTATTTTAGCATTTTTGTAACTTTTTGGACTTAAATGGATAAAACTCACCATGCTAACTAGTGGAAATGAGTTTGTTTGTTTTTTTTTAAAAAAAAAAAAAAAAACGAGGGGAGTTTCTTGTAGATTTGCAAAATGAGAAGGGGTTCCCAAATTCAAGATCTGACGTAGGAGTGATTGAAAAAAAATTAAAAGTTTTCATCAAGATTCCACTTTGCCATAGTTTTCAAATTACCCTTTTGATAGCACTCATAGGGCAGAGAGAAAGGTACCTACGACTAGGGAGGGGGTCTAGACTCTATAAACCCCCATCCCCCTCTTTTTTTCCATTCGTTGCTTGTGATTGCTGACCACTGAAGTGTCATATTCTATTGATAGGCAGGTCCCTATGGTGGGATGCGGTAGCTATCCCCCTTCTAAGGATCAAAAAGTCCATTCTCTTTCCTACTCTACGAAGGTTGGGAACTTATGACAAGTATTTTCGTATGTAGTTTTCCTATAAAATAATTTGCTAATATAGAAAGATACTTAATTTTAGCCCACTGAATGAGGGTTGGACAGGAAACAAATCTCACCTTTGTCATTACTGGCATAATCTCAAGGTTAGTGGACTGAACCCATTAAGGTAAAATATGAACCATATTGAGGTCTAGTGAGTAAATATGTAACTCTTAGGTAGTGTTCGATTAACCGGAATCCCAAGCTTAAAATTGGAATTCGGAATGAACGAATTTATATTTTGAGATTTTAACCGACCTTCATTTCTTATTCCAATTCTGATGCTTCAATTCCATGAAATCAAATGCTATCTTAACGGCATATTTGGTACATGAAATTCAACAAGGAATTGAAATGGTCATGAGAATTACCATTTCTTTTCTATGTTTGGTACATGAAATTAAATTTCATTGATACTACCAAGGATTTCTTAGGCCCACAAAATATAAGATTAATCATTCCCAAGATAAATTTGGTATTAGTTAATTTTAATTATATGAGATTAGGTTTTATTCTTTTATCGACCAAAAAACACGATCAAATAGTAATCAAACATTGGAATACGATTAAAATTTAATTGAATTTATTATTTTACCCTATGAATTTCTAACACATATATATCCTCCTTTTTTTTACACTTTTCTTTCCCCTCCTCCTTCCTCCCTACACCATCTTTTCCGGTGAGAATTTGACATTGACGCTGCCTAGCCCCCCCCTCCCCCCCCCCCCAACCCTCTGTCGCTAACAACACTGCCTACCCCCCGCAGGCCCCCCCACCTTGTCCACCGCCTCCCTCATCCTCTTCTTGTTGTTCTTCTCTCTCTCTCTTACACAGACACACAGACAAACCCCCACTTATTTTAGAACTTCATCTGATTTATGTTCAAATATTTTATATTTAAAAAAATTATATGTTTTTCAAAGTGGATATTTTATATATATATATACACATTCAGTTCCTGATTTATTCCCAAATACTAATAAAGCATTGGAATGAGAATGATCATTGGCCCGTTTGGTAACCGTTTCGTGCCCATCCCATGCAGTGGGATGAGATGAGAATTTTGTTTCCTTCTTTGGACAAAATCGCGTTTCGTAACGACAATATTTTTTTTTGGTTCTGGGAATAGAATAGCGTTTGGCAACAATTTTATTCAAGAAATAAATAATGAGCCCTAAACCACAATGAATAAATCATCATGCAATCAAACCCTAAACCCCAATCGAAGTCGAAATCCGAAAATCAATCGAAATTGAAATCTTAAACCCTAATCGAAATTGAAATCCTAAAATCCAATTGAAATCGAAATTGAAATCAAAATAATTTTGACAATCGAAATCCGATTTGGGTTTTGCAATGGAAATCGATATCCGAAATCGATTTTGATTTCGAAATGGAAATGGAAATCTGATTTCGAATTTCAAAAACAAAATCGAAATCGAAAGGGTTCGATTGATGAGGTCGGACGATGACGACGGAAATCGAAATCTTTCGATTGACAGGATTTCGATTTCGAAATCGAAATCGAAACCCTATAAGCACCGAACGAAGATGACGACGGACGATGGTGGATGGGCAGACGAAGATGACGCAGGCGACGAACATGGCTGAAATCGAAGACGACGCAGGTGATGGCTAGATGATGAGAGAAGGAGTTGGCTAGAGGAAGACGATGAACCGAAGATGGGATGGAGACGATCGTTGAAGAAGAAGAAAAAAGAAAAAGAAAAAAAACGAGACATGAAGAACACAAAGAAGAAAAAAGAAGTAAAAAAAAAGAAAAGAGAAAAGAGGGCTTACAAAGTTTGAAGTAAGGATCTCACTAACAAATCACAAAATAACGAGCGTGTCCTTTTAGGCCATGGGAATGGGATGAGAAATCTTGGAATCATTTTTTTTTTGTTTGTTTCTCAAACCTATAAAAAAGTGGGCACAATTCTCATTTTGGAATGGAATGGGAACGGAAACAGAATTTACCGAACGCTATGTTCAAAATTAAATCCCAAAAATTTAGGAATGGGATGAGAATTTTTGGGATAGGGAGTGGTTACCAAACACCACCTTAATACTATATTTAATCATTTTTGTCACCAAACATAGGATTGATAATGACCATTCCATCCTATTATTAGAGTAATTTCAATTCTATTGTCATTCTATTTTATTCCAGTATACCAAATGTAACATAATACACACACACACACACACACACACACACACACACATATATAGGGTATATGCCATTTACCTCCCCTATCTTTTTGCACTATACCAGATACCTCCCCTATACTCTTGCAAATACCAGTTAACCCCATTGACCAATATTTTTGTGTAAAAAGACTATTTTACCCCATGCTTTTGTTCAAATATTATATAATTAAAAAATATAAGTAAAATTACTAATTAACTCTCTTATTCTATTTCCACCTCTGTGTTGCGCTAGAGTGAGAGAGAGTGAAAGGAAGATAGACCGTCGGAGCAAGGGTTTTCTCGTCATCGTCGTCAAAGGGTGAAAACATCATCATGGTTGTCGAAGGAAGCTCGTAGGAGGAATATCGACAGAGGAGGCTGCTTGGTTGCGACTCTGAACCCAATCACCATCATCTACCCAATCTTCCGCCACTCTCTCTTTAAACCTCAACTTCTCTCTCTAAAATCTCTTTCTCTCTATTCTCTCTCTGATACCATGGTGTTGAATGGAGGTGGTTGATACAATGGTGAGGTGGCTTTGTTCGGTGAAGAAGATGATGAATGCAAAGAGGAGGAGAGAAATAAGGGTATATTTGTCCAATAAATTAAATTAAGAAATGACATTTATATCATTTTATTGAAGTCAAATTATTGTGAGGGTATTTTAGTCACTACAAATATTGTGTCGGCAATTATTCACTGATAGGGGAGGTAAGTGGTTTAAATTATAAAACTATAGAGGGGTGATAGGTATTGTGAAAGGATAAGGGAAGTATCTGGATTAATACAAAAGGACAGGGGAGGTCATTGGTATAAATCATATATATATATATATATATAATAAGTCAGCTCACTTATAAAGAGAACCGTTAGATCAAGAGACAAACATCGTAGATATTGGTAGCCGTCGAATGACTTTTCAATTACCTATTAGAAAACAAACTAGGGTTACTGGGCTTCTGGCTTCTCTCTCCCGTTGCCCTTACTCTCAATCAATCGCTCATTCTCACTCTCCCTCTGGCCAATCACCCCAAAATTTCAGTACCCTCTTCCTCGCATACTCTCTCCTTCATATCCTCACCTCCATCCTCATCCCCATCTTCAAAGATTTGCGATATCTCTCTCTTAGTGCCGCCACCGCCACTGCCACTCTCAGATACGCTTTCTCTCTCATGGTATATCTTTCTCTCTCTTTGCTCCTACTCTACGTTTTCGAAGCTCTTTCTATGCTTGACTGTCTATCTCGCCAATCTTTGCTCTCTCTTCTCTCTGATATCAATCAGGTCCGACCTCCAATTTTCTTCTGTCATTTCTGATTTCAAATCCGTTGATCCATGTTCTCACTTTAGCTCGTCACCACACTCTCAAATTCAGATCAATCAGGTATATTTTTCTCTTAGATCCGATTTTCTTATTTCAATTATGATTTCATTACTGCTTTCATTTCATTACATTATCTCTATCGACCATCGCCTCGGAGTCACATCCGTTCAATTTTGCAAGATCCGGTGTGTTTTGTCTAGATCTTAAAAATTTCGCAACTCTTCTATGTATTATTGTTGTGGTACTTTTGAAAAATCTTCACTTTGATTTAGGGTTTAGACATGCCTTCGTAATTCCAATTCTAGTTACAGTGATTTTGTTCCCTTGATATTAACTACAATGATATAATCAATATGCTTTTGTTATGCAATCTCTTCCGTTGTCATAAGTTTTGAAAGAGACATGTGAATCTGAAACTGAGTAGAATAACGCTTGATATTTTTATTGTAATTGCCATAGTTTTTGGTAAACTGAGTAGAATAAAACTTGATATTACATTCAAACGCAGTCCCTTCATGGTGAGTATGTGTCACATAATTTTAATTTTTTGATTTTTTTGTTTTCTGATTTTATAATTGTAACCATATACTTATAAAATGACCACAATGGAATTGTTTCAGGTAAACTGAGTAGAATAAGGCTTGATAGAACATTCAAACTCAGTCCTCGCACGGTAAGTATGTGTCCCAAAATTTTAACTTTTTTATTTTTTTATTTTTTGATTTCTAATTTGATATTTTGATTTACTGATTTTTGAAACACCATCAATTTTCTAATTTTAGATTTATCTTTTTAAATTTCATTTTGGGGTTCTTCGACTTAGGGATTTGATTGATCCCAGGATCTTCAATCTCAATTTATTTTGGGGTTCTTTTTCATGTTAATGTTCTCAAGTCCACCACACTACTGTGTATATATGTATTAGGTTTATGATGGGTGATTTGATGGATACCAAGCTCTATTGTTCTAATAATTTACACCTTCATATATGTTTTGTTTGTGGGAGACCTTATTGTGTTCCATTTATATCTAATCAGTACAAATCATGTGATTATTTGACTAATATCACATTCACTTATGAAGTGCATTTTTTGTTTTTTGATTTTGATTTAACTGGGAATATGTCGTAGGTAAGATTTAACTGGGAATATGCGTCTACCACACAACCATCATTGTGTCGTAGGTAACATTTTCTCTTCATTCTCTCCCCATCCCATTTTCGCTCCATATCTCTACCGTCGCACCATAAATATGTACCCCCCTCCATCTTTTTGCCATCTTCTTAGCCCATAGACACAACAAAACAACGTACATATGATCTTTTCATTTGAATTGTGCGGTTAATTTCTAGCACTGTCCGATACATATTTTTAAGCAAGGGGTTTCCATCATGAATTTATAATTGTTCGATGTATATCTCTAAGCAAGGGATTTTTTGTATTTTGTTTTTTCTTGATTTGTTTTGTTGGTTTCAATGCCAATGGTTCAAAGTAAAGTTTATCTAGGTGTATTTAGTGGAGGCTTTTTATTTAAATAATTTCTTAAAGGGTCATTAGGTGTTGAAATATAAAAATTCTTAGGACACCATTGGAGACCATTGAAGGTTGTGGGTGAGAATATTGTTATTCTAAGGATATTGCAAGTGCTCAAGCCTAGCTGCCAAGCAGACAAAGGGTTGATTCTGGCATAACAAGTTGGCATTCAAGTTGTTGCTGAAGCAGTAGGATGAGCGTTGCAAAATAATTGAGGCTCGGAGATCAACGATGTTTGATGACTTCCCCTAGTTAAATTGTCGAAGCCTTGATCGGATGATGAATAATGAAATTAGAGTGAGATAAATGTTGCTGGTGGTGGTGTTGAGAATGGAGGTGTTGTAGAGAAGAAATCAAAGCAAAAGAAGCCAAAGAAACTAAAGGTCATGGTGGCTAAAGCTGTGGAAGAGATTGACGCGATTGTGGATAATTACTCAACGTACAAAGCTCTTTCACATTGTCTCAAATCTCATTTTCCCGTCGGTACATTTCAATCTGAAATTCATATAATTGCAAATTATTATTTCTAAATTTGGTTGATTTGTGGTAACATAATTTTCTTTTTATCATTACTAATTTTATTCTTTTTTATGCCTTAGTTAATCACCGCATATAGTGGGACAAAGGCTTAGTTGTTATTGTTGTTAGCTAATCACCACACATTTAGAAAAAATCACTTAATCACTGGGTGTGTTAAAAGTTAAAGACTTTTCCACTGTTTCTTTTCATGTTTCTCTCTTTAATTTCCAATACACTAAGCTTTGGTGTACATCTCTTTTATTTCATCCTTGATTAATTGCTTTAACCAATGATCATGATATTTTAATCTTCTAAAGGTAATGAATGTTCACTATAAGAAAAATGGGTTTTGCCTACAAATATTTTTTTTGTAGCTAAAGCCCTAATTTCGTAGCGAAAACGTTTTAGCGACGAAAAAATTACTGTTCCAATTTCGTAGCCTATGTGCCGCAGCAGAAGGTTTTTGGCGACGAATTATTAGTTCATCGCGCAAGACTACTATTTCGTGACAAATTATTTTGTAGCTAAATTCGTAGCTAATAAATTCATTTTATAGCTAAAGAGTAATTAAAAATCACGGGGATAATTTTTTGGCGACGAAAATTTTCGTCGCCAAAAAATAACTAAAATGGTGGGAATTCTTTTGGTGACGAAATTATTTTTGTAGCCAAAAAATAATTTTTTTTCAAGAAATACATTGGCTACAAAAATAAAATTTGTAACAAATTACTCTACTTAAAGCTATGAATGTCAATTTAGAGCCATCAACCAATTAACAAAAAGTAACCAAAATTATACAATTGCATTAAAAATCAAATAGCTAAAATATACCAATATTCTTAAACATTAATATAACCAAAAAAATAAAATGTCTTACGAAACATCATTACAAAATAACTAAGAAACAAATTATAGATGATAAGTGATATTCATTGCCCATTTGCCCTCTGATGTGTGAGCCGATGTAGATCAATCCTACCCCGAGCCTGCAATTATTGAATTTTCATCTATATCACATACAATAATTCATCATCAAGGTATAAATTGAATTAGAATAATAGACATACCATTTTTCGAAATGTTGTGCCGAATAACCTTGAGCCTGAAACACGAATCTGTGAAACACAAACAGATAAACAAAAACCAAAACACAGAAACAAAAACAAAGAAATAGAAATAGAAATAGCAAACAGAAACAGAAACGCAAATGGAAACAAAAACAGAAACAGCAAAACAGAAACAACAACATAAAAAACAGAGAATAACAGCAGAAACAAAGACTACAAAAAATACAGCTACAAATTAACTTACAATAATAAAAAATAATGCTAGAATAAAAAATCAGCTAAAAAATGCCATTATAATCACATTTAGTAAGCCAATCCTTCTACGTAGCACTTCAAGGCTCTAAACGATGCACTCTCTCAAGTTCATCAACAAGAAGATAAAAACTAATGTGACGTTTCCTTAGTGTTTATGTTCCCAAATTTTTGCTCTGTTCTCAAAAAAATTATAACAAAAAGAGAAATATGATAATAATTCTATTTTGTTCTAATCTTTCTTTCCCTGGGAGCAGAACAAAAACAGATTTATTTTAGGGAAATAAAAGCAAAAATCTGGGGGAACAGAAACACAAAACAAACGAGGCCTAAGAAGCATCATAATCTCACAGATTTACCATTAAAAAATTCATTATCAAATATATTCACCAATACAACTTAGGCCTAATGAAGAAAAACATTACATGATATCTGATGCATAAGAGTTCGTGGTATTTACCACTTTCTTGAATACGTCCAATAAATTTTCAGATTCATTCATTAGATCGACAATTAACTGAGCAATAACTCAAAAAATCTCTATTGCAGTGAAATCAACAACAAGAAATTGCCAACAAGTATCATTCTATCGATTATTCCAGAAAAAATGCCAGCAATTACTTCTGAGAATGAATTTGAATAGAACACGAATTAGTTAATCAGATAGCAACGGTCAGTCTCTATACTTATAGAGCATCCAAAGGTGAAGTTTAATAAAAAAAAATTGCAACTAGAAAAAAATAGCTACAAAAAACTAGCTCAAACAATAAACTAGAAGTTTAGAAAAAATAGCTCGAATGTAAAATGAGAATTTGAGAGCAAGTTATTAAACAACTTGTTGCAGTTATTTAAACATCAAATATCAAGCTTATAATCAAAGCAAGGATAAATAATTTGCAGAGAGATTGACTTAATTAAGAGAACAAAAGCTGTTATTTAGGTGACAAAATCAGAATCGAAATCACTGACCTGATATTGGAGACATTGAACATGGAGCAAAGCACTTCTCGGAGTTATCTAAATGGTATTTGCTGTCACTTGCTTCCTAAGAAATGAACAACTCCAAAAACAAAAATAAAACAGCTAAAATAACAGTTTAAAAAACCCAATACCCGACAAATCAACAGGTATACAATAAAATAAAATAAATAAATAAATAATATATATATAGCTAAAGAATCGGTAGCTTAAAAAAAATGAGCAACTTAAAAATGTATCAAAACTCAGAGATGATTAACAAACATTGTCACTTGCTCCCTAGGAGCAGCGATGATCAACAAACGCTGCCTTAACTCAGTATAACCTTGTATCCTGTATATATTGTAGCAAAAATGTACCAAAACTCTCTGTTTTTGCAACTGCAAAATTCTACTGTTTGTTTTATATGTTTTAAGTAGCTTTGAGAAAAACAGAGAAACAAAAAACCAAGCAAAATCTATGTACAACGCCAGCAAGCAAACAGCCCCTGACGAACTACCCCCCCCAATTGACGACCTGGAACCAGCCAACAAACCAACCAACACCAAATCAATTACGGAAAAATGAGAACAAATCAAAACCAACCTGACGTTAAGATCGAGGAGGACAAGATCCGAAAACTCAGATATGATCCTCGATGACGCCATCGACCGGAAATCGCCCTACGCCGAAGAAGCTCTACCGCCTAGCCTGCAGATGAACTGACTGAGATGAGAGGGTAACGGAAACAGAAATAGCAAACAAAAACAGAAACAACAAACAGAAACATAAACAACAAATAGAAACAGAAACAACCGACAGCAAACAGAAACAGCAAACAGAAACAAAAACAAAAACAGCAAACAGAAACAGAGACAGAAACAATAAACAGAAACAGAAAGAGACATAGAAACAACAAACATAAACAGAAACAACAAACCGAAACAGAAACAACAAATCGAAACAGAAATATTTCATCATCAATCCAATGATGAAATAAAATTGGTATTGGTCCTTAAAATTTTATGGGTTACTATCAAATAGTTTCCCTAATGTTTTAATTTTCTCAACCAACTCCTTCAACTCTTAATATTGTATCACATAGGTTATTTATTGTAATTTTACTCGATTATATTTTAACATCAATCCAACCCACTCTTCATCTTCTCCTTCTTCATACACTATTCAAAGATTAAGGACTTAATTTAGAAAATAAAAAGTTTTGGGACTAATTTGACACTACAGCCAAACTTCAACCGTTATTATTCAATAGCAAGGTGATATTACCCAGCAATAGTCCCCCAAAAACAAACCAATGATCCAACAAGAACAAGGAAACAAAAACTTACAGGCCTTCCAAATTTGAATATATCTACAGCTTTAGTTCTCTGCTTAGCTGGATACCCTACATTTAGAATTGAAAAAAAATAAAAATTGAAGTAATAAATAATCAAAAAATCTAGATATTAGCAAATTAGAGCACCCTAATCGATAATGAGATCATATTTATGAAATACATAAAATCCTT
Organism: Eucommia ulmoides; assembly: GCA_016647705.1. Classification (NCBI taxonomy): domain Eukaryota; kingdom Viridiplantae; phylum Streptophyta; class Magnoliopsida; order Garryales; family Eucommiaceae; genus Eucommia; species Eucommia ulmoides. Next base: position 46,874,389 of record CM028339.1, on the reverse strand, counting down.
GTTATTACACATACTAATAGAAATTGGCAATGATCCACATCCAAACCATTGAGTTTTTAAAGGATGAATATAAGGCCATTATCGATTCTAAGTATAAACAGGAACAAATGAGAGAAGAGTTTATTTATGCATGAAGATAGATAGTAACTGAGATAAGTTGGTGCGAAAATAGAGCTAGTTTCCAGAACTTTTGCAGCAGAAAGTTTCAGAAATTGCTACTCTTTGTCTAAGCAACGTAAATGGCATAATCCAAAGATGTCTTAAAAGATAGTAACAGGATACAAAAGAGAGAGAGAATCAGTACATGGAGACTATAGCCCATCTTTTTAGTGTTTTTGGTCCCTGGTTTCTGCTTATGTTCTCATGAAAGTGGAAACATAAACACAAATAAGGGGACAAAAAAATGTTCTTTTGTTCTGCTTGGAGACTATAGAACAAATTTCTATTTTTTTTTCTAGGAACAAAAACATTAAACGAACACCACCCAAGCCTCTGCTTAGTAGTTGGCAAATCATGGAACAAAAACGCAAACAAAAATAGAACAGAAACGTGAAACGGACCAGAAACATAACAGAAACGTAAATAGAAACAGAACATAAACATGAAACAGAATAGAAACATAATAGAAACAAAATAGAAATGTGAAACGGAACAAAAACATAACAGAAACGCAAACAGAAATAGAATAGAAACGTGAAAAGGAATAGATACAGAACAGAAACCTAAACATAACAGAAATGGAACAGAAACATAAACATAATAGAAACGTTATGAGGGAAGGAGCAAGCGATCTACATACCAGACTATGTCACTGTGGAGTAATTTACTTGGCAACCTGGGCAGGCAGAGCAGAGTCTAGATGTTTGGAAACCAAAACACAAATTAGACAACTATAATTGAAAACCAACTTCATTTACTGGCATGTCCATAAATTCTTGATGTTCATGGATAAAATTAGAAATCAAAACAACAAATAATCATAAATGAAGCTGAAAGTTACCGCAATGGAGAGAGAGAGAGAGAAAGAGAGAGAAACTCCGAGATTTCCCAGCCGTCGCCTTCGTCGTCGTTGCGATTAGGGCTTCCTCCGCCGCCGATTCAATTTCTAGGTTGTTTAGGCAGTGGCGATTTGGTTCCAGGTTGTTGATTAGAGGGTTGGCTAGGCAGTGGAGGGATGAGATCGAGAGAGAGGGATGAGAGAACTAAAGGGTTTGGGGGGTGGGTATGAGGAGAGCGTGGGAAAAATCTAGACAAAAAGAGATTTATTTTTTTTAGCCAATATAATAGCGGGAAAGTGGGCGCCAAAATCATGGTGGGGGAGGGAAAACAATTGGTGACGAAATTCATTCGTAGCCCAATATCAAATATAGTCAATCACTTTGACGACAAACCACTTTTGTCGCAGATATAGTAGGGGGTACTTAATCGCGACGAAAGTGGTTCGTTGCTAAATAAAAACATATCTCGTGCTAAATTGGTGACGAAATGTTTTCGTTGCCAATACGTTAGCGGGAAAAATTTCTTTTTTTTTTTGTTTGGCGCCAAGAATTGATCGGACCAATAGCGATGAATTTTAAAATTTCGTCGCCTATTAACAACCTATGGCTACAAAATTGCACTTCGTCGCCAAAGGAGGTCACATTTGGCTACGATTGTTGATTTTGTAGCCAATAAACACATTTGGCGACGATTATTGTGTTGTCGCCAAAAAAATTCCTAGCTGAATCATGTTTTTCTTGTAATGGTTATATTTTTCCCGTTTACTTGCCTATATCTAAAGGTCCTGAACTTTTTCTATTCGGATGCTAATGAAACACCAATCATGCACCACAACATTTGTGCGAACGTCAGTAGTTAACTCCTTATCCCACTGTACTAGTAGGTTTGGTTTAATTTGATATGTGCTAACCAAATCTGACAATGCAAAGTAAGTTTTTGTTAATACGCGTGTTTTGAAATTATTGTTCAATGTTTTTATGTTTTGCAACTCTATTTTCAAAAATCAGAAGAGCACAGAGTTTGTGTAACTTATTGAGTTAGAACTTTTAGATCGGAGATGGATTAAATGGTAACTACAATTCTTTTTATTTTTTTCAAATGGAAGGCTTCATTTAAGTAGATTTATTATTTCTTTATTTTTATAGTAGACTTCCTACTTTTCATTGAATATTTAGCTTCTTTACTTAGAATTTGTTGGTTTCTTTGTTTCGCTATTTTCACATCAAAAATATCTTTTATGTTTTTTTTTTCAATTATTTCTAATGAATTATGATTTTCTTTTTGTTATTTGGTGGAGAAAGCTCAAGAAATATTTTCAAACATGGAACCTTTCCATTCCTGTCCATTCTGAGTAACTTTACTTAATTGTCAGATTTTGTATCATTTTGCTTTTGTAAAAAAAATTGAAACTTGAGTTGTTTTTCTTTTTTTATTTCTAAAACAAAACATCCAGCATTGAGTAAGTATGAATTTGAGTTCACATTGTTTTGGTATTGGGTACTATTATTCGTTGTTTTTTTTTTTTTCCCGGTTGGGGGGGGGGGGGGGGGTGATTGAAGTGAATTTTCTATTAAATTGTGGTGAAGGCGATAGAGGTTTTTATGTTTTTTGGGCTTAATTGATGTTTTCTTAAAAATTAAGGGGAAAATGTGCTATTTTAAAAAATTGTGGGTTGGGAGAGCGAGTTTTAGTTCCTCACAGATAGATACACCACTGAAAATGACCACGCCGCCTGCAAAAATACTACATATGCCAAACGATAGGAGGACTTAAACACAAGATAGAGTCAAGCCTCTCTTTAAACCCAAATGGCACTTCACAAATTCTGAATGATTGACATCTTTATACTTGCATTACATGTATGTTTGAAATCAATGTTCAATTGTTGCAATTTTGTTAGAAATATTGTATAAAAAAAGGATCTATCATTTTTTTTCAAAAAAAATTGTTATGTTTATATTATTGTTTTTTGTTGTGTTGCTATGAAAATGAGAGTATTGAACTTGAGAATGTTGTATAAATAATATGAATTGTGCCAATTTTATTTATATAATAAGTTCATAAAGACTACCGTTGGATAAAAAAATTAAATTATATTCTGTATTATTGGATCAAATTAACTCACTTATAAAATGAAAATTAGGATTACTATAAAAGAAAATTGGGTTAATCTAAAAGAAAATTAGGGTTATCGTCAACGGCACAAAATATATGAAAATTATGAACATTAAATTTACAAAAATTATAAAAATGTTGTATGCACATTAAATTAATAACACTGAAGAGAGGCATGGCGAAATTCCTCAAAATAAATGTGGAATTAGGGTTTCTCTTTATCCCTATATAAAGGGTAAATATGTTCATTTATGTTCATGAAATGATTAAAACATAATTGCGCTTTGTTAGAAGACTAATTAATAATCTCATTTTTATAATGGTTTGTTGAGGAGAGAGAGTATAGAATTTTGTCTAATGAATATTTTTTTTTTTTTAGGCACGGATCATTACGCTAGTATATATATATATTTTAAATTTGTGATATTTGGAAAAAAGGTGTTTTTGGATAAATTTATGTGATAGAACTTGTGTGAACGTGTGCTGAAAGCACGTAATAGGAATTCTCCTTAGCGTGGTGCTTATAATCAGATTAATTTATCAAGAAAAACCCAAAGGAATTTTCTTTCTTGAATGCATCTCTCGTCCATATTTACTCGAGATTAATTCAACGTTTTGTTACCTACTCCATGCAGGTAGAGGCGGTGTGTTTGATGTGGAGAGTTGAGATCCAACGTCAAATCGACTAATCACGTGGAGATCAAGCACATTGGACCGTTGGATGGCAATTATTGTCCCCCATCATAGGGGTAGGGTCCCACAAAAACCAATGCAATTTGCAAAATTTGTGGTGTACTCTCGCGGAAAGTGTTAATTGCCAACATGCTTAATTATGCTTCAACTTGCAAATGAGAGAAGTACGAGAATGAACAAAATAATAGCGATATCGCATCTTGCACCTTTGAATTTTAGTGTGCTTGCACTTTTTACCCTAATCCAGCGACAAACTCACCGAATTAAATGGGGAATATTGTAAAAGTTAAAACGTGTGCGCAAAGTGCATGTGCACCCAAAAATCAGAGATAAGAAAGTGCAATATTGTAGCCTAAGTATTCATTCGTACGCCTATCGAGGTGTTCTTCATGCTATAATTGTAAAGACCTTTTACCAAAATATGGAAATTTAAGGGTTGGCATCCCCGTTTCTTCGAACTACCCCAGATGGCCGTCCGACAACTTGAGGTTCGGCGGTTCTTCTTGCCACCCTACGCCCTCTCATTCCAGCCAGAGGAGAAATGACAAGAAATCTCTAAATTAAGGTGCCATTATTATTGTTAGGAGGTTCCAACTTCAAACTATATGGTGTTAAGTGGAGTAACTTATTTAATTTATATAGTGGTTTGAAAACTCTTAGATGAGCGATATGGGATAAAAATTTAACACCTGCTCTTGAGTGCAACTCTTAGTTTGCACGAATGATTTGATTACAAGAGAATAATGAAAAATGTGCAACCCCTACTTGCACGAATGATTTGTGAATGAAAGACCCATAACTTTGACTCGGATACCATGGCAAGAGGTTCAACTTAAAATCATATGGTGGTAAGTGGAGTAATTCCTTTGATTTACATAGTGATTTGAAAACTTTCAGATGAGCGATGTGGGACAGAAATCTAACAATTTCATAAGCACCCTCTACGAAAACCCATAATTCCTTACTTTCACGTAGCCACCCCTCAGGCGAACCTTGGGTTCCTCAATATCGGAAGCCGTCCCAATTGGAGAAAGAACTCCGTCGGAATTAACCCTCCCTGGCGATCCTGTGGGCATTTGCGTGGACCCAAACCTTGTTTGTCCCTCTGGCTTGGCTCGACTTAGGAGACGGTTTAAAAGGCGTATGAGAAAAAAGGAGACAAAACTAAGAGCGATGTACAAAGAACGACCCTTCTTCCAATCGACTTTTGAACTCATAGAGATGGTTTTGGGGAAAGCTGATATTCTTACAATATGATGAGGTTCTTGTGTCGGAAAGGTGGAGGGAGCTCGGAGCTGAGCTGAGGAAGGAGCTTTTGACGACGGGGAAGCACGTGTTTGTAGTCACATGCCATGAGAAGTTGTCGGAAAATAACTGAAGCTTGACGAGGTTGATTGAGAGTCAACTTCCACATCTGAACTCAATGAATATGTTGTAGTTGGAGATATTGAGGAGATTGAGGTGCAATGAAACAGTGGTGGGGATATCGTTTAAAAACAGGACGCCAGTCCCATTTTATATAAAAGAGTCCCCATTTTTCATGAAAACAGGACTGGCAAGCCTTTCTTTTAATGATCCAATTTTAACTGGTGATATTTTTTATTGTTTTTTCAAATGAGACCATGAAAACGGGGTTCAATATTTTTTTTCATTTCTCTTTAAAAATCGCGTGTCACCCTCGTTTTTTTATGTATTCCCTAATTTTTCAATTGTTATTGATATTTTGAAGAACTCGGCTATCCATTGTGTGATGTATTTGCATTACTCTTTCTGTAGTGCTCATTTATAATCATGAAAAATAGTTGATGTCCCCAAAAAGTAATGATGTTAGAAAGCCAAGGTACACGAATTAATGTGTTCCCATAACTCGGTTACACCGAGAAGATCCTCAGTTAAACCCTTTACTCATTTACATAGTCTATTTCACTTTCTAGTATGAATACGGATGTGTATCATGTCTAAGGGAGTGGTCATGGGTCCGGAGTCTGCCCAACCCAAACAGTCTGGTCCTATGTTTTTAGGACTTGCGCTTTGGCTTTGAGCCCATGGACAAGGTCAAAATATTTTAGGTCCGGTCCGGCCCGACCCGAAAAATAATTAATTTTTTTTTTTTTTTTTTTTTTTTTTATATATAAATACACAATTATGTAATATACACAATTCTCAACATAAACATTGTAAAATATAAAATATAAAATATAAAAGAAATATAAAATTAATGCTATTGGGATATACATTCGACACTCTAAATATTTTTTATTTATAGAATATGTGAGAAAGGAATATTCAATATGTGGAGTGTTGTATTCGGTACCTTTTTTTTTTTTTTTTTTTTTTTTTTTTTTTTTTTTTTTTTTTTTTTTTACGATAAGGTGTGTCCAGACCATCTTACACGCACTTCAATTAATCAATTTCTCAGATGATTTTAAGGATACACTTTTCCATATTGGCCTAATGTATTCAAAATTAAATTCAAGAAAATAGGACATATTCTCTAGCCAACCAGACTAAGACCTTTTGAGTTGTGTTTCTGTGTATTCAATATGGGTACGATTACTCTAACGCAGCGTTTGGTATATGAGATTCGAGACAAGATTGGATTGACCATTAAAATGGTCATTCCATTCCTATGTTTGGTACATAAGATTAAATCTCAATTCCATTACCAAAGATTCTCTAATCCCACAAAACATAAGATTAATCAATACAAAGATAAACTTACTATTAGTTAATCTCAATTACATGAGATTTGGTTTTAATCATTCATTGCCCAAATATTTGAATTTGAATAAAATTTAATTAAATTATCTATTATACCCTTTAGAAATATAATTAAATTACTATTTTACCTTTTGATTTTATTGCAATACCATATGTAATTTCTTTTGTCACCAAATATGGGAATGATAATGATTACTATATTAATTTCGATTTTATTATCATTTTATTTCATTGTATCATACCAGAGGCTATTGTATTAGAGGCAGAAAGAAGTATTTTTACTTTAGTGCGCTTTGTATTTCACAAATTCAAATTTTCGGCCAATTTTAGGGACCTTGTTGTCCTACTTTAGCTTGTTGAAATGCAAATGTGCGAACACATTTAAGTTTGATGAGTTGGACCCAGCCCACATGTGATACTCGATAGAGACCGATCGTGATTTTAAAATTCAAAATTATAAAGGGCCTGTTTGGTGGGGGGGGGGGGGGGGGGGGGGGGCATTGTTTTGTCCTACTGGATACAGAACAACCACCATTTTGAACCCTTTTATAGTACTACTACTACTACCACATGATGACAACTCATATGGCTGTTTTTGTTGAATTGAATTTTGGAACCCCAACTAACACGTGTTGTGCCTATCAAGGGAAAGTTGAATCCGCTTCCGCATTTCACATTGGCAGCCACTAGTTGTAGTTGGGTTCATTTTCATGGATCCAAAATCCGATAGGCAGGCGGATTTGAGAGATCTCACTTTCGCACTCAACTTTTAGTTTCATACTGCTGGTGTATTTTTAGTACAGTTTGTCATTGTAAGGTTTTCCAAAATTTTAATTTCAAAGTCAGATCTGAAAAATCACTAATATACTAACACACAGACACACTCAGATTTGAGGTGTTGGTAAAGGTAACCACTGAATTTTGGAAAAAGAAAAAAGTAAAAGAAGAAACATGAAAACGTACAAAGACTTGGCGAGCAAGTCAGCAAATTGATTGTCAGTAGTGATATTAGGGAGGGCGATGGTGTCACTCTTATAAGAATACCGCACAAGATGGCAGTCAAGTTCAATGTGAAAGGACTCATTATGAGTAACGTATATGTTGCACTTACGCTGGTTAGCTATTGGAATGAAATGATAATAAGATTAGAATTAATATAATAATGGAATGAAATGATAATAAGATTAGAATTAATATAGTAATGGAATGAAATGAAATGGTTATTACCATTCTCCTGTTCGGTGACGAAAGAGATTACATGTGCGATTAGAATGATAACAAAGGGTAAAATAGTAATTTAATTAAATTTCAAACGGTATAATAGTTAATTTAATTAAATTTCATTCTAATTTAAATATTTGCTTAGTATTTGGTCTCGTTTTTTGGACGATTATTGATTAAAACCTAATCTCATGTAATTAAGATTAACCAATACCATGTTTTGTGAGATTAGAGAACGCCTGATAGTCGGAATTAGATTCAATCCCATGTACCAAGTATAGAAATAGAATGACTATTCTCATGGTCATTCTAATCCCATCTTGAATCTCGCGGACCAAATGCCACCTTATTGTCACAATAAAGTCGAGTAGATTCGGCTTTGTGTCACGCCAAGATCAGAAAAGAAGATGGCATAGCCAAATAAATCTCTCAAAAATGTCTGCTAAATCTCAATCCTCAAATTCTTTACGACATGTTTCTTCTTACTTATGCAATAGATAAGAGAATCACCAAGAAAAATAAGAAAACATGGGTCGAATTCAGATTGACAGCATTATTATCCCAATCAACATCAGAGTAGGCAAAAAGGAATAGCAAGAAAAATGATGAGATAAACAAGTCGCGATGAACAGTTCTGCAAATGTACCGAACAATGTGAAGGACCGCAAAGTGATGTTCAATTAATGGAGCAGACATAGTGAGAAACAACATGAATGATACATGCGAAGAACAACAAAGTAGGGTTAAATTATTGGAGCAAACAAAGTAAGAAACGACATAAACTGTTGGCCTAAAGAACTACTTTGGGGGGTGAATTCGATAGTTTAAAAATTTATCAACTATAACCTTTTCAAATTATTATTCATTTTTGGATCACTTAGATTATCAACGGAAATGTTTTATGGACACAATTAAGCAATCACCGAAACAAAGATCAGGCATAGAGACAGTGACAATTTTATAGTAGTTCGACAAACTAATTTTGCCTATGTCTACTCCTCCGAGTGTTCACAGAGTTTAATCCACAAAAATCAAGATTATCTTCTCAGGTGAGAATCAAATCACTTACGCCCTATTTGAGTGATTACCCTTACACTCAAACCAAAGCAAAAAACACTCGCACTTGAACTTTATACACTCAGTTAAAGCCACAAATCTATTCCTCATGAATAATTTTTTTCCTCACAAGAGCTTCTACCAACCTTATAAATATCAAACATTATCAACTCAAGTAAGTGTGATAGAAGTGCTAACATGATATAGATGTGATCAAGAAAAAAACACAAGTTAATTTATCTGTGTTGAATCCAAGGTTTTATGATCAATTAAGTGTTGATTTTTTTTTATAAAACTAATGGTTTTATTGAGTGTTTTAGATTTAAAGTTCCATGTTTTTTTTAATTAAGAAGAATAATCATTGAAGAAAATATAAGGGGTACAAGATGGAAATGATGCAGACGTAAAAAGTTTTTGAAGACATTGAAGAATACTAAGAGAAAAAAACTCTTTATTTATATACTGTTAATGCAATCCGAATTAAGACCACATACGACACTTAAAATAAATTAATTTTATGTGTGTCTTGATAAGAAGTGATTAGTTTAAGATCCTAAAATGAGATTTTTTAAGTGCTCCTTATGTGAAATGGTTTTGATAAATGACCTAAGCAAAACATGTTTTAAATCATAAAATGTTAAGTTTTCGGGTCAATTCAGTCAATCGATATAAAGGGTCGGTCGACTTATGAAAACAATGTGTTTTGTGAGTAGAAATGAAGACGTACTGATCCAATCGGTCGACCGAGAAAAGGAGTTGATCAACTAATTGAAACAGTGGCTGAAATGAGTAAAGAAGTAAAGTCTCTAATCGATTCGGTCAATTGATAGGTTCGGGTCGATCAACCGAATAAGTCAAGGGTTGAAATGCAGAAAAGTGAGAGGCTATTGATTATGCCGGTCAATCGACTAAGTGGGTTAGTCAACCGTCAGGCTTTAAGGCCAATGACTAAATTAGCCTTTAGCAAATGGGCGATTGACCGAGGTTGAGGGCTAATCAACCGACGAGTTCAATCAACAACTTGATTGTTTTGATCTCTTGGTCAAATCTATCCATTTTTTATGATATCGATGGGTGTTTTTTTTTTTTTTTTTCTGGGATTTTGAATTACTTTCGTGAACTACAATGTATTATATGATCCCTAATGATTTGGTCCACATATTTTAATATTCTTTTAATTTAAATGATTTAATTCTTCCTATTCTTATGAATTGCTAATTGAAAAAGTTTTTGGGACCAAAAAGAACATTTCAAAGAGTATTTTTAAATGAAACATACCTATTTTGATTAGGTATGATATATGGGGTCTTAAGATGTTTTTATGACATATCTTAAGAAAATTAGTTGTTGGAAACCTAGTTTTAGGCCTATTTACGGGATTGAGTATAATGATATCAAGAACATCAATTTTGAGCTTTTCTAAGAGTGAATATATTGCTGATATTTCTATGAGAGATTATCTTCAAAGTTCTTGATCTAAAGCGCTTGTTGTTTGCGTCATCTGTTTGACTTTTAATTGCCAAATAATTCTAGTCTTCGATGTTTCCTAGTGAGATCCTTTCAAGTATTTTTATTTTCTATCTAAGATTTATACATTGATTGTTTGGTTAAGGATTGTTTAGATAGTCATTTTGAGCTTATAATCCTGAAAATCTTTTAAACGGTTTTTTTGCTTGATTATCTGATTACGTGATTACTTTGTGCTATCCATTTTATTATTTAATCATATTTAATTTTTCTCACATTGTATCTATCATGAAGTAATTAGTCAGTCCATTAAGTGAATATATCTGTATTGAGGTGGTAGAAACGTCTTGTAGGAATAAACTTGTATTTTTTTGTATTTGTGAGTTTGAGAGGATTAGACACGTTTGGAACGGTGTCCAACCAAGGGATAGGTTGAATTTATCAACCTATTTTCAAGCTGAATTTGGTAGTTTTTGAGTGTTCTTGTTTTGTTTTATTATATTTAAATTTGTTTTTATTTGTTTTTGTTCAAAGCAGGGGTTAGGAGCGAAAATGGTTGAAAATTGAGCAAATCAGTAGGAAGTTGGTAATGAAACGTTGAAAAAGTTCCAAAAATAAGCAAGCAGCCTCACCGCTGCAGCGACGATCCCCATTGGTGCAGCGGTGCAGAGTTAGTAAACTCTCTACCCAACCACCGCTGCAGCAATAGCCCCCATCGCTGCAGCGATGAGCCTACCGATATACCACTGCTGCAACGGTGCTTTTGATTGCTGCAGCGCTGAAACTCCAGCTGTAAAGTTTTGTTTAGATATTTGTTAGATATTTTGGTCTTTTTTTCCCTTATCCCTCGTTTTCCAACATTTTGAGAACACACTTGGAACACTTTGGGAGTGTTTTTGAGAGCTCGCAACCAACCAAAGAGAAGGAACACAATTGAAGAAGAGAAAACAAGATCAGAGCGATTTTTACGGACGTCATCCTTTAGGTAATGACTATTCTGCTTTGTTTCTCTCTTTATTCTTAACTCATTTTTGGTTGTTTGATCATGTATATATTGATTATTGTTGAATATTTGGTTATGGCCAAGAGCTAATCGTTGATTATCTATGACATTTATGTAGTTTACTAATATATGTTGTTTGAGTAAATCATGTTTCGTTAACGGTTGTTCATCTCTATTCGATTGTGTTTACTATTTTATTAATTCCATTATATTCTTGTTATGGAATTGTGGTTGATTTGAGAATACAGGGTTTACACTCGGGAGAGGTAACCCAGGATTTGGACTAAGGTTTAAACATAGCGTGATGATCTAATGACTTGGGAGAGTATTAAAAAGAGTATAATCCTTGAGTTTGGAGCGAGACACATGTGATCTTTTAGACTCTAGATAGGGATATCAGTGTCGATACAAATTCGCATATTCATTCACTTTACACTCGGGAGAGGTAGTGAGTGAGTTTTCGATACCTAGATTGTTGAATAGTTTGAATACCGTTAATGCCAACTACATTGGATCAAACACGTATAAGTAAACGAAGTTAATCCCTAGATAATCTATTCCCGTATAATGTGCCTAGTATTATAGTTCAATTAATTGTTAATTTAGTTTAATTTATATTAAAAACAAAAACCCTAATTTTAATCACCTACATAAAGTTTGGTTATGACAATTGCGGTACTTAGCAAAAATTTAATCCAATCCCTGCAGATACGAAAACCCTATTCATTCACTATTCTATAAAATTTGACCCGTACACTTACGGTAATAGGTGTAATTTATCTATATATTTCCAAACTGGTTTTGGTAGTTTTCGAGTATTATTATAATTTTTTAATATGTTTTAATTCGTTTTTATTTGTTTTTATGTAAAACAAGTGTTTAGAACGAAAAAGGATGAAAATGGTTTATAAACGAGCAATTCGGTGGAACGTCGGTAGAAGAATGGTGAAAACACAAGTAAAAAGGCAAGTTCAGGACGGTAGGTCCACCGCTGCAATGGTGAAACCACTGCTGTAGTGATCAATCGAATAGAACCTTCTACTTGATCACCCCTACAGCAGTGCTTCTCACCACTACAACGGTCACCCGTTAGAAAGCTTACTGACTTCCCACCGCTGCAGCGGTCCGACACTAGATGTTTTAGATATTTTGGGATATTTTCTAGATTTTTTTGATCCCTTAATATCCTTCCTTCTTTACAACACATAGAGGACGTTTTTGGGACCTCCTTGAGAGCTCCAAGGCCTATCAACTAAGAGAAGATCACAAGCCAAGAAAGGTAATGATCCCGGAGCAGTTTTAGCATCGGTTCTTTAGATAACGGTCAGTCTCCTTGTTTCTCTCTTTATTTCTTAGTTTTGGTCGATAGTTTTGTTTATGTTTGGTTTGTGTATTGTTTAATATATGTCTATGGACATATGTAGCTAAATATATATTGTCTAAGGAGCGATTTGTTTATAAAAACGTTGTTTGTTTGATCTTTGTTTCGTTATCAGATTTTCATCCATATTCGATTGTGTTTATCATTTTATTACAATAATTATATGCTTGTGATGGTAATGTGGTTGGTTTGAGAATACGGGATTTGACACTCGGGAGAGGTAACCTCAGATTCGGACTAGTGTTTAAACACAACATGATGATCTAATGACTCGGGAGAGCATTAGAAAGTATGCAATCCAAGAGTTGGGGTGAGACTCATATGACCAAGTGTAGTATAGAAGCTAGATGGGGATGTCAGTGTTGATGCGAAGTCGTATATTCATTCACTTTACACTCATGAAAGGTAGTGAGTGAGATTTTAATACCTAGATTGTCAGATAGTTTGAATGTCATTAATGTAAACTAGATTGAATCGAACACGTTTAAGTGAACAAAGTTAATCCCTAGGAAATATAATCTCTTAAACGTCATATTAGTATTGTAGTTATTAATTTAGTTTAGTATATTTTATTTACAAAAATATAAATTGAGTCATCTAGATAAAATCTGGTTATGACAATCGCGGTACTCAACTAAAATTTAATTCAATCCCTGTGGATATGACAACCCTACTCTTTCCATTATACTAAAACTTGACCCAAACACTTCAGGTGAAAGTAGTTACATAATATTCCACTATCAAGTTTTTGGCACCGTTGCCGAGGATTGATTTTTAGATTGTTGTTGATATTGTGAGTAAATAACTTGATTTTAATTTAGGCATTTATTTTGTTTATAATTTTTTTTGTAGTTTGTTTTTCCTGCAGGGTACTTGAAGATGTTAGATCAACAAGTACTTTTGCATTTCGTTCAATGAGATTCCGAGCCATTTTATTGTGTTTGGGATCAATACAAGGAATTGATTATTTGGTTTTCATACCATCGTTTCCCAATGGAGTGTTAACTACTAAACTTTCTCAATGGGTTACAAGCCAAAACAAGAAATTGGGTTGAAGGAAGAAACGATACCACCTGGTTCGACTAATTAACTGCGGACGAAATCTATTGGTTGTTGGAAGACATGGCGGAGTTTGATTTTCAGTATTGGAATTATTCAACAAGCTACCAAAACTTGGGGGGATAGTTTTACCATTTCGGCGCTATGGATTGACACCCTGGACCAACATATGGAGTCTTCCCTCTGCCTTGGAAACCATGTTCGCTGAATTTATGGGAGAGACTCAAGATTTTTGGAGGGAAACAAATGATCATCTTAATGAGCATAAGGTTCGTCTTGACAGTATTGAGACGACCTGCACTGAAATTGATGAGACTGTAAAGTCTCTTGAGACTCAAATCGGTCAGCTTATTTACTTTATTGAGAGCAAGTCAGAAAAAGTAGCACTGAGAGATGCACAAGCCACATCCATTTGTGAAAGCCACGAGGAAGAACCAAATACGAGTGGGAGAAACTTGGGTTTATGCTATGACGATGATTCGAATTAGATGAAAACCTAAGCATGGATCGATGATTGTGATTCTTCACTATTTGAGATCTAACTATTGATGCCGCCACCGATCCAAGACGATCATATCTATGAGGATCCAATGTGGCTCAATTGTCCTCTACCCCTTTTTGCAACGTTCATTCAGGCTAACCAAGCACATGAGATGAAGACGAGTCTTATTGAGAGTTCGAGCCAAGTAATGCCATATTTTTCCAAGCATGGGGGTGTTCTGAATCAAGACCCATATGTGGTGTTGTATGACACTTACTATGGGTGGAAGCCACTCTTTGATGAACACTTCTCTATGTCAAGCCGAGGACATTAAACCAAGCTCTTCTTGGGAAGCAACCCATGTTTTCAAAATAAATTAGATCATAACTGTCGACTTCACTCAAAGGCAAGATTGTCTCGCCTCCCAGGTCCGTGTTCTAAACCTTCTTTGTCACTATAATGTATACTAAATGTTGAGATCGATGATTGGGTCATTATGGACATTGATCATTTTAAGTTTAGGGGTGGAAGGGGGGATGTTTAGTATGTGTTCTTATTGTTAGTTGTGTAGTTTTAGTTTAATGTATGCATGTTTGTTTAGTTTAGTGTAAATGTGTTTATGTTTGTAGTATGTATTGTTGTGCGTTGAGTTTTGCATTCTTTTGGGCCATTACCCGATGATGATGTTATCCTCTAGTTGTTTTTCAAGGTCAAGTGTAATGCCCATTCATGTGTGTTCTGTGTGCTTCGCATGTTGTTTTGGTAAAAGTTATCGTGGATCCTAATTTGCATGAGCACGTAGACTCAATGTATAGCTATCCAATTAATTTGGGGCCAATTATTCATTAGCCAAATTCATGACAATTTAAGGGATTTTAGAAATTGATTGGAGGAAACTTGAGGCGAAATCCTAGGCGAGATAGTTCATGAGACATCATTTAGGCATTTATTTTGTCGCTTGAGCATTTGAAGCTTACATTGTAATATGTTTATCACTCGTTATCCTGTCGAAGCCTATAAGCCGTTTCAATTCTAAACACGTAACAAATACCTTGACCGATAAAACTTTTTTCAAACTGAAGGCACAATTTGAGTGAAATCAAGTTAGCATTCGTTTATGCTACTTGAAGTGAGCGGTTGGATTTTGGACGAACTTTTTATTGGTTTCGGATTCGAGTACTCACTTGTCATTTTTCTTTCGTTTTAACCACACCCATGAAATTGTAATAATTGAATAAGTTTGGGGGTGTGGTTTGTTTAAAAAAAAACATGTAAATATAGTTCTATTATAGTTTCTTTTCACAAGTGAGTACGAAGTTCTTAAATGTATGTTCAGGGTTGTTTTGAATTTATCTATGGGGGTTTGAGTGTGATTGTGTGCCAAGCGTTGTGCCTTGGGTATTGTTGAGTTAATGACATTAACCTGTTTTATATTCCCAATATACCATTGGTCATTTTTCGAAAACCGAACCAAGTCCTATTGATCGTTTTGAATTTCCAAGCCTACATTAGTGGAGAGTGGAAATCCTAATCCTTTATGGTATAAGTCATGAGTTTCGTTGGTGAATAATCAATCCGGTTATTGGATGGTTATATAATTGAGTTTTCGCACACACACTTGAGTAGGATCTAGAATGGCGTTTACCGTTATTGAATGTTGAAATTCTAGAACACTACATGGTGTGTTTTACTCCTGAACTTGATATAATTGGGGGCCATTGAGGGAAAAAATATTTTGGTCGGAATAGTTGAATTCAAAACTCGCATGCCGTTGTTTGTGTTTTTATTCATTTTTAGTATTTGTGTTAGTTAAAATTGTGTTTGTTTATTTTAGTGTGAGTGTTTTGCTCGAGGATTAGTAAAATTCTAAGTTTGGAGGTATTTGATCGGTGTAATTTATCTATATATTTCCAAACCGATTTTGGTAGTTTTCTAGTATTATTATACTGTTTTAATATGTTTTAAGTTTTTTTATTTGTTTGTATATAAAATAGGTGTTTGGGATGAAAATGGATGAAAACGGTCGATAGACGAGCAATTAGATGGAATGCCGGTGGAAGAACGGTGGAAAAACAAGCAAAAAGGCAAGTTCAGGACTGCATGCCAACTTTTGCAGTGATCAATCAAACAAAACCTTCTGCTTGACCACCGCTGCAGCGGTCACCTGTCGAAAAGCCTACTAACTTTCCATCGCTGCAGCGGTGCTTCCCACTGTTGTTGTAGTCCGGTACCAGATGTTTTAGATATTTTGGAATATTTTCTAGATTTTTTTAATCCCTTAATATCCTTAATTCTTTCCAACACATAGAGGACATTTTTGGGACCTCCTTGAGAGCTCCAAGGCCTATCAACCAAGAGAAGATCACAAAGTTAAGAAGAGGAAATGATCTCGGAGCGATTTCAGTGTCGGTTATTCAGATAACAGCTAGTCTCCTTGTTTTTCTATTTATTTCTTAGTTTTGGTTGATAGTTTTGTTTATGTTTAGATTGAGTATTGTTGAATATAGGGCTATGACCATGTGTAGTTAACCATATATTGTCTAGGGAGCGATTTGTTTATAAAAACGTTTGTTTATTTGATGTTTGTTTCGTTATCAATTTTTCATCCATATTCAATTGTGTTTAACATTTTTTTACAATCATTATATGCTTGTTATGATATTGTGGTTGATTTGAGAATACAGGAATTGACACTCGGGAGAGGTAACCCCGAATTCGGACTAGCGTTTAAACACAACGTGACGATCTAATGACTCGGGAGAGCATTAGAAAGTATGCAATCCGTGAGGTTGGGGCGAGACTCATGTGACCAAGTGTTGTATAGACGCTAGATGGGGACGTCAGCATTGACGTGAAGTTGTACGATGAGATTTTTTACACGCTCGCTTATTGACTACTCGCAAGTATACGAGGTCAAGTTTTAATATAGTGGATCTTTAAGATCGGATAAAGTTCCACAAGGACGGCGTGAATAATTGAATACCGTGATTTGCATAGTCTTATATTATCTCGACGGTTCAAGAATTATTTTAAAATTAAACTAATTAAAACTAAGTTAAACTATAATTAGTGGATTAATCCTAACTAAGTTGATTACCTAGGGATTGATTTTATTTACTTAATACATGTTTGATTTCGTTTAGTTCATAATAACGGTGTTTTATCCTATCTGACAATCTTTGTATCTTAAACTCATTCACTCCCTCTCCTAAGTGTTTAGTAAATGAATACATAACTTCGCATTGACACCAAAGTCCCCCTATAATGTCTTTTTGAACACATACTCACGTGAGTCTTGACCCAACGTCATGGATTGCACACCTTCTAACACCCTCCTGGGTCGTTAGAACATCGCATTGTGTTTACCCTAATCCGAATCCGGGGTTATCTCTTTCGAGTGTTAAACCCCGTATTCTCAAAACCAAACCTAATACCTTAACAAGCATATTAAAATTGTAATAGAGCGATAACCACAATCGGATTTGGATAAACAATCGTTAAAGAAACATATATTATATCAAACTAGTATATACATGAGTTACAACAATCCCTAACTAATATTTATGTAATCTACCATGATTTTGGCCATTGAAATATTAAACTAAGAGGGATTTATCATCATTTACAAGAAAACATTAAATTACAAAGAGAGAAACAAAGAGAGAAAGATCAAATCTTAAAGTGGAGTGATCTACTGTTGCCAAAGATCGATCCGCTAGTTTTTCTTTTTCTCCGAATGATGAATCTCTTCTGTGAGCTCTTTAAGAATGGCCAAGGACCAATTCCTAAGGGTTAGAGATGTCCAAGAGCACTTTTCACAAGTGGGGGTGAAGCTTTTATAGGCTCAAGGTTTTAAAAATCTCTAGAAATATCTTCTTGTCTGTGGAGAGTTGACTGCCTAGGCGGTGGGTATGATGGTTTGGCCTTCGCCGCAGTGGTAGAGGAGGCGGTGAATTCAGGACCTCTTCGCAGTTTCACCGCCTCAGTGATGGGATTTGTGTCTTTTCAGCATTCCCAGCATTCTCACTGCTGCGGCGGTGGATCTGCTATTCTTAAAACCTTGTTTCTTCACCGATTTCTTACTGTTTCGCTCGTTTGTCACTTGTTTACGTCCCTACATCTAATTTAACTAAAAACAAACTAAAACGCAATTAAATATTAATAATACACTTGAATACCCCCAAATTTAGAATTTTGCTAGTCCTCGAGCAAAACACATTAACACTAATTAAACTAACTATACTAGTTAACTAACAACTAATCTAAAACTGAATAAACATTAACAAACAAGAAGTAAATACATGAAAGTTCCAAGTCCAATCAAAGAAACCAAGTTGTTCCTCCATCAACAGCCCTCAATCTGATCAAGTTCCGAAAATAACACACACCAAGTGGTGTTCTAGAATTTCAACACTCAATATCAATAAAAACCATTCAAGATCCATTGAAAATGTGTGTGTGAGAATTCAAATGTATAACTAACCAAACACCAAATTGGATTATTCAGTAGCTAAGCTCATAACTTAAACCTTAAAGGATTCAGGAAAACTATACACTTGACTGGGCTCAACTATCCACTAATGTAGGTTCAGATATTCACAGAGATCAATATGGCTTGGTTTGGCTTTGAAGAACGACCAAGGGTATTGCAGGAATGGAAAACAGTAAATCGTTATAATTGAACGATACCCGAAGCACAAACGCTTGTCACTATTGCTCTCTCATAACCCTACACATTTAAAACACAACCCTGAACAAGAACTTAAGAACTTTGTATTCACTTGTCATATTCACATAGAAGTTTTTTTTTTTTTTTTTAAAGACATAACACACCCCCAAACTTATTCGAATTTCTACAATTTTAGGAGTGTGCAAAAAGGATTAAGTAACACAACCCCAAACTTATTCGAATTTCTACAATTTTAGGAGTTTGCAAAAAGGATTAAGAAAATGACAAGTGAATACATTAATACCGAATCAATAAAAATTCATCCGAAACCCAACCGGTCACTTCAAGTAGCATAAATTAATGCTAACTTGATTTCACTCAATTTGAAAATTAGTCTTAGCGACAATGGTTTGGAAAAATTTAATTGGATAGAGTATTGAAACGTGTTCAGAATTAAAAAGTTTATTGGCTTCGACAAGGGAACCAGGGAATAAATTTTTCAGGTTAGCTTCAAAAGGTTCAAGCGATAAAAATAAAGGCCTAAATCATGCATTTGGAATTACCTCACCTATAATTTTGCCTCAAGTCTACCCTAAATCAAGTTCTAGATTCCTCATTTCTGTCATGAACTTATTACTGAATAATCGACGTCAAATCGTTCAAATAATTATACAATGAGTCTATGCGATCATGCGATTTAGGATCAAAATAATTTTTACCTAATTGACATGCTAAGCACACAAAACACACATGAATAGCATCACCCCCGACCTCGATATACAATTAGGGGATAATTTTCATGATCGAGAAATGACCCTAGATGAACTCAACAACTCATCAAGCATATACGACTTCATACATACACAATACTATATTAAATCTAAATACTAACATACATATACTAAACTAAGCATTTAACATGCAAACACTTGGAAATTAAAATAAAACTTAACTACGCATACATAAAATATTCAAATTAAATACATCAAAAAAAAAAAAAAAATCATCATTCCTCTACAAAAAACAAAAATGGATTAACACCCCTCCCAAACTTAAACAAGGCAGTGTCCACACTGTCTAAGCAGCGAACCCAATAGCAATTTATAGCATTCATGAACAAATATTAGGTTTGAACACATACCAAGGAGATAAGACATAGAAGTCTCACCTCCTACTATCCACCTGGGAAAGCATCATCACTACCACTAGCGCGTCGGAATGGAAATTATGGCTGTTGCAAAAGATACGGCGGCACCTGCAGCATAGTAAAAAAAGCGTGCATCTCAATGCCAAGGCCCTCGCAAATAAGACGATGCACTTGATCTTGATATCTGGTGTACTGATCCAAGTAGGTTCCAAAGGCTCCGGCGGTCCCAATCCCAAGACTTCATTCAATTTTTCGGGACTAAAATTGATGATCTTGCCTCGGACCTTTGTCTGGTTTTCTTCAGCTTCCATGACGTTGGCGTAGAATTCTCAGACAAAGTAGACTTCACCGAGGGGAGGCGATCGACAGAAGTACTCCCAACCTCGGCTTCGGATGACGTCCTGGAATTCCACCGGTAGACTCTCTAGTGGCCCAAATCTCTTTGTTTAATGCACGGCCTATTGAAATCGTGCCAATTGAAGTGCTCTTTGGCTGTTTTAAAAAAAAAATCAGGTGGAATCGAAGTCAGGAGCTAACTCCAATCCTTCACGTTGTGCACTTTTTGTAGCAACTTTATTTGCCATGGTTCCTATCAACTACATTCACAAAAGAGAACAACCCAATCATATATGCATAATGAAAATAAACTCCTGAATCAATACTATCAAGAACAAGGCACAATCTCAATACACATACACCAATTGCAACGATTTCAAACCAAAATTCCATGGAAAATGAAAATCGCGAAAATGGGGGTTTAAGGGTTAGGGCACATTCCAAATCCAATGATTTTTGAAATAAATATGTAAATAAATAAAAAATTTCAACAAATATATAAAATGTAGGATCATAGACATTTGTTGAAATTTTTTGGTCCAAACACTTGAAAATAGAGAAATCGCACTGTTCGTCCCTTGAACCCTAGGTTTTCGAAAATGGGGAAAAATATGATTTTTGGAGTTTGATTTGAGGTGGAAATCACAAATTTTGTAAATGGAATGATGAATTTGAGTGTTTGAAACGGTTTGGAAGGGTGGTAATAGAGAGATTTTGGAGTTTTTGAAGTGGTTGTGGCGTGTTTGTATTAGCGGGATGACTTTAATCAAATAGAGGCCTCACCGCCGCGGCGGTGGGAATCATCGTTGCGGCGTTGTGAGTGTATTTTTTAAAATCTCAACATTCTACTGTTTCACCACCTTGGCGGTGAAGCGCATTTCTTAAAAACTTATACTCTGTTATTTCACCGCCTCGACGGTGAGGCGTTTATGCTGAAAACTTGATATCCTACATTTTCACCGCCTAAGCGGTAAGCCTGCTGCTAGATTTTCATTATTTCTTCAAGTTTTCACAAAAAGGCTCCACACCATGCGTTTCCACTTCACTTGTTCGACAATTTTAAGTGTGAAACACATCTCTGAGTATCCTCACTCCTTAATTCTCCTCCAAACACACTCCGAGATCATTTCGACTTCCAAAAAAAGTAAATAGTAGCCAAAAAATCGGGTAAAACTTGATACCCTCGGTTTCATATAAAAAAAAACGTGACGTGCTTGATTTACTATCCCTAGTTGGACTTAGCAAATTGCATGATCATTATCAATGAGGGAGATACTTTCCACAACTCGCTTTTCATTTTCGATATAGCGCTTGATCCTTTCCTCTTCACCTTCCAGTTTGACTAAACCGAAGGGAAATTTGCTTGAGTATTTTTTTACCAAAATCTCTCATAGACAAGGAATTAGGGACAAAATTCTCTGTTGGATCATGATTCATGGTATTAAAGTTAGCTTCTTCTCTCTCCTTATCCTTTTCAATGTATGCTCGATATCTGGATCAAGAGTCAAGAATTTCAACTCCTTCTTCGTTGCATGCACTGTTTGATCAAAACTTACGGAACAAATTAACAAAATAATTTAAAAGAAAATAAAATAAAAGAATTATCTGGATTAATATTCAACTACTTAGTCGCAATATCAACCCATTCAAACACCATCCCCGGCAACAGTGCCAAAAACTTGTACAACGAGGTTTTTTACACGCTCGCATATTAACTACTCGCAAGTATACGAGGTCAAGTTTTAATATAGTGGATCTTTAAGATCGGATATTGTTCCACAAGGATGGTGTGAATAATTGAATACCATGATTTGCATAGTCTTATATTATCCCGATGGTTAAATAATTATTTTAAAATTAAACTAATTAAAACTAAGCTAAACTACAATTAGTGGGTTAATCCTAACTAAGTTGATTACCTAGAGATTGATTTCATTCACTTAATACATGTTTGATTTCGTTTAGTTAACAATAACGGTGTTTTATCTTATCCGACAATCTCTGTATCTTAAACTCATTCACTCCTTCTCCCGAGTGTTTAGTGAATGAATACATGACTTCGCGTTGATGCCGAAGTCCCCCTCGAACATATTTTCGAACACATAGTCACGTGAGTCTTGACCCAACGTCATGGATTGCACACTTTATAATGCCCTCTAGGGTTGTTAGAACATCACGTTGTATTTACCCTCGTCCGAATCCGGCGTTATCTCTTTTGAGTGTCAAACCCCGTATTCTCAAAACCAACCCTAATACCTTAACAAGCATATTAAAAGTGCAACAGAGCAATAACCACAATCAGATTTAGACAAACAACCGTTAAAGAAATATATATTAAATCAAACTAGTATATACATGAGTTACAACAATCCCTAGCTAATATTTATCTAATCTACCATGATCTTGGCCATTGAAACATTAAACCAAAAGGGATTCATCATCATTTACAATAAAACATTAAATTACAAAGAGAGAACAAAGAGAGAAAGATCAAATCTTAAAGTGGAGTGATCTACTGTTGCCAAAGATCGATCCGCTAGTGTTTCCTCTTCTCCAAATGATGAATCTCCTCTTTGAGCTCTTTAAGAATGGACAAGGACCAAGTCCTAAGGGTTAGGGACATCCAAGAGAACTTTTCACAAGTGGGGGAGAAGCTTTTATAGGCCCAAGGTTTCAAAAATATTTAGAAATATCTTCTTGTCGATGCAGAGTTGACCGCCTAGGTGGTGGGTATGTCGGTCTGGCCTTTGCCGCAGTGGTAGATGAGGCGCTGAATTCAAGATCTCTCTATAGTTTCACTGCCTAGGCAGTGGCCATACCGCTTAGGCGGTGGGACTTGTGTATTTTCAGTATTCCCAGTATTCTCACCGTCGCAGCAGTGGGTAAAACACAATTAAATATTAATAATACACTCAAAAACTACCAAATTTGGTTTAGAAGTAGATATGTATTTTACACATATCAGAAGTCGTATATTCATTCACTTTACACTCGGGAGAGGTAGTGAGTGAGATTTCGATATCTAGATTGTCGGATAGTTTGAATACCGTTAATGTAAACTAGATTAAATTGAACATGTTTAAGTGAACAAAGTTAATCCCTAGGCAATATAATCCCTTGAACGTCATATTAGTATTGTAGTTATTAATTTAGTTTAGTATATTTTATTAACAAAAATATAAACTGAGTCACCTAGATAAAAGCTGGTTATGACAATTGCGGTACTCAACGACAATTTAATCCAATCCCTATGGATATGAAAACCCTACTCTTCTCTTTATACTAAAACATGGCCCGTACACTTGCGGTGAAAGTAGCGACTACCAGTAGCGATGTAATATTCCGCTATCAAGTTTTTGGCGCTGATGTCGGGGATCGATTTTTAGATTCTTATTGATATTATGAGTAAGTAACTTAATTTTAATTTAGGCATTTATTTTATTTATAATTTTTATTTTTAGTTTATTTTGTCTTGCGAGGTACTTGAAGATGTTAGATCAACAGGTGCTATTGCATTTCTTTCACCGAGATTCCAAGTTGTTTTATTGTGCTTGGTATAGATACAAGAATTTTCTATTTCGGTTCCCCAGTCATGGTTTCCCGAGGGAGTGCCAACTAGTGAACTTCCTCGAAGGGTTATTAGCTGCAACAAGAACTTGGGTGGAAGGAGGAAATGGTACCACCTCTTTCGACCAACTAATCGTGAATGAAGCCTATTGGTTATTGGAAGACATGGCGGAGTTTTACTTTCAGCGTTAGAATTATTCAATGAGCCACCAAAGCTTGGGGATAGTTCCACCATTTCGAAGCCATGGATTGACACCCCGGACCAAAATGTGGAGTCTTCCCCCACCCTGAAAGAAATGTTCACTGAATTTATGGGAGAGACTCAGGCTTTCTGGAGGGAAACGAATGACAGTCTCAATGAGCATAAGTATCGTCTTGACAATATTGAGACAACCTGCACTGAAATTGATACTACTGTAATGTCTCTTTAGATGCAAATTGGTTAGCTTATCTGCTTTATTGAGGACGAGTTAGAAACGGTGGCACTAAGAGACACACATATCACATGCATTGAAAGCCATTTTGAGGTACCAAATACAAGTAGAAGGAACTTGGGTTTGTTCAAAGACGATGAAAAATCACAAGATAACACTTGTGATTATCTACCATTTGAGATCCATATTGAGATGCCACCACCGACCGAAGACGATAACATCTAATGAGGATCCGATGTGGCTCACCTATTCTCCCCAACTTCTAACTCCGTTCATTCAGGCTAACCAATCACACGAGATGGAGCAGAGTCGAGTTTGAAATACGGGCCAATTATTTCCATATCTCGCCAATCTTGAGGTCGTTCTAAACTAAGACCAGTATATTATGTTATATAAGACATACTATAGGCGGAAGCCACTCTTTGATGAGCCATTGTTCGTGTCAAGCTGAGAACATTAAACCAAGCGCTTCTTGGGAGATAACCCAAGTTTTCAAATAAATTAATCCATCACCGCCGACTTCACTCGGAGGCAAGATTGTCTTGCCTCCCAAGTACGTGTTCTAAACCCCCTTCGTCGTCATGCTTTATTTTTATTGTTGAGATCGATGTTGGGTCATTGTGGACACTTCCCATTTTAAGTTTGGGGGTGATGTGTAGTATGTTAGTATATTTTCTTGTTGTTAGTTATATAGTTAAAGTTAATTTATTGTTTAATTGTATGCATGATTGTTTAGTATTGGTGTTAGTATGTTATTGTTTGTAGTTGTTGTTGTTGTGTGCTGAGTTTTGTAGTTCATTTGTGCCATTACCCGATGATGAGTCTATCCCCTAGTTGTTTATCAAGGTCGAGCGTAATGCCCATTCAAGTGTGTATAGTGTGCTTGACATTTCATTGTGATAAAAGTTATTGTGGATCCTAACTTGCACGAGCACTTAAACTCAATGTACTAGCTATCCAATTGATTTAACGCTAATTATTCGTTAGCCAAGTTCATGACAATAGGAATTCTAGAACCTAATTTGGGAGAAATTTGAGGCAAAATCCTAGACGAGATAGTTCAGGAGGTATGATTTAGGCATTCATTTTGATCACTTGAGCCTTTGAAGCCTACTATGCCATATGTTTTGTTCCTCTTTACCCTATCGTAGCCTGTTAGTCATTTCAATTTTGAACAAGTAACAAATACCCTGCCCAATAGAATTTTTTCCAAACCATTATCGCTAAACCTAAGGCACAAATCGAGTGAAATCAAGTTAGCATTTGTTTATGCTACTTGAAGTGAGCGGTTAGGTTTTGGGCAAACAATTGATTGATTCGATATTTGAGTACTCACTTGTTATTTTTCTATCGTATTTCCACACCCGTGAAATTGTCCAAATCAAATAAGTTTGAAGGGGTGTTTCACACACAAAAAAAACATGTGGTTATACGGTTTTATTTTTGTTTGTTTAGACAAGTGAGTACTACGTTTTAAAGTGTTAGTTCAGGGTTGTTTCGAATTGGTCTTTGGGGTTAAGTCAATAACGTTACCCTGTTTTATATTCCTAATATACCCTTGGCCATTTGACAAAAACTGAACCAAATGCTATTGATTTTTTTGAATTTCTAAGCCTACATTAGTGGAAAGTGGAACCCAGTTAGGTATATGGATATCCTATACTGTTATGGTTTAAGTTATGAACTTTGTTGGTGGATAATCAAATCCAGTGTGTGGATGATTGAGTTTTCGCACACACACTTTAACAGGATCTAGAATGGTACTTACTGTTATTGAATGTTGAAATTTTAGAACACCACATGGTGCGTTTTACACTTGAAATCGATATAATTGGGGGCCAATGGGGGAAAACCTTTTTGTCGTATAGATGAAATTCAAAACTTATACGTTGTTATTTTTAGTTCATTTGTGTTTTTATATTTAGTATTTAAATTAGTTAATTAGTCGTGGTGGTTTATTTTATTGTATGGATGTTTTACTCGAGGACTAGAAAAATTCCAAGTTTGGGGGTATTTGAGAAGTTAAATTTATCTACCTATTTCCAAGCCGAATTTGGTAGTTTTCGAGTATTCTTGTTATGTTTTATTACATTTTAATTTGTTTATATTTGTTTTTGTTCAAAGCAAGGGTTAGGAGTGAAAACGGTTAAAAAACGAGCAAATCAATAGGAAGTCAGTGGAGAAATGTTGAAAACGATCCAGGAATAAGCAAGCAGCCTCCTTACTACAACGGTGATTTCCATCGCTGCAGCGGTGAAGAGTCAGTAAACTCTCTACCCAACCACTGCTGCAGCGATGAGCCTACCGACATACCACCGCTGCAATGGTGCTTTTGATCGTTGCAGCGCCGAAACCTCAGCTGTAAAGTTTTGTTTAGATATTTTGGTATTTTTTTTCCTTATCCCTCATTTTCCAACATTTTGAGAATACATTTGGAACACTTTGGGAGTGTTTTTGAGAGCTCTCAACCAACCAAAGAGGAGGAACACAATTGGAGAAGATGAAACAAGATCGGAGCGATATTTACGGATGTCATCCTTCAGATAATGACTACTCTCCTTTGTTTCTCTATTTATTCTTAACTCGTTTATGGTGGTTTGATCATGTATATATTGATTATTGTTGAATATTTGGTTATGTCCAAGAGCCAAACATTGATTATCTATGGGATTGATGTAGTTTACTAATATATGTTGTTTCAATAAATCGTGTTTCGTTAACGGTTGTTCATCTCTATTTGATTGTGTTTACCATTTTATTACTTCTATTATATGCTTGTTAGGGTATTGTGGTTGATTTGAGAATACGGAATTTGACACTCGGGAGAGGTAACCCCGGATTCAAATTAGGGTTTAAACACAACGTGACAATCTAATGACTTAGAAGAGTTTTAGAAATTGTGCAATCCGTGAGATTGGGATGAGACTCATGTGATTGTTTAGATGCTATATAGGGATATCAATGTCGATGCGAATTCATATATTCATTCACTTCACTCGGAAGAGGTAGTGAGTGAGTTTTCGATACCTAAATTGTCGGATAGTTTGAATACCGTTAATATTAACTAGATTGGATCAAACACGTATAAGTAAATGCAGTTAATCCCTAAATAATTTATTCCCATATAATATACTTAGTATTATAGTTTAATTAATTGTTAATTTAGTTTAATTTATTTTAAAAACAAAAACTATAATTTTAATCGCCTAAATAAAGTTCGGTTATGACAATCGTAGTACTTAATGACAATTTAATCCAATTCTTGTGGATACGAAAACTCTACTCATTTACTATTATATAAAACTTAACTTGTACACTTACGGTAAAAGTAGTGACGTAATATTCCACTACCACCAGGGTAGCTAGGGTTCGATTTTTTTTATGTGACATAGGTTGGGGTTTGATCTTTGTCTTGCAAAAATGTTTAGTTATTATTTTCCATTGAAAATAACTAGGTTTTGATTCTCCCTATAATTGAATTAGAGAGTGATTGTAAAGGTTCGTCTTAAATCTGTGAAAAGAATATGTGAGAGAGTGGTAAGTTGATTATTAGTCTGTGAAAAAAACAGGGTTTGTAAAGGTTGATTCTGAGCATGTGAAAAGAATCGAGAATCGTAAGGGTTTGGTTCATACCTGGTAAAGGAATCAAAGGGTTTAGTGGATTACGAATCTCCATGGAGCTCGGGGGATTAGACGTAGGTAATAGTAGCTTGCCGAATCAGGATAAATTCTTCTGTGTTGTATTACTTAAATTTATATATATTGTGTTTGGGTATGCATTTAAAATTAAACACATTTTTGCTGCGTATTAAGATAATAATTGATTTAGAAAAATTGATTATTAGTGTTTAAATAACTTAATTGTTCAATTTTTTGTAACTACCCAATTCACCACCTCTCGATTAGCTTTTTGGGCTAACAATCTTGATTTATATTCAAAGTGAGCATGAAATAAAGTAATTCATAAACGATGAAATAAATTGTTTAATGCGATTAAACCAAAGAATCAATTTCATAGTACGGTGTTTTTTCAGCGATTTTTATATCGATGTTATTATCCAAAAATAATTCTAATTTAAGCAGGTGTGTTGATTATCAAAACTCAAGCTCAATAGATAATAATCAATTTCAAATCACGAGTTTCTTCTAATAAGTAATCAGATCAAAGATAATCACATAATATTTCAAATATATCTTACACAGTCAATTAAATAAAATATATAAAGATCTAAATGACAACAAATTAAAGCAAACTTACCCACATAAGTTGAAGATTTAAATCAAAGAGTAGAGTAATTCAACTCGATAACAAGATATATTTGATCAATTTCAAACCACAATAACATCAACAATCAACTTCTTCACGATGTTTTTCTCTCTTTTATCACAAGTATTAAGCTCAAGAATTTTTTAGGTAGAGAGTATTTCTAAGAATATTTTCTTCTTAATTGTTTTTTAATATTTTATCTACCCCAATACTTGACCCAATGAATATTTTGACGATGATTGATCAATTTCAAATATCTCAATGTATCTAGTCACAAACAAGCCTTAGATTCATTTCAAACATGTGTAAAAACACGCTTCTATATAAGGGAATGTCAAATAGATCCGAATATGAGTAAATTAATTGCATAAAACTCTTTAAAAAAACATTTCTTGTATTTTTTTTAAAAATTATTTATGAATATTTGAAAATAATTTAAAATAATTAATCATTAAAAATGAATCAACAATTTGACAGAAAATGTTTAGAATTTCATGCAGATCTAATGCTACCAGTCGACCGACCACTATTATTGGCCAACTGACTAGTGTAAAAAAATACCTTCAAAGCCTTTTCTGCCCATGATGGTTGACATGCCTTTGTCACTGGTCGATAGAATTTGTACGGGACCTTATTTTTAAGACATTATGTTTGAGATGGTTCACTACGACCTTGGTTGATTAGGACTACCAGAATTACAAATTTTTTATTTTAGTTAAGACCAGCTGACCAGTTTTTCAATCCAGCTGACCATTTTGTATAGAATATGAATTTTGAAAAGATATGACGAAGTATAGAGCATCAAAATTCATATATCAAGAAAAGACTTATGATGCACAAATAATTTCATACAATTTAATTGATTGATGTGTTATGTGTGCAATATTAATCGAGTAAAAATTAAATAATCCAGTATAAGAGTTGTTTTATCTATGAAGTACAAAAAAAGTTATTTTACACAATATTCTTCATCATCATTCCATTTGCGCAGCTCATTGATACAGATTCTTCATCCTATGTAAGTCGATTTGATTGTGTCATTGGATGTGATTAATGCTTTACTATTTTTAACACAATCTCAATAAACATGTCAGACAAAAAATATCAAATCATTGTTTTCATCAAAATCAACTAAGGGGATTAAACCTATTAGGTCTATTAGATTCCTGTCCCACATCGACTATTTGAGAGTTCCCAAACCATTATATAAATCAATTGAGTCACTCTATTTAGCACCATATGGTATTAAGCTAGAATCTCCTAACATGGTATCAGAGCCAAGGTTATGGATCTCTTATTCTCTCGTAGTCAAATCATCAATGCAAGCCCAGGGTTGTACATTTCCCGTCATTCCCTCGTAGTCAAATCATTCGTGCAACCCGGGGGTTGCAATTAAGGGCACGTGTTAGATTATTGTCCCACATCAACTATTTGAAAGTTCCCAAACCATTATATAAATAAAAGGAATCACTCTGTTTAGCACCATATGGTTTTAAGCTGGAATATCCTAACAAAGTCTAATGATCTCCTGATTTTTTGTGATAACAATAGACGTGATTTTTTTTTTCCATTTCTCGAAATTATAAACTGGCTCTCCCGGAATGTGGGAACGGTTGTTTACTCATTTAGAACTAGAATGTGGGAATTAAAATGATATATGAAGCATTATCGAAAATGTGACCTCAATGAATTAATCTTCTTAGTCCACACAATTTGAAGATATCACAGTTTTGAAAAACATCACAAATCTCTCTCTTTTTGTTATCTCAAAAAGTATAGGTGGGTAGATCATCAAAATCAATCAATAAACTTTTTGTTAAAGCAATAGACAAATCAACCAATAGATATTTCTTGAATGCATAAATATGAATAAGCATATGAATAGGACGCACCCCCGAGCATAATAATCATTTGCTACCTAATGATATATGAATAAATAATACAGAAATAGAGAGACATGAATAATTACTAACTAATATGCGGGTCTAGAAAAAAATATATTACTATATTTTTTTATTTAAATATTACACATGACATACAATTAATTTTTAAATTTATATTTAATACACATTATAAAAGTATAGAAAAAAAATTAATGCTGAGAAATAAAAATAAAATTTTAACTTACAAAACTATTAATGCCAAACTCCAACAATATTAATATTATCACTCATATTTATTTTTAGTAAATAGTAAATAATAAGTAAATAAGTTGCTAGAGGAATATTTCAAATTTTGTAATATTTAAAAAAAAAAAATAGTTTTAAAATAATCTAATAGGTTAATTTTATTTTACTTAATGTTTTCTATTTTTTGGTCAAGAATTGTTAGAATACTTTATGGAGCATATGAAATTGAATTAATTTTATATATAATTAATAGATAAAGAGATTTGTTTTTTATTAAATGGTTGAAGAGAGAAAAGAAGATGAAGAGATAATGTCACATAGAATTAATTATGATAAAGACAATCAACTGAAATATGGGTAAATTTTCGTGAAATATCTTGTCATTTGAAAATCTAGAAAGATATCCCTTATCATTTGGAAAATATATCCAAAACTTCCTTCATTGGATATTATAATTACCTATTTAACCCTTTTACTATACTATTAAAAATTAACTAAAAGTTTCTGATATGGGAAACCTCCCGTTTACAATTAATATAGGCGTAGAGCCTTAGCGGGTCAAATCGGGTCAGAAATCCGATCCGAAGTAGATAAACCCAATGGGTTATCTGGGCTGAAGGATAATGAGCCCAAGTAGGTAATATTTTCGACAGTCCTCTGTGCAGGACAAACAAACTCATAAAGAGGCCCATTTATGGGCTAATCAAAGCACACGGTGTACAAAGCCAATGAATAAATAGGTCAGCCCATTGTGACTGCCTCCCCTACACTTGAAGAACGTTAAAGCCGGATTGACTGTAACAGCCCTTGTATAATGGAGTAAGTTACAGAGATCTCTCCTTGAATAAAAGAGAAATCAGTTATCTTCCAAGCCATTAGGAGCAGATCATGTAATGGGTGACCTCTCGAATGAAACGGTAGAATATCTTCAAACCTATATAAAGGGTAAGTATCACCAGAGATGATAAAACAAACCAAACCGACAAGTAACCGGGATCAACCGAACTAAATGGTTCTGATTGAAACCGACTAAATGGTTTTGGTTTTAAATTTAGAAACCGAAGCGGTTTCGATTTTGGTTTTGATTTTGGTTTTGAGATAGTGATCGTGTAACCAAACCACGTAACCGAACGTGGTTAATATATATATATATATATATATATATATATATATATATATATATATTATTTTTAATTTATTTAGTATTTATAGTTTCATCTTTTTTTTTTTTTTATTTATTTACACTTTTAACCCTTTTAGTTTACACTTTAGTTGATTTTTAGTTTATGTTAAAGACTATTTTTATATAGTTGATTTTGCTATTAATTTTTAGTTATTTTAAATAGTGTATGATTTGGAGAATGTTTAGAATTAATAGTGAATTGTGGTTTTGATATTTTTATAAAATTTTAAAATCTTAAACGGTTTTGCGGTTTTGGTTTTGGCTAAAATTAAACGGTGCGATTTTAAAATTGTTTAAAAAAAATCGACGGTTTTAGTTTTGGTTTTGGTTTTACATATCTTAAATGGTTTTTGTATTCGTTTTGCACAAAACCGGGCCGAACCCGGACCGTTGACATCCCTAGGTATCACTGTTATTTGGATAGGATACAATCTGCATATTAACTCATTCCATTACCAGATTAACTTATTTTCACGTCGGAGGTTATTTGGCTAACTTCATATCGGTGTCCCCCTTAAGAACTCACAGTTTTGCAGGTTTACTGAGGAATGTGAAGAGGTTTTTGGCACGTACGGAGCGGATACACGTGCTCTAAATTTCTGGTAGCATCGATATCTAACGATATAATTGCGCTCTCGTAACCTTCTTAAAAAAATCACAATTTTGGTCAGGACTGATTTTTATTTTTAAAATTTGTTTATATAATAAATTTTCAATTCTATTTTTTTATTATTAATTTTAGAATTAAATGATGGTCGTTACATTTTCTTTGAGTATTTAAATAATTAATTTTTTGAATTTTAAAATTATTTTGAGAATTAAATATTGTTGATTTATGTAATATATTCCAATTCTATTTTTATTTTTAAAAATTTTTGGGATCAAAAGATGAATTTTTATATTTTTAGTATTTAAAGAATGCTTATTGCTGAATTTTTTATATTTAAAATTGTTCTAAGAATTAAATATTTTTTCTTTATGAAATTTAGTTACTCTTTAAACATAAATTGTTTCATTTAGTTAGTTTTTTGTTT
This sequence comes from Eucommia ulmoides, assembly GCA_016647705.1. NCBI lineage: Eukaryota > Viridiplantae > Streptophyta > Magnoliopsida > Garryales > Eucommiaceae > Eucommia > Eucommia ulmoides. The sequence goes on along the minus strand of CM028339.1, from coordinate 46,841,427 downwards.
TTGAATTGTTTCGTAAAGTCTTTGTATGAGACTTTATTTTGTAATAGTTTTAATCAGGTTAAAAACAGTAGACATGTGGTTTTTTTGAATTTTTTATTTTCAACTATTTATTGTGTTTGTTATTTTTAAACTTATTTTGTATATGAAATTGGCTGTATTAAAAGAAAAAGTATTTTTTTTTTTATTTCTATCAGAAATTATGTGAGAAACATAGAATATAAAAAGCTAAAAAATACTATGTTTTTTTTTTTTTTTAAATTAAAAAGTCTAGTATAGTTTTTTGTTATTTATTTTAAAAAAACTATCTTTTATTTAAAATGGAAATCTCACTATTTTAAATATAAAAAAATATTTTAATTTCATTAAACCCACTATATTAATAATAAATAACAATTAAATTCATTCAAATCCCTATATTAATGATAAAATAATATTTAAAATTCATTTAAATAAAATATTATAGAGATAAATTAAGGAGAATGAAGAAAAATGGCTTTATGAGCTCTCCTTCATTTTCAAGCATAGTCTTTCACTTTTACTATTAGATATAGATATAGATTTCTAATTGTTATTTTTAACTCTTTATTATGTTTTTAATTTTTAAGCTTATTTTATATATGAAATTGGTTGCATAAAAAAAAAAAAAAATTAATTATTCTTGTCAACACTTATATGAGAAAAAAATATATATAATTTTTTTTAAAACTATATTTTTAAATAAAAAAATCTAATAAGTGAATTATTTATAGTTTTTTATTTTATTTTATATATATATATATATTATGTTTTGTAAAAAAATTATCTTTTATTTAAATGGAAAATCTCACTACTTGAAATATATATATAAAAAAAAAAACTTTTAAAATTCTTTGAACCCAGGTAAATGACAATTAAATTCAATAAAATTATTATATTATTAATAATAAATAATATAAAAAGTATTTAAACAAAATAAAATGTTAAAAGAAAGAGAAATTAATAAGAAAAAATATGATAAAGGATTTTGTGATCTCTCATTCATTATCAAGTGTAGTCTTCTAATTTTAGTTTCTTATATAGATATAGATATAGATTTGTAATTTTCATTTTTAACTCTTTATTATGCTTTCAATTTTTAAGATTGTTTTGTATATAAAATTAGTTTCATAAAAAAGAAAATATATTTTTAATTATTCTTGTCAATACTTATATGAGGAAAAAATATAATGTTTTTTAAAACTAATATTTTTTTTTAAAATAAAAAGTCTATAAGTGAATTATTTATTTATATATATATATATATATATATATATATTTTTAATTATGTATTGTAAAAAAAATATCTTTTATTTAAATGAAAAATCTCACTACTTAAAATATAAGAAAACTTTTAAAATTCATTAAACCCACATAAATGACAATTAAATTCACAAAATTATTATATTAATGATAAATAATATTTAAAAATTATTTAAACAAAAAATATTAAAAGAAATAGAAATTAAGGAGAATTAAGATAAAGAATTTTGTGAGCTCTCATTCATTTTCAAGTGTGGTATTCCAATTTTAGTTTATTACTAGTTTTCTACCTGTGCAATGCACGGAGTATTTTTTCTTTTTGTATTTAATTTTTATTTTTTTTATTTAGTTAATTCAATTTGGATAGTACTAATTATGTTGTGTGTTTTAGTGCAATTATTGATTATTATTTTTTGATAAAAGATTAACATGTGTATATATTAAATTGAAATAGAGTATTTGAAACTTTTGCATAATATGTGAAAATAAAAGAAATTGTTTGTTGGTTATAAATGATTGTAGCAGACAGTAAAATAATTCAAAATTATTAGTTACAAATAGTTGATTTGATCAAAAGTAAGTCTCTTAAGTAACATGAAATGAAAAAATTGAAATATTTTTAATTTGATGATGAACGTTTTTTCTTTTTTCTTTTTTGTTATAGTTTGTATTAGTAATTAAGGGACAATTAAGAAACTTTAATGAGGTAAAACTATTTGAATCAAAGTGAGATTATAGTCAAACATCCGGGATTCAAACTTAAATTAAAACTATTTGGATAATTTAAATATTTTAATGTATTAAAATTATTTGGATCAAAGTGAGATTCTAGTCAAACTTCTGGGGTTCAAAGTATTAAAACTCCTACTAATCATTGAAATTTTGAGATATAATGTTTGAAAAAGATAATATTGCTAGTTTGGGGAGGATGTAAGGTGTATATTTTTTTAAGATGAGAGCATGAGATTACAAGAACTGAATTTTTTTAAAATTAATTTATTAATAATTATTTCTAATTTTTTTTTTTTAAACTTCAATATATGTTTTATTATTATTATATTATCTTAAGGGGATGGAAATTTTGATCTTAAATTCTTTATTTTTTTTTAGCTTTAATTTAAATCTTGTTCTTTAATTAATTTATTTATTTATTAATTTATTAATAATTATCTCTAATTTTTATTTCATTTTTTTAACTTCAATATATGTTTTTATTTTATTATTATTAGTATATTATCTTAAGTGGGTGTAAAACTTTGATCTTAAATTCTCTATTTTTTTTAGCTTTAATTTAATTCTTATTCCTTAAAAAAGGGTCTCATTAATTATATTTTTAGTCATTGTAATCATCAAAAAAATTAAACTTCTTCTTATTATTTTTTTTAAAATTACTTCTACTACAAAACTTTAAATTGTTTAATGTTTTTGTACATTAATTGTGGGGATATTGGAGAGTTGAGAATGGGATAGTGGGATAATTAATTGTGAAGTGAAATTTGGTGGCTTAAAATAATGTTGGCCGTCCATTATTTAGATTTAGTGAATTTTGGTCATCTATTCATCAAAATCAATAAGAATGCAGAGATGGGCCATTTTTTAAGCTGATTCATTTTTAAAGAGAGACTTTCGCTTTTATATATATCATATAGATATAGATGTCATAACTAAAACATCTCACATACTGAATTCAAAGCAAAGTCCCAAGAGCACAAAACTAAAAAGAATTTCAATTATTACAAACCCAAATTAAATTGTCTAAGCATTAAAGTAAAATGAGTAATATAGCACAGGAGGGGGATCAGGATGCACAGGATTGTGTTGTCGGTACATCTCCTGTAGTTGTTCCATTGATGTTGCGACTCCACTGATTTGGTTTGACATGTCAGCCATCTTCCCATCAATCGTGTAGGTGTAGCCGTAGAACTCGTCCATCCTTTCGTCCATGGCGTCAAACCTCTGGAACACTTTTTTTTCAATGGTCAATCTCTATCCTCCTTTCCTTCTTGCTCTCCTGATCCTTCAACTTCGTCACTGTCTCCCGTCCTTACCCAGTTACCATTGATAAATTCAAATCCCATCAAGACTATAATTGCCTTGTTCAACCGGGTATTGTTTGGAACCACAGAGGTACTACTTTCGTCATCCATTGGTACATTAAAGACTTGTGTAAGAATGGTAATGAAGTCTCCATATGGAATAACACGAGGTTTAAAATTGACTTGATAGTTCATGTGTTCGACGATGAGAGTAGGAATATCAATGTCGAGATTATTTATAAGACAGTGAAGTAGGTAAGCATTAAAATCAGTGATTCTGGCACGATTACCACCATGAGTAGATAAGGAGTCCATGATAATAGAATGGTAAAGCCTACGAATTGGAGAGATTTTTTGCTGTACCATTTCTAATACCAGCCCCAAAGAGTAAGTCATGAGTTCGGCTAGCCCGATGATGAAGCCAATGTGAATTGTTTTTAGGAAATTTATTTCCTTGAATAACATAAAGAAGAGAGGGTAGAGTGTCTTTAGTGATACGAATGTTGACACCATTAATGTATGAAAAGTAGGTGTTATTGATTTTATGGAAATTAGAATAAAACATACGAACTCAATAAACATAGTGGGGTTTAGAAATTTTCAAGAAATATTCCCACCCAAAATTGCGAAATAGTGTACGGAGAATATCCATAAAACCAATAGGACCAACCAAAACGACTCTCCTTTAAGAAATATATTTAATAGAGCGATTTTGGCTTTCAATACTTAGAAACCTAAAATTACGAAGTTCGGGTTCCTCGGCTTCTTTGATCATCACAATAACTTGATGGTCTTCTGGATTAATTCACTTATTGAGAAATGTGATAGATTCAGGAATTTAAGTCAAAACCAGAAATAACGAAGATGAACTCAATATTAATGAGAAGCAAATGGATTGGGCGATCAAGATTTTTTTGAAGAATATATATATATATATATATTTTGTTTTTTTGGTATTTCATAGATAAAAATAACACTAATACTTGTCTCTATTCAACTAGATTAGGATCACACATGTCACATTAAATATGTTAAAATTGCAAAATCTTGAAACCTTTAGTTTTGCAGGGTACTATAATATATATATCTAACATTAATATTCATGCATAATTAAGTGATATAGTATTCAAAATAGTCAATCAAGTGGTTAAAATGGTCAGTTGACTATAACTAAAATTCAAAATTTTTGAAATTTGGTTGATCCGTTGGATTGGCAGGCTAGGACAGTTGATCGAATTGGACAAATGTAGTGAATCATTAAGAAAAAAGGCAAAACGATCGATCATTTGGATAGGTTGGTGGATCGGTATGGGTAATTGGTTCAAAATGTTAAAATCAGACCAATTCAGTTGATCGGTCCCTTAGGGAAGTTGACCATTTTTAGCAAAATAGCTAGAATGGCTTGTGTGAACATAATCTAATCGACCATTTTGGTTGGGCAATCGACTGAAATGCATCGAACCTATTGGTTTGGTGAACATTTTATGTAATCTTTTTGTATTATTTTTAAGAAAAACTTTTTCTAAAATATTTTTATGATATACTTAAATGATATATTTATTATTAGAAATATTTTTGAAGTAGATTTATGTATTGAAGATTTTTTTTTTTTTTTTAAAAGGCGGTTATATGATATTTTACTTGAGTCCTTAAAGTTCCAGATTTTTTAGATTTTCTTCCATCATCTTTGACCCTTTTGAAGTGCACAATAATATCTAAATTTTTTAAAATGATTATTAATGTATTTTAAGATATTTAGTGTCCAATTAATACATTGAAAAAAAAAAAAAAAAATTGGCTGAATAAAGGTTTTCTAAGTCTTTGATCAATGGGCAAAAGTTTAGGGAAGAAAATTTGATTTTGTGACTATTAGGAGCATCTGTAAAATCAGACATTAAATATCATGAATTTCACATTAGTTAATAGAAGAGAAGAAAAATAGCTTAAAAATTCTTCTAGGAAAAACTCTCTTTGAGATTCATCTTTAAGTTTAGAGATTTTGTGTGAAGAGAGTGAGAGTTTTTGAAGAAATTTGGTGTTGATCATAGTTATCATAATACTGGTTTGAAATTACTTTGATTGATTCGATTTATTCCGAAATCCCATGATATATTTCTTTATTTTCTTATAGATCTGAATCTACAATTGGTTATTAATTTCGTAGGATCTTATTAAATATTACTTGTGATTTTCTGTGATCAAATCTCTGTTTGAAAAATATGTGAAAATCAATAAATAACATGAAAAGTCTAGAAAGAAAAGAGAAACGATGGTCAGAGTTTACTATATCTGAATAATGAATACAAGAATACTACAGAAAACCTAGGAAATAGATACTTATATAAGCATACAATGGAAAACCTAGAAAATAAGTAAAAGACTATTCTACCCTTACTAAATAATAATAATAAACCCAAGTAACTCTAATATCCCCTCTCAAACTCACGATGTTACTGCAAGTAGTCTCGGGAGTTTGCTAACCAAAAATAAAAAATGCGAATTGGTGAACAAGTCGACAATTTGCAAGGATAATGACACAAAAAGCAAAGTAACAATCCCATGTTGAAGATGATGACGAGTGAGATGACAATCAATCTCTATGTGCTTAGTCCGTTCATGAAAGACTGAATTGTGAGCAATTTGAATAGCACTCTTGTTATCACAATACATGAGAGTAGGATGAGAAAGAAAAACACCCATATCTGCAAGTAACCAACGCAACCAAACTATTTTGGTGGTAGTAGATGCCATCGCACGATACTCAGGTTTCGTGGAAGATTTAGAAACAACAACCTGCTTCTTGCTCTTTCATGAAATAAGAGAATTACCCAAAAATACACAAAACCTATGACATACTTACTATTTGTAGGATTACTAGCCCAATCAGCATCAGAATAGGTATGTAACTCCAAAGACGAGGTCGATAGAAGTAAGAGACTCTGAAAGAGGGTACCTCGAAGATACCGAAAGATACGAAAAACAACAGCCCAATGAACTGTAGTAGGAAAAGTGAAAAATTGACTGAAAATATGAACAACGTGGGCAATGTCAGGGTGAGTGATAGTTAGATAGACCAAACTACCAACAATAGTATGATATAATGTAGGATCTAACAAAGGGGCACCATCAGAAGGTGAGTAACAAACATTCACCTCTAGAGGAGTATCAACAGTCCTAGTATTCATAAGATGAGCATGCTTGAGAATGTCAGCTATATATTTAGGCTAGGAGAGAAGATAGCCTTTTGGAGAAAATGATACTTCAATACCCAAAAAGTAGCATAAAGCCCCCAAGTCTTTCATTTTAAATTGATGAGATAATTCTGACTTCAAGATAACAATCCCATAAACATCATCACCAGTAATAATCATGTCATCCACATATAAAGAGAGTAGAATACGACCGATAGTGATACACTTTATAAATAGAGCGAAATCATGATTACTTCAGTGAAAACCAAGCGAAGTAATTACCATAGAGAACTTCTCAAACCAAGCTCAAGGAGCCTGTTTAAGGCTATGTAAAGCTTTCTTCAGTTTGCAAACTTCTCCAAACTTATGAGCAACACCTGGAGGAGGAGTCATGTAAACTTCTTCTTGAAGATCGCCATGCAAGAAGACAATTTTAACATCCATCTGAGAAATATGCCACTGACGAATAGATGCAACGGCAATAAGAGTCCGACAGCCGTCATTTTTGCAACTAGAGCAAAAGTCTCCTCATAATCCATACCATATTGCTGAGAAAATCCCTTGGCAACCAAACGAGCTTTGTACTGCTCAATTGAACCTTCAGACTTGGTTTTATTTTTGTAGACCCAATGAGAACCAATTGGACTTTTACCTGGAGATAAAGGTACCAAATCCCATGAATCTGTCTTGTATAAAGTAGAGAGTTCCTCAACCATTTTCTATTGCCAAAGAAGATCAAGTGCTGCCTTTTTATAGGATAAAGGCTTAGAGAGACAGTGAATAGAGGCTAAAAATGATGCAAAAGAATTTGAATAGCAAGAGTAAACAAAATCTATTATATGAGTGGACTTACAAATATACTAAGGATAGCGATGAGGAGGATCCACAACCTGAGAAGATTCTTGGTAGGCCATCGGAGGGGAGGGGATGCTAGAAGTATCAATACCTGCAGAGCTACCAGTGTCAACATGAGGTCGAGACACATGAGATGGGTCAATATCTATAATGCATGGGTTTTGAGGATATAAACTATTTGTGTCATTAGAGAAAGGATTAATAGAAATGAGATAAGATTTTGTCAAGTTGTGTGTACTATTAGGAATAGAGAAAAAAATGTACATGCTTAAGAAACACAACATAACGGGACACATATAGTTTTTGTGCAATTGGATCAAAGCAACGATATCCGTTTTGTCCCTCACCATAGCCTAGGAAGACACAAATGGCAAAGTGAGAATATAACTTACTACACTCTACTCTCGGTTGAAGAACAAAACAAGTATGCCCAAATATTCTTAAGGAGGAATAGTTGGGAGCATAACCATACAACTTTTCAAATGGAGAAAAACCTGAAGAATGAGAGGATGAGATCTTATTAATTAGGTTCACTACAGTAAGTACTACTTCTCTCCAAAATACACTAGGAACAGTGGCAAACAGTAAGAGAGAACAAGCAGTTTCAACAATGTGCCTATATTTCCTTTCAGCCACACCATTTTGCTCGGGAGTGTTAGTACACGAGGTTTGGTGAATTATTCCATCTAAAGGAAACAAGTTAGTGATAAGAATAGAAATGTACTCCCAACCCAAATCACATCTAAAGAACTTGATAATAGAAGAATGTTGGGTCTTAATAAGAGCTCGAAAAGTTTCAAAAATACCAAAGAATTCAGAACGACGTTTCATAAGATAAACCCAATAATATTGAGTGTAATTGTTAATGAAAGAAACATAATATCTGGACCCCCCTTTTGTAACAATCGGGGAAGGTCCCCACATAATAGAGTGAACCAGATCAAATGGTGCAAGTGAAGAAAAATGCTTCGATTAAAAAGTAAAACAAAAAATTTTGCCAGTTTACAACCACTACAATCAGAAATATCACAAACTGATAAATTTTCTAAGGATCCTTTAGATGCTAAGTATTTTAAATGAGATGCTGAAACATAACCAAGACGAGAATGCCATAAATAAAAATTAAAAGATGAAGAAGTCAAATAAAAAGACGACAAGACAATACCGAAAGCTGCAACATCTGGTACTCGTAGCTCGTCTAGTAAATATAGTCCCCCCGCCTATGGCCTGTCCTAATCAACTTCTAGGATTGCGGATCCTACACATGATAAGAGGTAGAAGAGAAACAAATTGAGTAACCAAAATCACATAATTGGCCAACAAAAACAAGATTCAATGCAAGGTTGGGAATATGATAAACACTGGAAAAAGATAACTAAGGTTTGACAACAAAACCAATGCCTGCTAAAGGCTTCGGAGTACCATCAGTAGTCATAACAGATACAAATGATGTAGGATTTAAAGAAGCAAGTAATGACAAATCAGGTGACATATGATGAGAGGCTCCAGAATCTAGAACCCATATGGAGGAAGACATACCTGAAGAACTAGAGGGCAACAAACCTACTAAAGATACAGTGGACATGGCATGCGACTATGCGGTAAGGAACTTCTAAAATTGTTCAGTAAGGGACTCCATTATGGGATTAGAAGATGTTGGGTCTCCAAAACCAAATGAATTTGATGATGATGGTACAGTTGCAACAGTGTTAGGTCGTGGAGGCCTGTAAGGACGTTTTTAAGATCGATTATCAAATTTTAACTAGGGAGGCGGCCGTTGCTGCTGTTGTTGTGTTCTACTCAATTTAAGGTATTGAGCCTTCCAATGATCATTTCGCTTACAGAAGCTACATTCATCAAAGGCGAGCCTCGAATAGGGCTTGTTTTGATGATTAGAAATTTGTTTAGAAGGAACTGCCAAAACAGATGGATTGGGTGATTAGAGAACCCTTATGTCTGATTGAGATTTGAAGCGTATCTCATCGACCAATAATTCACTAACCACTGAGTAAATAGAAAGAAGTGGATAACGGTGCAAAATTGTCTCACGAAGTCCCTCAAAATCATCACGTAACGCCACAAAAAATTGGACCAAACGCTTTTCTTCCCTACGAGTAATATAAAGAATACATACTCGTAATTCTGCAGATTCCGTAAGAGTCAATTGATCCCAAAGATCTGTTATAGCGGAGTAGAATTCTTGGATATTCATATCATTCTGCTTTAGTGCTTGAATATCAAATTCCAATTGGTATTGCTTTGTAAAATTAGACTGTGTGTACAACCTTGATAGATGATGCCAGACCTCTTTGGCGTACTCATACTTCACCAATTGCATACCAATTGAATGATCAACAAAGTTTTTAATGCAGGAAATGATTTTTGAATTATTTGCCTCCTAAATGTCTAACGAAGTTATATAATCTTTAGCCTTTTTATCTTTTGGTTTAACCAACGTAGCACTAATATAGCCCCACATCTTGTTTCCTTTGAGAATATTTTTCACCACATAACTCCAATATGAATTTTTTTTCCCATTCAATCTCACCGCAATAAACTGAAGCAAAACATCCCTTTTAGAAGCCATTAAAAATACCAACAAATGAAAACACAAATCTAATGCAACGGAGAAAGAAAATCAAATACCAGAAACCAATCGATGATTCGCTACAGAAAAAACCAAATCAGAGTTGCGCGGAAGCCAAAACTGTACAAACATCAACAATCATAGTCGTATGGATGTTGAATGTAAATAAAGGGTGGATCTGTATGAACATCAGAACTGTACGAACATCCGCGGTCCTTGTGGAAGGAATCAAACTTTCTTCCATGATATTAGGCCCTTGATACAATGTGCAAATCAATGAATAACATGAAAAGTCTAGAGGGAAAAGAGAAACGATGGCTAGGGTTTATTATCTCTAAATAATGAATACAAGAATACTATAGAAAACTTAGGAAAGAGAGACTTATATAAATGTACAATGGAAAACCTAGAAAAAAGGTAAAATACTATCCTACCCTTACTAAATAATAATAATAAACCCGAGTAACTCTAATAAAATACTCATTGCTTAAATTGAAAAATACTTTAAATTGAGTACAAATCTTTGATTGATTAGCAATCATTCTTAATCAAAAAATATATTTTACTGATTAATAAGCTGTTGGAAATCGTTACTTGAACTTGCATGCAATTTTTATTTATTTATTAATGGAGTTAAACGATTTAATTAATTTTATCTGGATTATTTGTTTAGATGCTTACATTGATTAACCGGATAAATTGACAAGAACTTATAAATCTAAATAACTTAATATCATGTTCACTTCTATCAGACTTAGTCAAGTTGAATTTTGATTGATATTTATAAGTGTTGGCCGAAGTTTTGTTAGAATTGTTTTTGTATGAATGAGGATTTGTAGGTTGGACTTAAGTGTAATGAGTCCAAGTAAGAATGTGTTTGAGTGTAAGGGTAACTCACTTAAACTAGGTGTAAGTGTTTTATTCTCATCTGGGAAAAGGATAAATATTTAGTGGATTGAATTCCCTATGAGAGCTCAGGAAAATAGACGTAGGCAAAAGTAATTTGCTGAACTACTATAAAATATTCTGCGTGTAAATTTCTTTATCCATTCATTTTTTGGTTGTGTTTATGTTCCTGGTTAATATATTTTCGCTGAAAATATAAGTAAGATAAAATCGGATAAAAAATTTAAAAATGTCACAAACACTTAGATTAATTGTTTTTTAACTACCCAATATATCATCTCTTGGGTAGCACTTTGGGCCAACACCATGTACCCCTACTGGATTACTCTTATGAAGCTTTCTTTGAAGTGTATTTTTTTTACTATTTCGAGAGAGAAATAGAAAGATTTTAATCAAGATCAAGAACACACAACCAAAACCTAGGTAGCGACCCCAATAATTCAAATAAAAGCAAGAAACAAAACAGGAGAATAGACAATAAAATCTGGACTTGAGAGAAATCACTAAGAAGCAATAGCAAAACACAAAACCATACCAAAAGAAGGATGGTACAAACAAAATCCAAGTGTTTTTCTTCAAAGGAGTTCTTCGTGTGAACTTATAGAACAAGGGTGAACAATCTTGGCACAAAATCTTGTAAATTAAACTGTTTTAAAGAAGAAATGAAGAGATTTCATGTGGGAGTTGAAGGGTTTTTAGAGTATAAACTTGAAAACATAGGAAAATGAACTTAGATTTGTGAAATAAAAACCAATGTGGTATAAATGCTCCCACAGCCAGTTGACCAATAGCCTTAATCAATCGACTAACTAAGATAGACCCATAGTTCAAATTTCTGTGTAAACTCGATCGACTGAGTGGGACAAGCTCAGAGTGTGAAACTCCTGATTTTTTCACAAATTAAAAAATTAAATGTGGAAGAGTAAGAAGTACCCCTTCATATTTTTACCTTCACATTTGTATGTCTCACCCATCTAGTTTGGCATATGGTTTTGGCTCATCGTTCTTTTAGTTTTTCAAGAGCTTCATTGAGTTTGAGATTTGTCTATCAATAACATGTTCATAAACTTCAAGATTTACTTTTAGACCAAAATTCTTATTAGAAATAAACTAAAAATCATTTTTAGAAGTCTAGTCATTTTCAATCACATGAATTTTCAACCTGGTTTTGTCAATTTTAGAATTCTTGAGATCAATTGTAAGGCTTCAACTGCAATGTCATCTCATAAAGTCTCAACATCATTTTTGATAATATCATTTTCATCTTCAAGATTTTTAGTTTTATCAATTAAAATGTTTATTTCAAGAAGATAAATGAAAACTCTTTTGGCTCATAATTGTGTGGGATAATCCCAATATACAAACCTAGGTAGGTTTGTGATAGGTGTAAATTACCTATATATTTCTAAACCAAATTTGTTAGTTTTTTAGTATGTTTATTATGTTTTTAATACGTTTTAATACGTTTTTATTCTTTTTGTATTAAAACAGGTGCGTGGGGTGAAAATGTATGAAATCAGAGTATAAACGATCAATTCGTATCAAGAATAGTCTGAGAACGGTGGAAAAATGAGCAAGGCGGCAAGATTCTGCAAACAAGCCCACCGCCGCGGTGTGAAGATGCTGAGAAGACACTATTGTTGCTGAAACCTCACCGCCTAGGCGGTAAATGAACAAAATGTTTTCCACAGCCACCGCCTTCTCTATCGCCTCGGTGAACCTTAACCGACATACTCCACGGCAGCGGTGGTGGCCTCTATACAGTTTAGATATTTTGTTTGATATTTTTGAGTCTATATATACCCTTCTCTCCTCCTCTCTTCCGAGTTCTTTGGCCTTAGGCTATATTTTACGGTAAGGATAAGGGATTTTTTAGGGAGAGCTCTCAACCCGAGGTGGAAGATGAAGAAAGAAGCGATCGTTTGACGGTTCTAGTGCAAATTCTTCGGATATCAGCTAAGTCGCTCATTTTTTCTCTTTGTTTTCTTCATTTTGGTAGTTGTTGAGCATGTTTACGCCATTTTACATTGTATGCGTGGTTATGGTCATTGGCTAAACATAGGTTGTTTAGGGATTATTAATAAAATTTATGAATATGTTGTTTAATTGAGTTTGTGTTTTGTTTGCGGATTTTTTCGTTATTTTGATTGTGCGTTTCGTATTGTTTGTTTATCATGTTATGAGAATGATATTATGAGAATACATGTTTTGATAAATCCCGGATTTGGACTAGAATAAACTAACGCCACAATCTAATAACCTGGTCGGGGTTAGGATTATGGACAATGTATGACGTTGGGGTAAGACTCACGCGACCTAGGGTGTTTAAGACGTTGAGGGAGACTTCTTCATTGATTCGAAGTCATGTATTCCCTCATCTTACACTCGGGAGAGGTGGCAAGGAAGTTTTAGAATGGAGATTATCAATAGGGTAAACACAGGGCACGATCCAATAACCTGGTCAAGAGTTGGATTGTGTGCAATCAATGACGTTGGGGCGAGACTCACACAACCTAGGGTCGTGAAGAGGTTGAGGGGGACTTCTTTATTGACATGAAATTACTTTATATCCACCATCTTACACTTGAGAGAGGTGGCGGTGGAGTTTTAGATACCGAGATTATTGGATAAGTCGAACGCCGATAGCATAAACTAAAATGAGACTGAACATGTATTCGTAAATGAAACTAATCCCTAGACAACCTATTCTCTCAAAATTATCTCGATATAGTATTAGTATAGTTAAATTAGTATTTTAGTATTAGTAATTAATAATTAAATTCCGTTTTTGTCACCTACATAAAGTCAGGTTTTGAAAATCGTGGTACTCGATAGTAATCTCAACCAATCCCTGTGGATACGATACCCGATCGAAAGCTCCATTATACTAAAACTTGATCCGTATGCTTGCAGTGAAAGTGACAGCGCATTAATTGCGGCCACTAATTTGTTTCTTGTAATAATATCCAGTAAACAAATAAAAACAAAAAAAGTACTTTGCTATCATTAAATCAATGAAGCCATAGACTTTGAATATAAAGTTGACATTACCTCATCAATGTGACTAAAAGACGAATACCAAAGACATTTGGTAACTTTTATTCTTAATTGTTCCTAAACATTATTAGATTATTAAAAACTTGTCTTCAATGATCTAGGCTACCTTGTTATGTTGTTTTCTCTTTTGAAAGTAGTGATTCTCAAACCATTAGTATGAGAAACTAGAACAATCACAAAGGGGGACTTACTAGTCTAGTAAGAGACTGAGCGTGAACATCCTTGGTAGCTTTATCCAATGTCAAAATAGGATGTTTAAGATGTGAGTGTATTTGTGATCTTTTGACTTGAGGTACTGTATGTTATATGTATGACTTTCTATAATTTTATAATACTAAGTGTTGTACTCTAACAACTAGACTTCAAAGGTCCATTGGGTATAATCGGACACACAAGTGAATATACGAATATACAAGATAAGATCTATAACTCTAAACAAAGAGAGACATGTCCTATGTGATTCAATCTAATATTATTCACTCAAGCCTCTGGTTAGAGCAGTGTGACAATTGGACTGAGATTTAAATTGGTGTTAAAAGAAAATATACTATCAATCAATGTACAAATGATTGGACTTTGACTTTATCTATACCCTATTTGTTCTTCCAGGAACACAAGATAGAGAGATCGTATAATATGAAAATTATACCCGAGGATGTTATCTTGGTGAAATTCCTACCAACTGGACATGAATATGATATGTAACTCATCGTTGAAGAAAATACCTTTGGATAAAGTATTTTCTCCTGGAAAGAAAAAATTAAAATTGCTTTAATTTTAATTATTTTAGTTTTAATTAATCAATTAATTAGTAAATTAATTAATTAATTAATTATTTTCACCATTCAACTTTTGGTATGAATCTTTGGGTCACGCACAATGGAACATGAAAGTTAGGGAAGTCCTTGAGAAAGAAATAGCTAGTGATGATGAGTTTTTAGAAGTTCAGGCCTGAAGTACAAATTTGGAAAAAAAGGGTCTTAGGTTTTAAACCCTGGCTAGTTAATATGTAAGAAAATGACTATCATTGGTCGCCCCCTTAAGAGAATTCATCTAAGGCTCCCTAATTATCTAGCATACCTTTTTCTGTATTTGTTCCACTGATTTGAATCTTACTACCAATTAAATTCAAATTAGATCTACCTTAGTTTCATTGGAATAGAATTAGATTCTTAGAAATCTCAAGAACACTATCATATTCGAGTTAATTGTGTGGATACTGTTAGAGGAAATACACTTATGTTGCTTTTGAGATAATCAATTCTTTGTTGTTCAAACCATATTAGATCAAGCCAATCCTAGAAGAGCCTTCTTCAATCAAGTCTTGAGAACTACCGATTTTTAGGCTAAAGCACTAGAAGAGGTAACAAATTAAATGCAATTTAATTTTACATGTTTATTTATTTTATGTTAATACAACTAGATCCGTCTTAGAGGAACATGATATTAATTTATTTATTTATTTTTTCTTTTGTATTCCACTATTCAAATCTTATGTTTTTAATATCTGGTTCCTACAAGTGATATCACAGTGCCGTCCGTAATTAACAAAAAATATTATTTTGGTTATCTATTACAGAATATTGGATCGCAGTAATATTGATGATATGTTATTTTTGCTCTTCTCGAAAACAATAACAATCACATGTAAATCCGAAAGAGTTTTTCTTAATTAATTTTATAAAAAAATAAAATAAAATTGTATTAAAAATATTAAAAATAAAAATTTGGGGATTCGAGGGAATGACACCGCAGCATAAATTGCGATGCCGGTAGGAGTTGAAATAGCTCGATAAAAGTGACAATGTTGCCACTGTTATGCACCGTCGTCTGTAGTAACAGAGCTCTATAGTGGGAGCATCACCACAGGAGTACTACCTAGCAGTGACAGTGGACTGCCGTGGTAGCTTTGTTCATTGCTTCAGCACAATGGTAGTTCCCGTCGGGATGGCTCGTTTTCGTTTCTGCAGAATTCAACTGCCTGCAATTGTGTTAGATTTTGCAAGATTTGGTATTTCGAATATTGAGGAAGAAAATGTCAGAAATTGATTGTCTTACCAAATTTGAATTTTGAATTGTGTCTTAATCAAATTTGATATCTTTTAAAAAATCATATCAAGTCGAATTTGGTATCTTATCTAAAATTTAAATTTCAAACTTTCTAAAATTAAATATTTAATTAATAATTTTAAATTGTTAGGAGACACTAATTTATAGATAATGATTATTATTTATTTAAGTTTGACATTATCCCATATTTAATTAATTTCTATTCAATTAAAAAGATATTTTAATTAATATGAGATAATAATTAATAGACATATTTTTAATGAAAAGATTATGATTCCAATTTAAATAAAATATCTTTTGAAAATAATTAAAATTTATTTTAATTATTATTAGATATTTATTAATAGATATAGTTTTTTAATGAAAATATTATAATTCTATTTTGAATAAAAGTTCTATTAATATTATCCTACTATAATTAATATATATATATATATATATATATATATATATAGAATTTTATTTTTAATGTGGAATTGGATAAAGATAATATTTTATAAAATTTTATTTTATTATTATGAGATAATTTTAAAGGATATGAATTTTTATAATTTAAAATTAAATTGGATTTTATTTTAATTATTATTAAATAATTTTTAATAGATATAGAATTTAATTTATTTTGCAGTACAATATAATTCTGATAAGAATCATTATAATCAAATTAGATTGCTAGAAATAAGGGACAATTTCAAAAGTATGCCTATTTTTTGATTAATTCTCTTTTAATATTATGAGATAATTTTAATGGATATGGAATTTGGATTTTCAAAATTAAATTGAATTCTATTTTAATTATTATGAGATAGTTTTCAATAAGTATAAATTTTAATTTAATATTGAATTAATATTCTTATGAGATAAGAACTAATTTCTAATTGAATTAGGAAACATCAATATTCATTGATCCAATTAGATTTTATAATATGACTAGCATCTCACCTGTACTTGAAGGCACGAGTATAAAAAAAATTAAATCTAATTTAATATTATTTTTTAATTTATTTGCTATAAATTAATATTTCAGTATTATTAATTTAATGTCTATTAATTTCAGTATAATGTTCATAATTTACGTATATTATATTTTCTCTTTACATTATTTTGTTAATTTAATTTTAAGTTTAATGTCAATATATTATTTCTATAATTTTTGAAAATTTAATGTTCATAAATTTAGTGTATTATTTTTTTATTAGTTATGTAATTTAATTTCTATTAGTTTTATATTTTGGTATTACTTAATTTAATGTCCATATATTATTTTGATAATTTTCTTAAATTTAATATTAGTATTAAATTTATTGTTCATATATTCTTTCTATAATTTTCATAAATTTAATGTTTCAATATTATTAAATTTATTTTCATACATTATATTTTTTCTTTTATATTTTCTTAATTTGATTTCTATAAATTTAATATTATGTATTCTTACAAAATTTAATGTCTATATATTATTTCTATAATTTTTATAAAGTTAATCTCCATAATTTCTTTACCTAGTCCCAAGCCCGGGTAAAAGAGCAACGTTGCGTTAGGTAGCTGACAAGCAGTGGAAAACTTTGTCGGAACTTTTATGACATGAATCCAAAGATATTAAATGTTGAGGCGTTCCCTAGTGAGGTGCTACATTTCCACTGCCTGGATGTAGTGAATAATGAGTTAGGGTGGGCTAAGGCTTTGCTCGGAAGCGACACACCGTGTTTTTGCCTGGATACGGTATCAAATGAATGAGGATTACAGTATTATGGTATTTGGGTGTGTATACAAAATTTAGTCCATGAGAATAGGCTTAGGTTGGAAACTTGGAATATAGGAACACTAACGGGTAAGATTCAAGAATTGGTGGATGTGATGTATAAGAGGGGGATTAATATTCTATGCTTGCAAGAAACTAAGTGGGTTAGAGCAAGGTCTAGAGAAATTGAGAGTACGGGGTATAAATTATGGTATACGAAGAAGGACAAACATATGAATGGGGTGAGCATCATGGTAGATAGGGATTTAAAGGATGGCGTTGTTGATATTAGGAGAATTGGCGATAGGATGATAGTTATGAAGTTGGTGATTGTAGGCGAGGTGATTAACATTATTAGTGTGTACGCTCCCTAAGTTGGACTGCAAGAAAATATTAGACGAGAAGTTTGGGAGAAGATAGACGAAATTGTTCAAAGTATACCTAACCAAGAAAAAATATTTATTGGGAGAGACTTGAATAGACATATCGGGAAGGAAATGGGGATTCTCGAGAAAGTACATGGTGGTTATGGATTTAGGGAGATGAATGCAATGGGTGAGATAATTTTAGATTTTGCTATGGCATATGATTTAGTTCTTCTAAATACATACTTCAGGAAAATGAATGAACACCTTATTTCATTTAAGAGTGGTTAGAGAAATAATCAAATAGATTTTGTCCTTACTAGGGTGAGTGATCGTTTAATTTGTAAGGACTATAAAATCATACCCGGAGAGAGTATTGTACCCAATATAGACTAATGGTAACTGGTCTCAAGTTTTAGGGGTGGAAACGAGAGTTTAAGTTAAGTAGGCATGTAAGGATACGTTGGAGAGATCTAAGAGGTAAAAATATGGAGTTGTTTAAGGATAAAATTAACAATGACGAGTTATAGAGGAGACTTGAGGATGTGAACAAAATGTGGATTGATATGGCGAGTCGTATTCGAGAGATAGAAAGAGAAGTTTTTGGAGTTTATAGAAGAGGAGGACCACGATATAAAGAAAATTGGTTGTGGAATTGGGAGGTCCAAGAAGCCATTCAGGAGGTAAAAATATCGAAGTCGGGAGAGTTTGGAGAAGTATAAACATACAAAAACGGAAGCGAGAAAAGTAATTAAGGAATCAAAATTTTGGGCATATGATAATTGGTAGAGGAATATTATGTCTCTACTTTAACCGCAAGTGTACAAATCAAGTTTTATAGAATAGGAAAGAGTAAGGGTTGTCGTAGGCACAAGGATTGGATTAAACTGTCGCTAAGTATCGTGATTATCATAACCAAACTTTATTTAAGCGATTGAATTTAGGGTTTTTGGTTTTAGATTATATACTAAACTAAATTAACAATTAATTAAACTATAATACTAAGTATAATATATGGGAATAGATTATCTAGGGATTAACTTTGTTTACTTGTACGTGTTTGATCCAATCTAGTTTAGATTAACGGTATTCAAGCTATCTGACAATCTAGGTATCGAAAACTCACTCACTACCTCTCCTGAGTATAAATTGAATGAATATGCGACTTCACATCAATGTCGATGTCCCCATCTAGCATCTAAACGAAACTTATCACATGAGTCTATCCCTAACCTCATAGATTGCACACTTTCTAATACTCTCCCTAGTCATTAGATCATTGCATTGTGTTTAAACCCTAGTTCGAATCCGGGTTTACCTCTCTCGAGTGTCAAATCCCGTATTCTCAAATCAACCACAATATCATAATAAGCATACTATGTAGGTAAAATAACGGTAAACACAATCGAATATTGATGAACAACCGTTAACGAAACACGATTTACTCAAACAACATTTTCATAAACTATATCAATCCCTAAACGAAATAGGTTTAGCTAAATAAGATCATTACCAAATATTCATTAAAATAAGAGAATAACATCATTTTATAATTACAAAGTTTAAGAACAAAGAGGGAAAAATGGAAAATAGCCGTTATCTGAATAGTGGAGTGTTCCACTTCCACAAAAACCGCTCTGAGATCATTTCCTCTTCCTCAAATTGATGTTCTCCTCTTGGGTCTTGATCTTGAGATCCAAAATTGCCCCCAAAAAAAGAAGTGTGTGTTGTGTTGGGGAAGAAGGGGATATTAAGGGATCCAAAATATCTAAGCCACTTAGTATCAGACTGCTGCAGTAGTAGGAAGTTAGTAGGTTTCGGCTAGTTGAGTGCTGCAGTGGTGGAGACCATTACTGTAGCCGTGGTTGGGAAGAATGTTTCTATTTGATTAATCACTTTAGCGGTGGTTTGCACCACTATAGCGGTGGAGTTGCAGTTTCTGAACTTGGTCTTTTTGCTCACTTATCAACTGTTTCTCTACCGACGTCCCACCAATTTGCTCGATTTTCAATGGTTTTCATCCATTTTCATCCTAAACACCTGATTTATACAAAAACAAATTAAAATGAATTAAAACATATTAAACATAATAAGAACACTTGAAAACTATCAAAATCAGTTTGGAAATATATAGATAAATTCTACTTATCAATAATTTATATCAAAAGTTAAATACAAAAGAGGGAGATAGGTATATATTTGAACTTGCTAGGTGAAGCGAACGAAAGACTAGAGATATTGAAAGTGTTAGATACATCGAAGACACTGACGAAAAGGTACTAGTGAAATATGAAGAGATTATGGAACGATGGAGAAGTTATTTTTATAATTTATTTAATGAGAATGATGTTGGGGAATCTATACTAACGTTTCCTAGTTTATATTCAGATAAGATTTATAGGTTTCATAGAATAATTAGGGCTTCGAAAGTTAGAATATCACTAAGGAATATGTGAATTGGAAAAGTAGTAGGGCTAGATAAAATCCCTATAGAGGTGTGGAAAAGTTTGAGAGATATTAGGATAGAATGGTTGACTAGACTTTTCAATGACATTTTGAGGACTAAGAGAATGCTTGACGACTAGAGAAGGAGTATTTTAGTGTCCATCTATAAACATAAAGGGGATGTTCAAAATTATACGAACTATCGGGGTATAAAATTTATGAGTCATACTATGAAACTTTGGGAGAGAGTGATATAATATAGAATAATGCATGAAACGAGCATAGAAGAAAACCAATTAGATTTATGCCTAACCGATCAACAACTGAATCCATCTATTTACTCAGGAGATTAATGGAAAAATATAGAGAAAATAAGAGAGATTTATATATGGTTTTTGTGGGCCTATAAAAGGCTTATAATAGGGTACCCAGAGAAGTTTTGTGGTGGGTGCTAGAAAGAAAATAGGTATCCAATGTGTACATCGAGGTAATTAAGGATATGAATGAAGATATAGTTACTAGTGTTCGAACAGGGAGAGGTGATACTTGTGCATTTCCTATTAACATAGGTTTATATCAAAGATCATCTTTCAATCCTTACCTCTTTGCTCCAGTGATGGATGAGTGCACAAAACATATTCAAGATGGAGTACTTTGGAGTATGTGGTTTGTGGATGACATTGTATTAGTGGACGAAAGTAGAATAGGTCTTAATACTAAGTTAGAAAGATGGAGAGAAGTGTTAGAGTCTAAAAGTTTGAAGGTTAGCAGAAGCAAAACGGAATACATATATTATAATTTTAGTAATGCCTGGAGAGACGATGGGGTAGTCAAAATTGGAGACGAGGAGGTGCTGAAGGTTGCTCGTTTTAAATATTTAGGTTCAATGATTCAGAGCAATAGCAAAATCGATGAGGATATTATGCATAGAATCAAGATAGATTGGTTAAAGTGGAAAAGTGAAGTTGGGATAATGTTTTATCATAGGATTCCATTGAAACTTAAAGGAAAATTCGACAAAACTATTATAAGACCAATGCTTCTTTATGGTTCAGAATATTGGATGGTAAAAACAAATTATATCCAGAAAATTAGGATGACAGAAATGAGGATGCTGCAGTGGATGAGTAGGAAAACGAGAATGGATAAAATTAATAATGAAACTATTAGAGAGAATTTAATAATAGAATCCATCGAAGAGAAAATTAGAGAAAATCATTTACAATGGATTGGGTATGTGCATAGAAGACCCATAAAAGTACCAGTGAGAAAATGTGATTTAGTTCATATTCAGAGAACTACTAGAGGGAGAGGTATACCTAAGAAGATGTTGGATGAGAATATTAGAAATTATTTGATGACATTTATTGATGCCAAAAAGTGGTGGCGGGTCAACAATATGGTCCGGGAGGATATCGATGACACAAGACGGCCATCAGTACTGCAACTGGTTGAGTTCAGGGGTGGTGACGATCTCCGAGCTGAGCTCCACTCTTCTACTCCGAGCACCTGCACAAAGACCCACCGAGGTTATCCCCAGTAAAGTCCCTCTGGCATAAAAGTAAGTATTCAGGGGTGAAGGGCTGAAAGTATATTGAGTTCAGTAGTAGTCATGTACCTCTGGGCAGTGAGTGCCCAATGTATTTATAGGCGCCAGTGCTTGATTAGCACCACGAAATTAGGGGGCCAGCTCTGGTTAATTAACATAATTCATTGGATAGCTAATGAGTAGACAAGTTAGCCCTCTAAATGTCTGGGCTGGCTTTTGGGCCCATAAGTAGAGGCCCATGGGCCAGAGCCTCACAACAGCCTGGTGAACTCCCGGTTGTTGAGGTGGAGAGCAGAGGGTGCCTCAGACCGTCAGTTCGGCAGGTCGGATCTCAGCTTGTCGGTCCCGATTTCTTCACTAGGATGACCCTCATCTCAGTTGGGGGGGCATCCCAACTCGGTACTGAGGGGATTTTATCTCTCATCTTAGTCGCTCTTCTATAATTGGGCGTATTTTGACCACGTGGTATACTTGATGAGATTCTCTTATATCAGTTGCCCTCTAAGTCCCGAGGACAGGAGTGAAACGTGATGGCCTCGGGATTTTGAAGGAGCAAGCAAGTAGTAGTAGGTAAGGACGGTCACAAAATGCAAAAGCGACACACCATGGACCCTTGGGGGGAAAAACAGCGGTAAGAAGGAAGGCAAAGAGAAGAGTCTGGGCTGATGAGAAGACATTTTTTTCTGTTTGGCAGGTCGTCAGTATGGTGGAAGCGACAGTGGTAGGTGAGAATTTGGAGTCGTTCATGGGTTGAATGTTGGCAGAGCTGAGAGACCGTCAGGTCGTGAGCTCGGCCATTATCCATGCCATAGAATTTTGCAGAGGTGAAAAGTTGGAGAGCCTTTCCCCTTTCAAAAATGGCCGAGCTGAGAGCGAATGTGATGCCTGAATTTTTTTTTTTTTGGGTGAGAAGTTTGAGAGCCTTTCCCCTTTGGATTTTATCCGAGTTGAGAGCCCGTCAGGTCGTGAGCTCGACCATTGTCATTACCTTAGAATTTTTCAAGGGTGAAAGGTTGGAGAGCCTTCCCATTTCTGAAAGTGGCCGAGCTGAGGGCCCATAGGGTCATGAGCTCGACCATTTTTTATGCCTTAGAATTCTTTTGAAGGTGGGAAGTTTGAGAGCCTTTCTCCTTTTTAGTTTATCCGAGCTGAGAGCCCGTCAGGTCGTGAGGTCGGCCATTTTCACTGCCTTGGAATTTTTCAGGGGTAAAAAGTTGGAGGGCCACCCCCTTTCTGAAAGTGGCCGAGCTGAGAGCCCGTAGGGTCATGGGGTCGGCCATTTTTTATGCCTTAGAATTTTTTTGAAGGTGGGAAGTTTGAGAGCCTTCCCCCTTTTGAGTTTGTCCGAGCTGAGAGCCCGTAGGGTCGTGAGCCTGGCCATTTTGCATGCCTTATAATTTTTTGAGGGTGGAAAGTTTGAGAGCCTTCCCCCTTTTGATTTTGTCTGACCTGAGAGCTTGTAGGGTCGTGAGCTCGGCCATTTTGCATGCCTTAGAATTTCTTTTGGGGGTGGGAAGTTTGAGAGCATTCCTCCTTTTGATTTTGTCCGAGTTGAGAGCCTGTAGGGTCGTGAGCTCGGCTATTTTGCATGCCTTAGAAATTTTTGAGGGTGGGAAGTTTGAAAGCCTTTCCCTTTTGATTTTGTCCGAGCTGAGAGCCCGTAGGGTCGTGAGCTCGCCCATTTTGCATGCCTTAAAATTTTTTGAGGGTGGGAAGTTTGAGAGCCTTCTCCCTTTCGATTTTGTCCGAGCTGAGAGCCCGTAGGGTCGTGAGCTCGCCCATTTTGCATGCCTTAGAATTTTTTGAGAGTGGGAAGTTTGAGAGCCTTTCCTATTTCGATTTTGTCTGAGTTGAGAGCCCGTAGGGTCGTGAGCTCAGCCATTTTGCATGCCTTAGAATTTGTTTTGAGGTTAGGAAGTTTGAGAACCTTCCCCCTTTTGATTTTGTCCGAGCTGAGAGCCTGTAGGGTCGTGAGCTCAACCATTTTGCATGTCTTAGAATGTTTTTGGGGGTAGGAAGTTTGAGAGCCTTCCCCCTTTTGATTTTGTCCGAGCTAAGAGCCCGTAGGGTTGTGAGCTCGACTATTTTGCATGCCTTAGAATTTTTTGAGGGTGGAAAGTTTGAGAGCCTTCCCCCTCATACGTGGCAAAACGTGCCACACGTGCCCCCCCCACCTCCCCAATCTTGATTGTGTGATAGGCCATGCCACCATCGTTGGATGGGTGCCACGTGACAGTGGCGTTTAAACCAAGGTATCCCCAGCCGTTGGCCTTTGCGACCCTTTGTCTGGGCACACTATTCTTTTATAAATAGTGGCCCCTACCTTTCATTTGGCACTTGCGTAAGTTCCAGAGCTCATTCTTCCTCCTCGGTATTGGTACATTTTTTTTTCCCTTTGTCTGAACAAAATGTCCGGGTCCCCTTCTTATTCTTCTTTTCGACATCCGACTCTGCAGCCGGCTCAGAGTTCGGCTCCACGGACTAGTCGTTCTCCAGCTCTCCTCAATTCAGGGTGGAGAAGCATCCTGCTCCGGGAGACGCCTTCTCAAGGGCTATGGCCAGGATCCACGAAACGAGTGGTGCTATCCAGTTATGCCTGGAAGACCGTGCATTCGTAGTGAGTCGTGCCAACGAGAGTAGTGGGGCATCTACATCACTTGACGCTGGGGTCGGGGTTCCTCCCGAAACCGTTACAGTGGTGGAGATCCAAACCGGCGTCTCCATTCCCAAGTTACTTCGTGAAAACGAGGTGCACAACGCCGGGCTAGAAAAACATTTCATAAAAGTTCCGCCCTCGAGTCTGGTATGGAAAATCAAAACAACCATGACCGAATAATCCGTCATCTCCTGCCGAAGCGAATTTTTCATCCCAGAAGAGGTCACGACCCTTGTTCCTGGGCCCGACGATCGGGCCTGTATGCCACCAGTTAGATTTATGACAGTCTATAGGAAACAGCTGGAGGCAGGCCTTCGCTTTCCCCTCCACTTGTGGATCAGGGCCATCTATGAAGAGTACCATTTGTGTCCGTCACAAATTGCTCGAAACGATATAAGGGCCCTGGTGGCTTCGTATATCATCTTCTGGGCTGAGGGACTCGATCCAAGCATTGAGCTCTTCAGGGCTCTATTCTTCCTCAAGTCACTCCCCCGGGGCGCTGGGTGATGTTATATTTCGTCCAAGTCAACTTTCTTGAAGGACCTGGACTCTTCCATTCATCAATGGAAGCCCCAGTTCCTCTATATCAGAGGGAGCGGTTGGCAATCCGGCCTGGAAAAAGAAGGAATGTATCCCTTCCAGATGGAATGGGGAAAAGTTGGTAAGGTTGCGGCCTCTTGGGGAGAGTGTTTTGTTTTTTGGCTTTACTATTGCCTGTACATTAATACCCTTGTTTTCATGATTTCCTACAACTAAGGAGACGGCCAAGAAGAAAAGACCGGATCCAAGCAGAGAAACAAGGTCTTGAGGATTGCCTTCAAGGACGTGAACACCCTGATCGCCTCTCAGCTCTTTATAGCCTTCTGGTTTTCACTGCCGGACGTCTCAGCCGCACCCGATTTCCTCCTTGACTCGAACAACGGTAAGGAATTTTTTGCTATGTCAATTGTCCATACTTGGTAATTTTACGCGTGTTACGCTCGATTCACGCAGATATCCATGTATAGAACCGGATGCTGCCGGCCTGGACGGAAGAATTTCTAAAAATCTTATTGAATATTGCAACTATGGACAAGGCAATGGTAGTGCAAAATATTATTGAGAAGAAGGCCAAGGAAGCTGCCGGAGCGGAGAATGTAGAGAAAGAACCCGCATGGCTTCCCGGGACGCCAGCCGGGAGTCGCTCACTTGCCCTGTCGGGCGTGGTTATCCGGGACACACCCCAATCCAAGTCGGGATCCCGGTAATCTATGAAAACCTTGAGTGGTGATTCTTCTCCTCTCCATTCCGACAAGGGAAATAAAAAGGCTCATGAGGGGAAGCCTAAGAAGCACAAGTCCTCGAAGAGAGCGAGGTTTGTGCCCGGAGCCTCATCCGAGCTGACAGTTGATGGATCTTTCTTCGGAGTGGCGAATACCGGGCTGCCGGCAGACTGTACGCTACTGAAGAGCCTGGAGGTGATGCTGGGCTATCTCTGTCGCATGACGCCTCCTAATGATAAGGAACTGATGGAGGAGGAGAGCACCGGCAACTTGATGCGCTAGGCCATCTGTGATCAAGTCTCAGTAATACTTTCTCATAATTTACTTTCCATTTTGCTTTTTGTGGCTAAATTTTTCTAAGTGTAATGAAATTCCCGGTCTTACACAGTGCATGCTTCGAATGTCTGTGGTTTTTTACCGGATCTATGAGAGTGCCATGGAGGAGGCCATGCTGAGGTCCGAGAAGAATATTGCCGAGGCAAAGGTGAACCGCTTGACCGACAACCTCAGCTTGCCACCCAGGCCCATGAGGGCCTACAAGCCAGGCACATCCTTGTTACCAAAGAACGGGACGACTTTGAGAGACAGAAGGTCAACATGGAGAAGAGGGTGGAGGAGCTGGAGAAGAGACTCAAGAAATGAGAGCAGCAGAGGGGAAAGGCCATCTGTCAGGTAGAGTAGAAAGCCGTTAAGGATTATAAATCCAGTGAAGAATTCAAAAATCTAAAGTACGAGCTTGCTAACGAATTCATGGATAATGGTCACAAGGCCACGATCTGCTTCCTTCAGATCCATCATCCGGAGTTCGACTGCTCCAGTGTTGGGATAGAATTTCCCCAGCAAGGCGAGTTGGCGGTGGAGCGTCCAATTGAGGGGGCTTCCGAGGGTCCAACTCGTGAAGCCGGTGCTGAAGGAACTAGTGGTGAGGAAGCCGAGGGCGATGCAGACACCAATGTCGACGTTATGGGCATCGAAGGTGTTTCTGAGGAAGAATAAGTCTTCACCTCGGCCTCTTTTTTTGTTTTTTTTGAAGACTTAGAAATATTTTTCGTATTTTGAATTTTGCTGAACTCCTCTTGTACTCATCATTTTTATTTTATTTTTTGACTGTGTATACGGGCAAGAACCCCACCGATGTAAGCCCTTTTTTTTTTGTGGAATACAACACAATAATTTTTTGAGCATTTGTTCCCAATTCCTTCTCGCCTCCCCCTCCTTTAGGATGTAGCAGGCGATTTGTTTCGACCCTTTGCCCGAACATGGAAAAGTGGTCATGAACCCACTTATGTGCTCGGGATAGGGTTGCAGACCCTTACATTTTCACGCTCCCACCATCCTGTACGCGTGCCGAGTCCTCACAAACCTTAGTTCAACGCTTACAACTTCAAACATGTTGTGGAATCGTTTTGGTGACTAATTGTCATGGATATAACTACCCTGCCCCCCGGCCTGTAGTAGGAGTAGTCTTACTTCTCATGCTACTGGTTGCAACGTGACATGTTCGGTCCACCACTTAGGTATCTTAGTGCGCCAAAAGACCCTTCAGTCCTATAGTGGTATTGTTTGAGATGGTCGGCATTCCATGGGTGTCGCAGCGGAACGCCTTCCTCAGTTTCGAGCTCATAGGTACCCGGTCTTGCAACTCTTATCACGCGATAAGGTCCCTCCTAGCTGGGGGCCAACTTTCCTGCATTTGGCTCCTTGGTCTCTAGGGTAACCTTTCTGAGGACTAGGTCTCCGATGTCAAAATGTCGCGATCACACCCTTCTATCATAGTATCGAGCTGCCCGCTGCTGGAATGTTGCCTGGCGTACTCAAGTGTCCTCTCGTCGTTCTTCCAGAAGGTCCATGTTAAGGGCTAGCATTGTGTCGTTCGTCTACTCGTCCTGCCCTTGAAGCGAAATTTGGAAGGTTGGCAATCAAATTTCCGTAGGAATTACGGATTCGGATCCAAAAGTCATTGCGAACGACGTCTCTCCAGTTTGGGTTTGGGAAGTGGTGTGGTATGCCCAGAGGATCGGGTAAAATTCCTCCACCCACCTCCCTTTCGCTCTGTCATGTCTGGTCTTTAAACCGTGCAAGACCGTCTGATTCGTAACCTCTACCTGTCCATTAGCTTGCGGATGACCAAGAGACGCAAAGTGTGTGCGGATACCCAGGCCGGAGCAAAAAGAAGTAAACAAATTATTGTCGAACTGAGTGCCGTTGTCGGACAAGTTTACCCTCAAGATTCCGAATCGGCATACCATGGACTTCCAGACAAAGTCCCGGACTTTCTCCTTGGTGATGCGAGCCAAGGGTTTAGCTTTCCACCCATTTGGTGAAGTAATCGATAGCGACAATGAGGAATTTTCTTTGACCGGTGGCCTATGGAAAAGGGCCCAACAAGTCAATTCCGCACTGGGCAAAGGGCCACGGGCTAACTATGGGCACCATGGTCGTTGGTGGTAGATGAGGGTGGGGATTGAAACGTTGGCATTTGTCACATTGTTTTACGAACTCATTCACGTCTTCTAGTATTTTTGGCCAAAAATACCCTTGGCAGAAGAGTTTGCCAACCAGGGGCCTGCCCCCCAAGTGGTTGCCATAGATTCCCTCATGGGTCTCTCTCATAATACAGTCGGCCTCTTTCGGCTGTAGACACCTTGAGTATAGTCCAGAGAAGGAACGTCAATAAAGGACCCTGTCCAGAATGTAATATTTAGCCGATCTGTATCTCATCGTTCTTACTTTGTTGCGGTCATTGGGGAGTGTTCCGTCTTTCAAATACCTACGAATGGGGCCCATAGATTCCCTCATGGGTCTCTCTCATAACACAGTTGGCCTCTTTCGGCCGTAGACACCTTGAGTATAGTCCAGAGAAGGAACGTCGATAAAGGACCCTATCCAGAATGTAATATTTGGCCGATCTGTATCTCATCCTTCTTGCTTCGTTGTGGTCATCGGGGAGTGTTCCATTTTTCAAATACCTACGGATGGGGTCCATCCAAGTGGGATGGTCATTGAGCCCACAGATCGGACCCACCTGGTCAGAAACTGTTGTGCTCGGAACATCCAGATATTCAATTGGCACACTTCGCTTCAAGGTTAATGCTATTGCGAAGGCAAGGTTTGCTAAGGCATCGGCGTGCCGGTTCTCTTCCCGTGGTATTTGGGATACATTGATTTTTTCAAATTTCTCCATTAGGGTTTTGACCCTCTCAAGATATGCAGTCATACTGGGATCTTTTACCAAATATTCCCCGTTGACCTAGTTGACGACCAGCTGAGAGTTGCAAAAGACGGACAACGCCGTCACATTGAACTCCCTAGCTAGGTGGAGCCCTACCAGCAGAGCCTCGTACTCCGCCTTATTGTTAGTCGCTCTGAACCCCAGCCTCAGGTCATACTCTATCTCTTCATTGCCTGGAGCAAAGAGCACCATCCTTGCTCCATAACTAATGGTGTTGGATGATCCATCGGTGAATAGCTTCCACATCGTCGGACCGGTACCGGGGCTGGAGTCCCCCGACACTTCCCCTCCTTCCACCATTTTTGCTTCCGAGTAAGCGGTGGGTGGCTCGGGGTCCTCAGAAAATATGAGCGCAGCGATGAAATTTGCTAGGATCTAGCCCTTAATGGCCGTCCTAGGGCGATATTCGATGTGAAACTGACCCAACTCAAGACTATACTCCATTAGTCGCCCCGAGATGTCTAGTGAATGTAAAATTTGCCTTATCAGTTGGTCCATGAGGACGACGATCTCGTGGGCTTGGAAATACTATTTTAGCATCTGGGAAGCCACCAGTAGGGCATAAGTCAGTTTCTTAAACTTAGTATACCTCATCTCAACATCCGAGAGGATCCTGCTAGAGTAAAAGACTGGGTGTTGGACCCCAACGTCATCCATTACAAGAGCAGCACTCATCGCCGTTGTAGACGCAACAATATAGAAGTACAGTGTCTCCCCCTCCTTCGGGGTGCTGAGCAAAGGAGCAGAGGATAGATAACTCTTGAGCACTTGGAAAGCCGATTCGCACTCGTCGATCCATCCAAAGTTGTCGTTGCCTCTTAGCACTTTGAAGAATGGCAGACACTTTTTTGATGCTCTAGATATGAAGCGGTTGAGTGCAGCGAGTCTCCCCGTCAGCATCTGCAACTCTTTCTTATTCCGAGGAGAGGCCATCCCAAGGATCGCATGTATTTGATCGGGGTTAGCATCGATGCCGCGCTGGGAGACCATGTATCCCAGGAACTTTCCCGCAGAAACCCCAAAACTACATTTGTTCGGGTTGAGCTTCATGCGGTGAGCCTAGAGTTTTTCGAAGCAGTCGTAGAGATGTTGGGTGTGGTTAAGGGCCCTCAAGCTCTTGACCAATATGTCATCAATGTAAACCTCCATCGTCCGTCCAATCTCCTCCTTGAACATTTTGTGCACCAGTCGTTGATAAGTGGCTCCAACGTTGCACAATCCAAATGGCATTACCTTGTAACAGTATGTACCCTTATTAGTGATGAACGGCGTTTTTCTCTTATCGGGAGGAACATTGGGATTTGATTGTACCCGGCATAAGTGTCGGGGAAACTCAAGCGCTCATACCCTGCTGTAGTGTCTATGACGATGTCAATCCGGGACAGGAGGAAGAAGTCTTTCGGGCAGGCTTTATTCAGATCTTTGAAATCAACACAGAGGCACCACTTATTGCCAGCCTTGGGAGCCAGGACCATATTCACCAACCAGTCCGGGAATTTGACTTCTTCTACAACGCCAGAGTTGATCAATTTATCCAATTCTACTTCAATTATCTTCTGGCACTCCGGATGAAATTTTCTTTATTTTTGTCGTACGGGAGGACGGTGTGGATCAGAGTGGAGGCGGTGCATCGCCACACTCGGATCAACACCCGGTAGCTCGTCATGAGACTAGGCAAAGACGTCGTAATTGTATTGCAGCAGTTAGATTAGCTCATCCCTTTGTTTAGACGGGAGACTAGCACCAATCCGAACAGTTCGTTATTCAATGGTTGGGTTTATAGAAATCTCTTATAATTCCTCGTGATGTCAGGGACCGGCCTCCTCCTCTCTTGGATCATCGATGGGCACAGGCACTGGTCCCTGCCCTAGAGCCATGAGTTCAGAATCTCCAAGCCCTGGCTCTGTCTTTGATTGTTATTTCTTCTTCTCCAACGCCCTCTGAGAACAAGCCCAAGTGGACTCTTGGTCACCTCTCACTATTCCCACACCTCTCTCGGTGGGGAATTTCATCGCTTGGTGGTATGGAGAGCAGACGGCCTTAAGGGCAGCCACCGTAGGTCGACCCATGATTGTGTTATAGGGTGACGGCCTATCCACAATCAGAAATTTGGTCCAAACAGTGGAGGTCTGTGGATGGGCTCCAACCGTTACGGGAAGTGAGACCCAGCCAGCAGCGTTCACAACAACCTCTCCAAAACCAACTAGGGGGGCCATCGACGGTTTTATCGCGTTGGGGTCCACATTTATTTTCTCAAATGCCCATTTGAAGATAATATCAGCGGAACTACCACTATCTACCAGGATCCGCCCCATTTTGTAGTGATGGATGAGGGCCACGATGACGAGTGCATTGTCATAAGGCACCTGAATATCCCTGAGGTCTGCCTTGCTGAATGAAATAATGTTGTGTTCTGCAGCATCAACCGTGCTGACCTCGAAGACGTCTTCACTCACTTTTCTCTTAGCTTTGTGCTCATACCTCTTCTTGGATGAGAGGTCTTCCCCCCAAGGCCCAATCCTCTATGGATGACGTTAATATTGCCATCAATCCTTTGTTCGTCATCGCCCCTGCTCGTCTCTGACCTAGGAGGGGGGTTACTTCTGTTCTTTCTTCTTCTACGACCCCTATGTTCGTCGCGGGAGTCGTGCTCTTCCGTCTTGGGAGCTCGATCGTCCCTTCAAACATAAAGACCTAGGTATCCCCTACTAATGAGGGCCGTAATTTCTTCCCGGAGTCGAAAACAATTCTCTGTGGAGTGTCCCCGGTCTTTGTGGAATTTACAGTATTTGTCCATAGACCTCCTCATTGGTTTCCCGCTGGGTGGAGGATGAGGAAGAAAGAAATCCCTCCCCGCATTCTCAGCTAAGACGGTGGCCACCGAGACCATGAGCAGCGTGTAGCTCTACTGGCTGTTCCCCTGGGGTGGGAATGGTCTCTGATCCTCGGGTAATGGCCCCAACCATCCTTTTGCCTGCAATCTTTTGGATCCATA
This sequence comes from Eucommia ulmoides, assembly GCA_016647705.1. Classification (NCBI taxonomy): domain Eukaryota; kingdom Viridiplantae; phylum Streptophyta; class Magnoliopsida; order Garryales; family Eucommiaceae; genus Eucommia; species Eucommia ulmoides. The sequence continues at coordinate 46,809,202 of CM028339.1, read as the reverse complement.
GTGTTTGTTCGGCCCTTCCTCAGCCTTTTCTTTCTTCTTTTGACCTCTTTCCCGATCCTTTCGGGCGGCTTCCCACTCATCAACATTATGGAACCTCGTGCCTCTTTCTAGAGCAGTATCCAGAGTAGGAGCTACGTTAGAACAGAGGTCATACATGAGACGTCGATGCTTCAACCCGTCGATGAATGCGCTCATCATGACCACATCGCTGAGCTCATCGCACCCGATGATCTCTTTGTAAAACCTCTCCACATAACCCCCCAGTGACTCGTTGGGTAACTGCTAGAGTGCGAGGATGTGGGCCATGATTTTTGGCCTATGCCGCGATTGTCCGAACCGCGAAAGGAAGAGTAGCTCTAACCCATGAAAATTAGAGATGGAAGCTGGTGCCAAAGTTCGGAACCAAGCCCCGGCGGCCCCCGTAAGGGTGAGGGAAAATACCTTGCATCACATTGCTATTGAGGTGGTGTGTAGGTCCATATACGACCTAAAGATGGATAAGTGGTCCGCTGGATCAATGACATCGTCATAGAGGATCATTTGGGGATGGGTGTATCGCGTGGGCAAGGGTTCTTCCAGAATTTCATTAATGAAAGGAAATCTTACCATCGATGAAAGCCCGGACGGGCCCCTGGTTCCCCGGATCTATTGTAAGGATGCCTCCATATCAGCTAGGAGTCTTTCCACCACCATCTCAGCCCTTAGCTAGGCTCGAGCCTAACTGAAAGCGGCACGATACGGGGGCTGTCGTGGAGGGGAATGTGAATCTACCTCACAAACGCGATGTGGGTGATGATCGGACCACACGGTAGCGCCATGTACGGGGGGTGACTCGGCTCAATCGCCTCTCCTTCTCCTTGGTGGAGGTGGCGACAGGGATCCTGATACCTCAGGGGGTACCAACTCCACCTCCCTCTGACCGACGTTGTGGGTCTGGGGCCTCGGGATACGCCCGTCGGAACGGATGACATATTCTTCATCCTCAACTACCCGCCCCTCTCGGCTTGTCACTTGGACTGTCGGAAGATCCATTGGAAGGGCCGGTGGTAAACGGGCCAGGACGATTTGGAAGAAGGTTTGGAACTCGCCCAGCTGATGTTCTAAAAGATCAACGTGGGCTACCTCAAGTGCTCCAGAAGCCTGCCCAACAAGCTGCCCTGGAGGTAGGACTAGACCCCTCAGGTAGCGTGCTGAGTGGTCAGTCCTCCCAATCCGGACGGCGGGATGGCGGACAGGTGGAGACTCTCCGTAGGAGGTACCGGGGGATCCGACCTGGGAGCCCTCGACATACCCTGGACGGATATGGGTGGTGGATTACTGCTGGTGGCAAGCGCTTGGTCGGCCTGGCGGATTTCCTTCCTAGACCTTGTGATCATCAAATCTTAACCTCGTGGGGAGCTGACGATCAGGGAAGGCTTTTAGTGCGATTCCCACAGACGGCGCCAAACTGTTGATGCCAAAAAGTGGTGGCGGGTCAACAATATGGTCTAGGAGGATATTGAGGACACAAGACGGCCATCAGTACTGCAACTGGTTGAGTTCAGGGGTGGTGACGATCTCCGAGCTGAGCTTCACTCTTCTACTCCGAGCACTTACACAAAGACCCACCGGGATTATCCCCAATAAAGTCCCTTTGGCGTAAGAGTAAGTATTCGGGGGTGAAGGGCTGAAAGTATATTGAGTGCAGTAGTAGTCACGTACCTCTGGGCAGTGGGTGCCCCGGTGTATTTATAGGCGCCAGTGCTTGATTAGCATCGCAAAATTAAGGGGCCAACTCAGGTTAATTAACATAATCCGTTGGACAGCCAATGAGTAGACAGGTTAGCCCTCTAAATGTCTGGGCTGGATTTTGAGCCCATAAGTAGAGGCCCAAGAGCCAGAGCCTCACAACAGCTCGGTGAACTCCCGGTTGCTGAGGTGGCGAGCAGATGGTGCCTCAGACCGTTTGTTCGACAGGTTGGATCTCAGTTTGTTGGTCCCGATTTCTTCACTGAGATGACCCTCAGCTTGGCTTGGGGGGCATCCCAGCTCGGTACTAAGGGGATTTTATCTCTCATCTCGGCCGCTCTTCTATAATTGGGCGTATTTTGACCACGTGGTGTGCCTGATGAGATTCCCCTATATCAACATTAAACCTGATGAAGGGGATGACCCTTGATCGATCTTTATGACGTAAATGGATTTATGTAACCGACCCTGCATAAGTGGGACAAAAGCTTAATTGTTATTGTATTTTTTTTTAATTTAATTCATTCAAATTTAATGTTTCGGTATTGTTAAAAAATATTGTGCATATATTATTTCTATATATATTTTTTTAATTTAATGGTTATAATTTCTGTATATTGTATTTTCTCTTTTATATTATTTTTCAATTTAATTTTCGGAAATTTTATGTTTTAGTATTATTTCTAAATTTTTCATAAATTTAATGTCCATAATTTCTGTCTATTGTATTTTTGCTCTTCATATTTTTTTAATTTAATACATTCAAATTTAATGTTTGAGTATTATTTCTAAATGTAATTTTAATTTACATGTATTATTTCTATAACTTTATTGAATTTAATGTCCATATTTTTTTTATTACTATATTTCTCTTTCATATTATTTATTTAATTTAATTTTAGTAAGTTTATATATTTAGAAAAAACATATTCTCCCTCCTCTATTATAAAAAAATATATATTCTCACTCCAATTAAGTATTAGATATATAAGGTTAAATATAAATATATGTTTTACATTTAAGTTAATTTTGTATATCAATCTAGATCGCTCTTTATGTCGGAAATAAAGAACGACTGAGATTTATCTAGAGGGTTTATGTTTATTATGTTTTATTATATAGATTAACGAGTTGTTAAATTTTACTTGTTATGTATTACATATGTTAGTCATGGGATGATTATGAACTAAAACAGTTTGAGTTATGTGATTGGTTTGTGGAATGGTTGTAATTTTGTAGATTGGATATTTTTATTCTGATTAGGGTTGTAACTGATTATTGAGGGTTTTCAAGGTCTTGCTTGATTTGCCTCATTTTTCTTTTCATTGTCCACTTCTTGATGCCCTTTTATCCCTATGAAATGTGTCCCCCTCTAGTATTATAATTTTATAATTTTAAGAAGATTAAGAATAGGCCCAACGATGATAAAGAGAAATATGATCCCAAATAGGAGCATGGAGCGATGGAAGACAAGACATTAAAGGTCCAAGAAGGAGGCCCACGAGATGTGTGGAGAATTTATTCGTTCAGTTATATGTACAAAATACATATTAAACAAACTTAAGAAGTTAAAATATGAGATCTAAATAAATATTTGTCAAAACAAATATAGTTGAAATCAAGAGCATATAAGATATGCATCTTCGTGGTCTTCCACCAGGGGCTTTGTTTGGGTAGGGGTTCCATAGCCTAAGGTCGGTTAAGATACTGATGATGTGGTTCTTGTCCTAGAAATTGAGTTCACATTGAACTTATATTAATTTATAACATACGAAGAGCAGACTAATAGGATTCAATATGCTGATAATGTAAGGGGTTCATTAGAACTAGTTTGGACTATATCAGGAAGGTATAGGTTAAGTAGGGAGATATACCAATATATTGATGATGTGAGGTATGATTAAACTAGATACTGAATATAGATTGGATCTTTCCCAAAAGACGAGTAGTAAGAATTATTTATCCTCGAACGTTCGATATCCCAATATACTGATGATGTGAGGTCCGCCGACAATGTTAGGATTATCCAATTCTACACTAAGGATGTTTAGAATGTACTCATTTTTCCATAGGGAAGTGATCTTAAAGAAATTTAGTAGGAGTACATTTAAATTCATCAAATACCTATGATCTAAAATAAAATGTACAATACTTTTCTATTCATTTTTTATTATTGGTCATACTTCTTTATATAGATTTAATGAACTTAACTATTGTTAAAGTTCTTGAGAAAATTATTTAACTAGACCCAAGTTCTCAGATTAATTCTGGAAATTAAAACAATTATTTTTAACTTCTAAAATGTTAGGGTAAGTTCTGAATGATCTATGTCTTACAAAAAAAACACTGAAGAGAATCATATGACTAATTGATAGTAAGAGCAGTATTATAAGAGGGATCGATGTAATTAGATAATGTTATGTAACAGTTTCTAGATACAATATGAAAGTTTGTTAAACTTTTGTGATGAGTTCTAGATACAGTATGAAAGTCTGTTGAACACTTATGTGAAAGTGAATGCCTGGAGTCACTTAAGGTAAACACAATTTCATTTATGGATATCACACCTCAAAAGGATTTTATTTTATTTTTGGTAGATTGGCGGTAGGTGAAGGAATAGAATATTAAAAACTCTAGATTGCGTAGCAGAATATAAAAAAAAAAAATTCACAATTAATATCATGTTCTTCTAAGACGTATCTACCCGTATCGACATAAAACAAATATAATAGGTATAAATTAAATAGTATTTGACTTGAGAAGGCTCTTCCAAGAACAACTTGATCTAATCAGGTGCCAGCAACAAAGATTAATTCTCTTTGTAAAAACACAAATGTCTTGCCTCTAATGGTATCCACATAGAAAACTCAGGTTGAATAGTATTCTTGAGATTTCTAATAATTTAATTTTAATCCCAAAAAACTAAGGTAGATTTGATTTGAATCTAGGTGGTAGTAAGATTCAAATAATTAATGTAAACACAAAAAGAATGAACACGATCAGACACAAAGGAGGTGGATGATTTTTAACTTAGGGGACAACCATATATGGATTTTTCATTTTATATTATATGTCCAGGGTTCAAAACCGTGGACCCCTTCTTTTCATATTTATACTTTGGCCCCCGAGCCTTCAAAAGTTCAAGATTCCTACCTATTCCTTTTTTAAGAACTTCCCTAACTTCGAGTTTTCAATGTGTGTTACATTTAGGTTCATACCAAAATTTGTATGGTGAAAATAATTAATCAATTAGTTATTTTACAACATAATTAATCAATAAAAATTGGAACAATTCTAATTTTGGCCTTACACTAGAAAACACTTTTCTCCATAGGTATTTTCTCCGATTCTAAGTCACATCTACCCATATATCACAACCATGTCCCGTTGGTAGGAATTTGACCAAGAAAACCTCCTCAAGTATGATTTTTAATTATACGATCTCTCTATCTTGTTTTCTTAAAAGGATCAATAAGGTAAAAAATAAAGTAAAAACATTATAGTCTAACCATATATATTGATAGATAATATAATTTCTTGTAACACCAATTGGAACCTTATTCTATTCACCACTCTATTTGGTACAGAGTCTTGGGTGAATTATATTTCAAATTGAATCACATAGGACATGTATCTCTTTGCTGAGAGTGAAAGATTCTATCTTGCTTACTCTTATATTCATATGTATTTTCTAATATACCAAATTAATACCTTTGAACTCTCATGGATAGAGTACAACACTTAGTATTTGATTATAGTAACCCATACATGTAACATACTAGTGTAGTATGTTACATGTAACAAAACCACCATGTAGGATATCAAGGATGATCACATTCAGTCCTTACTATACTAGAAAGCCCTCCTTGTGATTGTTCTAATATCTCATACTAATGGTTTAAAAATCACCACTCTTAAAAGAAAAAACAACATAACAAGGTAGTCTAGATCGTTGGAGACCAGTTTTCAACAATCCAATACTGACTAGAAATGATTAAGAATATAAGTTACTAAATGTATTTGGTCTCATATTAAAAAGAGAAATATTGCAACTTAATATTCAAGGTTTATAGAAAAATTCATATAATAAGAGAAGAATATCAAAAATATATATTTATTAATACTTAAGATTAAAATATTTTTATAGACAGAGCCATAAATGTAGATGTTAGCCCACAGATGCACTCAAGGGGGTGAATTGGGGAGTTATAAACATTTAAACAAATAAATTAACAATCAAACAATTATGAAAATTCCTTACTAGTTAGTATCTTGCATTACAGTAGAAACATATTTCTCTAGATGCACAACTAAACAAATAGGAATAGAGAAATTGAACACATATATTTATCCTAGTTCGCCAAGCTACTCTTGCCTATTTCCAATCCCTTGAGCTCCAACAAGGACTTTTCAATTCACGAACACTGATTCATTTTCCAAGTAGGAACTAAACCCTTACAATCATTTTTACAGGTTTAGCACTAACCTAATTCTTTTACCATACTTAGAATCAAACCTTTACAATTTCTTTTACTAGGTTTAGGAAGAACCTAATTATTTTGTAGGTTAAGAATCAAAGTTGACTATTTTTTTACCATGCTAAAGCCTACCCTAATCCTTTTACAGAAAAGAATCAAAGTTAATCCCTTTACACGCTAAGAATCAAACCTAATAATTAGACATCGACCCAATATGTCTAATCCTCTCACACTCAACAAATACAAAAACTAATATTTTTCTTCCCACATAAGCTTTTACCACCTCAATACATTATATGCTCAATTAATGTCTCGATAAACTATAAGATTGAACTATGTGAGAATATAAATTTGATTACACGCAATTAAAGCACAATGATTATGTAAATTAGATTAAGTAGGCAAAAATCATTTCATAATATATGTAGGATATTCAATGATAGAAAATGATTTTTCTTAAAACAAATTACAAGGAGCTCAGACAAATATTTATATTATGTAAATCACAAAGTATTAAGCACCTAAAATAATTAGAGAGATCTCATCGGAGTTTCTTTAAAAGTAGAAGAGACAAGATATGGCGTAAAACCTGGTGACAAAAAACGATAAACGCCTCAATCAAGAATTTCTTCAAAAAAAACAATCTCAAATATAATTTCAGCAAAATGATTCTCTCTTTTTTAAATGATTGATTTAAACTCTTGTTATTTATTCCAACCAAAGAAATTCACAAATCCATATATATAGATTTCAAATAATTCCTATAACGACTATATTTCAAAAGATAAGCCAATCAATATCATACATAGACCACGTATAATATATCCTTTTAAATATGATATGTTTGGCCCCATAAATACTCTTTTAAAACACTTGATTTAGTCTCTAAAAGATTTTGATTTGAATCCCTTAAAAATAGATCATAGTTTTCCCAATAAATCTCATAAAATCAAATAATATAAGGACTAAATAATAATATCTTCAAAATATATACTAGATATTTAATACGGTCAAAACACCATAAAATATTATTTTATAACGTTCAAAGGCTTAAGATTAGGGCTGAAGATCTCAAAAAAATAGATTGGTCAAACATACCGAAAATACTCACTCGGTCGATCAATCATGCAATCAGTCGTCTGGTTGTACCCTCAACAACTTATTTTTTAGTTGTTAAAACCAGTCGGTTGATTAGGGGACAACCAATTTTAGGCTTTGAGTCAACCATCAATCCTGTTAGTTGATCGTTATGCTTAAAACCCAAAAAAATACCCAACCAAAATCTGCAGTTGATTATTTGCCACGTAAGTCGATCATTTAGGCTAAAATCTGAAAAATGCCTAACCTGATGTTAGGAAAAATATTTAGACACTTGAACTTATCACTTCTAATCATAACTCAAATTATTTTATAAATGTCGTACATGATCCTAATCGGGTTGCATTAAGAGTATAAAGAGTATTAAGTTGTTTATACCTAGGAATACAAAAAATCTTTTCAACTCCAAAAATATTCAATGTCTTCATTGAAACCATCTTGAACTTCCATATAATGGCCACCTGGAATTCATTCTTTTTATTACTTTCTCCATTAGAACTTAATTTTGAAATCACTCAATAAATCCATTAGTTCCATAAAGGCATCAACATTAATTTGGCCACCAAAACATCAAAAATCAACACTCTCGCTTTTTGATGATGATTGTTGGCCTAGTGAGCCACCAAGAAGAGGCGTGAATTAGGTAGATAAAAAATTATCAGAGAAAAAATACTTCAATAATTCAAATAATTAATTTTAATCCGAAATTAATCATTATTCTTACATAACAGTAGAAATATAATATCAACTAGGTACACACCAAACAACAAAAATATATAATAAAAAATAGCAGCACGCTAGAAATTTATACTGATTCACCAAACTATTCTCGGCTAATCTAGTCCCCCGAACTCCACGAAGAGTCGCACCCACTAAACTCAAGATTCCTTTAAATGTAGTAACCAAACCCTCACAAAGATTCTTTTCATAGGCTGAGAATCAACCTTTACAAATTTCTTTTTCCATGCTCAATAATAACATTTACTTTTTCCAGCCTCAAGAATAACCTAATTCTTTTTTTACCTTAAGCTAAAGAATAAAAACCTCACAAACACTTCAAATATCCTTTTACCTGGTAAGGATTGAACCATTACAAAATTGCGCACAAATTAATTCAATCCAGGAAGAATTACCACCTCAATCTCTTTATAGGAAGAGACTGAAACCAATTACCCTTTGCTTAAATACTCCTAATAGTATTCAATCTATCACTCAGCTTACCAATTACAAATTGATAAATGATTTTTTCTCACTTGGACCTTCTACTACCCTAGATAAATTAGAACTCAATTAATATCCCAAAACTAGTGATAGAAAAGTGAGATATTCAAAATCTGATGTAAACAAAAAAATTGGGTAGCACGTACTTGAGTAGGTAATCAGATTTCTTCAAGAAATTGTTTCAAAAAATATTTTTTAATAAAAAATCGAAAAATAATTTCAAAGATCAAATTCCAAGTAAATAATCATTATGGAAAATACACAAATAACTTGGAACAATCTCACTAGGAATCCACCGAAAGAATAATGATAGCGATGATACTTCAGATTGGTAGTAGCCATGATCCACAACAAATATTTATCAAGAATAACTCTCAGAAAATATTCCACAACTCAATCAATATGATTATTCTTAGAAAGCTCAAATGTTAAATAACTCACAATAATTCTCTTGATGTGTCTTTCTTTAATGTGAAAAAAACGCAAGTCTATATAAAATGGAATAAAATAAGCTCTCCAGCGGCTAGTTCTCACTTGTTATGACATTTAATTGCTCTTATAGACTCCTTCTATCATTAAGACTTCATCCTGGTCCAAATCACTTAATTATGGATTTTAAACTTCTCAATTAAGTCCCCCAAATATTTCTCAATCATAATTAAATAGGATAGAAATAATTACATGTACCAAATTGAAAAATATTCAAACTCAATGAACCATATCTGTAGGGATATCATAATATATATTGCATATCTCAAATAATATCAAATCCCTAATATATCTCGTAAATCTTAAACATAAAACGATTAGTAACTGCTACTTTTAGAATAAAATTTGGAATTCCACATAATCATGAAACAGTGCCATAAGTCGACTAACCAAGGGTCACCTGTCGACCGCTTGATTCAAGATGTAGCCAAGCCAAAAATCCATCGCCCATCAGTCGACCTATCTGTCGACCTAGAGATTCAGAGATTTTCATTTCTAGTCACAGGTTGACCTCCCTATCGACTTGTCGATTCAAAGAGTTCACCATTAAAGCTCTAGTAGACCTACCTGTCGACTGAGAGATTCAGAGACTTTATATTCTATGCATCGGTCGACTTACCTATCGACTTACTAATGCTGAAATCCTCTCCTTAATTTGTTTTGAATTCATTCTCATCGACGTTTTTGCCCTTTTAACCGATTTTTTTTCTCAGTTAACTCCACTAAATACTTAAGTTCAATTTTAATTAATTATCAATATTTCTTTCTCAATTACACATAAGAGCAAATAATTTAACTAATTAGAATCCCATAAAAAACACACATAAACTTTCTAATTTTTTTTTTTATGTCATGTGTGATCCTAATTGGGATATTAAGAGTTAAAATTTAACCTGCGTTATTTTCCCCAAGTTCTTCAAATTTTTCAACCTCTTAATCGTTCACCATCTTTGTCATCATTTTTTAGCATTCATTCATTACTTGTCATCCAATCTTCATCATTGGAACTAATAAACTGAAACACTCAATTACATATTTAGTTTCACCAAAAACATCAACATTTAATTGTTCATCAAAATCTTATAATCAACAATCTCCCCCTTTTTCATGATAACAATTAACTTTAATGTTTTATTCAAAACAATAATGTAACCACACTCCCCCCTATATCCGAGTATGGGTTTTATAACTCATTAAAGCATAGTAATCATAAGATATTCAACAAAGCACAAATTTCAAAATCTAATAAACTCCCCCTTAAGATATTCAATTAAAACATAAATTAATTCTCCCCCTTTGTCATCTCAAAAAAAACAAATTGGGGAGGGGGAACTATAAAAGAACTCTACTCTAGTTGTACATATAATATACTTTGAAAGAATAAGCCTAAAGTAATTAAATCAGAATTTTTATATATATAACTCTTTAAAAACACATTGAATCAACTCATAAAATCATCTTTTTTCAACAAATACCATGTGGATCATCATTAGGGATAAAAAAATTTAACTGAATAGATCAAATCTAGCTAATCCATCAAAATCCAGACACGAAAAGTTAAATTTCACCAAACTAACCTAGATTAGCTATTACAAACCAAAATATTAATTGTGGAGCTTTTCTAGATAACATATTCAAAAAGAGAATAGAAGATAAAGTCAATGAGGACTTTGTTAAGAAAAATGATAATATAGTCCCATTGGACTAGTGGCTGACTGCTGAGGATAATGAACTCCTGGCTGAATAATTTATCCTAGAGTCATTTGCTGAAAAAATGGTGTTGACGGTCTTCCTCCAAATGGCCCTACAGTAGATGGTCCTCTAAAAGACTGTTGTGCTCCTAACATAGGATATCCCGTAAAGTGTGGTTGAGTACTATACTACTGTTGGTATCTATGATATGATGATTATATAAACTGAAACATTTGTTCCAGATTCCCTGTGATTTTTCTAAATCCAGCTTCCATGTTCATATTCATTTGGACTATTTTATATTCTAACCCAGCCATCAGATCATCCATCATATCCGCATGTACCCGTAGATCATCAATCTATTCTCAAAGAAAATCCATCTTCTGATCAACACTCATTTCTTCCTCATCACCTTCTTCTTCATTCACAGCCTATACTCTTTGCATTTTCTGGTTTCTCTTCTTTACCCATCTATTTCCTCTGTACTCATATCCCATTAACAAAGCATTACCCACATTAATCCATCTGAGTGTGATTGTCATGAATTTCTCTTCATCAGATTCAATTTCAACTCCAAAATAATCAAACAACCTTTGAAGTGCATCAGCATAGGGTAACACTCCAGAATGTTTCTGAACATGATATTTCATATGATCCATCATGATATGTGCCAAGTCCAACTTTCTACCGTCAATAATCTCATTCATTAGATACAAATCAAAATTATTTACATTAGCATGTCTTCCTCATCTAAGTATAACCGTATAGGTTAGCACTAAGTGAATGAACCGATGCTCAAGAGATAATGATCCTTCTTTATCACCATCCAAGTCAAATTTCTCAGCAATTTTTATTCTATTAAAATTTATCAAAAGCCAGTGAAGGGCATTGTACGTCTCCTCTAGGTATTTCCAAAATATCGCATAATAATCCCCTATTAAATTGGATTTCTTTTCCTTTAACATAGGATGTAATCTCAACATTATTATAAATGAGATTGCTATAGAACATTTTCACCCACACCGGCATCCACTCATTCCTTTAGGTGACAAAATCAGTCAATCCCAAATTTCTAAAATATCCTTCAATATCAATATTTTTCTCTCCTAAACTTATAAAATCTATGGGTTTGCAACCTAGAGCCTTTCGGTTGACAAACCCCTCATTATATCTTTTCTCATCCTCCTCATTTTAGAAATGTTCATTGTTGTACGTAAACTTTTGAGCACGCTTCTTGATTTTAGGCATTTGTTTCACACAAATTTAAAATAAATCAACCAAGATAACTCAAAAAATTGAGCCTAATCAGAGAACCAATCGAAACCCTAGAGAATGGAAAGAGAACCAACCTTTTCGCGAAGGAAAGAGTTACCAAATCCAAACCGAAATGAACTTATTTCATGAGATTTAGGAGCGAATGGACTTGGGAGATGAAAGGTTTTCAAGAGAAGAAGGTTTTAGATTTGGATGAAATGAAATAAAATAATCAAGGGTATTTATATCCCGTAATGACTAGTCGATTGCCAGATTAGAGTTAGTCGACAGACGAATGTAGCGCCTCTCTCTGTTTTCCAACCTGCTACTATCGGTTAACTGATGAACCATTATATAAGTCGACTAACCATTCTGAGCTGTTTGACTTTTAGTGCATTTAAACCCTAATTTGATCAACTTAGCTCAATTTTTTATCTCTTATTTTGATCCACATATATTTTATAAATATTTAATTACTCACACATTTAAACACACATACACATATATCGCGAACATCTAAATTTCAAAAGGCTCAATCTTCTTAACAAAATTAATAAACTTAAACTTTAAAAAATTTGGCATACTTAGATCATCTTTGGGAGCAAATGGTGTGTGTACCTTTGGCGGATTACTAATTTTTGACTTGGTATCCTTTGACTCCACCAATGCTTGATTTTTCACCTTAATTTTTTCCTTCTTAGGAATGACAATTTTCTGAAATGATTCAGTAAGAACTTATTTTCCTTTGTTTGGTGCCTCAAGCTATTTTTCCTCATTCTGCTTTGGTACAACTTTGTAAATAAACTTTTTCTTGTACTGGTATCTTACCATTCGTTGTAGATAAGCTTTGTCAGCTCTCATATATTGAGTTTGTTACTTCTGTACTTTTTTTTTTTTGGTTTCGAGCTGATTCTTCTTATTAGATACATTGAACCTTGGTTCCCTACTTGGCAGGGAATATTCATTGTACCTTCTAGTCTATTCAAATCTCCTTGTCGGCACGTAGTATTCATTGTTTCTTTGTTTAAATCTCTGATTGGTACCTACACCAAAATTTTCTCTTTTTGGTATCTAGTTGTTTTTGGATCCGACAGGGTAACCATGCAATAAATAACAAGACTTTTCATAATGATCATACTTGCCACAATAAAAACACTTAATATTGTTCGTATGCCTCTTCTGATAGTCAGTATTTTGTATGGGAGCATAATATTGTTTGCAATTTTGAGAAGCAGCTTTAGTAACTATTGGTTTTTCAATAGCTTTAGTACTCTCAATATCCTTGAATTTATCCATTACTTCTTTAAGCTTATTTTGAGTCTTCTCAACTGACTGCTCATTGGTGCTAACATTTACCTGTAGACCAAAATTCTTTTTATGCATAAATTCAAGATTATTCTTAAGAATTTGGCACTTATTTTCAACATAATGGATTTTCACACGAGCTCTATCAAATTCACACCTTGTATTATCCAATTCAATGCTCAATTCCTCATTCAAGGTTTCAAGATTTTTCCTTTTAAATTCATTCTATTGAAGATCATAAAAATCATTTTTCAAAACCTTAATCTCATCCTCAAGATACTCAATTTTCTCACACAACTTACTAATTTCAGATAAAGTATTTTTAAACTCAACAGTTTCAAAATATTTGTCCAAATTTTTTTTCTTGAGAGATTTGACAGTACTAAACTTCTTATTTTCAAGAGTTGCAATTTTTTGCTCTAGTTTAAAATTATCTTTTCCAAAAACATATGTAAGAGCAATAAGAATCTCAATAGCCTTATCCACATTCTCATTAATGTAAATTATATCAGTCTCACAAGCAAAACAATGACTATTAGAAGAAACAGAATCAATAGTAGTACACATAACTTCAGAATCAAGATACTCTATGTGATCGTGTTTAGCTATACTGTGAAGTATATCGAGCTAAAACCAGCTCTGATGCCAATTGTTGGCTCGGTGAGCTACCCAAAAGAGGGGTGAATTGGGTAGATAAAAAATTATCAAAGAAAAAATACTTCAATAATTTAAATAATTAATTTTAATCCTAAGATATTATTATCTTTATATAACAGTGGAAATATAATATCAACTAGGTACACACCAAATAACAAAAATAAATAATGAAAAATAGCAGTACACCAGAAATTTGTATTGGTTCATCAAGTTACTCTAGGCTAATCCAGTCCCCTGAATTCCACGGAGAGTCGCACCCACTAAACTCAATATTCTTTTAAAGGTATGAACCAAACCCTCACAAAGATTATTTTCGCAAACTCAGAATCAACCTTTACAAATTTCTTTTTCCAGGCTCAGGAATAACCTCTACTTTTTACAAACTCATGAATAACCTAATTCTTTTTATACCTAAGGCTAAAGAATCAAAACCTCACAATCACTCCAAATATCCTTTTACCCGGTAAGGATTGAACCGTTACAAAATTGCTCACAAATCAATTTAATCCAATAAGAATTACTACCTCAATCTCTTTATAGAAAGAGACTGAAACTAGCTACCATTTGATTAAATACTCGAAATAGTATTCAATCCATCACTCAACTCACCAACTACAAATTAATAAGTGATTTTTCTCACTCGAAACTTCTACCACCCCAGATAAATTAAAAGTCAATTAATATCCCAAAAATAGTGACAGAAAAGTGAGATATTCAAAATCTGATTTAAACAAAAAAATTGGGTAGCACGTAATTGAGCATATAATCAGATTTCTTCAAGAAATTGTTTCAAAAAATATTTTTTAATAAAAAATCGGAAAACAATTTCAAAGATTAAATTCCAAGTAAATAATTATTATAGCAAATAAACAAATAACTTAGAACAAAATCACGAGGAATCTATCGAAAAATAATGATAGCGATGATACTTCAGATCAGTAGTAGCAATGATCCACAACAAATATTTCTCAAGAATAACTCTTAGAAAAGATCCCGCAACTCAATCAATATGATTACTCTTAGAAAGCTCTAAGGTTGAATAGCTCACAATAATTCTCTTGGTGTGTCTCTCTTTAACATGAAAAAAAAAACATAGGTCTATATAAAAGGGAATAAAACAAGCTCTCCAACGGCTAGTTTTCACTTGTTATGACATTTAATTGCTCTTATAGACCCCTTATATCATTAAGACTTCATCCTGGTCCAAATCACTTAATTATGGCTTTTAAACTTCTCTATTAAGTCCCCCAAATATATCTCAATCACAATTAAATAAAATAGAAAGAATTACATGTACCAAATTAAGAAATATTCAAACTTCATGAACCATATCTATAGGGATATCATAATATATATTGCATATCTCAAATAACATCAAATCCCTAATATATCTTGTGAATCTTAATCATAAAATGGCTAGTAATGGCTACTTTTAGAATAAAATCCAGAACTCCACAAAGTCCTGAAACAATGTCATAAGTCGACTAACCAAGGGTCACCTGTCGACCACTTGATTCAGGATGTAGCCAAGCCAAAAATCCATCGCCCATCAGTTGACCTCCACGTCGACTTATCGATTCAGGAAGTTCATCATTTAAGCTCAAGTCGACCTACATGTCGACCGAGAGATTCAGAGACTTTATATTTTATGCATTGGTCAACTTACCAATGCTGGAATCCTCTCCTTATTTTGTTTTGAATTCATTCTCATTTATGTTTTCGCCCATTTAACCGATTTATTTTCTCAATTAGCTCCACTAAATACTTAAGTTCAATTTTAATTAATTATCAATATTTATTTCTCAATTACATGTAGAAGAAAATAATTTAACTAATTAGAATCCTATGAAAAATACACATAAACTTTTTAAAAAAACTTTTTGTGTCATGTGTGATCCTAATTAGGATATTAAGAGTCGAAATTTAACCTGAGTTGTTTTTCCTAGGTTCTTCAAATTCTTCAACCTCTTAATCCTTCATAATTTTCATCATCATTTTTTTAGCATCCATTCATTACTTGTCATCATATCTTCATCATTAGAACTAATAAACTGAAACATTCAATTAAACCACTTTTTCTACCAAAAATATTAACATTTAATTGTTTATTAAAATCTTAGGATCAACAATGATAATTAACTTTGATATTTTCTTATAATAATTATGTAACCATGCTCCCCTAGAATATGAGAATGAGATTTGTACATTTTTAAAAACACAATAAGAAAATATGCAATAATAGATCAAATATGTTGGAAGCATATTAATATTCATAAAATTTTATTTCTCCCCCTTCCTAAATACTTTAAGAATTTATGCAGGAAAAACATCACAACTTCTCCCCTTTTGTCATCCCAAAAAGTAGGGGAGAAAGGATTAAAACATCTACTTTAGGCATACGTTATTATGCCTAATCATTCCGAAACCTTGAATAATTTTCAAAAATTAATCGTAATAAGTTTAAAAAACCAAAATCAAATTGACATTATTCTTCTTAGATCGAAAAGATTTTCGAAACCACAATTTTATAAAAATAAATATTGATACCCATTTTTCATTCGATAAAGATCAAGATATAATTTAATGGCGATAATTTCAGATTTTGATTAACATAACTCTCAATCTATAAGCTTATTTTTTATTTCGAAAAATTTGCAATCATTTAAAAGCATCAACATCTCTCAATACGATTTAAACACCGTTTTGCATAAGCAATTCACAAGCAAATTTAATCTTAATATTTATATAGATCATCTTGAGCCAATATATGAGATTAAGCATTAATGGATCGAAATATAGCAAATCATATTATCATCCAAAAAGTTAATACCATCCACAAACCTAATTACTACTACATTGTTCATCACCAAATCTTATTTATGATAGCATTCAGTATGAATGTATCATAATCAATTACCATCGAAAAGTGACTACCACGATGAACAAGATTACAAGTAATGATTTAGTGATAAATTTGTTTCTCAAGATCTAAGGAAGATATCATAAAATCAACAATATCCAAGTCTTGACGATCTTGTTCAATATTGAAATTTTGTTGGAACCAAGTTGGTGAATTCTTAGGAGAAATTGATCATCTTTTTACTTCTAGGATAGAAGCAAATTCATCCAGTCACAACTCAATTTTAACCCCATTCACTTGAGAAAAAATTCTTTCTCCAACAAGATGTAAATTACAATAACATTAACAGTGACTAAAGCAAAATTTATTTTCTATTAGAAATATATCCTATCCCATACCTAGACTATATATCAATTTCTCTATACTAAAGTTCAGAGAAGTATATGGCCCTACCACATATTTCCTCTTTCTAAAATCATTTTGTAATTTGACTTGACCCTCAAAACTCAAGAACATTTTCTTATCAAACAGTTTTACAGAATTACCCCAATGATTAGGCGCCATATGGACAATCACCAAAACTCAAGAACTACTAAGGATGAGATTTTAACCAACACTCCTTAACCTAACCTCACAAAAATAAGAGAAATCGAA
Organism: Eucommia ulmoides; assembly: GCA_016647705.1. Taxonomy (NCBI): domain Eukaryota; kingdom Viridiplantae; phylum Streptophyta; class Magnoliopsida; order Garryales; family Eucommiaceae; genus Eucommia; species Eucommia ulmoides. Next base: position 46,791,766 of record CM028339.1, on the reverse strand, counting down.
TAATAGAACTTAATCTTACCAAGAGTGATAGAATCAAAGAGAGAAATCGCAAGAAATATTGAAATCCCTTTAGATCCAAAGAACTTCTTCTATTGCCTTGAAATATTTCTTAATTCTCATAAAAAATCACGTGATCAAGCTTTTTCAACATGAATTATTTGATTTTATATGGATATGGAATATTCTGAAGCTTAGAATCATAAGGATAATATGAAAGTATTGAACAAATGAGATTAAAACCCTAAACTCAAGGTTTTATCCCATCATTAGTTGGTTAACCGAATGATAGAACGGTTAACCGACTCAGATTCACTTAATTTACTTTATGCCTTATTGCATTAAATTAGTCCACCAGTTAACCTTGCAGCCGACCGGATTGGCTTAATTTTGATCCTTTTTTTTTTTTAATTATTATTATTAGCCTCATCCATTTCTCAAATGTTCCACATAAATATTTAATTTAAAAAATCATTTCAAATGTTAAATTAAAACACCCAACAACTAAATAAAAATATAAATCTAATTAGTAGAAAAATGCAATTCATTTGTCTGCCTAACAAAATTATATTTAAATTTTAAGAGATTTGACATACATTGTTCATCCTTGGAAGACATTGGTGTACGTACCTTAATTTGATGATCAACACAAGTCTGGTTCTCTTATGTAGCAACTGGTTGAGTTGTCTTAATATTTTGAGATGAAACAAGATTATTCACATTGATAATATTTTTTTTTTTTTTTTTTTTTTTTTTTGTAATGCCATGTCTTGTTCAACTTTATTGACAATCTCTTTGCCTTTTTGGGATACTGAGATTGACTAATCTTGTTACAATTCGCAATGGCTTAATACATACGCTTATTATAATTTTTAAAGTAGTACTATTTTTCGTTGCTAATCATTGGTTTGTCTCCCATACTGAAATTGTGGCTTTCTGAAATCATTCACTTTATATCTTTGTATATATCCATTCATCATTCTAGGTTCATCAAATCATGCAACTCTTCTTTGTAAATAATTCTCATTCATTTTCCTTGGCCTTACATATATGTCATTCATACCTGCATGAAAATTTTATTTTCTTGGTATCTAGTTATTTCTAGATCCAACAGGGTAATCATGCAATTAATAACTTTCAAGGTGACCAAGTATCCCACAATAGTGGCAACTAAAATTATTCAAGCACCTCTTAGGAAAATTAAATTTTCATTTGGGGGCACATGATCAAAGTTGATGTTGAGGAGCTGCCTTAGGGTCTACTAGTTTTTCCAAAACTTTTGTTTTCTCAAAATTCTTCAAATTATCAACTGTCTTGTTGAGCTCTTTTTGAGATTGTTCAAGTGAGTGTTCTAAAGAACTAACATTCACGTATAGAACAAAAAAAAATCTTGTAAATAAATTCAAGATCATTTTTAAAAATTCAACTATCATTTTCAACATAATAAATTTTCACTCAAGCTCTATCAAGTTCGCACTTTGTATTTTTCAATTCAATATTTAAAGCCTCATTTAATGTTTTAAGATTTCTTAAATTTAAAATACCTTGTTGAAGATTTGAAATATCATTCTTTAGAAAAGTAATTTTTTCTTCAAGGGATTCAACTTTTTCAAGAGGAGTGTTTATCTCAAATAGAGTGTTTAAAAATTCAAGAGTTTCAAAATACTTGACTAAATTCTTCTTTTTAAGAGATTTGGAAGTATTGAACTTTTTGTTTCCAAGGGTTTCAATTTTCTTTATAAACTTTAAATTTTATTTACCAAAAACATATGTAAGATGAATCAATTTTTCAATAGCCTCATTGTCATTATCTATATCAGTCCTATTAACAAAACATTGTTTTTTTAAAACAAGCAAGAGATACACATAAAACATTTTCCTTAGTGAAATCCATGTGATCGTGTTTGCATGGATATTATTCCTATTGAGCTAAAATCAGCTCTGGTATCAATTGTTGGCTCACAGATCTACCCAAGAAGGAGGGTAAATTGTGTAGTTATAAAAATTTGGACAAATAAATCAATAACCAAAGAATTATCAATTTCCCTCACCGGTTATTATCTTGAGTTACAACGTAAACCTATTTATCTAGATGCACAATCAAACAAGTAGGAATAGAGAAATTGAGCACACATATTTATATTCTCGAATGGTTGTACTTGAAGTAAATCTTTATCAAACAATTTTATTTTAGTGTTTTCAACTTGCTCTGTTGATTTCTCCATAAAATCTGAATTTTCATCTTCCAAATCTTTTCTAGATAAAAACGGTTATGTTCTTCAAAAACAATATGCACCAATTCTTTAACTATAAGTGTACGTTTGTTATATACTCTATATGTTTTGTTAGTAATTGAACAACCAAGAAAAATACATTTATCAGATTTAACAACTTTAAAATATTTTTCTTGTCATTTAGAATAAAACATTTACAACCAAATACTTTAAAGTAAGAGATAATAGGGGTCTTACCATTCCATAGCTCGTATGGAGTTTTATTCAAATCTCGACAAATTGAAACACGATTTAACATATAACAAGTTGTATTTATTGCTTCCACCGAAAATTATTGAGGCAAGGAATACTTGTTTAACGTAGTCCACGCCATTTCTCGTAAAGAGCGATTTTTTCTCTATATAATACTATTTTTTTACAGAGTAATTATAACTATGTTTGATAACACATTGCCTTTCAGAAAATGTAACTTTCAAACCTTTATCACATAATCTACTTATACTTAAAAGATTATGTTTTAAATCATCAACAAGTTAAACATCTTATTGTAGAGTCTTTATCAATTATTTTACCCTTAGAGTTGTTAACGAATATCACATATCCTCCAACTTTAGTGTCAAAGATGTGAAATTTTCTTTAGCGCTCGTCATGTGCCATGAACAACCACTATCTAGGAATCACTTGTCCTTGCTTATATTCAATCTAAGACTAATATGAAAGGAGCACCTAAAATTATTCCATAATGTTAGCCGTTTTACTTATGTTTGGGAGGGTTAGTTTTCGGAATCAAAGTTTGCTTTGATACCCAAATCGTTTTTACTTTACATTAGTATTTTTCAGTTTTCTTTCAATGCAAACATCAATGGCGTGACAAACCTTATTATGATAAAAATATTTTACAAATTTTTTTATCTTTGAGAATAATTTATGAAAATTCTATAACTTCTTGTTTTGATGAAAACCCAAACCAACTTTACCGAAAATACTGTTTTGACTTCCCAAAAGAAGTTTGAAATTATTTTCACCCTTTGTAAACTTGTGAATTGTTTTCATTAAATTATCCACTTGATTTTTTTAAAGAATCATTTTCTTTTTCAAGATCATGTTTTTTCAAAGAATCATATTTTTGTTTCAAAGAAATAATTTCAGATTTTGAGTTTTCTAAATCATTTGAAATAGTAGTTAAAGCTTTCTTAAAAGTAAATTTTTTTGAAAAATACTCCTCTTTCAATTCCTCATAATCATCAAACAATTCATCATATTTTTCTATAGAATAAGATTTGGATTTTGAACTAGAAGTTACCTCATCTTCCTTAGCCATAAGAGTAAGTAGGTTGGCTTCATTGCCGCTACTTTCACTTTTCGAGCTACTTGAGTCGGAATCATCCTATGTAGATTTAAATGCTTTCTTCTTACATTTATGATGAGATTTCTTCAACTTCTTTAGTTCCTCCTTGAGTAAAGGATAATCTGTTTTGTAGTGACTGAATTTGTGATAATGGTAGCATTCAACTTTGCTTGGGTCAATTTCAATGAATTTCTTTCTTTTGAATGTTTTTTGAGCAAACTTGTTGAATCTCCTTGTTATGAGAGCAACGACGCTTTGATCGTCGCTATCAAGGCTCTTATCATCGTCATCTTTTTTAATAGATTTTAAGGCTATCTCTTTCATTCGGTTCATTCTAGCTTCATCTTCAAAGCTTTTGAGTAAGGGATCATGTGTGGTCAAGTAACTAATGAGTTCATGAATGGTCCACTTGTTCAAATATTTAGATACTTGAATGGTCGTTACCTTTGGTTCCATTACCTTGGGAAGAACTCTAATAATCTTTCGAACTCTTTCGTTAATTGGATATGGTCTTCCAAGTGCATTCAAGCTATTACAAATATTTGTAAAGTGAGTATACATATCCATGATCGATTCACTATCTCCATCTTGAAAATATCGTAGTGGCGGATACGTACATTGATCTTGGATTCTTTGACTTAATTTGTACCCTCATGAGTAATCTCAAGAGTGTCCCAAATCTCTTTAGACGAAGTGCATCCTGAAATCCTATTATACTCATGAATATCGAAACCACAATAAAGAATGTTAAAAGCTTGAGCATTAATAGAGATTAACTTGATATCCCTTTTATCATATTCGGATTCTAACTTAAGAGTAGTACCACTATTAGTCTGATTTTTCATAGGAACATGTGAACCATTTTTAATAACTCTCCAAGATTCACAATTAGTAGCTTATAAATCGTTGACATTCTAGCCTTCCAAAGCACATAGTTATTACCATTAAACAAATGAGGTTTATGCATGGATTGACCTTCGGGAAGGGTAGAACAAAAAATTTCCATGATCAATTTGTTAGGATTTTATGTCTATTAAGAAAGTGTAGCTCTGATGCCAATTGAGGCCCAAGGTACTACCCAAGAATATGGGTGAATTGGGTAGGGCAAATTTGCGAAATCTATTCTACTCAAATTAAACTCGTGCTAATATGATAGTTATTAAGCGCACAACGTAATTTTAAGCAAGTATGATATCACAAACACAATATCAAAATAGAAAAATAAAAAGTAGAGTTAGAGAGAATGACACCGGTGTTTATAGTAGTTCGACAACCTTTTGCCTACGTTTACTCCCCTTAACTCCTTTGGAGCTTTCAATCAACTAATATTTATTCTTCTTATGAGTGAAAATCAAATCTTGTACAATCGTTGTTTAAGATAAACGTATCTGAGTACTTTTCAATTTAGAGTAAATATGTTTCACTCATAACACTCCTCTTGAGTGAAACCCTTACTCAAGATTACAACAAATGTAGTCTCAGCGAATCTCACCGAAATGGAGCTTCAACACTATCAAGATACAGAACTCAAATATATCTATGTGTGTGAAGCAATATACAATAATCACTCAAAAGAATTGAAATTAGATGAATCAAAGTGATGTTTAGAAAATTAGCTTTGAAGCTTGAAGAACTTGAACAATAACTCTCTGAAGCATTTGTGTGAGATTTTTATTCTTCCAGCTTGTATGGCCTTCTTATTTATATCAAACATATCTTAATATCATCCAAGAATGTATCTAAATGAGTTCATAACTGTTTCACCTTGTCCCTTTGGAATAAAGAGCTATATGATATACTTTTTCAAAATGCCTACTCAGATTCTTCATATCCAGTTGTTGACTTTTGTGCTAATGTTTATTTTTTGCCCTCAAAGACACATTTAACTCATTCTCAATAGGTATCATTATAAATTTATATGAATTATATTTCCATAGCCTCAAGAATCACATCATTTGGATTAAAAAATGAATGAGATATGCCACTTTTAATCCACAAAGGTCTAAACTATATTTTCTGGCAACCAAATAATATGAAATGTATGAAAAAAATATAATATCCCTTAAATTATGTCATGCTTTGTCTAAAGTGTAGACAAGAAATGGTAGAGAATTTACGACCAAAATAATGGAGTTGGTAAGGCACCTTGCCATTAATGAAATCCATTATTAAAGTCAAATAAACTTGCTAAAAACTAGAATATTTAATACAATTTTAGAAAATACATGATTATGTATAGTATATGTATTGTATATGATCTAAAAATATTTATAAATACTTATACATGATGTATAATATCAATAAAAACCATATAGATCATATTATAACATTTTAGAATCAATTGGAAACAAGAACAAAACACTTAAAAAAATTCTCCACGTAAAAATAGAGTTTACCTTGAATATATGCCAAAATCAATTCATCTTTAATACAATGTTATCAACTTGATTCCATAACATATATATCATGAACATGTCCCAATCAAGTATGTAATAACATATATTGGGAAATAACAACAAGATTAGTCATGCAAAATCAATATTAAGTTCATGCCAAAAAACTGTAAAAATTGTGTTTCAACCTTGGAAACGATTTTGATCAATTCAGATACTGCAATAATAATTTGATCAAATTGAATCTTAAGTATGATTCTAGTTACCTTAAATGAGGTATAAAAACAATCAAAAAAATTCAAGAATAAACTAAGATCAACAAAAAAATAGAGCAAAAAAAGAGTAGGGGAGAGAAAGCAAGTGCCTGCATGTAGTTGACAACATTCCTCATATGTATTTAACGACTTGTGTTGTTTTACAGCGCAAGTGTCGTTTCTTGTTCGATATCAGGTTTTGTCCATTTTCTATGATCATTTTTTTTTTTATATATATATATATATATATATATATATATATAAAGTGTTTTGAGAATGAAATCATGCAATATACCCTATGATCACATAGAAGACATATTTTCTTAAATTTGGCATAATTGTGATCAATATGTGCATTTGCAAAATAAACATGTATGGAACAAAATAATCACATAAATCATGATATAATCAAATAATGTACATGTTCAAATCATAATAACATCAATGCATGCACTCTTGGGGGGAGGGGGTATGTGTTTATCCAATAGAGTTTTGAGCTCAATATACTTGAGTAATGTTGTCGAACTGAAAATTGCATAATATAAATCATACCTTTTGTCTTAAATGTATCTCAATGATAAATTTACGCAATCTAAGAATGATTTATACTAAAAAAAAATAAATAAAAAAATAGCATTAGTATCATAAAAACGTCGAATGAGGTGTTATCATCAAAATCATTTTATATTCTGGAGATTCCATGATTGAAACTGCTTAGACTAACAAGGATTTTGATGTACCCTGAATTTTGAAAGAAGATGACGTAGAGAATGGGTAAAAGAGGAAAACAAAGTTTCATTCCTCTATCTCCAAATCCTCAAAACGTTTCGTTGATTTTTAAAAATATAGTTTAAGGGGTTTTTCTAGGCCTCAGTTTTGAAATGTTCCCTGGGCCAAGATTTATGTCAAAAATAGAGTCTCCATCTAGCATGGAGTTAAATAGAATGTTAGGTCACCAAGATTTTCATAAATTCATTTTTTGTTTGGAAATAACTCGAGTTTTTACTCGAAAATAGTTGGTCTTTCACCAAAGATTTCTTTAAAGTTCGGAAGTCAGTTATACATGGGAAAGGTGTTAGGCGCCCCAAGACACCCGTCCGAAAACAATACCTAAGCGTAAATTGATGTTCACGTTTAAACAAAGTCCAAGTAATTTCCTTTGGTTTTGTTTGACACAATAATTCCCAATTTCTATGTTTTTTGTATGTTTATGCCTTTTTTATGTAAGGAAAGCAAGTAAAGGTTTATTTATTCGAGGAAAAATGAATAATTTGTTATTTTTAGTAACGACTAAACTTGTAAAGGTTGCCTATATATCCCAATTTTCATGGGGAATCAAGTCAACATGTAGTTTACCTTTCAAGATGATTTTTGTTTAAGCAAGTAACTGAACTGACATGATGGTTGCCTACATATCTCAAGTAGTTAAGAATTAGGTCAATATGTAGTTCATAATGAGATGATTTTGTTTTGAGTTCATTGGAGTTAGGTTTTATGTGTTCTTAATGTTCTTGACATCTTCTTGATGTTCTTGATATGAACTTGATGTTTTTGACATGTTCTTTAATATCTACACTATGTACATGATCTATACATCTAAGAACTAACCAAATATGCTATGCGTAAGCAATATAACAATATTTAAACAAAATCAAAGAGTGGTTTAAGAGGATTTATGATGAGTGATTTATTTACCAACAAATCAAGTATTTTTAGGTTCAAATATTTGTATACTTTCAAGCATTTTTGTTAGTTTAATTTATTTTTATTGTGTTTTGTAGGATTACAAATATATGGGAGAAAATGTGCAAATGTGTACACGTGATGTAATTGCAAGGCCAATTTTGACTATAAGACAATCCGATTTTGGCCAAACTTAAAACATGAAAGTTGTATATATATATATATATATATATATATATATATATATATATATCTTCTCTTTTCATAGACCTCAATCGGAATTCGGACGAGAAAGATATGGCCAAAATACGATGCAGGTGTAGGTACTGTCCAACGCATGGTGCAGCGCGAAATTGAGCGTGCTTCAGCACACAACATTCAATATGTTTATCCATAGCACGCTGCAGCGTGCTCAGTCGGATATGACGCGTTAAATGAGTAATTAGGGCTCATTTTAGAGGAATGAAAAGGGGGACAAAAAGGGAACGAAAATAGGCAATTTTTAGGAGAGATTGGAGGCGATTTTGGTCAAGAAAACACTGGGTGATTGAGTTTTGATGCAAGATCTAGAAGAAAACATCATTGGTGGCATGTGGAGTTGAAGATCCGGAGCCCAAAACCACAATAAGCTTTTCTCTACTTTTTTCTTCTCCCTAATATTTTGTTTTAAGTTTGTATTTGTAATATTGCGTTAAACTACTTACATTTATGAATTTATTGAGAATATTAGCTATCGATTTGTCTATGTTGTGTTTGTAATCTAGATCTAGGGTTTGATGTAATTTCGTTTGAACCGTGTTGTGAATATTTTGTCAATTGTTAGATTTAATTCTATTTTATGCATTCCCTAGGCCTAATCTTTTTTATTTTTGTGGCCAATGATTTAAACAATGTTAGGTTGAAAATTTCATACTCAGGAGAGGTTGAATTCGTAACCGGAATCGAGAGTGTATAATGTAGGTTATTATGAGTTCGAGAGGAAATCAACACCTAGGTGTTCGAGTTGGGAATTTAGGATCTCGTGAGACTGGGAGGTAATCAAGTTCTAAATTTATCAATTAGAATTGTCATTCAATTGTGCTTATCTTTGTAAATCTTCCAATGTATGCTTTCACATGATATTTTGGTTGAATTGAGAACTTAAGATTTGACACTCGGGATAGCTCATCTTGGGTTCGGACTTAGGTTAAACACGATGTAAAATTTAATAAATCGGGAGATATTTAGAGCTTGTGTAATCTATAAGATCGAGTATAACTAATGTTTTCACCTAAATACGGGATTGGGATATCGATATTAAAGTGATTACATATTTTATCACTTAACACTCGGGAGAGATAGTGAGAGAGTAATAGTACAAGGACCTTAATTATTGAATGAACGGAATTAACTAATAATTACTAAATAGGAAAACACGGGAATAACGAGATGAACTCAAGCCCCTAGAACATTTGTGCATAGATAATTCATATTTTATTTTCTTTTTGTATTCATATTTATATTTGTTTTAGTTTATTTTTATAAAAGCCCAAAATTTGATCGCCTAAATAAAGTTAAGTTACAATAATCGCGATACTTAACGACAATTTAAACCAATCCCTGTGGATACAATAACCTTACTCTTCTTATACCAGTAAAACTTAACCCATACACTTGCGGTAGTGTATCGATAAATAATTCGTTACCAACTTACCTAACTTAGGGAAATAGTTTTTCCCTAAGTGTTTTTCCTTCTTCTCCTTCTTTAATCTTCATGGTTGTTTTTGATCGTTCATCAATAACTTCTTGAGATCTTGTTATAATAATATCAAGAACACCCTTTTTAAACCATTTTGACAATATTTGAGAGTGTTTCTAAAGTAGAAAGCTTGAGAATTCCTTAGATCCGAGAAAGAATTTCGAGACTAGAAATTAGTTCAAGCCTTTTGAAATGAGAAAATAGGCTGCCTATTTATTCGGGAAGCTTGCACACTACCTGATGCATAGGCCATCGTAGGTTGTCCTTAGGGCCTATTTGGTCTAGGTGCAACCCTTTGATGTCTCCTAGTTTCATGGTTTGAGGCAAATCTTGTAGATTTTCTAAGATTTTGTAATAATTACAAAAATTTTAAAATATATATGTAATAATTGCTAATGATTGTCAATCATTACTCATCATTGGTAATGCTTAATCATCATAGGTTCGTACATGGGGTATTTAATGATAAATTTGATATTTTCCGGTTCAGTTTGCTTGCTAAGAACTAGTTCGGGTACTAGTTAACCGAACTAGTTCGGTCACTTGCATCAAATGCACTTGGAGATTCAATGTATGTAGTCTCCACATGTCACATTTGCATTAAAGGCTTGATTTGATATTTGATTTTATTGGCCTTTAATGCCTTTGAGATTCGGTTAGTCTTATAACCATTTAGTTACTTTTGAAATAACTAGGTTTCCTTAAGATATTTGGATCAAAATATCTTGATTCTTTGAATGTAGTCTCTCAAGGTTGTTTTAAGCATTAAATTATTAATAGGATGTTGATTTGATTGATCATTTAGGGCATGATTTGATGGGAAACCGAACCGTTTAGTTTTGTAACTGTTAGTTACTTTTCAAGTAATTAAGTTTTCATCCTAGATATTTTGGTAGGAAGATTTTGGAAAGATATTATCATTTCATTTTCATTAATGAGTTATTTAATGCATGATGTGTCCTTGATGTGATGGTCCTTAAATTCTTGTCATTATGGCATTTCGGTTTGGTTGGTTTTGAACCTAGCTTTAACACTAGTTACTTTGGGTAACTAGACTTGTCATGTTAGTTTCTTTGCTTTAATCAAGGTTCTTGGTTTGATATATTGAGGATTAATACTTTAAACAAAAATTTAAAGAAGTAATTTTGGTGTCAAAAAGATAAAACCGGTGATAGTAAATGCCTCAAGGGTAAAAACGAGAAACAAAGTTAATTGGTGAAATTTTCTTAAATTAAAGAGTAGTAATTAATTTTTATTCATATTAAAGGTCATTTCATGAAAATACACCTTTAATAATTTTATTTTAGCCCCCATTAACTTTAGGAATTTCTTGGTTAACCTAAAACTTTTGCTTAACCAAATTCTGTCAAATTTGACAATTTTATATTTTCTTGTGTTTTTTGTTGTTTTTTATAATATTCAATGTAATATAAAGCGTAAATTTATTCATTTTAAATATCAGTTTAAAGTTTATCCAATCTTGCCCTTTCGATCTGATACTAAATGAGTGGGACAAAATGTGGTGCCTACAAATGTTTCTAAAATATTTTCATAAAATAAAACAAATTTAAGAAAAATTTCATAATAAAACATTTATTTCTAAAAGTATACTTTTATTTCCCAAGAGAGTTCTTCCCTTGAAGGAACTCTAAAACAATCATTTGTTTTTTGTTTTTTTTTTATCAAAAATGTTTCTTTTAAATTTTGCAAAAATAAAGTTTCTTCATAAAAAAATCCCAAATATTTTTCATAATAAGAACATTTTTCTTTTTCTTATTTTTAACTAAAACTTCTTCATAAAAAGAACGTTAAATAGTCTAGGAATGGTTTTTTTTTTTAAATGTTCTTTTATTTTTGTAAAACAAAATAAAAATATTTCCTTCATAATAAAAAACTTTAAAAAAATAAAAATAAAAATCTTCATAACAAGTCATCCCCCCAAAAAAAATTGTGTTTCGATTTTTGCCAACATAACCAAAGCTTAAAAAATAAATAAATAAATAAATAAAGGATAATAACCAACTGATCACGGGCCAAACTTGTCAATTCACATAACCGGTAGGCGGTCTAAAAGGAGACATTCTATTTTTTTATTTATTGCATGAAAATAAAAAGAAAAAAGAAAAAAAAATGTTAACTAAACCAAAAAAAGAACTCTTGGACTTACTATTAATTTAAAAAAAAAAAAAAAAATTAGACAAATAGTACCATCTTTGGATGGGTATCTTGGGATGTCTCAAACATGGGCCGTTTTGAGAGATTTCAAAATTCCAGTGACATATCATACTATTTAAATCCAATGCTAGGTGACAATTTCATTTTTTAATAAAACTTTGCCCAAAAGAAATATTTTCAAAACCGATGCCCAGAAAAACCCCTGAATTTTTTTTTTTTTTTAATTAAAAAAAATTATTCAAAAAATAAAACTTATCCAAAATATTTTAAAAAGGATAAGTTCACTTTCGAACGGATTAATAAACCAAATGAAAAAGAAAGATAATGTTTTTTTCTAGGGTACGTCACTATAAAAGAAAACAAACCTACAATAACATCAATGTGAAAAAATCATCATCCAACAACATCAAAAAAGCATATAGAAGAGCATTCAAGGAAATCTAAAAAAAAAAACACATCCAACCAAGCAAAGGATGAAGGAAGAATAATAAAGATTAAAGACTGAACAGCTCAAGTGCTACTCATTGTTTAGATCCCAACAACGGGACAAAATTTAAAAATAAAAATAACAAAATAAAAAGAAGTCAGTTCTCTCTCGAGGACCAATGGGGGTCTTTAGTTGGCTTGAACTGCCTTAGCTCTTCGGCGAGTTCCTGGGCCCGTAGCTGGGCTCTAGCTTTCTTGTCTACCTCAATATTCATCTGATGCCAACTCACTGGCTTCAGCAACTACGGAGTGCAACCTTTGGGTGATATCAATTATCTCTATATTCTTTTCCTCTATGATATGGCGGAGTTCAACCAATTTAGAGGTAGCAATGTAGTGGGCGGTATCAAGATGATTATAGTATGAACGGAACCTTTCTTGCTTTCGTAAGACACGGTGGTCAGGCATAGCAACTCGTATCTCCACTATCACGTGGTCTACCTTGGCCCTGAAGTTAAAGAACTCGACCCACAAACGCTCAACCTCGTGGGTAATTTTGGCATCCTGAAAAGAAAAGACAAAGAGAGGATTAGAGAAGAGGAATAAAACAAATACATTTACAATAAGTGATGTAATTATCTCGTTTAAAAAAAAATTCCATTAGAAAAAAGTGCAGAGAGAAGGATCACAAGCAACAAAACTTGGAGAAGATAAGTTAGATAAGATAGTGAGTTGACAAAGGAATATTTATAAGGGGTAGAAGAAAGATAATGGGAAAGGGGAAAAAAAGTAATCTTAAAGGAATCTAAAAATGGGCGTTGGAAATAATGCTGAACAAGACTCGCAATGAAAAGACTATTCAATGCCAAATAAAGAGATAGGCATATATAAAAGATTTGCATAGGGAAGGTGATAGGTGTAAACTACCTATCTATTTTCAAATCGAAATTATTAGTTTTCAATTACGTTTAATATGTTTTTATTCTTTTCGTATTAAAACAGGTGTATTGGTGAAAAGGTATGAAATCGGAGCATAAACGATCAAATCATATCGAGAACGGTAGGAAAACAGTGAAAAAATGAGCAAGGAGGCAATATTGTGAATGAAGTCCACCACTGTGGCGTTCAAACCTTTACCACGGTGGTGAAGATGCAGAGAGTTGATTTCTTTCTAAACATCCACCGCCGTGGCACTAAGATCCACCGTCGTGGCGGTAGCAATGCAGGATGTCACCAAATCCACCTCCTTCTCCATCGCCTAGGCAAACCTTAAACCGACATACTCTACCGCTGCGGTGGTCAGCTCTGCACAGCCTTAAGATATTTATTTAGATATTTTGCCTATTTAAACTATTTCTCTTCTCTTCTCTTCTAGTGGAATCACCCCCCAACCCTTTAGGCTATATTTTAGGGTGAGTTTGAGAGAGATTTGAGGGAGCGCTCTCAACCCGAGGTGGAAGATGAAGATGGAAGCGATCATTCGATGGTTCTAGCTCCAATTCTTTGGATATCGGCCAAGTCGCTCGTTTATTCTCTTTGTTTTCTTCATTTTGGTAGTTGTTGAGCATGTTTACGCCATTTTACATTATGTACATGGTTATGACCATTGGCTAAACATAGGTTGTTTAGGGATTATTAATATAATTTATGAATACGTTGTTTAATTGAGTTTGCGGATTTTCTTCGTTATTTTGATTGTGTGTGTCATATTGTATGTTTATCACACTTAGAATGATGTTATGAGAATACGGGGTTCGACAAATCCTGGATTCGGATTAGAATAAATGAACGCCACGATCCAATAACCCGTGAGGAAGTTGGATTGTGTACAATCGATGACATTGGGGTAAGACTCACATGACCTAGGATCGTTAAGACGTTGAGAGGGACTTCTTCGTTGACTCGAAATCATGTATTCTACCGTCTTACACTCGGGAGAGGTGGCTAGAGAGTTTTAGAATTGAGATTGTCGATAGGGTAAACACAATGTGACGATCCAATAACCCGATCGGGAGTTGGATTATGCGCAATCAATGACGTTGGGGCAAGACTCACGTAACCTAGGGTCGTTAAGACGTTGAGGGAAACTTCTTCGTTGACACGAAGTCGCGTATTCTCCCGTCTTACACAAGGGAAAGGAGGCCGAGGAGTTTACGAACTAAGATTGTCAGATAAGTCAAACGCCGTTAACGTAAACTAAAACGAAACCAAACACGTTTTTGTAAACAAAAGTTAATCCCTAAGCAATACTTTCCCTAAACATCTCATAATAGTATTAGTATTATTAATTTTAAACACATTTATTTTTGCCTAGATAAAGTTAGGTCATGAGAAATGCGGTACTCAATAATAGTCAACACCAATCTCTGTGGACACGATAACCCTAACTCTCATGATCTATACTAAAACTTGACCTCGTATACTTGTGAGTGAAAGTAGCGCGTATTCACGCGCTACTAGAAGGAAATAGCGATACCAAAAGGAGAAAAATGCAAGATTACATTAAATACAATAAACATTTATTGTTGGCCCAAAGAGCTATCCAAGAAGGGGGTGAATTGGATAGTTACCAAATTTAAATAATTAATTCCTTTAAGCACAAATAATCAATTTTTTTGAATATATTATTATCTTTATACGCAGTAGATATGTGTTTAATACAAAGTGCACACCCAAACACAAAATATAGAATAAATCAATGCAGTATACAAAAATTTATCCTGATTCGATCAAGCTAGTCTTGTCTACATCTAGTCCCCTAAGCTTCATGGAGATTTTTAATCCACTAACCCTTGATTCATTTACCAGGTAGGATCCAAAACCTTACAACTCATGGTTCTTTTTCAAATAGATAATCAACCTTTACAATTTACCCTTTTCATGAGTCAAGAATGAACCCTATTTTTTACCAAGCTAAAAAACAACCTAACTCTCTCTTGCTTATATTTTTCATAGGGAATGATGAATCTTTGCAATTCACTCAACAAATAATTCAATACTAGAAGAATTAAAACCTAGTTCTTTTCAAGAGAAAAGAATAACATAACTTTTTTACCAAGATAAGGATCAAACCCTAATTGTTTTCATAGGAAAAAAATTGAAGATAACGTTCCAAATGTGTCGAATCCACTAAAACTCACAAATACAAAAAATGTAAGTTTCTTCTCACAATGAGATCCTACCACCTCAATACGAATATGCTCAATTAATGACCTAAATAATTACTATATCATAGATAGAATGTGAGGCAAATAAAATCTGATTAAGTAATAAAGTAAATAGCACAATTTAATCACGTAATCAGATAATCAAACAAAAATCGTTTCAAAAATATTTTCAAGCTTCAGAGTTTAAAACAATTTTCTAATCAATCCTATACCAAAAAATCAATAAAAATATAACTTCAAAGTAAATAATAAAGCTTGGATAGATCTCACCCAGAAACACCGAAGATAATGAAAGAATAACAATAGAACTCAAGTCGGTGATACTGAACCACAAGCTCTTTAGATCAAGAACTTAGAACAAATCTCTCACAAAAACCTCAGCAAAAATATCACTCTTAGAATAGTTCAAACTGATTGTTCTTAATGTAATCAACTCAATTCCTATAGGTCTATATTAATAGACAAATAATTAGCCCTCCAATGGCTAATTTCTCAAAGATATGCCACTTAATGATACTCTCAGACCCCATATATGACAATTTTTTATTTCATTTGTATTTCACTTAAAAATAACTTTCAATTCTCTCAATTAAGTCCACAAAACTATTCTCAATTTAAAACCAAAGAAAAAGGAAGTATTAAACCATTTAAATTCGGAGAATCTTAAAATATATAGACCATATCAATAGGCATAACATAATAGGTTGTTGATTCAATTAAGTTCAAATCCCCCAAATATCTCTTTTGGAATCATAAAAAACTGATAGTTTTTTTTTACCAAGAGACCAAATCTCCTGAATCTTAACTGACTCAGTCAGTCGACCGAATCCCACAGGTCGGTTGACCGACCTGTCTAACTTCAAATTAAATTGTTGGCTTAAGGCTAGTCGGTTGACCGATCACATCTAATAGGTCGACCAATTAGATCAGTGTGATTCATTTTTCCTTCAATTCATCTATCGACTCAAACGGTTGACCAACTTTTTTCTTTCGATTGACTAATTGGATCAGTGTGCTCACTTCCTTCCCCAATTCAACTACTGTTTCAAACAATTGACCCACAAATTTCATTTGATTGACCAACTGGATCAGTCGTACCTCATTTAACTCCAAAACACATTATTTGATTCAGTTGACCGACTGTTTTTCTCAGTTAACCGAATTGAGCCTAAAATTTATCTTTTATACTTTAAAACATGTTTTCCAATTAGGTCAATTATCAAAGTCATTTTACATACAGAACACATACAATATCTCATTTTAGGATTTTAAACTTATCATGACACACATATAATTAACTCATTTCAAGTGTTGTGTGTGATCTAATTTAGGTTTCATTAAGAGTATATAAGTAAAGAGTTGATTTCACCTATTTTTCCTCAAGGTCTTCAAAACTCTTTGCATCTTCATTACGTCCATCTTCCATCTTTTATGTTTTTTTCATAAGATTTTTTTCTTAATCACATACATGGAACTATAAATCAGAAACACTCAATAAAAGCATTAGTTCCACAAAAAATATCAATACTTAATTGTTCATAAAAACCTTGGATTTAACACTTACATTTAATGTCCAAAATAATACCAGTTTGAAACAAAAATAAGTTCATAAAATAACAAATAGAAGGTGCATCAAAGTGGAAAATTTGAGGGAGATGAGCCAGATTCATCAGCAGGCTGAGTAGATTCAGCAAGATTAGAAGGTTCTGAATATTCAGCAACCTCATGAGACTCAACAAGATTGGTGGGGTCAGCATCAACATCATCAGCGTCTTCGGGCTTGGATTTAATCTCCTCTACCAAAAAACCCAAGTTTAATTCAGGAAACCTTTCAACTACCCCATTGGCAATAATTGTATCCTTCCAGCTGAATCTTCTTGGCCATGCTCCTGAACTCATCATCTCTGCAAGCGTTCTTCTGCTCGTTCTCTACTTAAGTTTGGAAAATGACAGATTTAAAACTCTTCCCCAGTTCTACAAAGGCTAGTTCATAACTTTTTCTTTTTGCCGCAAAAGCTCCATTTTCCATGCTTGAATCTCAACTTGGAGTGAGAATATGACATCATAAAGCTCCACCTCTCTGGTAGCATGTTTGGAGCTCAACTTAGCCTCTTTTGGGTCATATCATGGTTGAACTCCACTTCAAACTAGCCTATGAGATAACGTAACTCAAGTTTTTGCCTGGTCGCCTTATCAAGCCTCTTCTACAAAGACCTCAACTCCACACCAGCTCTATCCTTTGTCGATCTGACAGTGGCAAGTTTAGTTTGCAAAACTTCGTTCTTCCCTTTGACTTTTTGGAACTCTTCTTCCAACTTACCTGACTCATCGACCTGGAAAACGAGTCAAGAATGAATCTCTTCAAAATTCTCGGACCCACCAACGACAGCAACAATTAAATGTGCAATCTAAAAAAAAATGTTTAAGGAAATAAAATTCCAGGTATGAGATACAAAGGTAAGTAACAAGGAAAAAATATGAAAGGCAGTGCAAACCCAAAGTGAAACAACTCAACTTCATTCTGGTCCCCTGTTCTGATGCGACCCCTTATCAATGATTGATTCCAAAGTGTTATGAGGACTTCAATGATCTTGTTGTGAAATGTAGAAAGAGAAATACACGGTTTAGAGAGGAAGTTGGGCATTCTTTTTCAACAATATAAATTAGATGTCTTACGTGATGGGTTTGGAATAGTGGGAGGAGCTGAAGTGTTGGTTGAGCTATTCCTTAGTTGATGATGTGGATATATAGGAGGAGGAGATGAAGCACATAAATCCATTGGATTGTGACCCTCACCAGTAGGAAGATGAGGTTGTGGAGCTGTTTGTGAGATGTATGGAGATGAAGTTGGGGATGGATCAGTGCGAACTATAGAGAGCATCCTTGGAATATCCATTGACATCTTACCTCGTCTCAATAACAGTTCATTTGGCTGAGGAGAACCTTGGATAGAAGAAAAAATATCAATCTGACCATCAGCATACTCAGAATCCTCAGCCTGATCAGAACTCTCAACAGGGAGAAGTATGACTCTTATTCTCTTAGGAGGATGAGCTTGATTGGAAAAGCTAACCTTTTCTTTTTTTTTTTTTTTCTTGGATGACATATTACCCATGAGTTTGTCCCTCAGATCCATTCTTATAGGTCTTTAGATGCTCTTGGTAAGTGAAAAATATGCTAGATAGGGAAGAATATGTTTATGGAGTCGAAAGTTGGGGACCAACAGTTTGTAGATCTAATCTACCTCTTTTGGGTCAGGGTATCAATTTGTGAAATTCAATAAGGAGACAATGATAAGATTAGCTAAACTGATTAAAAAAATTAAGAAAGCTTTATTATTTAAAGGACGAAAGAAGCGAGGAATAATTAGAACTCTTCCTACATCAGTTGAGGAGAACTCCTAAACACTACTGAAGAACAAATAATAGTTTTTTCAATTTTTAATGGACTTTAGAAGGTCGGTAAGAAATTGTTTAGGGGTGGAGAGAGAGAGATAAAAAATGTTTGATTAACCATAATATTTGAGTTCAGCAAGACATCTCACCATACTAATGATGAGAGAGAGAGAGAGAGAGAGATCTAGTTGATTTGAGAGAGACAATAACCTCCAAGAAGCTGACGCTAGCCGTTGGGATCAAATTGAGCGAGAAATATGACATAAGAGTGAAAGAATTTATGAATCAGATCTAGGAATGGAAAACGAAGGACATAGTTAAACATCCAATAGTATAAACAAACCTCATTGTCACAAGAAGTATGAGGACAGTCAAATTTGTCTGGAACCCTAATGGTGATAGAGGAATGAATACTAAAGGTTCCAAGAAAGGTGGTTACGAAATGGGAAGAAATGAAATAAGGGCCATGATTGACATAGTTCAAAGAGAGGTCATGTGAAAAATTGTCTTTTGCAATAGCTAAACCAATCGAAACAAGGGCTAATCAATATTGTGCTTCAGCCATTGAATAGGAAGAGGAAGAATGAGAAAAGAAGAGGAATAGTAAATTAAAGCAAAGGTAATTTAGGATGAGAAGAAGATGTAACACGGAGATACACAAAGAATGGATTAAAGAGGAAGAATACGAGATACAGTTAGTGACAACATATGTGACTCTTTGCCTTTCTTACGCAAGACAAAGAGATGGGGATAAATGATATAGGTTTATTTCTCATAATTCATGCATAAGAATTAATAAGTGGATAATTATTTACTCAGCCAAAATAGCCCCAAAACCACCTAAGGAAGTTAAATATGATAGGCCCAAACGAGCGAGCCTACCTTTAACTCTTAAAGGATTTGTACATGAGTCTGCAGTAGGGCAGCCCATGGGAGGTCTAGAATGATCAAATGAGTCCCAGCTTGTTCAAATAACTACCCATAACTTAAGACAATTTCCCATAACATTGTAAGTAGAGCGAAGGTAGGAAGTCTATAAAGCACTCATGATAGGCCCAAACGAGCGAGCCTACCTTTAACTCTAAAAGGATTTGTACATGAGTCTACAGTAGGGTAGCCCATGGGAGGTTTAAAATGATCAAATAAGTCCCAGCTTGTTCAAATAACTACCCATAACTTAAGACAATTGCCTATAACATTGTAAGTAAAGCGAAGGTAGGAGGTCTATAGAGCACTCATGATAGGTCCAAACGAGCGAGCCTACCTTTAACTCTAAAAGGATTTGTACATGAGTCTACATTAGGGAAACCCATGGGAGGTTTAGAATGATCAAATAAGTCTCAGCTTGTTCAAATAACTACCCATAACTTAAGACAATTGCCCATAACATTGTAAGTAGAGCGGAGGTAGGAAGTCTATAGAGCACTCATGATTATGGAAAGAATCAAGGAGGTTAGGTAAGTTTCACTCTATAAATATAATGATTTACAGGCCCTAAATTCGAATCTGATATCTCAAAGACTTGATCAACTTATTCTCAAGCAAGAGGGTATTTGGCAGATACTATACCGATATTCTAAGTACTGATGTGGCTAAAAATGAATCATTCCACCAAAGACTTCCACGTAGGCAAAGCGTTTGACGTGGAAAAGAATGGATCGTTGACATGGATGCTCAAACTCATGTTTTGGTCTAGAAAACTTCTAGTCAGTTGTCCTAGATCTGTAAATTTAGACTGGTAATATCTTAGCCAATAATGTTTAGTACTGTAAACCTTCCACAACCATCCAATTATGATCGAGATACTCTTCTCGGTATTCGTTATCTAGTACATAGCGGTTCTCCATCTACGTTAGCATATCGGCCGATGGACTTCTACACCAGAGCTAAAAAGCCCAAGCCCAAGACTTTAATCCCTTCAAGCGCCTTTTTTTTCGACCACCGTGTTAAAGACTTTAATTGAGCTTAAGCTGCCTAATCACTAAAAACACTAATCAGATTTTATCCTATAAAAGCAAAGGTGAACAATGTCATCAAAGGTACTGCTTTTATAATAATTTAAAGCCTATTTATATTTTCTTCTCCGATCTCTTACTCTCACGCCGAAGGGACTTCTCTAAGCACAACCCCGGTGGATCCTATGCAGGTATGCGCATTTAGTTACGTTAGATACCGCTCAAAATCAACTTGATCACATAAAGCCTCAAGAACTAGGAACCTAAAAGAGTTATATTCAGAACCAGTCATCTCCACAACACTAGAAACAACCCATGTGGACTTTTGATCAGACCAACTGAAGGTGTTAACCAACTTTCGACACCAACAGTTTAGCGTTGTCTGTGGGAAAAGAACGAAATGCTTCCCTCTGATTATCACTGTCACAACCCGTCCCGGACACCCATCATCCCGGGGCTGGCGTGACTACAGCATGACATCACCACAACCCAAATATGACTAATAAAATTGACAATATACACCCACTGTATAATACATACATCTACTATGGGGGGCGCACCCAGCCCGAAGTTTTTTTTTTTTTTTTTAACTAGAAGTATTCACCCATGAACCTTCTTAGGTTCGCCTTTGACCGCTTCTCTCAAATCGTCCACATGACTCCATCACATAGCTCTATCTAGTGCCAGTAGGGGACCGACTCCTAGCTGTTGTACCTGCGAGTGTACTGCCTTCTTAGTAAAACATTTCTAAAATATTAATACTTTCTAAATATTTCCACAATCTAATATGGATCAAGCACAAGTATATAATCAATGACAATAAAGCGATAAAGATAAGTTACATCTAGTATAAAATCCCACCAATCATCATAATAAATAATATCAAATTAACCCATATACGTAAAACATCACATTTCCAGCACCAATCTCAAACACACATCTCCAACACACACACACTGGCCAGTCCTAGTGATCGTTTTAACCTCACAATCGGGAGTTGCAACGGTACCGTAACATCCGTAGAAATGCCTTCCTACGAAATATCCACACCCCTTTTTGGGGAGAAATATAATCCACACCCCTTACGAGGAGAAACATACTATGGCATCGTCACAATCAAATACAGCATTATCGAATCACAACTCAATAAATATCGTCTACTCAACATCATCAAATTACTACGTCTATCTCTTTTCCTCAACCCCAACATTTACATCCAAAAATCATGTTTCATATCTTCTTTTAAAGAAAACGTCTAATTTTATCAAAATCATTTTTTCACCCTTTTATATATAGAAAACCCGGATTTTTTTTTTTTAGAAAAACAGATATTTTCTATTTTCCTTTGGAAAAACACCGTCTGATTTCACCGAAACCAATCAAAAATTTATTTTTAACTTCTTTCCGAAAACCATCGAAATCTTCCGAAAAATCCAACTTACCCACTCCCTCAAATACTGCTTGGTCCATAATATTTATAAATTCATACCATTTAAATAATCACATATTTCATCATGTATATTCATAGAAAAATAGTTTGGCAAGAAGACAGTACACTCACCTCGATATCCGTTTTGCAAAACTGACACTGACCACACTTTATCTGGACGCCAGTGCCTGCGAACCTAATAGTGGCAGATTCTAAATTAATATCTTATCTAAAACATCCTAATCATGCAATGCGGATCTTATATTCTGAATTGTTACTAATTTTATGTACCATGTACTTAAAATTAATTAATCGTCACGAAATTATTATGATTTTAGGATTTGTACCACTAACTAAAATTTAATTTAACGAGAATTTATAATCGATTGAGGTTTCACCTATTTCCGAAACATTTGGCGACCACAAGATGGATTTTGGATTTTCCTGGGGTGGTTTCTGCAATTTCCCCTCTTTTTCTTTTTCTTTTTTCTCTTTTTTTTTCTTCTTTTTCTTTTCTTTTTCGCGGTTGTTCCCTGCATCTGCTACAGTTCCACCGATGAATTCTCTTACTCTTCCTGCCACCATCCGCCAGCTACCCTGCACTGTTTTGCACACACACACAACAGCAGCTGAACACCCCCACACACACCACCAGATGATCGCCCACACACACACCAGAATATACCCACAACCGAAACATACACACGTCCGATCACACTGCCGGATCAGACTCTCTTCTCTGTTTCATTTTCTGTTTCCATTTTCTTTCAGCCCACCAACGACAACACACACACTCCACCGGAGGAGCCCCACACACACACAGTCGCATGACCATTTCTGCCTCCGTTTCATTTCAGTCGTCCGCCGGAACCAACCCCAGACACCGGCGAACCCTTCTCTCTCTTCCCCTATTGCCGACCCATCCTCTATTTCTCTCCGCCAACCTTCATCATGGCGATCAACACACACAAACGCAGTTGACGACGAGCCGAACACATTACCGAACGCTTACCGGACGACCGGCGACGATCACCCACCACCTATGCCGAACCACCCTCTCCGTTGATGACCGCATGCCCACGCACGCCCACAACCCTGTAACCGAAACACCCTGCCTCACCGGCGATCACTTTTCAAACACGAACTCCGGCCTGCTCTCTCTCTCTAGATTTCGAATTTTTGGATTCTTGATCATGGGATTTTTCTGATCATTACCTGTGCATGAAATTAGTGGATTCGAATTATCTAAGCATGCCACGTCGTTCCTCTTATCCGTTTCCTTGCCGGCCAGCTTTTTCCCTCCGACCACCGGTTTTGTGGGTATGTATATATAAAAAACAAAAATTCATTAATTGCTCTTTCCTTCCCCCAATTTCCTTTAAACCTTGATTTTAATCCTTTTCAACTTTTAAAAGTTTCTAAGATTTTCAATTTCACCCCCTGAAAGTTTCATTTAAATGTTAAATGTCAATTTACCTCCCTAAATTGGGATTTACTGTTTCTATATTTTCAATTTGACCCCTAGACTTTCTATTTAAATTTTTAATTGTCCTAGTTTCACCCCGAATTCTCACAATTACTCTAAAATACCACTGAAATGATGCACATACTACAATTGAGGTCTTACAATCACTCTCTGGTTGGTTAAGACCGAATGATCACAAGGTCTGGTCATGTTATTAGACGTGGAAACCAAACCACCACGGTAAATAGAAACCCGAACAATCTGCTATCGAGAGAAATGCCAAAGATCCCGAGTCAGATACAAGAGCCCCTGTATCTGTCCCCGAGAACACACCTACACCTGTAGGCCAGACAGGTCATTTTACCTGCCTTCTTGTTCCTTTACAGGGAAAATGTTTGGGGTCGTTGAGGTGTCTCATATCGACAATTTGGAACACTAGCTCAACGAATTCCAAAATTATTTCCAAGTCTTCCTCTCTCGCCTCCCACTGGCCCCCCGTCTAGAAGAGACTAATTCTCCAGACTCCAGGATGAGAAGACCAACCTTAGGGGTCAGAAGGGCATGTTATCCATTTTAATGGTCGTACACCAAGGATTTGACCTCGGCCCCATAACATCTAGGTGAGGGTGTGAGTCCTGGCTCATCCTGCTACATTTGGATTACAATTTCTCCCTCCTCAGGATGAAGGTACAAAACCCAATTTAGAATCCCCTCCGACCTAGGCACCCAATTATGTCGCCCGTTCTGAGCATAGGGTTTGTCATTCCCAGTAGGTGGATTCTTATTCAACACCACCAAGGTAACTAGGTGCTCGGTAGGGGCTAGTCACGTTTACGTGGCCCCCTTTGGAAAAGCTGTCGTGGAACTCCGCCTCATCGATGTAGAGGCTGTCTTACATCATCTCCCAAGTATGGGAATAGTGGTTGATGTCCCTACCAAGATGATATCTCCTTTTATAGATGACATTCTAGATAAAGTGATGCCCCCCAAATTCACCCATCCCTAGATGAATACTTATAATGGAACCATATATACAATTGATCACTTGTCGATCTTCAATTATTATATGGATATACATACTGCCATAGTGGTAATACGGTGCAAATCATTCCTACTCACCCTCACCGAAGCAACTAGGGCTTGGTTTCGTAGATTGACCCCAACCTCTATCTCAATCTTTAGCAAACTTGAGCAGCTATTCCTTGCTCAGTTAAGCGTTCATGAAGAAGGCCTAAAACCATGACCCACATTCTTTCTTTATAGCAAGAGCTCGGTGAGAGCTTAGGTGATTACATGGATTGTTTCAAGAAATAATCTATCGCATGGGAAGACCTTTCAGATGTCGTGGCTTTAAACGCCTAGGAGGCTGTCATATGACCATTGCTCCAACCTTGATCCTAATCTTTGCAGTACCCTAGAAATGGGTACGCGGTTCTATAATGTCAACCTTAGGGACAAAGTCAAAAAGGACCCAAAAGGTGGCCATAATAAAAATGAAAGAATTGAAGAGCCTTCGAGCTGAGTTTAAAGGTCGATAAGGCTTCAAGCTAAAGAGAGACTTCGACCTCTACCTGGAGATCAGAGCCCACTCTCTTTTTCAGGGCATCGCCAACAAGGTTTCACACGCCTAACAGCATCAGTAGCAACAATATTTTGCAAAAAACTCAGGACGAAACTTCCCACCCCCCAGCTCCTTCTCAGAGAGGAAAGCCAATAAGTAAATCCCTGAACAAATATTATGAGAATCACCGAGATCGAGGTCACTCAACCGAGGACTATTTCCAGATAAATAAATAAATAAATTGAGATGCTTATTCGTTGAGGCTACCTCGGTAATTATGTCCGGAGAAAGAACAAGTTTTCCCAAGCAAGCTTCTGGTTAGTGAGGCATTACCGATCAAAGTACCAGGTCTCCAATAGCGAAACTCCTTGGGCGAACTGCATGATTGAATTTGCATGCAATTTTAGTCTGGTAAGCTGCTATATGCATTGATGCCTTTTCACAGTTTTCTTCAAGTCGGTCCAGTTCCTCTCGTATGCAGCCTTTATTCTTCCTTAAATTAGCAGTGGCAACTCTTCTGGTTGGTACCCCAATATCAACTGGAATGACAGCTTCAGTTTCGTAAGTTAAAGAAAATGGTGTTTCTCCAATTATAGATGTCGGGGTGGTACGATAAGCCCATAAAACTCCACCTGAGTTCTTCCACCCATTTGCCTTTGGCATCGTCCAAGCATTTTTTGAGCGCCTTTTTAATTGAACGGTCGGTCACCTCCAGTTGTCCTTTTGCTTGGGGATACTGTTAGGGCGTAAAATACACCGCTACTTACTCTCGCAAGTATACGAGGTCTAATTTTTAATATAGTGGATCTTGAATATCGGATATCGTTCCCACTGAGAAAAGTGTAAATAATTGAATACCGCAATTTACGTAGTCTCATATTATCCTGACGATTCAAGACATGATTTAAAATTAAACTAAGCTAAACTACAATTAGTGGGTTAATCTTAACTAAGTTGATTAATTAGGGATTGATTTCGTTCACTTAATACATGTTTGATTGTGTTTAGTTAACAATAACGAAATTTAGGTATCCGACAATCTCGGTTCGTAAACTCCTCCGCCACCTCTTTCGAGTGTAAGACGGGAGAATACGCGACTTCGTGTTGACGAAGAGGTACCCCTCAATGTTGTAACAACTCTAGGATGCGTGAGTCTTGACCCAACGTCATCGATTGCATACTAACCAACGCCCTCCCGGGTCGTTAGGTCGTAACGATGTGTTTACCCTAGTCCGAATCCAGGGTTACCTCTCCCGAGTGTCAAACCCTAGATTCTCAAATATAAACCTAATACCATAACAAGCATACTAAGATCGTCATCAAATGATAAACACAATCGAATTTAAAAGCAACAACCGTTAAAGAAACATACATCTTTAATTAAACTAACATGTTCTTAGCCAATACAATATTAAATCAAGAGGAGATCATCAATATCAACAATAAACATTAAGTACAAAGATGGAAACAAGGGAAGAAAAATCAAATCTCAAAGTGGAGTAGTCCACTTTCGCCAAAGAACAATCCTCCCGAGCTTCTTTTTCTCCATTGATGAACTTTCACTTCTAGCTCTTCAAGAAATGGCCAAGAACACTTCCTAAAACTAATCTAATCTAATTCCTAAATTATCTAAACCTAACTAAGGTGAAAGGAGCTCTCCAAATATGATTTGGTTTCTTATCTTGTTCTCTAGCCTCTTTAACAATTGGTGGAGAAAAGGGTTAAAAAGAAGGTTTTGGGAAAATATCTTCAAAATATTTGAAAACAGATATTTCTGCGCATAGTGTCACCGCTTAGACGGTGACTTGAGTCAGTTAAGTTTATGTCGGATCTTCGCCTAGGCGGTGGCTGCTGGTACAACATTCTGACATTTTCTCGCCTAGGTAGTGGTTCAGCACTTCAGTACTCCAACATTCAACCTCTTTTTCGCCTAGGCGGTGGTCTTTATGCATCGAAACCCTATTCTTCACGTTTTGTTCACCGTTTCTCCACCGTTTTCTCTTCTTTATCAATCGTTAACGTCCCTTCACCTATTTTACACTAAAACAAACTAAAACGCAATTAAATATAACTAATATGCTCAAAAACTAACAAATTCAGTTTCGAAATAGATAGGTATTTCACACCTATCTGATACGCCGGACTGGACGTTCAATATTGTATCTTGAGCTCATTGTACATCCAGCCAACTTTACCTCCAGTACATGGAGTTCCATTATTAGAGATCAGAACAGCAGGTATGTCAAAACGGAAAATGACTTGTTTCAATAGAAAATTCTTCACTTCATTTTCTCCCACAGTTACAAAAGTTTCTGCTTCGACCCATTTGGTGAAATAGTCGATCACCACTAGCAAATATTTTTTTTTCCTAGGAGCTGGAGTGAAAGGACCCAAAATATCCATTCCCCACTTAGAAAATGGCCAAGGACTAGTGATTGGAGTCTGTTGCTGAGCTGGGACCATGATATCATTAGAAAATCATTGGCACTTGTCGCACTTTCGTACATATTATGCCGCATCAGCGGGCATGGTTGGCCAATAATATCCCACTCTCAACGCTTTATGAACCAAGGATCTTCCCCCTTTGTGATTCCCGCACACGCCTTCATGTATTTCTTGTAGAACATATGTCGCTTCTTTTGGTCTTAGATACAGCTACAAAGGTTGGAAAAAAGATTGTCTATACAATTTATCGTCTGATAACACATACCTTGAAGACTTATAAACAATTTTCTTAGCGGAATCTCTGTTGTCTAGTAAGAATCCTTCCTTCTGATACTGAACTATAAAAGTCCTCCAATCAGTTTCGTCCTCCAGCTAACCTATACATGCACACTTAGGGGTTAGA
This sequence comes from Eucommia ulmoides, assembly GCA_016647705.1. NCBI lineage: Eukaryota > Viridiplantae > Streptophyta > Magnoliopsida > Garryales > Eucommiaceae > Eucommia > Eucommia ulmoides. Next base: position 46,763,698 of record CM028339.1, on the reverse strand, counting down.
GTGATTAATGCCTGGTCCAGAAACTCAACCAGTTCAGACTTCTAATCTAATCCCAAAGTCAAAGCAAGTATAGACAAAGCATTAGCCCTGGCGTTTTCAGGTCTTGGGATGGCTTCAAATTTACAGCTCTGAAACTGAGAAGCGAGCTCTTTTAATTTCTCTACATAGAGTCGTAACTTGTCTCCATTTATAAGGAACAGATCATTGATCTGATTGATCACCAATTGAGAATCTAACTTCACTTCCAGATGCTGAACACCTAACTCTTTGGCAAGAATTAGCCCAAGAACTACTGCTTCATACTCCGCTTCATTGTTGGAAGCTTGGAAACATAATTACATGGCTTTTTCAAGCTTATCTCCCTCTCAAGTGTTTGCATGACTATTCCCACTCCACATCCTTTCATGTTCGAGGCTCCATCTACCCATAACTTCCACTGGGTAGCAGAGCAGGATGTCGCTTCTTCATTCAAATGAGAAGTAAATTCAGCAATGAAGTCAGCTAAAGCTTGCCCTTTGATTGCTATTCTGGGTTTGTATTGCATGAAAAATTTATCCAACTCAACACTCCACTTCATTAGATGTCTAGATGTTTCTAGTCTGTGCATTACTGGCTTGAGTAGGTATGAGGTCAGTAAAATTATTACATGTGCTTGAAAATAGGGTCGGAGCTTCCGAGCAGCAATTACCAAAGCTAATGCTAGTTTTTCCAACTCCGTATAATGGGCTTCAACTGAAACCAACAATTTGCTGACATAATAGACCGGCCTTTACCCTCCTGCGAGTTCTTGAACCAATGCAGTGCTTACTGCTACAGGGGTTATTGCCAAGTATAGCTTCAACTCTTCTCCTGGGTGTACCTTAGCCAATGTCTCCAATAGGTCCAAGTAATCTTTAATAGACTAAAAAGCACACTCATAGTCATCATCCCACCGAAAAGTATTGTTTCCCCTCAAAATTTTAAAGAAAGGAGCACACCTATCAGTAAATTTTGAGATAAATCTGTTTAATGCCGCTAATCTTCCAGTTAACACTTGAACGTCTCGTATAGAAGAAAGGGATTTTAGATTTTTAACAGCTTTTATTTGTTCTGAATCTACTGTAATGCCCAGCTGATTAACTACGAACCCCAAGAACTTGCCAGAAGTGACCCCAAAAATGCACTTTTCAGGATTCAACTTCATACCGTACCTTCATAGAATAGAAAAGGCTTCGGCTAGATTGGATAGGTGATATGCTTTCTTGGAAATTTTGACCAGCATATCATCTATATAAACCTCCATGGTGGTCCCAATTTGATCTTGAAAATGCGATTCACTAACCACTGATAAGTAGCATCGGCATTTCTTAAACCGAAAGGCATTACTTTATAACAATAAGTACCTTTTGGCGTAATAAATGATTTCCCTTCCTCATCATGCTAATCCATGCAGATTTGATTGTAGCCTGAGTAAGCATCCATTATGGACAGGCGTTGGTGCCCCGCAGCAGTATCAACCATCAGGTCAATCCTCGGCATCAGGTACCAATCTTTAGAGCATGCTTGATTCAGGTTAGTAAAATCCACGCACATCCTCCATTTTCCATTCTTCTTTCGACAAGAACTGGATTAGCCAACCATCTGGGGTATATTACTTCTCTTATGTGGCCAATAGCAAGCATTTCTTCATTTCAGCTTCAATTACTTGTTCTTTCTCAAGACTGAATGTTCTCTTCTTTTTTTTGTCGAACTATAGGATATGATCTGCAGATGTCCAAGCGATGAACTGCAACATCAGGACTTATTCCTTTCATATCAGCCGGCAACCAAGCAAAAATGTCCTAGTTCATTTGAAGCAGCTCTCTAATCTCAGCTTCCTCAGTCTGGCTAAATGATTCGCCAATCATAAGCTTTTGAGTTCCATAATTAAAGGTTATTTGTTTCACTTGCTCAGCAGGTTAAATCATGATGGCGTGTTCTCTGAAATCATCAATCTCTCCTGCCGAGTCTACAGGTTGACCTACTTCATGAACTTCCTTTGATTGCTATAAAGGCGAACTTCTGCCCTTCATAACTATGGCAAAACACTACCTTGAAGAAGCTTGATCTCCTTTTATAACTACCACTGAATCTCCTTTGGCATACTTCACATATTGGTAATACGTTAACGCGACAACTCTCATTGCATGCAACCACGGACGGCCCAGAATGGCATTGTATGGTGATACTGAGTCTATCACCATGAACTCCGTGGCTTTCGTGTACCCTTGATCCTCCTTATTGGAGGTAACTGACAAAATAATTTTGCCATAAGGGGAAATAAGCTCGCCATTAAATCCCACCATAACAGTCTGCGTTGAGCTCACGTATGAACTTGGCACTCCCATCTGTTTCAGAGTACTAACAAAGATAATGTTTGCAGAGCTACCATTATCAATCAGGATACATCGTACCTGAAAACTTGAAACCTATAGAGATATGACTAAGGCATCTTCATGAGGGTGAATAATCCCTCTACAATCATCCTCAGAAAAGGTAATAATAGGGCCTGGCTTTGTTACTACCAATGATTCCCCATAACAACCCTTTAATGCCTCTTCACGCACCATTCTTTTTCGTGCACGATTGGATTCCCCAATATTCGGTCCAACCGAATTTATCATGAAAATTACCTCTCGATTTTCTTTAGGATACTCTTTTTTTCGCTCTCTTTCTCTACATTCTTCATATTAGTTATTAGGGAAAAGTACGATTTAGACCCTCTAACTATTGACACATTTCTAAGTGGTCCCTCTAAGTTTAAACGTTTCATTTTAAACCCTCTACGTATCATAACGTATCAAATTCGTCCCTCCATCAGAGATGCCGTTAAAACTAACAGAATCTGATGGGCAAAATGGTCTTTTCATGTTTTTTAAATTTTTTAATCATTTTTAATTTTTTTTTTTTTCTCTCTCTTTCTCCCCTTCCTCTCTCTCTCCCGCCACCTCCCTCTCCCTCCTTCCCTCTCCCCGCCACCTCCCTTTCCCTCTTCCTCCCATTCCCCTCTTTCCCTCCCACCCCACCCCACCCCTTGCAACAGGGGATGGATTCCACCCCCTAGAACAGGGGGTGGAATCTACCCCCTGTTGCAGGGGGTCGCAACCACCCCCTGCAATAGGGGGTGGCGCCACCCCCTGTTTCAGGTGGTGGAATCACCCCCTGAAACAGGGGGTGATTTTTCACCCCCTATTGCAGGGGGTGGGGTGGGGTGGGAGGGAGAGAGGGGAAGGGGAGGAAGAGGGAGAAGGAGATAGCGAGGAGAGGGAGGTGGCGGGAGAGAGAGAGGAATGGGAGAAAGAGAGAAAAAAAAAATTAAAAAATTAAAAAAAAAATTAATTAAAAATGATTAAAAAATTTAAAAAAATGTGAAAAGACCATTTTGCCCCTCAGATTCTGTTAGTTTTAACGGCATCTCTGACGGAGGGACGAATTTGAAACGTTATGATACGTAGAGGGTTTAAAATAAAATATTTAAACTTAGAGGGACCACCTAGAAATGTGTCAATAGTTAGAGGGTCTAAATCGTACTTTTTCCTAGTTATTATTTATGGGTCTCTTTTTTTCTCTGGAACGATCTTACATATAATCCCGCAACTGTCCCATGTCTGCAAGTCGCCTGATCTCCTTCTGAAGCTTTCAATAGTCATCTGTATTGTGACCATGGTCCTTATGAAAATCACAATACTTAGAGTGATTCTTTCAATTTGACTTAGCAGTGTATTTGGGGGGCCATCGAATTATATCTGACGTATGAATCTCCTGCAAGATCCGTGTGATCCGCATACGCAATCCAGAAACGCCTTGCTCCTGGCGAACTTTTGGCCTAGAATTTAAATTCCTTGTTCGGTCTTTACGCCTATCAGACGTGCCAAATTTTGGCTTGCCAATATCTTTCTCGTTTTACCTGAGATGATCCCGAAATGTTCCCCTTCCTTCTCTAGCCAGTTTCCCATCTTCTAGCTTTATGTAAGGCTTGGATTTATCCATCAACTTTGTCATACTTCTTGGGCACTTTTTGCTTAAAGAATCTTGAAATCAGTCAGGTCGTAAAACTAATATAAAAGCATTGATAACAAGGTTTGTATCACAACCTTCAATGCAGATCAGCTCTTCATTAAACCGGCTCATATACTGGCGCAAAGTTTCTCATTTTTCCTGATGCAAAGCAAGCAGGAAATTCGGTCCTTTCATTAACCTCTGACAGGTTATAAAGCGGTTGATGAACATCTTTCTGAACTCATTGAACGACATTATAGAGTTTGCAGGAAGAGTATGCAGCCATTCAAGAGTCAATCCCTTCAAAGTGGTTGCAAAAGCTCTGAAGATGGTGGAATCGCTGGAATTATACAAATTCGTGATATGTTTACACTAACGGATATGGTCAATTGGATTAGTTATCCTATTGTACTTTTCAAATTTCGTCGGATCAAACTTTTCAGAAAGTGGGAAAGTTAGTATTTCTGGGAGAGAAGGGCATCTCAGTACCCTTCAATAATGTATCTAGCTCATCCAGAGATTGAACTCCCTCCACTTAACTCCTGATCTGTTGATGTGAATCAACAGTCTTAGTTTGAATAGTGGTCCCTCGTTCTGTTTATGGCTGGCTTCTCCATGGGCAGGTCGTTCCTCATAAGATTGAGGATCAACATGTCGTGGAGTCTCTACCTCCTCCCTAACTCCATGAGTACTCATATTGAACTGCGACTTGTTGTCAACAATTATGCTAGCTATGTACTTTATAGTTTCTACCATCTTAGCCATTTTCGCATTAAGAGCGTCTATCTTTGCATCCATATTTACTGCACGGATGGCAAATCAGATGGAATCTCTTCACGCTGCTCCAAACGAACATCTCCGTGTTGTACCTCTGGTACATCTTGGTCAGACGGTGGTGGTAAGTCATTATTCTAATTTGTCACCGGTGCCCTAGCTCGCAAGTGCCTCATATTTGCAATGTAAGGTTTTACATTCGTTTTCCACAGACGGCGCCAAATGATGTTGCCAAAAATTCTCTGTCACATGTCAAGCTTCGCACGTGCCAGAAAACCTTTCGTCTTTCCTTTTTACCTACAAAATCGTGAATTCTAATAGGGGACACCAGTGTGGTGTCAGCCAAAGAACCTCCGGCGTGAGAATAAATTAATTTGGATATAGTAAAATAAGTTTCACACTTAATTCATAATCTGTATTACCAGTTACCTTCTACCTTTTTTGTAGGGTGATGAGCATGTTACCATATGAATGGAGAGATCATTCAATTGCTCGTATCTCCCTGTCGTGACGTATAATAGCCACAATCCCCGTAGTTATGGGAGAATCTCTGTAACAGTCCCCCTTACTCACGGGCCGTTACAGTTAATTTAGACTCATTCTAACGCACACATGTAAGATCGAAACTCTGAGATGGCTAATTTTCTATTTGGATTTTGACACCATGGGCTTACACATACCCAAATATGGGCCTTATCAAGTAGCTGCCCATGTGCTTATCAAAATCATCAAATCAGTGTTTGAACATGGACTTATCCTACCCCAGCCCACTTAATAGGCGGGTTTACCTGACTCCAATTCAGAGCCCATATAACGAATCCGACCCGTTTAGGATTTTATACCTAGGTCATTTAGGGGCGGGAGATTTACACACATCATTTTTCCTCTTGACTTTGGTGACGATTCAAACGAAAAGAAATGAAAGATCACTTCTTCTTCGAGTAAGTTCTTCCTTTCATCCCTTTGATTCTCGACATTTTTCTTCGTATTTTGGGTTTCTATTCATTGTTTTACAAAATGTCATTAAATCAATCAATTAACTCTATCGAAGCGGGCTCATCGTCAAATCCTACAATGGAACAAACGGCGACTTCCCAAGCTCCTTCGCATTCTAACCCCAATATAGATCTAGGGGCCAGTAAGTTCCCAATAGAATGGCTTTCAGTGTTTAGGGATCAATATAATATTCCTTCATCTGTATCGATTAGGGTTCCATCTGAGGATGAACGTCCTCAAGATTCTAGAGAAAATGAAATTTGTCTTTATCTATGGATGTTTGAGTATGGACTCACTCTTTCTTTTTCCTCACTCCTCCGCAATCTTTTTCGCCAAATGGAAATTACTTCATCCCAACTAACTTCCAACAATTTTCACTAAATTATGGAAGCCACAATTCTTCCTAGAATGAATGATGTTACCCTTTCTGTTGATACAATTAGATGCATAAGATAGCTTAAATACCTCGCCAAAATTGATAGATATTACCTTTCGATTCTCAAAGATTTTTCATTTCTTATGGACCTTCTAGCTAAGGTCAGAGACTGGCAACCATGGTTCCTCTTATTTTCTGGGGATTGGAAATTCTCTCCTGAGCAAATGGGACAGTACTCAATGGTGCCAAAGCGCTTTAGCTCCCCAAGTAATGATATACCCAACAGTCTATTTCTTATTTGAAATTCTGCTGAAGTAATTCTTGATCATATTCCTTGATTTATCAAATACAAGTGATAGCGCTTGTTGAAAACTTAGTCTTACTCCTAAATTTAAGGAAGATTTGGATAAGATTCTAATTCCCAAAGAACTCCTTTACAGAGAACTAGCATATTAGCAATTCATCAGACCTACAATGGATCCATCTCATCTTCAGGAATTAGCTGAACTTCAGATCGATACCCGAAAAATGAAAAGGCCGACAAAGAGACTTGCCAAAAAGACTGATCAATCAGTATCCAGGCCTCCTTGTACCATTGCTGGCAGCTAGACCATCCATCAAGCCCCTTCTCATAATGATCCTGAAGTAGCAGTATCGGATGATGACTGACAACCTTTCATCCTTCGCAGAAGAGGTGTTATTCATGTTATAGTTCCATCCTTGGTTCCAACCAATGAGCAAGCTCAAAGTGAACCAACATCCACTTCCAGGTCAGTTTCTCTTTCTAGATCAGCTGATGTCCCTGTTGCAGAACCTCCTGTTGCCGATCCTCCTATAGTTAGTCATTAATCCTCCCCAGTCCCTACTTCCAGTCAAATAACTAGAGGAGGAATGACCAAACAACAAATGTGCCAACTTATTGATGAAGTTGGTCCTTCCGTTCTAGGTCGTTATGCTATTTTCAACGACGCCATTAAATTTTTGTATGATCACTCCTGGGACAAAGGCAAGAAACTGACTAAAGGCAAGAATAAACCTGAAATCTTTCGAATGGTAATTTGTGCCCTTCCTTAGGTACTTGCACTATTTTAATCTATCTTTTAATTTCAAATAATCTGGTTGTTCGATCTCAACTAATAACAATCTGATCATATCAGTGTATGCATATGTCCTCCGCTCTAGTCAATTGTGCTAAGGAAGAGAACAAGCTGGACGCCCAACTGATACATCAAGTGACTGAGCTCAGCAAAGTTGAGGCTAAGGTACAAGAGTTGGAAAATGAGAAGTTAAAGCTTGCCACAGATCTTGCATTGTCCAAATATTCTCAAGAACAGTTTAGGACTGAACTGTAGTCTGCCAATGAACAAAGGGAGGCTCTCCAGAAAGTAACGCACTTTTCTGCTCTGAGAATAGTGAGCTTAGAATGATGATCACAACGATTAGAGAAGAATGCACATCCCTCAGAGAAGAATCCCGCAATCTTTCAGATAAGCTTGCCTCAGCCCGTCTGATAATTGACCAGAAGGATGTTGAGATCAAGGAAAAAGGTACAGCCCTCTAGAGAAATCATGACAAGTTCCAAGAGGAAGAGCTTGCTCTTCAAAGACTTCAGTCTGAAAAAGAACAGATATCTGCTGAGTTATCGGCTACACAGGAGAAGGCTAAAAAAGACACTGACAACCTCTAGTCTTCTTTTAAGAAAGAATCAGAAAGGCTTCAGAAGGTCGGCTTTGCTTTTTGCCAAAGGCTAGTATCAGAGAAGTTTCCTAGGACCGATCTCTCTTTCTTAGATCTTGATGACGAAACGGAGGAAGTAACCAAAGAACATCAAGATTTACCCAGTTCAACAGCCGAGGTGCCAGCAGAAAGCTCAGCACGGATTGTTGATCTAGATAACAATGACTGATATCTCAGCCGAACTTCTGTCAAATGAACTAATTGTTGCCGATCTGCATCCTATTTTTCCATTAATTTTCATATCTTTTCATTTTTATTTTTTGTCGGCTTGTAATTAACTTTATTAATGACCATACCTTTAACCATCATGATCTGTAACAGAACAGTCACCGCCGTTACAGTTTTCAAGATTTTTTGTGATGATTATAGTACATTTTTATTAGCGTATGTCACTTCCTCATTTAATGTGTGCCTTTTCGACGCTTCAACTATCTTCTCCCATTCCCCTTGCTCAACTATTTAAAGCCACCACTGGTTTTTTATATCTCAAAAAAGCTTTCCTTGCGCCAATATCCATACTTTCAAAAAATTCCTTTAACAGTCATGGGCTTCAACATCTGGATTTACTGCCCTTCTGTTTATTCAAGAATTCAAGCTGAGAGACACAATGAGATCGAATTAGGGGAGCATTTTGTTCTTTGATGCAAACAGCCATGAACGCCAAAGAGGAGTATCCACACCTTCGCGCCATAGATGAAGCTTCTGCCATCTTCGTTGCCATGGAATCGGCCTATTTCCAAGCCGTCTCTCACTATCTTGAAGCGAAAGATGAACTGAAAGATGTGGAAAAGAGCAAGACGAATCTGGTCGCTAACTTCAACTACCAAAAGCTTTACGATAATGCCAGGAAAGTGAAGAGGGATACACTCCTGGAGAAGAACGAGGATAAAAGGCCAAAAATTCATGAATTGATTCGAAAACTCAACCAATATGAGGATCCTGAATTTTTCCTTTCCAACCCGACTCGGATGATCTTGACTATCCTGCTTCCCCAAAATCGGACTGAAGCGCTTCCCACTCAGCCCCGGATGAAGAAGAAGAAGAAGGAAAACCTTTTTTTTTTTTTTGTAAACAGTTTGTGTCTATTCTTTTTCTTTTTTAAAAAAAAAAAAAAAAAAAAAAAAAAAAAACTAAAACTCATGTATCATTTTTGCTTATAATATGAATGGGTTTTTATATAATACCTTATCTGCCCTCCTTCGTAACAAAATTGGGATACATAACTTAGTTACGAATCTTTGAACAAGCATATGACAGTAGGAGAATTTAAATCTGAAATAATGAACCGCATAAAAAAAATTGACAAGTCTAATTATCTCCTAAGTTTTGAACTCAGTTACTTGCTGGGTTGAAATACCCGTTTGTACTAAGGTACTCAGCTCAATTCAGAGTTTGAAAACTCAAGTACTCGCTGAGCCGAATGTTGAGTTAAACTCTGAGTCGGTGAACTTGTTTACAGGGCTGAAATGCCCAGTCAAATGTTGAACTGAAGTGCTTAGTTAAAGTCTGGGTTAGAGAACTCAGTTTTTTGCTGGGTTGGTGCCCAGTAAAACTCTGAGTTAGAAAACTCAATTTTCTGTTGAGCTGAGGTGCCTAGTTAAATGCTGAGCCGAAGTGCTCAGTTAAAGTTTGAGTTAGAGAACTCAGCTTTTTGCTGGGCTGAGGTTCCCGGTTACATACTGAGCTAAAGTGCTCAGTTAAAGTCTGAGTTAGAGAACTTAGTTTTTTGCTGAACTGAGGTGCCCAGTTAAATGCTGAGCTAAAGTGCTCTCAGTTAAACTCTGAGTTAGAGAACTCAGTTGTTTACTGGGCTGAGGTGCCCAGTTAAATGCTGAGCTGAAGTGCTCAGTTAAACTCTGAGTTAGAGAACTAAGTTATTTGCAGGGCTGAGGTACCCAATTAAATGCTGAGCTGAAGTGCTTAGTTAAAGTCTGAGTTAGAGAACTCAGTTTTTTGCTGGGCTGAGGTGCTCAGTTAAATAACACAAATCGCAATTTTATGAAATTAAATGTTTAAGTTTTTTTATTAAAAATGCTTCTACGAAGTAGAAAACTAACAATTTCAAATTCTTGGAAAAAAAACAAAGATTAAAGATAAAGAACTCGTACAAAATACTTTCGCAAATGGGAGATGTTCCATGGTCTGGGAACAGCTACTCCATCGAGTTCTTCAAGCAAATAAGTTCCTGGTCTATTAAATTTGATGACGAGATAAGGGCCCTCCCAGTTTGGAGCAACCTTTCCCAAGCAAGATTCTGGTCAGTAAGGCATTACCCGTCGAACTACCAGGTCACCAATAGTGAAACTCCTTGGGCGAACAGCATGATTGAATTTGCATGCAATTTTAGTCTTGTAAGCTGCTATACGCATTAATGCCTTTTCACGCTTTTCTTCAAGTTGGTCCAGTTCCTCTCGTATGCAACCTTTATTCTTCCTTCAATCAGCAGTGGCAACTCTTCTGGTTGGTACCTGTACGGGCGAGGATTCCCAACCATCGTCCTCAAGGCAATGACTACTCGCAAGAATACGAGGTCTAGTTTTAATATAATGGATCTTGTAAGATCGGATATCGTTCTTCTAGGAATGACATGTAATTCGGTTGAGTATTGCGATTTAAATAGTTTCATATTACCTCGACTAATCAAATTTTGTTTGTTTTCTATTTAATATACTAAGATAAACAACAACTATAAGGTTCGTTCTAATTACACTAATTACTTAGGTATTGATTTCTTTCACATAATGCATAATCGACGTCATTAAGTTAGCTATAATGGTTTCCTATCTATTCCGACAATCTCTGTATCGATAACTCCTCCGCTACCTCTCCCGACTATAAGACGGGGGATTACACGACTTAGTGTCAATGAAGAAGTCCCCTTCAATGCCTTTACGACCCTAGGTCGCATGAGTCTTTAGCCAACGTCATAGATTGCATACGTTCTAACGCCCTCCCGGGTCGTTAGAACGTCACGTTGTATTTACCCTAGTCCAAATCCGAGGTAACCTTTCCCCTAGTGTCAAACCCCATATTCTCGATTTATCAATACAAGCATAATATCAAGAATAATGGTAAACACAATCGGATTTAGACAAACAACACATTAAAGTAACATTAATTCATTCAACTTAACAATTACATGATTTCAACTATACCTAAGTAACATTTAACTAATACTATAAGATATTAGCCATATACCATACAAAATAAGAGGGATTCAACATTCTTAGATATGAAAAAGTGATTACAAATATAAAAACAAGAGAGAAACGATTGAATTTGGAAGTGAAATGGTTCATTGTCGCTAATGATCAATCCGCAAGTGATTCTTCTTTGTCCGAATAATGAATCTCCTTCTTAATCTTCAAAATATAGCTTAAGAGCTCTCTACTAGGGTTAGGGTTCTTCAACAACAGGTTTCAGACGTGGGAAAGGGGTATAAATAGGCCTAGGGGTTCAAAAATATCTAAACAGATATTTTGGGTTGTTTTGAGAATTCTGCCTAGGCGGTAGAATCTTCGCCTAGGCGGAGTTTAAGTCTGTTAGAATTCCTCCTAGGAGATGGTTTCTTCGCCTAGGCAGAGGACTAACTTCTTGATACCCTTTATTTCTGGCAAAATTTTGCCTAGGCGGATTTACAGCAGTTCAGCTCTTCCAGCAGTTCAACACTTCCAGTGTTCTAATGGATTTCCACCTAGGCGGTGGAAACTTCGCCTAGGCGGATTCCAATACTTCAGCCCTTGCAACCTTCTGACGGATTTCTGCCTAGGCGGTGGAAACTTCGCCTAGGCGGATTTCAACTTTTCATCATTTTCAACTTTCTGATGAATTTCCGTCTAGGCAGTAGATACTTCGCCTAGGCGGATTTGCGCTGTTCTTTGAAACCTCATTTTTTCATCTTTTTAGCTACCCTTTTTCTCCACCATTTCATTCGGTTTTCCGATTGTTTACGTCCCTACTCCTGACTAATAAAAACAACTAAAAAGATATTCAAACTTCAATAAAATACTCAAAAACTGGCAAATTCAGTTTAGAATTAGATAAGTATTTTACACCTATCGAATACCCCCAAACTTGGAATTTTGCTAGTCCTCGAGCAAAACACCCTAATGCTAAATAACACTAACTACACTAATTAGCTAATTTCTAAACTACAAATAAGTAATCATTAACAAATAAGAAGTACACACCTGTGAGATTTAAGTTCAGTCAAAGAAACCATACTATTCTTCCCTCAACAACCCGTAATCAAATCCGGTTAAAGAATAACACACACCACGTGGTGTTCCAGAATTTCAACACTCAATATCAGTTAAAATCATTTTAGATCTAATTAGAATGTGTGTGTGTGTAAGAACTCGGATATATAACTAATCAAACACCGGATTGGATTATTCAATGAATAAGGTCATGACTTAAACTTGTTAAAACATTCAGGAAAGCCATATGTTTGACTGGGCTCAACTATCCACTAATGTAGGTTCGAACATTCACCAAGATCAATAGGGCTTGGTCTGGCTTTGGAGAACGGCCAAGGGTATCGTAGAAATAGAAACTCGTTATAATTTTAACGATACCCGAGGTACAAACGCTTGTCACTAAATCTCTCTCATGACCCCCTTATCTTTGAAGATATTACCTTGAACAAGATTTAGTAAACTTGTATTCACTTGTCACAACAACCGAAATTAAACACTATATTCACATAGGATTTTTATTTTTATTTTTTTTTATTTTTTTTTTACAAACACACACCCCCAAACTTATTCAATTTTGTACAATTTTAGGGGCGTGTAGATACAACTAAAGGATTGGCAAGTGAATACTCTTATACTTAACCAAAAATATTTAAACTGAAACCCCGATTGCCCGCTTCAAGTTAGCATAATCTAATGCTACTTGTTTTCACTCAATTTTCACTTTTATTCCTAGAGACAATGGTTCTGAAAGATTTACTTGGTTAAAGTACATAAACAAGTTCAAAAGTGAAAAAAAATTATGGCTTCGACAGGAGAACGAGGGAATAACTTTTCAGGTTAGTTTCAAATGGTTCAAGCGATAAAAATGAAGGCCTATATCATGCCTCCAGAATTACCTTACATATAATTTCACCTCAAGCCTCCCCCAGTCAAGTTTTAGATTCCTCATTTCTGTCATGAACTTATTACTGAATAATCGGTGTCAAATCGTTCAACTAATTATACAATAAGTTTATGCGATCGTGCAATTTAGGATCAAAATAATTTTCACCTAATCGAAATGCTAAGAACACAAATCACAAGTGAATGGCATTACCCCCGACCTCAATATGCAATTTAGGGGGTAATTTTCATCATCGGAACATGGTTCGGACGAACTCAAAAACTCAGCATGCATGTACAACTATATTCATTAACCAATCTACTCTAATTCTACAAACTAACATTACTTATGCTAATGATCCTTACGCATGCATAGCTAAACATTACACATGCATAACAAAAAGAATTTCAAAATTTACAAAAATTTTAACATTAATATCATTATAAACAACAATTTGTACACAAAAAGAATTGTCCCTTTTACATCAAAAAAATTTTCATCCTTCATATCCTCCAAAAAAAAACAAAAAACTACATGCTTGCATTGCATATCATATACCCCCAAACTTGAACGAGGCAGTGTCCTCACTGCCTAAGCAGCGAACCCAATAGCAGAATAGAAAAATACGTATTGAAAATTGGGGCGGACACATACCTAGGAGGGAAGACATACAAGTCTAAACTCCCACCATTCATTGTGGATGAGATGGCGGTGGCGGCTCATCAGTCTCGAAAGGCGACATGGGCGTATAACGCGCTATGTCGATTCCTAGATGTTCAAATAAAACTCTTTGGTTTTGATCTTGTTGCCGAATGTAGGAATCCATGTAGTTCTCCATCCAAGCCAAATTAGCTTGAAGCTAGCTCATATCGGATTGGAGACTACGGACATCTCATGAAAGTTGGATGAGCTGGCCGCGGTGGGTTGTGGGCGAAGGGCCGGCTTCTTCCTCTTCCTGACCCTCTTCTCGTTCACCTAGTATGCCTTTCCATAACCTGTTAATCATTGAAAGATCGAGTGGCTTTATAGGTGGAAAGGGACTTGTGGACGTGATACGAACTCCGGCGCGTTAAATGGAAGCGGTGAGGAATGAGGGAAAAGGAAGGCCACCCTTCTTCGTCCTGGCAGTATGAATTATTGAAGAATAAATGTGCCAACCAATGTTAACGGGCATCCCTCTATCAATTCTGTAGAGCATAAACGCTCGCTCCTTGGAAACATCAGACACATGGGTGGTAGGTAGCAGATTGGCGTAGATAAATTTATGCCAAATCTTTTGGATCACTCTCAAAAACCGCGACTTGAAGATTTCCTGACCCTGCCATGTGTTCTTCCACTGGGCATTTCCCGTCGTCAGGGTCTGAATCACCGCACTCATTGTCGGTGTGGCGGCATCAGATAAATCTCTGAAGGCTTCCGGCCCTGTCAATCCAAACAACTCGTTGAAATGGTCCGCACTGAATAGAACTAGAATGTTCCAGACCCTTGTCTAAAATCCCGTGGCCTCCGTAATGTTCGCATAGAACTCTCGTACGAGGGCCAACTCCCCTGATGGGGGTGGAGCACAGAACTGTTCCCATCGTCTTCGTTGAATGACAGTCCTGAATTCTTCAAGGAGTTTATTCAAAGGTCCGAACCCCCTCTGGTGAATACCAGGATGCTTACTTTCATGATCTTTGTAATGGTCCTCAGCCTGCTTTGAGACAAATTTGAGAGAGTTGTAATCCGAAGTAGCCGGAGGTTCTTCTGTTCGTGGTTGCTTGGCTGCATGGCGCTTTGCCATTTTCCCTGTAAATCACAATCACAACACCAACCACAATAATAACAATAGAACACGCAACTCAAACCCTTGTCAGCGAACACACAATGCCCTATTTTATCAAACATATGCTAACCAAAGCCAAACAATACAAATTTCACAAGATATCCCACCAACCATAACCAAATCACATTTTTGTCGCAATGTAGCGTAAAATAAACGATTCACATTGTATATCAACACAAAAAAATGATAGGGTTTACCATTAATCATTCCTAAATCCCAAATAGCATGTAAACCGCAATCTAGGGTTTAAAGGGGTTTAGGATTCTAACCAAATCCAATAATTTTTGAAATAAATGAGCAAATGAAGGAAATATCTCAACAACTAAATGAAAAATAGGATCATTGACACTTACTTGTTGAATATTTTTTATCAAATCACTGAAAGATGGCGATCTCGCACTGTTTCACCGTTCAAACCCAAATTTTCGAGAATGGGAAGAGGAATTCTACGTTTTGACGAAGATTCTTGGTGAAAATCCAAGTTTTTAGAAATGTAGGATGAATCTTTAACGGGAGGAAGGGATTTGGGATGGTGAAGTTGAGAGGTTTATAGAAATTTTTAGGAGGGAAGTGCCGTTTGCGAAGAGGACTGCTGCGTTTTAAAACAGGGCTCACGTGAATTCGCCTAGGCGGTGGTTTTTTCGCTTAGGCGAAGTAGCGCCTTTTTCTTTTTAAAAACCTTCTGGAGTTAATTTTCCTAGGCGGTGGTTTTTTCGCCTGGGCAAATTTACTCCAGTGTGAAACCCCTGATTTCGTTGTAAATCCGCTTAGGCGGTGGGTTTTCCGCCTGGGCGAATTTATGCCAATATAGAAACTCAATTTTTCTTCATTTTTTTGCCTAGGCGGTGGTTTTACCGCCTGGGCGAAGTTACGGCAGTGTAGAAATTTAGACTTTTTCTTCCTATTTTCCGCCTAGGCGAATTTACGCCAGTATGTTTTCTCAGCCTTTTTGTCCAATTTTTGCCTGGCCGGTAATTTTTTTCGCCTAGGAGAATTTACACCAGTGTGGACTTTAGCTGGATTCCTTCAGGTTTTCACATTTTTTCTCTACACCTCTTACTTCCTCTTCGTTTCTCAAACGATTTGTAGCATGCAAATCAATCCTAAGTGTCTAGCCTCATCAATTCACCACAAAAAATAGTATTACGAGATCAATACGATCTCCAAAAAGTAATTTATACAAAAGTTGGGAATGTTCGTTACCCTCGATGACATATCAAAAGATGTTTCTTGGTTTTACGTCCCTAGCATGGACGTTTCTGAATTCCGGCTCTATCCTTTAATGAGGGAGATGTTCTTCACAACTCGCTCTTCCTCCTTGAAGTAGTGCTTGATCCGCTCCCCGTTGACTCAAAAAGTTCATCCGTCTTCGCCTTCTAGCTCGATAGCACTAAGGGAAATTTGCTTGAGCATTTTTCACCAAAATCCCTCATAGACAAGGTATTTTGGATAGAATGCTTTGTTAGATCATGATTCATAGTATTGAATTTGGCTTCTTATCTCTCTCCTTATCATTTTTAACATATGCTCAATCTCGAGATCAAGAGCCAAGAATTCCAAACTCCTTCTTTGTTGTATGCATTGTTTGATCACATCTCTCGAAACAAATTAAACAAATAATTTAAAAGAAAATAAAAAAAAAAATTGTCAAGATTAATATTCAACCACTTGGTCACAATATCAACCCAATTGAAAAACACCTTGCCATTCCCCGGCAACGGCGCCGAAAACTTGTACGCGCGAGGATTCACAACCATCGTCCTCATGGTAATGACTACTCGCAAGTATACGAGGTCTAGTTTTAATATAATGGATCTTGTAAGATCAGATATCGTTCCACTAGGAATGACGTGTAATTCGGTTGAGTATTGCGATTTAAATAGTTTCATATTATCTCAACTAATCAAATTTTGTTTGTTTTCTATTTAATATACTAAGATAAACGACAACTATGGGGTTAGTTCTAATTACACTAATTACTTAGGTATTGATTTCTTTCACATAATGCATAATCGATGTCATTAAGTTAGCTATAATGGTTTTCTATCTATTCCGACAATCTCTGTATCGATAACTCATCCGCTACCTCTCCCAAGTGTAAGACGGGGGATTACACGATTTCGTGTCAATGAAGAAGTCCCCTTCAATGCCTTTACAACCCTAAGTCGCGTGAGTCTTTAGCCAATGTCATAGATTGCATACGTCCTAACGCCCTCCCGGGTCGTTAGAACGTCACGTTGTATTTACCCTAGTCCAAATCAGGGGTTACCTCTCCCGAGTGTCAAACCCCATATTCTCAGTTTATCAATACAAGCATAATATCAAGAATAATGGTAAACACAATCGGATTTAGACAAACAACACATTAAAGTAGCATTAATTCATTCAACTTATCAATTACATGATTTCAACTACACCTAAGTAACATTTAACTAATACTATAAGATCTTAGCCATATACCATACAAAATAAGAGGGATTCAACATTCTTAGATATGAAAAAGTGATTACAAATATAAAAACAAGAGAGAAACGATTGAATTTGGAAGTGAAATGGTTCACTGTCGCTAATGATCAATCCGCAAGTGATTCTTCTTTGTCCGAATGATGAATCTCCTTCTTAATCTTCAAAATATAGCTTAAGAGCTCTCTACTAGGGTTAGGGTTCTTCAACAACAGGTTTCAGACATGGGAAAAGGGTATAAATAGGCCTAGGGGTTCAAAAATATCTAAACAGATATTTTGGGCTGTTCTACGAATTCTGCCTAGGCGGTAGAATTTTCGCCTAGGCGGAGTTTAAGTCGATTCGAATTCCGCCTAGGAGATGGTTTCTTCGCCTAGGCGGAGGACTAACTTCTTGGTCCCCTTTCTTTCTGACAGAATTCCACCTAGGCGGTAGCCACTTCGCCTAGGCGGATTTACAGCAGTTCAGCTCTTCCAGTAGTTCAGCACTTCCAGCGTTCTGATGGATTTTTGCCTAGGCAGTGGAAACTTCGCCTAGGCAGATTTCAATACTTCAGCCTTTGCAACCTTCTAACGGATTTCTGCCTAGGCGGTGGAAACTTCGCCTAGGCGGATTTCAACTTTTCAGCATTTGCAACTTTCTGATGAATTTTCGCCTAGGCAGTGGATACTTTGCCTAGGCGGATTTGTGCTATTCTTTGAAACCTCCTTTTTTCATATTTTTGGCTACCCTTTTCTTCATCATTTCGCTCGGTTTGCCGATTGTTTACGTCCCTACTCCTGACTAATAAAAACAGCTAAAAAGATATTCAAACTTCAATAAAATACTCGAAAACTGGCAAATTCGGTTTAGAATTAGATAGGTATTTTACACCTATCAGTACCCCAATCTCAACTGGAATGATAGCTTCAGTTTCGTAAGTTAAAGAAAATGGTGTTTCTCCAGTTGTAGATGTCAAAGTGGTACGATAAGCCCATAAAACTCCAGGGAGTTCTTCCACCCATTTGCCTTTGGCATCATCCAAGCGTGTTTTGAGCGCCTCTTTAATTAAACGATTGGTCACCTCTACTTATCCGTTTGCTTGGGGATACACCGGACTAGACGTTCGATGTTGTATCTTGAGCTCATTATACATCCAGCCAACTTTACCTCTAGTAAATGGAGTTCCATTATCAGAAATCAGAACAGTAGGTATGCCAAAACGGAAAATGACTTATTTCTATAGAAAATTCTTCACTTCATTTTCTTCCACAGTTACAAAAGCTTCTATTTCGACCCATTTGGTGAAATAGTTGATCGCCACCAGCAAATATTTTTTGTTCTTGGAAGCTGGAGTGAAAACACCCAAAATATACATTCTCCACTTAGCAAACGGCCAAGGACTAGTGATTGGAGTTTGTTGCTGAGCTGGGACCTTGATATCATTAGAATATTGTTGGCACTTGTCGCACTTTCGTACATATTATACTGCATCAGCACGTATGGTTGGCCAGTAATATCCTACTCCCAACGCTTTATGAACCAAGGATCTACCTCCTTAGTAATTCCCGCACACGCCTTCATGTATTTCTTGTAGAATATATGTCGCTTATTTTGGTCCTAGAAACAACAACAAAGGTTGGAAAAAAGATCGTCTATACAATTTATCGTCAGATAACACATACCTTGAAGACTTATAAACAATTTTCCTAGCAGCATCTCTGTCATCTGGTAAGAATCCTTCCTTCAGATACTGAACTATAGAAGTTCTCCAATCAGTTTCGTCATCCAGCTGACCTATACATGTACACTGAAGGGTTGGGGTGATTGATGGCTAGTCCAGAAACTCAACCAGATCAGACTTCTGATCTTATCCCAAAGTCGAAGCAAGTACAGAGAATGCATCAGCTTAGGCGTTTTCAGTTCTTGGGATGGCTTCAAATTTACATCTCTGAAACTGGGAAGCGAGCTTTTTTAATTTATCTGCATAAAGTCGTAACTTGTCCTCGTTTATAAGGAACAGGTCATTGATCTGATTAATCACCAATTGAGAATCTGACTTCACTTCCAGATGCTGAACACCTAACTCTTTGGCAAGAATTAGCCCAAGAACTACTGCTTCATACTCCGCTTCATTGTTGGAAGCTTGGAAACATAATTGCATGGCTTTTTCAAGCTGATCTCCCTCAAGTGTTTGCATGACAATTCCCATTCCACATCCTTTCATGTTCGAGGCTCCATCTACCCATAATTTCCACTAGGTAGTAGAGCAGGATGTCGCTTCTTCATTGAAATGAAGAGTAAATTCGGTAATGAAGTCAGTTAAAGCTTGCCCTTTAATTATTGTTCTGAGTTTGTACTGGATGAAAAATTTACCCAGCTCAACAATCCACTTCATTAGACGTCCAGATGCTTCTGGTCTGTGCATTACTGCCCTGAGTGGGTATGAGGTCAGCACAATTATTACATGTGCTTGAAAATAGGGTCGGAGCTTCCGAGCAGTAATTACCAAAGCTAATGCTAGTTTTTCCAACTCCGTATAACGGGTTTCAACTGAAACCAACGATTTGCTGACGTAATAGACCGGCCTTTGCCCTCCTGCGAGTTCTTGAACCAGTGCAGTGCTTACTACTACAGGGGTTACTGCCAAGAATAGCTTCAACTCTTCTCCTTGGTATACCTTGGCCAATGTCTCCACTAAGCGCAAGTAATCTTTAATAGACTGAAAAGAACACTCACAGTCATCATCCCACCGAAAGGTCTTGTTTCCCCTCAAAATTTTAAAGAAGGGAGCACACCTATTAGTAAATTTTGAGATAAATCTGTTTAATGCCGCCAATCTTCCAGTTAACACTTGAACTTCTCGTAAAGAAGAAGGGGATTTTAGATTTTTAACAACTTCTATTTGTTCTGAATCTATTGTAATACCCAGCTGATTAACTATAAACCCCAAGAACTTGCCAGAAGTGACCCCGAAAGTGCATTTTTTAGGATTCAACTTCATATCGTACCTTCTTAGAACAGAAAAGGCTTCGGCTAAATTGGATAGATGATCTGCTTGCTTGGAACTTTTGACCAGCATATTATCTATATAAACGTCCATGGTGATCCCAATTTGATCTTGAAAAATGTGATTCACTAACCGCTGATAAGTAGCACCAGCATTTCTTAAACCGAAAGGCATTACTTTATAACAATAAGTACCTTTTGGCGTGATAAATGATGTCCCTTCCTCATCATGTTGATCCATGCAGATTTGATTGTAGTCTGAGTAAGCATCCACTATGGACAAGCGTTGGTTCCCAGCAGTAGCATCAACCATCTGGTCAATCCTCGGCATCGGGTAACAATCTTTAGGGCATACTTGATTCAACTCAATAAAATCCACGTACATCCTCCATTTTTCATTCTTATTTTTGACAATAACTGGATTAGCCAACCATCTGGGGTATGTTACTTCCCTTATGTGGCCAATAGCAAGCAATTTCTTTATTTCAGTTTCAATTACTTGTTCTTTCTCAAAACTGAATGTTCCCTCTTTTTGTCGAACTGGAGGAAACAATCTACAGATGTCCAAACGATGAACTGCACCATCAGGACTTATTCCTTTCATATCAGCCGACGACCAAGCAAAAATGTCCAAGTTCATTTGAAACAGCTCTTTAATCTCAGCTTCCTCAGTCTGGCTTAATGATTCGCCAATCATAAGCTTCTGAGTTCCATCATTGAAGGTTATCTGCTTCACTTGCTCAGCTGGTTGAATCATGTTAGCGTGTTCTCTGAAATCATCAATCTCTTCTGCCGAGTCTACAAGTTGACCTACTTCATGAACTTCCTTTGATCCTTCATAGCTATGGCAAAACACTGCCTTGAAGAAGCTTAATCTCCTTTTATAACTGCCACTGAATCTCCTTTGGCATACTTCACATATTGGTGATACGTTAACGCGATAGCTCTCATTGCATGCAACCACGGATGGCCTAGAATAACATTGTATGGTGATATTGAGTCTATCACCATGAACTCCGTGGCCTTCGTGTACCCTTGCTCCTCCTTATTGGAGGTAACTGACAAAATAATCTTGCCACAAGGGGAAGTAAGCTCGCCATTAAATCCCACCATAACAGTCTGCATTGAGCTCACGTCTGAGCTCGACACTCTCATCTGTTTCAGAGTACTAACAAAGATAATGTTTGCAGAGCTATCATTATCAATCAGGATATGTCGTACCTGAAAACTTGAGACCCATAGAGATATGACTAAGGAATCTTCATGAGGGTGAACAATCCATCTAAAATTATCCTCAGAAAAGGTAATAATAGGGCCTGGCTTTGTTACTGCCAATGATTCCCCATAACAACGCTATAACACTGCTTCACGTACCTTTCTTTTTCGAGCACGATTGGATTCCCCAGTATTCGATCCAACCGAATTTATCATGAAAATTACCTCTTGAGTTTCTTTAGGATGTTCTTCCTTCCGCTCTCTTTCTCGACGTTCTTCACATCGGTTATCATTTCTAGGTCTCTTCTTTTCTCTGGAACGATTTTACATATAATCCCGCAACTGTCCCATGTCTGCAAGTCGCCTGATCTTCTTCTGAAGCTCCCAACAGTTATCTATATTGTCACCATGGTCCTAATGAAAATTGCAATACTTAGAGCGATTCTTTCGATTTGACTTAGTGATGTGTCTGGGGGGGGGGGCATCGAATTATATCTGATATATGAATCTCCTATAAGATCCGTGAGATCGGCATACACAATCCAGAAAAGCCGGGCTCTTGGTGAACTTTAGGCCTGGAATTTGAATTCTTTGTTCGGTATTTACACCTATTAGACGTGCTAGATTTTGCCTTGCCAATGTCTTTCTCGTTTTGCCTGAGATGATCCCGAAATGTTCCCTTGCCTTCTCTAGCCAGTTTCAGATCTTCTAGCTTCATGTAAGGCTTGGATTTCTCCATCATCTCTGTCATACTCCGAGGTCACTTTTTGGTTAAGGACTCTTGAAATCAGCCAGGTTGTAAACCTAATGTAAAAGCATTGATAACAAGGTTTGTATCACAACCTTCAATGCAGATCAGCTCTTCATTAAACCGGCTCATATACTAGCGCAAAGTTTCTCCTTTTTCTTGATGCAAAGCAAGCAAAAAATCCGATCCTTTCATTAACCTCTGACAGGTTATAAAGCGGTTGATGAACGTCTTTCCGAACTCATTAAACGACGTCATAGAGTTCGCAGGAAGAATATTCAACCATTCAAGAGCCGATCCATTCAAAGTGGTCGCAAAAGCTCTGCAGATGGCAGAATCGCTGGAATTATACAAATTCATGATATGTTTAAACTGATGGATATAGACAACTGGATCATTTCTCCCATCATACTTGTCAAATTTTGTCGGATCGAACTTTTTAGAAAGTGGGACAGCTAGTATTTCTAGGGAGAATGGCATCTCAGTACCCTTCAATAATATATCTAGCTCATCCAGAGGTTGAACTCTCTCCACTTGACTCCTGATCTGTCGATGTGAATCAACAGTCTCAGTTTGAATACTGATCCCTCGTTTTGGTTGATTGTTGGCCTCTCCATGGGCAGGTCGTTCCTCATAAGATTGAGGATCAGCATGTCGTGGAGTCTCTACCTCCTCCCTGACTCCATGAGTACTCGTATTGAACAACGACTTGTTGTCAGCAATTATGCTAACCATGTACTTGATAGTTTCTACCATCTTGACCATTTTCGCATTAAGAGCATCTATCTTTGCATCTATATTTACCGCACGGATGGCAAATCAGACGGAATCTCTTCACACTACTCCAAACGAACATCTCCGTGCTACTCCTCTGGTACATCTTGGTCTGACGGCGATGGTAAGTCATTATTCTGATTTGTTACCGGTGCCCTAGCTCGCAAGTGCCTCATATCTGCAACGTAAGGTTTTACATTCATTTCCAACAGAAGGCGCCAAATGATGTTGCCAAAAATTCTCTATCACATGTCAGGCTTTGCACGTTCCAGAAAACCTTTCGTCTTCATTTTTTACCTACAAAACCATGATTTCTAATGGTGGACACCGTTGTGGTGTTAGTCAAAGAACCTCCAGCATGAAAATAAGTTAATCTAGATATAATAGAATAAGTTGCACACTTAATTCAGAATTTGTATTACCAGTTATCTTCTACCCTTTTTATAGGGTAATGAGCACGTTACCGTATGAATGGAGAGATCATTCAGTTGCTCGTATCTCCCTGTCGTTACGTATAATAGCCACTATCCCCGTAATCATGGGAGAATCTCTGTAACGGTATCCATTACTCACGGGCTGTTACAGTCAATTTAGACTCATTCTAACGTACACAGGTAAGATTGAAACTCTAAGATGACTAATTTTCTCTTTACCTTTTAACACCTTGAGCTTACACATACCCAAATATGAGTCTTATCAAGCAGCTGTCCATGTGCTCATCAAAATCATCAAATCAGTGTTTGAACATGAGTTTATACTACCCCACCCTACTTAATAGGCGGGTTTACCTAACTCCAATTCATAGCCCATATAACAAATCCGGCCTGAACTTAGATCAATTAGGAGCGGGAGATTTACACACATCAGAAAACATAATTTTTTTTGAAGAATCTAAACATTATCTAACTCTAAAATGGAGGGAATGTATGGTTATGCTTCGATAAGAATAAGAATTAAAATCGATTAGTAAAATTAGAGTTTATCAAGTAAGAATTAAAATTGATCAGTAAAATTAGAGTGGAAATAAATATTTCTTATTTTATCCAAGTGGAAGACAATCACAACCTCGCAGCCAAACATTCGCTTTCTCGCCATTCGCATTGCCGCCAAAACTCTTCTTTTGCCAAAACCAGTTTCGCTTGTGAATTGCGGTGACTCTCACCGACCACGCCGTAGTGAAAACCGGGATACGCTGACGCGACCCATATCTTTAACCGGCTAATCCTCAGCCAACCCCAAGCTGAGCCGCGCCGCACGTCGTCGTCTCTGCTTATCACAAGTATAACCGATACGCTCTATCCCAGAAAAAAAAATATCTCCCCCAAACCGGCAATTGCCGGTGGAAACAATTTGCATTTCAATTGAATTTGGGGCTCATTTCATTTTTACCCACATGCAGTGTACCTAACCCCAGTCAGATTCTAACCCTAGACCTGACCCAACTGGGGTTTATTTAATGACACTGAAATTGTGATGGCCAGCTTGAACTGGTTCTTCTCTCTCTCTTTTCTTCTCTCTCCATCTTTTCTTCTGTAGATGAACAGTCCAAGACTATTATAGTCTTCAAAACTACGAACTCAAAAACTTTGATTGAGTAATAATTATGGAAAAGAGAGGGTGGGTTTGATTATTTTTTTTCTGGGTTTTGTCCATTTTTGTACTGTGAGTTTGGTTTGTGGTTTCGATTTCTTGTGTGATGGGTTCAGAGGGGGATGAAGTGTTGAAAAAGGAGAAAGACGGTGTGTTCAAGAGAGAGAATTTGCAGACACAACCACTGTGCCATTCGTGCTTCTTTCAGTCGTGGGGTTTTCTGCTTTCTTCTATCTCTACAACTGAAGTAAACACTCACTCTTCTTAAACACAGTCTTCGAAAACCCAAAATCCAGATAAAAGGATAAAGTTCGGATCAGATCTGCCTAAGAAAACTGATCTCCGCCATGAAGAGACTTGGAAGCTCAGATTCATTGGGCGCTTTGATGTCTATGTGTCCAAACACAGGTGCTAATAACAATTAATTACAGTTTTAATGCTTCATTTACGAAGATCCGAAACATGTTTTTTTGTCTCTCTTTGACCCGTTTCTCCATAAACCATTGTAACTCTCGAAGCATTTGTTTCCTAATGCTTTGATACTTTCCTTTTCTGGGTATTTCGTGTTTTTTTTTTTTTCGATTTCCGTTTACTCATGTGTTTTTTTTTTTTGTTTGTTTGTTTTCTGGAGGATACAGATGAACAGAGTCCAAGAAACAGCCATGTTTACCAGAGGGAGTTCCAGTCGATGTTAGAAGGGCTGGATGAAGAAGGTTGTGTGGAGGAATTGTCGGGTCAGATGGGGGAGAAGAAGAGGAGACTGAGCGTGGAACAAGTGAAGGCATTGGAGAAGAATTTCGAGGTCGAAAACAAGCTCGAGCCGGAGAGGAAAGTCAAGCTGGCTCAGGAGCTGGGTCTTCAGCCGCGACAAGTCGCCATTTGGTTCCAGAACCGCCGCGCGCGGTGGAAGACCAAGCAGCTGGAGAGGGACTACGGCCTTCTCAAGGGTAGTTATGAGGCGCTCAAGCTTAACTATGAGAAACTCCAACATGATAATGATTCTCTCCTCAAAGAGGTAATTATTTTTTATGCTGAGGATGATGCATCTTGTATAGATCATGTCGGAGAATTTTAAATTAATGTTTTGGGTTATTGGCTGTGTTCACAGATAAGAGAACTGAAATCGAAGCTAAACGAAGACAACACGGAAAGCAATGCTTCAGTGAAGGAAGAAACGATGGTTTCCGACAGCGAAAATAACCTTATTATCAAACACTCAAATCCATCCATGGCGTACGACAGCTTCAACAGCCAAAACAATGGCGGAACGGGCGCCCCTGTTTTATTCCCTGATCTGAAAGACGGGTCGTCCGACAGCGACTCCAGCGCGATTTTGAACGAAGACAACGGCAGCAGCCCCAACGCCGCCGCCATTTCTTCTTCCTCTGGTACTATTCAGGATCGCCGCCGACGGAACGCAATTTCGCCGCCGGGATCTTCGAATCTGAAGTTCAATTGCTCCTCTTCGTCTTCGCCCACTTCCATGAATTGCTTCGATTTCGCGGAGTCGAAGTCGGTTCTGGGCGATGCGCAGAGGGCTTACCAGCCCCAATTCGTGAAGATCGAGGAGCACAATTTTTTCGCCGGCGACGAGCCCTGCAATTTTTTCGCCGACGATCAGGCGCCGTTTCTTCACTGGTACTGCCCTGAACAGTGGAATTGAGATGGGGAAACACGTGAGAATTTTAGCTGATGGATGAACGAGAAAATAAGAGACCGGAGAGAGAGGGTTCTGTCATCTGTGGATGCTATGAAACGAAGTGGGGGCTGTAACTATGATTTGGTCTCTTTCATTGTACAAAACCGTGGAGATTCACAGAAATGGATCGGGGAAGAAGATGAAGAGCCATAGAGAGGGTGTTTAAAAAGAAATCGTGTAATGGTAGAAAAATAATCGTTGGCTCTTTTTGAGGATAAAGATATATTTACCAGACTACCACTACTGCTAGTTGCTAAACATGCATGCACCCCATTATTTAACACAGTTTTTCTTAGCATTTTAGGACTTGTTCGTTGTTTTTTTCATTTTATGGTAAAATATGTTTGGTCAATTTATTTGAATTTCGACTCATCATGTTTCAGGACGTTTTTAAGTATGCACTATTTTACATAAGTTTGATTTATTCAAGATTAAATTTATGTTCTTAGAACTTGTTTGGTACATAGTTAAAAATTATATAATACTACTATTGAAAAAGAAAATTAAAGGTAAAAAAAAAAAAAAAAATACGTCTTAAATTAAAATTATATCTTTGATAATAAAAAATTTAATTTATTTTTGTAATAAATGTAGGTAAAATAGTAAATTATTATAAAATTAAATTATTTTCATTTGTTTTATTTTTATTTTTTAAGCAAGCAACATTAAGATAAATATTTTTTTTTTTTTATAATTTATAAAAATAGTACCCTCTCATTTTTATTTTTATTTTTTTTTATTTTAACCAAATATATTTTAAATTTGTCACTTTTGTCACTGCTAGATTTAGATCATATAATGCTACTATTGAAAAAGAGGGGGAAAAAAGTTCTATTGTTGTTGGATGGATATTTTACAATGTATGATCTATGTTTTTTTGGGGGGTTATATTAACTAAAACAAAGAACAATAGCAGTTTCAAACGTTATATTATTTTATTTATAAGATAAAGTTACTTTGCACTTTAGTTTTTATATTGTAAAGGGAATACATGTTTACTACAAAATTTAAAGAGGGTAATTGTACGTGTGTCATAGTAGCAGGTTTTAAGATTTTACTTATTTTTTAAAAACAAGAAAAATGAGAATTGTAAGTCTGTGTTTGGTAGCACCATTAATTTTCATGTTTCGGTTTCGCATAACCAAACATATTGTAAAGATTTGTAGCCTGATTTTGAAAATAAAATACAAATAATTAACTTGGTGTTTATTTGATGTTTCTATTTTCACAACATTATTCTTTCTATTCCCAAAAAAATTTATATAACATTAGAAATTCGAGAACAACTATATTATGTTCTAAATAATTAGTTCTAATAATTTGTGGACGTAACAGAAATAGATAATTTTCTCATTGTTAACCTCAAAATAAATCACCTGGTTGAACCTCGAGTCAACTACACTAAGTACTCGTGAGATGTTTGACCCAGTCTACACAAAAGTGCAAGTAAATGTTGTGGGATAGAGGGGGAAGCAAGCAAGTAACCGAAGGTTGAACTCTCAAATTATACCAGCACAACTAAAATGTTATGCGCGAGGAGCGATGGGGCTAAAAGCACAGGTATTTTCACTCTAAAAGTTTAGATGTAGCAGTAAAGCGGAAACACAGTTAAAATGTTGTGCTCTAAAGTTATATCAGCACAATTAAAACGGTTACGTGTTAGGGGCGCTTAATCGTCTGCGCTAGAGTTGTGCGGTAGGTTATGACCGTATAAGCAAGATAAAAGCACAGTTAAAATGTTACGTGCATCTAAGCGGTCTAAATACGCGAAAGCGCTTAGGTATTGGAAGTCTTCAGCCTCATGAAATTATGTGGCAGGCAAAGATTGGCTAACAACATTTGGCATGGATTACTCTCTCCACATCTGATGATTTCATAGTGTTAAGAGTAGTTACCGACTGAAGGGAAGGAGTAACGATCGAAAGCAAGCGCTATAATTCGAAATAGATGTAATTTAAATACCAGAATGTCCGACATAAAGCCTTAGAACTTAGGAAGATCCTTCAATGGTAACTCGGGATTTTGTATGCCTTTAATTTCATGTCATTTACTTTCAATGTATCTCTTCATCCCTTCAGCTCCCTTAATTTTCATGTCATTTAGTTTCAATGCATCGTTCTATCCTTTAAACTCTCTGTTTTATAAGCATTAACTTTTTATGTAAATCTTTATCTTTTAAATTCTTTACTTTTAATGTTATTTATATTTTCATGCACTTTATCCGCATTCCTAGAATTTAAAACTTGATCTCATCCCACATTCATCCTCTTCTATTTACTTATTTAAAAATATTTAAAAAGACTTTTTAATTGAGCCAAAGAGGGTTCACATCGTGATCTTAGATCATTTACATTATAATTTTTTGGAACAAAAAGCGCTTCTAAGAGGTCTACGAAAAAAGAAAAATGTTGTTGTCAAAGAATAGAAACCGCACACACTCATCTTGATGTCTTTGTTCTCAAATTTGAAGGAACAACAAAACTGTGGAAAAAGAACCCCAACACGTGACTTACCGAGCATCGGACCCAATTCTCCACTGCAATTATGTTGAGTGAAAAATTTAAGACCCACCACGAACATTTGAGATGTGAAAACATAGATTTCACTGTAAAACCTCGCCATCAGTGAGGCTAAGACCAAGCACCGAGTTGGCAAATCAAGCTCATTAATACTAGACCAACTTATAGCTGCCACAATTATAACCCAATATTATTTTTTCTTTTAATATTTTAAAAATATTTTTATTTTTTAAATAAAAATATTCTCCTCTCATTTTGCATGATACAATAACATTACTAATATAGTGGTTTATACGGTAAGACACGCTTGAGTTAAAACAATTGAGGGAGGGACAACCACAAAACTCCGAACGAGATTAATCTCACACCATGTGCGGGTGTGGGATATTCATGGGTATACCAAAAAAAGATACAATAATATTATTGTGCTGTTTGGTTGTTATTTTATTTGTGAAATAAAAAAATAAATAAAAAATTGTCCAATCTTTTTATAATGATTTGTAGGATATTTGTCTTAATTTTATTGAGGATTGGCCCCAATAAACATATAAAACTATGGTCCTTTCTCTTTGAAATAGTGTCACTTTTTTTCGATATGCTTGCATAGGTTGCATGGCTAACAAGGTCACATTTTTAAACCAAACAGCGCCCGGATATGTTATTGAAAAGGGGGAACAAAGTTGGGGATCGAAGGAATATAAAAAAATTAACTACGAACAATTGCAACTATTCTATTGCGATTAGGTGAGTCTCTCTCTCTTTCTACATTATATTATATTTCTAGGCCTTCAATTTTTATATACCCCGGTGTGAGCACTGTCCCAGGAAGAGTTTCACCCCAAACAAAGCCATTTACGTTGTCAACACCAACCAAATGAGAGAGGCTTCTCAGTCTCCATCTACGGTGTGTCGATACTATGATCCTGAGACAGGATGCCGACGCTACTTCTACTCGAGAGCGGCTAAAATGCCCTCCATGCCTTAAGGAAAGAGCCGTCATATTCTCTAAGTAATAGCTCCTCAACTCACGTCTTCGAGATCATCACCACCCTAATGGTGGTAGGCCGAGATTCATTGGAGATATGCCAAACAATTCTTCCCCCCGTCTATAAATACCAGAAAGGGGATTCTGACTAGGTACGCACATTTTTTCCTCGCTAATGCTCTTCCAAATTTCACTCAAAATGTTCGATTGATTTTCACACCGAAGATGCAATATCGGCAAGCCCATACGTGGAACATTATTTTGCAAGAACCTAAGTTGAAGGAGTAGCTCGAGCTAGGAGATATCTTGAATTCCACATCTCAAAGTGACCTGTAAGATGAACCAGTTTTAGGCTTCATCAGATCAGCACTATCTGTGGAAAACGACAAATTTTCTTTCTTACTAATTTTTGCAAACATTTATGGGATGCCCTTACCTTCTCGTTCCTCTTCCTAAAGACTGCAGACAGGGTCTTCTTTGACCTTTTGGCTACTGCATCGTCACGAATGACCACAGCGATGGTGGATGTGTAATATTTCTTGGATGGCTCGGATGAACGACAAGTCATGATGTTGGCCAAGAGACCTTGACGAGCAACTTCACTTTAAGTAGCCGCTCCAACAGTATTCATGCCCAAAACTAGAGTAACGACAGGAATGACCACAGCAGCAGGAGTGGCGGCGATCATCCTAATTGCTTGGCAGTAGCACGGGGCCTCCATTACCTCCGGGTCCACTGTCCAACTCGACATATCTACCTATAAACACTTCAATACAAAAAAGGCAATAAGATTATAACAGATTAATGGAATGAAAAGTCAAGATTCTACCTTTCTCATCAGTCCTCTCGAATGAATTTGACATGTCCGTCTCTGGAGTACACTCGTGGATCTCTTGGTCAAGCTCAGGGTTAGCTCCTGAGGCTTGAGCAATCTGAGTGGGCTTTGTGAACTAGAGGTAGAATTTGGGGTCCTTGAGAAAGTTGAAGTTCTTTTTTACCTCCAGAATTTGTTCCAAGGTGGCGGCATTGGTTATCTTGACGGTGCTGAGCTTTAGAGCTTGGTTGGGATATTCTGCTACAATTTTGAAAAAGAGATTGAATGAAGTGACAAAAATTAATAAAGAGAATCAACTAATAAAGAAATAGACCAGGCATAGTGGGCTTACTTGGTTCCATCTACCGTCTAGGGACTGAGAAAGACCCTTTCTGTCTAGCGAGTACCCACTTATTTTTCCACCCCCTATTGTTTTCTGAGATCTTGACTATAAGCTTCGACATTCCTTTTCGAGTGCAGAACAAGTACCAGTTGTCGAACAGTTTTGCGTTCTTCCTGACAAAATAGAAATAGAAGAATAGGGAGTATGTAGGGATGATATCATTCCTAAGACAATGAATAATAAATACGACCATTAACCTCCATTCGTAAGGAAAGAGATGGACAAGTAAGTGATTTACCCTATGAAGAATATCTCAAATAAATAGGTGGAGAGAGAATCGTGTCCCATCAAAGAGGGCGTCGATGTATAAAGAGATGAACCCGACCAAAAGGCGATGAGCTTAGAACTTTTTCTCGGGAAGTAACAACGTTGATTCATTGGGAATAGAGTAGTTACGGTACATATTGCGGAGATGGATCTTCGTAACGATGCTATCTGAGGATCAGACAGCCTTAAGCTCTAGTTATTGGGGAGAGGGCCTGAGTGGGCTCATCCACCTTCTTAGGATCGGGCCTAACCGAAGGCCCAACCTTCGCTCTACCAGCTCCAGGGATGGGCCCGTCGGAGGTCCCAACCTCGGGCTCAAGTTGGGTACCTAAGGGCAAAACCCTAGGGTTGACACTACGACATCCGGTGGGGGGGGGGTGCCACTGTAGATGGCCCAGCCTCTACATCACACCTGTTGGCGAAAGAGAATGAACCATTCCAAATTAGGGACAGGCTTATGATGCCTTAACATGATAAAAATAAGTAAAATTAAAGACAAGTGAAGATAAAGGTAAAAAGGCAACTAAAGACCGTCAAACAACACAAAGGTAATACAATTGAGTGTTGAAAAGAAGTGGGAGGTACTTAACACGAGCAGAACAAATGGGAACATAAAGTTGAACAACTCAGTAGAAAGCGATGAAGAGAAGACTTAATAGGAAAGAAAACAGTTGATAGTCACAGACAAATCGCAAAAAGTTAACAAGAGCTCGATTGTAAAGGGTTTCGTTAAAACCCAAGAGTAAAACCCTGAACCCCTTATATAGGGATATCCGTAGGGAGTCCCTTCAACTGTCACCTAGGAAAGTGGTAGCACGTATATTAATCCTAAGATTTTGATGAACAATTAAAGGTTAATATTTTTTGTGGAACTAATGGTTTGATTAAAGTATTTTAGTTTGTTAGTTCCAATTATGAAGATATGATAACAAGTAATGAATACATGCAAAAGAGACTAACAAAGACGATAGACATTAAGAGATCGAAGATTTTGAAAAATCTAAAGAAAAACAACTCAGGTTAATTTTTACTCTTAATATATCATGATTAGGATCACACACGACACAAAAAGTTTTTAAATATATGTGTGTTTTAATAGGATCCTAATTAGTGAAATTATCTACTCCTATGTGTAATTGAAAAAGAAATATTGATAATTAATTAAAATTGAATTTAAGAATTTAGTAGAGCTAATTGAGAAAAAAAAATCAGTTAAAGGGGCAAAAACTGTTGGCTCAGTGGAATACCCAAGAAAGGGGGTGAATTAGGTAATTAAAAAATATCAGAGAAAAAATACTTTAATAACTCAAATAATTAATTTTAATCCTAAATTAATTATTATATTTATATCACAATAGAATTATAAAATCAACTAGGTGCACACTGTAAAAATAAATAAAGTAAAGATTGCAGCACAGTAGAAATTTATACTGGTTCACCAAGCTATTCTTGGCTAATCCAATTCTCCGAACCCTACGGAGAGTTGTACCCACTAAACTCAAGATCTCTTTAAAGATAGGAACCAAACCCTCACAAATATTCTTTTACAGGCTCAGAATTAACCTTTACAAAATTTTATTTTCACATGCTAAGGAATAACCTTTACTTTGTATAGGCTCAAGAATAACCTAATTCTTTTTAACACAAAGGCTAAAGAATCAAAATCTCACAAAACACTCCAAATATCTTTTTACCCAGTAAGGATTAAACTATTACAATTAACTCACAAATTAATTCAATTCAGGAAGAATTACTACCTCAATCTCTTTATAGGAAGTGACTAAAACCCAGCTACCCTTAGATTAAATACTCCTAATAATATTTAATCCGTCACTCAACTTACCAATTAAAAATTGACATGTGATTTTTCTGACTCGGAACTTCTACCACCCTAGATAAATTAAAACTCAATTAATATCCCAAAAACTAGTGATAGAAAAATGAGAAACTCAAATTTTGATTTTAAACAAAAATGGGTAGCGCGTAATTGAAAATGTAATCCGATTAATTTAAGAAATTGTTTAAAAAATATTTTTCACTAAAAAATCATAAAACAATTTATAAAGATCAAATTCCAAAAATTAATCAAGAAATAATATATGGAAAGTAATTTGGAAAGATCTTACCCGAAATCTATCGAAAAAATAATTAGAGTGATGTTACTTCAGATTCGATAGCAGCAAAGATTATCAGCAAATGATTCTCAAGAATGTCTCTTAGAAAATCTCTCACAAAAACTCGATATGATTTCTCTTAGAAAAGCTCAATATGATCCCTTAATTTCTCTTAATCTCTCTTAATAATATGAAAAATGTATGTCTTTATAAATGGGATTAAAAACAGCTCTCTAACGGCTAATTCCCATTTGTCATAACATTTAAATACTTTTTTAGACCCCTTATACCATTAAGACTTCATTCTGATTCAATTCACTTAATTATAGTTTTTAAATTTCTTAATTAAGTGCCCCAAATATTTATCAATCACAATTAAATAGAATAGAAATAATTATATGTACTAAATGAAGAAATAACCAAATCAATAAGGATAACATAATATGTGTAGCATATCTTAAATAACATAAAATCCCTAAAATCTCTCATAAATCCTAACCAAAAAACAGCTACTTTCATATTTAAATTCAGAATTCCATAATATCCTAAAACAGACACACAAGTCAACCGACCAAGTTCAGTAGTCGACCGCTTGATTCAGGATATAGTCAAGCCAAAGATTCTGTGCCCATTAGTCAGCCTATCTGTCGACTTAGAGATTTAGAGAGTTACATTTCTCTTCACAGCTCGACCAATCTGTCGACTTATAGATACAAATAGTTCATTCTTCAGAACAGGTCGACCTACCTGTCGACCGAGAGATACAAAAAGTTTTTCTTCTTTGTCCGATCGACTTACCTGTCCACTTATGTATGTTGGATCACTTTTCTAAAATCATTTTTAATTCATTCTAATTGACATTTTTGCCCCTTTAATTAATTTCTTTTTTTAGTTAGTTCCACTAAATACTTAAATTCAATTTTAATTATTTCTTTTTCAATTACACATAGGAGCAAATAATTTATCTAATTGGAAATACACATATTTATAAAAAAACATTTAAAAATCTTTTTGTGCCGTGTGTGATCCTAATTGGGATATTAAGAGTTGAAATTTTAACCTGAGTTGTTTTTCCTAGATTCTTCAAATTATTCAACCTCTTAATCCTTCATCATCTTTATCATCATATCTTTATCATTTGGAACTAATATACTAAAACACTTAATCAAACCGTTAGTTCCACCAAAAATATCAACTTTTAATTGTCCATCAAAATCTTAGGATCAACAATCTCCCTCTTTTTTCTGATGACAATTAACTTTGATGTTTTTTCAAAATAATATAACCACACTCCCCCTAAATCTGAGGACGGGTACTCATTTAAAGCATAGTAATGAAGATATCAATAAAACACAAATATAAAAATAGACTCTACCTTAAGATATTTAATAAAACATCAACTAATTCTCCCCCTTTGTCATCTCAAAAAATATTTAGGGAGGAGGGAACACACAATAATTCTATTCTAGGAAAACATCATTATGCCTAACCATACCTAAACTGTGAATGATTTTCACAAACTGACCTTTCGCTAGTGGTTTGGTAAAAACATCTGCAAGTTGGTCGGATGTATCAATATACTCAATAACAATGCCCCTTTTCTGAATGTGATCACAAATAAAGTGATGTCTAATCTCTAAATGCTTAGTTTATGAGTTTTGTGTAGGATTCTTACTTAGACAAATAGCACTTTTATTATCAC
This sequence comes from Eucommia ulmoides, assembly GCA_016647705.1. NCBI lineage: Eukaryota > Viridiplantae > Streptophyta > Magnoliopsida > Garryales > Eucommiaceae > Eucommia > Eucommia ulmoides. Next base: position 46,728,610 of record CM028339.1, on the reverse strand, counting down.
AAAAGATCGGGACCTCCTCCATACAAATTCCAAAGTCATTTAACTATTGCTTAATATATAAAATTTGAGCACAACAGTTACCAGTTGTCATATATTCAGCCTCGGTAGTGGATACGGCTATTGAATTATGTTTCTTGCTTGACCAAGAAACCAAAACATATCCTAATAAATGACATGACCCACTCGTGCTTTTTCACTCAACTTTGCAACTGGCAAAATCAGCGTTGGAGTAACTTACTAATTTAAAATCACTCCCCCTAGGATACCATAATCCTAGGTCAGTCATCCCGTTTAAGTATCAAAAAATTCGTTTAACCACAGTCAAGTGCGATTCTTAAGGACAAGATTGAAATCTAGCATAAAGACAAACACTATACATAATGTCAAGTCTACTTGCAGTTAAATACAACAGACTACCAATCATATTTCGATACATTTTTTCATTAACACTTTTGCCCGTATCGTCTTTTTCTATCTTTGTAGTCGTTGCCATGGGAGTTTTGTACTCTTTAGCACTTTCCAAGTCATATTTCTTTAACAACTCCTTAGTGTATTTAGCTTGGTTTATAAATATTCCTTCTTTGGTTTGCTTTATTTGTAGTCCAAAAAAGAAATTCAACTCTCCTATCACGTTTATTTCAAATTCAACCTGTATTATCTTAGTAAACTCTTGGCAAAGATCCTCATTAGTAGATCCAAAAATAATATCATCGACATACACTTGTATTAATAGAATATCAGAATTAGTTTGCTTCACAAACAATGTTATATCACAAATACCCCTTCAAAAACTATTTTTGATCAAATATCGGCTGAGTCTCTCATACCAAGCTCTAGGAGCTTGTTTGAGCCCATACAAAGTCTTGCGAAGTTTAAATACGTGATCGAAAAATTTATCACTTTTAAATCCCAGGGGTTGTTCTACATTAACTTCTTCTGCTGGAAAGCCATTTAGAAATGCACTATTTACATCCATTTGATATAACTTAAAATTACGTGAACATGTAAAAGCGAGTAGTATTCTAATTGCTTCTAATCTAACAATAGGAGCATAGGTCTCATTATAATCAATTTATTCCTCTTGATTATAGCCTTGTGCTACTAATCTTACTTTATTTCTAATTACCATACCAGATTCATCCTTTTTATGTCTAAAAGCCCATTTAGTATCAATAACTGGATAAAAATCCGATCTCAGACCAAGGCACCATACTTTGTTCCGCTCAAATTGAACTAACTCATCTTACATTGCGGAAATCCAAGATTCATCAGTTAAAGCCTCATCAATATTTTTAGGCTCAATTTGAGATAAAAAAAAAAAAAAAAAAAAAAAAAAAAAAAAAAAAAAAAAAAAAAGAGCAAGATTAATTATATCCCTAAGAGAAGAACGAGTACTTACACCTCTTTCGAAATTACCGATGATTTCTTTTATCGAATGTCCCGATACTGTCTTTATAGCTCTTGGTAAAGTCAAACCTTTTTCCTTAGGTTCCTCTTCTTGTTGGGACTCCTTAGGTGCATTATCAGCTTGATTTTGATTATTTGAAATACCTGCATCATCATCATCCAAAATCTTTCTCGACAAGAATGGATCAGCTTCCTAAACAATAACATGCATAGTTTCTTCTACTACTAATGTACGTTTATTATAAACTCTATAAGTCTTACAGTTAGTAGCATATTCAAGAAAAAATTCGTAATCAGATTTAGCATCAAATTTACCAATATTATTCTTGTCATTCAAAATAAAACACTTACATCCAAATACTGTAAAATAGAAAATATTAGGAGTCTTACCATTCCAGATTTTATATGGGGTAATGTTAAACCCTCTACGAATCGATATCCGATTTATTACGTGGCAAGCTTTATTTACTACTTCGAACCAAAAGTAGGTTGGTAAGCAATTTTCATTAAGCATCGTTCTGACCATCTCTTGAAGCGTCACGATCTTTCTTTCCACTACACCATTTTGTTGCAGTGATCTTAGTGCAGAAACGTTATGAGTATAACCATACTCATCACAGTAACTTACCACATCATCATTCTTAAACTCTCTTCCTCTGTCACTTCGAATGTTAATAATGAAACATTGCTTCTCATTTTGAACACGTTGACAAAATTTAGCAAGAATAGAAGCAACCTCACTTTTCTTAGTAAGAAAAAATACCCAGATAAGTCTAGAATAATCATCAACTATAACAAACGCATAAAACTTATCACCAAAACCAGCAACAAAGTTAGGCCCAAACAAATCAAGATGCAATAATTCAAGACATCTAGATGTGGACGTGTGTATCTTTTTCTTAAATGATGATCTAACATGCTTTCCTATGCTTTCCTAATTGATATGCATCACATACTTTATCTTTCACAAATTTCAAATCAGGTAGGTCAAGTATGTGACTCTTCTTAGATAAGTTAGAGATTAACTCCATACTAGCATGCCCAAGTCTTATATGTCATGACCAACTATTTTCAGATAAAGCATTCAAACAAGATAAATTTTGAGAATTAAAATCATCAAATGAGCAAGTATAAACATTCTCAAAATGTGATGCAACTAACAAGATACTACTATTATGACTATTCTTAATAATGCACCTATCATGATCAAATATAACATTATAGCCCTTGTCACATAATTGACTAACACTAAGTAAATTATGTTTAAATCTATCAACTAATAACACATCTTTAATAATAGTAGTACCATTACCGATATTACCTATACCAATAATTTTACCCTTTGCATTGTTTCCAAAAGTCACATGACGTCCATCTTTAGGTGTCAAACATGTAAATTTTCATTTGTCTCCCGTCATGTATCGAGAACAACCACTATCCAGGAACCATTTGTCCTTACTTATTGAAGCTTTCAGAATAACCTGCAAGGAGCACCTCAAATAGTTCCTAAGTGCTACCCAACCTAAGTGGGTCCGATCTTGTTAGTCGGGATAATTGTAGTTTCTTTTGAAACCCAAACTTGTCTACAGTTAGATATTTTAGCAAAACATCTATGAATAGTATGCCCCCACAACATCACATTTAAAATATCTAACAAGATCATTGGTTTTAGAAAAGAATTTATGAAAATATTTTTGTTTAAGATTTTTCTGAAATCCAATACCGGTACTATCAAAAATTTCATGTGAACTTCCCAAAAGCATTTTCAAGTTATTTTCACCGTCGGTGAATTTGAGAACAATTGATTGCAAATCCATCAATTTGGATTTCAATTCATTGTTTTCAGATTCGTAATCCATGACTTGCTTGTTTAACGTATTAATTGTACTTTGAAAGACATTTATTTTAGAATACTGGTTTTTATAATCATGAGAAAGTTCTTGATAAACATCAAATAATTCATCAAAATCTGAAGGACAAGAACTTGAATATTTAGTTACCTCACCACCAGTGGCCATCAATGCAAATATGGACATATCTTCACTATCTGATTTTTCTAAGCTACTTGAATTAGTATCATCCCAAGTAGCCTTCATGGATTTCTTCTTACTCTTCTTTGCTTTCTTCTTTTCTTTTTTCTTCTTTTTATTTTCTTTATCCTTCTTTGGTTCAGGACAATCATTTTGAAAGTGACCGATCTTGTGACCATTATAACATTCCACTTTAGTCATGTTGAGGTTTCTTCTCCCACAGAATGTGCCTCGAGTCATTCTTTTAAAATTCTTTGTAAGAAGCGCTACATTTGTCTCTTGCTCACTGTCAAGACTTTCATCATCACTGTTATCATCTTCTTCAATTTTCTGAGCTTTTAGCGCCAAAAATTTCCTCTTGCTATTTCTGGTATCATCCTCATATCCTTTAATCGCCGATTCATGAGTAATCAAGTTGTCTATGAGATCATCAATTTCGGATTTGCCAAGATTCTTAGCTTCCTCAATTGCCGTCACCTTTGACTCCTATATTTTTATTAAGGATCTTAGGACCTTTCGTACTCTATCCTTCATGTAGTACGGCTTTCCAAGTTGACTCAAGTTATTTCATATGTTGCTGAAGCGAGTATACATCTCATGAATCGATTCATTTTCTTCTATTCGGAACGACTCAAATTTTCTCATAAGAGCGTTGATTTTCGATTGCTTCACTTGACTTGTCCATTCGTGGGTAACTTGTAACTTATCCCACATCTAATTTGCAGATTTACAACCTGAAACTCTAGAATATTCATTAGCATCTAAAGAGAAAAATAGAATGTTAATAGCTTGAGAGTTTGTGGAGAGTTTCTGCTTATCAGAAGCAGTTAGCTGTTCATTCTTCTTCTCAACTCCGTTTTTCATTGGAATAAATGGACTATCCTCAATTGTTAGTCACACATCATAATTTGTATCCTGAAGGAAGGCTATCATTATGTCTTTCTAGAATGAATAACTTTTACCTGCAAACAAAGGTGGTCGGTGCATAGATTGTCCCTCAGCTAGTGTGCTTATTATGTGCGCCATGTGATCTTTATTAGCTAAATGTGTCGAGCTAAACCAGCTCTGATGCCAATTGTTGGCCCAGTGGAATACCCAAGAAGGGGGGTGAATTGGGTAATTAAAAAATATCAGAGAAAAAAAACTTTAATAACTCAAATAATTAATTTTAATCCTAAATTAATTATTAGTTTTATATCACAGTGGAATTATAAAATCAACTAGGTGCATACCAAACAACAAAAATAAATAAAGTAAAGATTGTAGCACACTAGAAATTTATACTGGCTCACCAAGCTACTCTTGGTTAATCCAGTCCTCCGAGTCCCACGGAGAGTCGCACCCACTAAACTCAAGATCCCTTTAAAGATAGGAATTAAACCCTCACAAAGATTATTTTACAAGCTCAGAATTAACCTTTACAAAGTTTCATTTTCACAGGCTGAGGAATAACCACTACCTTTTACAAACTCAAGAATAACCTTTTTTTTTTTTAACACAAAAGCTAAAGAATCAAAACCTCATAAAACACTTCAAATATTATTTTACCCGGTAAGGATTGAACTGTAACAATTAACTCATAAATCAATTCAATTCAGGGAGAATTACTACCTCAATTTCTTTATAAGAAGAGACTAAAACCCAGCTATCCTTAGATTAAATACTCCCAACAGTATTTAATCCGTCACTCAACTTACCAATTAAAAATTGACAAGTGATTTTTCTCACTCGGAGCTTCTACCACCCCAAATAAATTAAAACTCAATTAATATCCCAAAAACTAATGATAGAAAAATAAGAAATTCATCATTTGATTTTAAACAAAAATGGGTAGCACGTAATTGAGCACATAATCAGATTAATTCAAGAAATTGTTTAAAAAATATTTTTCACTAAAAAGTTAGAAAACAAATTCTAAAGATCAAATTCCAAAAATTAATCAAGCAATAATATATAGAAAGTAATTTGGAAAGATCTCACCTGGAATCTACCGAAAAAAATAATTACAGCGATGTTACTTCAGATTCAGGCAACAACAAAAAGTATTAGTAAATAATTCTCAAGAATGTCTCTTAGAAAAGCTCTCACAAAAACTCGATATGATTTCTCTTAGAAAAGCTCAATATGACACTTAAATGCTCTTTTAGACCCCTTATATCATTAAGACTTCATTCTGGTTCAATTTACTTAATTATAACTTTTAAATTTCTCAATTAAATCCCTCAAATATTTTCCAATCACAATTAAATAGAATAGAAACAATTATATGTACCAAATTGAGAAATATTCAAACTTAATTAACCAAAGCAATAGGGATAACATAATATGTGTAACATATCTTAAATAACATAAAATTCCTAAAATATCTCTTAAATCCTAACAAAAAATCGGCTACTTCCAGATTTAAATTCGGAATTCTATAATATCCTGAAATAGACACACAAGTCGACCGACCAAGTTCAACAGTCAACCGCTCGATTCAGGATGTAGCCAAGCCAAAGATTTTGTGCCCATCAGTCGATCTATCTATCGACTGAGAAATTCATAGAGTTCTATTTCTCTTCACAGGTCGACCGCTCTATCGACTCATAGATACAGATAGTTCATTCTTAAGAACAAGTTGACCTACCTATCGACCGAGAGATACAGAGAGTTTTTCTTCTTTGTCCGGTCAACTTACCTATCAACTTATGTATGCTGGATCACTTTTCTAAACTCGTTTTTAATTCATTCTAATTGACATTTTCGCCGCTTTAACTAATTTCTTTTCTTGGTTAGCTCCACTAAATACTTAAATTCAATTTTAATTATTTCTTTTTCAATTACACATAGGAGCAAATAATTTATCTAATTGGAAACACACATATTTATAAAAAATATTTAAAAATCTTTTTATGCCGTGTGTGATCCTAATTGGGATATTAAGAGTTGAAATTTTAACCTGAGTTGTTTTCCTTAGATTCTTCAAATTCTTCAACCTCTTAATCTTTCATCATCTTTGTCATCCTATCTTCATCATTTGGAACTAATAAACTGAAACACTTAATCAAACCGTTAGTTCCACAAAAAATATCAACCTTTAATTGTCCATCAAAATCTTAGGATCAACAAAAACGTTGAAGAAAACGAATTTAGAAGAGGTTTCCAACATTGACAAGTCGACAGGTAAGTCAACCAGAGCATAGAAGAAGAAGTCTCTGAATCTCTCAGTTGACAGGTAGGTCGACCTATGCTTAAAAGATGAACTCTCTGAATCATCCAGTCGATAGATGATGGATGGGCGATCAACTGATGAGCGAAGAAATTTTAGTTTGGCTAGTATCCTAAATCAAGCGGTTGACTTATGGGTGTTGGTCGGTTGATTGATGAGTCTGTTTCAAGTTTAGAGGATTTCATGGATTTGATTCAAAACTAGCCGTTAACAAGTCGTTTTTGGCTTATCTGATTGAGATATTGTAGGGATCTGTACTTAATTGAGATATGGCTTATATATTTTATCATCCCTATTAATTTTCTCTATTTAATTAAATGTTCTTTTAATTAAAGTGCTTTAATACATTCTATTTTGATGAATTTCGATTTAAAAATATTTAAGGGCCAAAATGAGATTTCAGAAGAATATTTGTAAATGAAAAAGATTTATTTTCATTATATATGATGTATGGGGTCTTGTGGTGTCATTTAATAACATAATATTTAAAAAATAGTTGTTATAAGATATCTTTGAAATTCCTATATTTAAACCTGCGAATTTTGAGTTTAAATATTGCTATTTTGGTGGAGAATATTTTGGGCCTAAAATATGGGAAAGATTTAAGGGATTTTATTTTTATCTTACAATTTATTCCATATATTTAAATACAATTATTTCTATACTTTCATTGATTAAGATCAAATTATTTTGGGGACTAAATTGAGAGTTTTAGAAGTTATATTATTAAGTTGAATATACCAGGATTGGAAGGAATCAATATATGGGGTCTATAGGTGATTTTAAATAACATATGTTGTGGAAACTAGCTATTATAGGGCTTGTTTCAAGTGGCTTTAAATAAACCTACAGATTTCACATGTTAACACACAATATCAAGAACTATTCAGTTCCTAAGCTTTTCAAAGAATTATTATTCTGATATTATACTGAAAAATATTGTGAGATTTTTTTGGAGTTAAAGTTCTTGAGTTAAAGCGTTAATTTATTTTGCATCACCAATCTGAGTTGTCTAGCGATCTGTTTGTAATCCATTGGTGTTTCCCTGGTGAGATCATTTCAAGCTTATTCTTTAATTAAGTATTTGATTATTATTACTTACTTGGTGAATTGATCTTTTTAGAAATCGTTTTTGAATTTTAAAAGCATAAAAATCTTTTAAAATGATTTGTGTGTTAATATGATTACGTGTTTAACTGTGCTACCTGCATTTTATATTATAATCAGATTTTGTTTCCTCACTTTATTTCTATTACTAGTATCGGGACATTAATTGAGTATTAATTAATCTAAGGTGGTAAAAGCTCCGAGTGGGAAGAACTTATCAATTTTTGTAATTGATGAGTTGTGTATGGATTAAATACTATTGGGAGTATCTAATCAAGGGTAGCTGAGTTTCAGCCTCTTCCTGTAAAGAGATTGAGGTAGTAATTCTTCCTTGATTGAATTGATTTTGTGAGCAATTTTGTAATGGTTCAATCCTTACTGGGTAAAAGAATATTTAGAGTGTTTGTGAGGTTTTGATTCTTTAACCTAAGGTATAAAAATAATTAGGTTATTCTTAAGCCTGTAAAAAGTAGAGGTTATTCATGAATCTGAAAAAAAGAATTTGTAAAGCTTGATTCTGAGCCTGCGAAAAGAATCATTGTGAGAATTTGGTTTCTACCTTTAAAGGGATCTTGAATTTAGTGGGTGCGAATCTCCGTGGGGCTCGAAGGACTAAATTAACCAAGAGTAGCTTCGTAAACCAGGATATATCGTGATGTGTTGCATTGTTTATTTCCTTTATTTTATCTTGTATTGTTTGGGTGTGCACCTATAGCTTATTACACTTATCCACTGCTATAAAGATAATAATTAATTTTAGGATAAAATTAATTGTTTGATTTTTGAGGTATTATTATTCTGATAATTTTTTAATACTACCCAATTCATGCCCCCTCTTGGGTAGCTCACTGAACTAACAATGTAGATACGCTACTACTTTTACCGCAAGTGTACAGGTCAAGTTTTAGTATAATAGGAAGAGTTAGGGTTGTCGTATCCACAAGGATTGGTTGAGATTAATGTCGATTACCGTAATTATCATAACCTAATTTTATCTAGGTGATAAAAATTGTAGTTTTTATAATAAAATATACTAATACTAAGTTAATTAAACTAATTATACAATAATACTATATTGAGACATTTAGGGGAATAGATTATCTAGGGATTAACTTCGTTTATAAAAACTTGTTTGATCTCGTTTAGTTATCAATAACAGTATTCGACCTATCCGATAATCTCTGTATCATAAACTCATTCACTCCCTCTCCCGAGTGACAAGTGAATGAATATGTGACTTCGCATTAACGTCGAAATCCCCCTCTATTGTTTTTCAGAACATACAGTCACATGAGTCTTGCCCCCCAATATCATTGATTGCACACTTTCTAACTCCCTCCCGGGTTATTAGATTGTCGTGTTGTGTTTAACCCTAGTCCGAATTTGGGGTTACCTCTCCTGAGTGTCAAACTCTGATTTGTCAATATATCTAAACAAACATATAATGGAAATACAAGAACGGTAAACACAATCGAATAGCGAAGAACAACCGTTAAAAAAACACGACTCAAACAAACGACATTTCCATTTAAACTATATTAATCCCATAGATAATCCAAGTTTAGCTCATGGTCATAACCGTTTATACAACAAAAATCTAGCTAAACATGCTCAAACAATAAACCAAAGTTAAGAAATAAAGAGAGAAACGAAAGAAACTAGCCATTGTCCAAATATTTGACACTAAAACCACTTTGAGATCACTTCCCCTTCTTCACTTTGTGTTCTTCTCCTTTGAATTTGCATGAGCTCTCCCCAAAACTCTCCCTAATCTATTCTAAGTGTCTAGGAGCTCTCATTGCCAAAAATGAGGAGCAGGAAAAAGAAATAGGACTCAAAATATCTAAAAATATCTAAAATCTATGCAGAGTGACCACCGCGGCGGTGGGCATGTCGCTAGTGTCACCGTTGCGACAGTGGATGAAGCGGTGGAAGCACATAGTTTCTGTTGTTTCACCGCTGCGGTGGTAGATATGTAGAGAGTTTAGGCCTTTCTCTATATTTTGACCGCCGCGGTGGTAGGCTGCAAGTTCTGAAATTTAGCCTCTTTGCTCTTTTTCTACCTTTCTTCCACCGCTCTTGATCCGATTTGATCATTTATGATCCGTTTTTATTCTTTTTCACTCCAAACATCTGATTTATAACAAAAAGAATAAAAACGTATTAAAACGTGTTAAAACACTATAAAAATATTTGAAAACTAATAAGTTCGGTTAGGAAATAAATAGGTAAATTACACCTATCAGAAAGTAAATCAGATTGTTATCTAATCAATCACGGGGTGTTTAATGCTCATCATGCTGAAGGCACGTGGCTCGGGATGCCTCATGGGTCAAAACACTCATTAGGTATAACCTTCAAAGAAATGCCATTTTGGTCTTGTGCCAAGCCCGATCTTGGAAAAAATTATCCTAGTATTCCCAAGGCACAACGTCCTAACATACCCGAGAATAAGGGGTATTTGATGAGAGAAAATCAGGCGAAAGTCAAATTATCACCACATGTCCACAAGCATATGCTAAGCACGGGAAGCCATAACAGGTCCCTAACTAATCAACATGATCGCCACAGTACGAGCATTGTCCTAGGAAATATTTCACCCCAAACAAAGCCATCTATAACGTCAACACCAGCTAGGTGAGAGAGTCCCTTCAATCTCCACAATACACCCTGGTTGGGACTATGATCCAAGGACAGGGTGTCGTTGCTACCTCTGCTCAAGAGAAGCCGAAATGCCCTCCACGTATTTGGGAAAGAGTTGTTATATTCCCAAAGTAACGGCTCCTCAACTCATTTTTTCCTAACAAATACTCTATCAAATTTCAATCAGAACATTCAATTGATTCTCACACCGAAGGTGCAATACTTGCAGGCCCATGCACGGTGCATTGTTTTGTAGGAACCTAAGCTAAAGGAGTAGCTTGAACTAGGAAATCTCTTGAATTCTAAATCTCAAAAGTGATCTTGAATTCCGAATCTCAAAGTGATTTATCTGGTAAACTAATTTTAGGCTTCATCGCAATTAATTTAAAATTAAAAATACTAATATTCATTAAAAGCTAAAACACCGAAACATCGTATTTGAAAGTGTAAAAAAAAAAAAAAAAAAATCAACTATAAATCTCAAACATTTTATAAGGGATGAAACATGAAACAACAAAGTTACAACCAAGTTATTCAAAAATCAATTAGTGTATCTGAAGATATTTTTTTTATTAATTTCTAACTGTAATATTGATTAATGTTAATTAAAAAACATTCATTAACACAATAAATATTGATTAAAAAAAATTAAAATTCTAAATTAACATAGAATAAGAATAAGAATAAGAATAAGAATGTATGATTTAAGAATAAGGGATTTGTTGATCCTAAGATTTTGATAGATAATTAAATATTGATATTTTTGTGGAATTAACAAGTTTATTGAGTATTTCAGTGGAAGAGTTCCATTGAGGATAGTACCATGAAGAAATGGTTAAGGATGCTAAGGATGCAAAGAGATTGACAAAGAGACGAGCATTAAGAACTGAAGACTTTGAAAAATTTAGGAGAAAATAACTCAGGTTAATTTGTACTCTTAATGTATCCCGATTAGGATCACACACGATACAAAATGAATTTATGTTTATGTGTGCTTTTATTAGGATCCTAATTAGTTAATATATTTTCTCCAATGTGAAATTGAAGAAGAAATATTGACCTAAGAAAGATTAGTGGTTAAAATTGATTAATAAGTGTGAATTAAATTAACTGAGAAAATAAATCGGTTAAAGGAGAAAAAACGTCGAAGATTGAAGTAGAAATCAACTAAGGAAAAGTTGTTCCAACATTAATAGATTAACCAACCAAGTAGGATCAATCAACCGATTGGTGTAGGCTAGAAAATGGTGTAGTCTCTAGTTCAATCGGTTAACTGACGGAGGAGAGATCGGTCGACCTATGGTAGATACATGAACTCTCTAAATCGATCAGTTGACAGATCATGGAGGATCTGTCGACCAATGGTCGAAACATGAACTTTATGCATCGATCAGTCGACAGATCATGAAGGATCAGTCGACCGACCATAGCCGAGAAATGGCCTAGGAAGCATCATAAATCGATCGGTCAACCGATACATGGAGGATCGGTCAACCTACTGACGAGTATTTTTGGTGTGGGCTACAACCTAAATCGATTGGTTGGCTTATGACATTTGGTGGGTCAACTAATGGGTCTGTTTCAAGTTTAGAGGATTTCGTGGATTTCATCAAAAAGTAGCCATTACTAACCGTTTTATGGTTTAAATCTGAAAGACATCTTAGAGATTTAATGTTATTTAAGATATTCGGTTGCTATTTTTATGTTCCTAAATATATGGTTCATATATTTTGAATATTTCTTAAATTGGTACATTTAATTGTTTATATCTTATCTATTTGAGATTAAGAAATATTTGAAGGATTAAATTGAATGATTTAACATCTATAATTAAATGAATTGAATTAGGATTGAATCATATCAATATAAAGGGTCTATAAGAGAAATTAAGTGTCATGATATGTGGAAACTAACTGTTGGAGGACCTGTTTCAAATCCTTATATATAGACTTGCGCTTTTTTTGTTCATTTGAAAAGATCCCAATCAATTATTTTTCAAGAGCTATTCAGTTCCTGAGCTTTCTGAGAATTTTTATTCTACAATTATACTGAGAGAGTTGTGAGATTATATTTTAAAAAAGTTCTTGAAGAAGTGTGTGGAAATTGTTGCCGTCACCGATCTAAAGTTTCATTGCGACTGAATTTTAATTCATTTGGTAGTATCCTAGTGAGATCGTTCCAATCTTGAGCTTTTTATTTCTATTTGATGTTACTATTATTGCTTGGAATTTAGATCTTTGAAATTATTTTTTTGAACTTAAATTGCTTGAAAATATTTTTGAAACGATTTCTTGTGAAAATCTAATTACGTGCTAAATTGTGTGCTACCCATTATTTATTTAAAATCAAAATTTGAAATTCTCACTTTATTTCCATCACTAGTATTTATCGGGATATTAATTGAGTTTAAATTAATTTGCGGTGTAGAAGTTCCGAGTGAAAAAAACACTTATCAATTTGTGTAATTGGTGAGTTGTGTGCGGATTAGATATTATTGAGAATATTTAATTAGGCGTAGCTGGGTTTCAATTTCTTTTAATAAAGAGATTGAAGTTTGATATTTACCTAGTGTATAAAAAGATTAGGTTACTCTTTTCTCATGAAAAGAGATAGGTGTAATTCTTCCTAATTAGAATTAGATTGTGTGAATTGTAACAGTTCAATCTTTATCGGTGAAAAGAATACTTGGAGCGATTGTGAGATTTGATTCTTAGCCTTAGGTATAAAAGAATTAGGTTTGATCTTTAGCCTGTAAAAAGATTAAGTTAGTCTTGATCCTGAAAAAAAAAAAGATAAGGTTATTCTTGAGCATGTGAAAAGGGATTGTAAAGGTTATTCCTGAGTTTGTAAAAAGAAAATTGTAAAGGTTAATTCTGAGCCTGTGAAAAGAATCATTGTGTAAATGTTTGATTTCTACTTGAGAAAAGAATCTTGAGTTTAGTGGATGTGACTCTCCGCGGGGTTCGAAAGACTAGATTAGACAAGAGTAATTTGGGGAACTAGTATAAATTTTGGTATACTGCTATTTTACTTTATTTATTTTCAGTTGTTTGGGTGTGCACCTAGTTTACATAACATTTATCCGTTGCTATAAAGATAATAATTAATTTAGGATAAAATTAATTATTTGATTTTTTTTTCAAGTGTCATAATTTGATTTAATTTTATAACTACCAAATTCACCCCTCCTATTGGGTAAATTACTGGGCCAACATGATTGATTACAATCCATTTCAGGTATGTTTGGTTGGAAGGATAGAAAATGAAAAGAAAAAAGAAAATGAGAGGTAATATTTTTATTCATTGTGAAAGAAAAATTATTTTTACTCGTATTGTTTGATTAAAAACAAAAATCAAATGAGAGAAAATAATTTACTCTAAGGTAATTTATTATTTTATCCTCATATATTACAAAAATAAATTAAAAATTATATAATTATAATTTTATTTATTTTTCATCACTTTCCTCTATTTTCCTTACATATTTGTGAGGGAAAAAAAATTACTTCAAAAAGTGTATTTTTTCTTCCTATTTTCTATTCAATCAAACAATAGATTTTTTTTCGTTTAGTATGCGGGATTCAAGATGGGATTGGAATGACCATTAGAATGGTCATTCCATTCCTATGTTTGGTACATTGGATTTAATCTCATTTCTATTACCAAGGAATCCTTAATCCCACAAAGTATGGGTTAACCAATACCAAGTTAAACTTGGTATTGGTTAATCCCAATTATATGAGATTAAGTTTTAATCAATAATTGGCCAAAAAATGAGACCAAATACAAAACAAATATTTTTATTCGAATGAAATTTAATTAAATTAACTATTATACTATTTGAAAATTCAATTAAATTACTATTATACCTTTTGTTGTTATTCCAATACCACATGTAATCCCTTTCGTCACCAAACATAGGGATGACAATAGCCATTCCATTCCATTACCATATTAATTCCAATCCTATTGTCATTCTATTCATTTTCATTCCATTCCAACGTACCAAACGTAGCGTAAAGATTTTGGATGTATAGATACATCCAAAAAAGTTGCATGTCCATTTTAAAAGTTACACCGTGACTTATCACCCTACATCGTAGATTCACTCTAAAGAAATTGAATGTTGATCTAAAAAATATATATGAACGTGGGCATAATGCTTTCAGGGAAGTAGTACCGACACTAAGTATGGGTCGTATTCCTGGGTTTATAACGTGAATAACATGATCCAGCTTTGGGCAGAAGACAGATAAATGAATAATTAATAGAGTATTAAAATTCATATTTTAGAGTCGTCTTCCCACTCCGAGTTGAGAGATGAGTCATGTAAAATGCGATAAAAAAAAATGTGAAAGAGAAAGAGACAAAAGATAAATAAAAAGTTGTTAAAGGGTAAAACGCTTGAAAAGGCGTGCCACATGATTGGATCGCCATATGTACGTGTCTGTTGAGATGCAGCTTTTAACGCATCATTTCATACTTAACTTTTATGTCTTAAAGTTTGTAGTAAATCAATTCTGTGGCTCCATCACTCATAAATTATGACTACCCATCAACATTCTCCACCCTTTATTTTTTTTATTTCTCATTTTTATTCATTTTTCACTTTTCTAATCATTTTCGTCGTCAATTTAATTTGGTTCCGAAATTCAAAAATAAAATGAAAAAGAAAAACAGAGACAGAAAACAGAAAATCAAAAGCAAAAAAAGTAGAACATAATGAAAAATTAAAAAGAAAAAAATAATAATAATAAAAAAAAATGAAAAACAAAAACAAGAAAGATAAAAAAATAAGAAAAAGAAAAATAGAAAGTGAAAATTGAAAATAAAAATACAAAAAGGAGGAAGGTAGGGAGACGATGAAGTTGGAGAGCGAAAAAGATGGTGATGTCGCTGGTGACATCATCGACAATATTGCCGGAGAAGATGGGGATGAGGAAGACGAAGGGGAAAACAAGTATAAAAAAAAATGGATTATTTGTTAAAAATCAAGAAGGTAACATAGTAATTTAATTAAATATTTTTTTTAAGGATATATATTTAGCAAAAAATATTTACATATACAAACTCTCAAAATCTATAAAGAATATTTAGTTTGCTATTAATTTGTACACGTAAAATTACAAAAGTGTCCTTCAAAATTTTAAAAACAAAAAGACATACTTTTTATTTTTATTTTTTAAAATGTTTAACATATTTATATATTATAAATAATTAAATATATGCATAAATATTTTTTGTTAATATTTTTATAAAAAAAAATAAACTTTTAAATTTTTCTTTTTAAAGAAAAAAAAAATAGATAATTTCATTTGGTATTAAAAATATTTCATATATAGAAACATAACAAATATAAAGAATCACAAAAAATATGTCATACCATAAACATAAATATACATATTCCATCTAAAGTAATTTCTTTTACCAAAAAATAAAATTAAATTCTGGGAAAAAAAGAAAACCAAAAAAGGTAATATTTAAAAAAAAAAAAATGAAGAGCAAAAATTGAAAATAACACAAAAAAAAGAAAAAGAAAAAAGACAAACATAAATGCTAAAAATTACAAAAAAATAAAAAAAAATAAAAATAAACACCTCAGAAGAAGGATAAATTTTGGGATCCAAACTCTGACAAGTCTCTTTCAAATATTATTCAAATTATAAATATAATATTTTTGGCATAAGGCTAAATTATAGAGAATGCTTGTTCACAAATGGGTTTGAGATTCGAATCTTGACTAGAAAATGTAGGTTTTTTTTAATTAATGTTAAAATCAATTTTAGTATTTTTTTTTTCTAAGAGATTAATTTAGGAGAGTTTAAACATAAAATACTCTTGGTCATTTAAATACTCATTCTCATTTCAATTTAGTCACTCAAGACACCTTCTACTATATTTAGACAAAAGAGTCCTTGCAACATGCGTTTCAGATTTTTGTTGTTTATTTTAATTTTTTTAATTTTATTTTTATATGGTATCTATAAGAAAAATAAAATAAAAAGGGTACTAATCTAGAAAATAAAATATGAAAAAAAAAATATAGTTAAAAAAGAAAAAATGAAATTGAAAAAATAAAAAAGAGAACTAAAACAATTTTTTTGTTTGTTTTTTAGATTTGAAGGTTTTTCGTTTTATTTTATGCTTTTCGTTTTCTCATTTTTTATTTTTGATTAAAATAAAAAGTATGGAGAAATATAAAAATAAGACAAGAATAAAAAAATATTTTTTGTTAATAAAATATATTAAAAAATAGATATAATTCTAATTTAATTATTAAAATGTAATTTTAAATAGCGAAGCCAAGCGAAGAGATCCGATGGTACACGTGTTGGTGCAAAAGAAGAAGAGATTCGAGTTGCTTTCATTCTTGTAACAAAATACAAAGCCTAGAGGATAGGTGTTGCCACATAGCATGGTCCCCTATCAATTTTCGTCACATAAAAAAACTGGGTGGTGTAGGTGGGGGCATGTGAGGTGGGTCCCCCTGTGTCTCCAAGTCGTCGTCATCGTTGTCACATCACATATTAAAAAATAATTCTTTAAAAAAAAATAAAAAAGGGCACAAGAGTAGACTGCCTGGTTACACGCTTCGATTGGTGACAATTTAGACTTTGTTTCCGCAGGGTTGTTCCGTGGCTAAAATTTTTCCATTTTAAAATAAAATATATTTTATCTTGATATTTTCTCCCAAAAAGCCGGTAGTTTATCTCCGTTTTTTTCTTTTTTCTTTTATTTATTTATTTTATTTTTTAAAAAATATTTTAATGACGAAAATATATTTTCATTAGTTTTTTAATATTAAGAAAAAACTATAGTTTTGCGTTTTTTTATATGGTATATGCCAACTCCATTTTTTTACAATCCAACCCCTATAATTTATAATTATTATTTTAAATAGCCGTTCTGTTAGAATTAGTGTTAATTTTGACTGAAAAAAATTACATTTCATTTCCGAATTTTAACTTAAAGAATTATATTTCACCCCATATACTCTAAAATCTTTTTGGTAAGGATGAAAAATAAATGGGAAAAAAAAAAAAAAAAAAAAAGCATGGAAAATGCACAATTTTGGAATCAATTTTTTTTTCTTAAAAAATATGGGAGAAAAATGGAATGAAGTAATGGAAAATGAATAAAATTACAATTATATTATTTATAATAGAATTTTTAATTTATTTTTATAATATATGAGGGTAAAATAGTAAATATTGGTGTATAAAAATGGTACACACTTCGAGTATGGTTCAGTCGGATAACGGGTGAGTCGTCATGCTGAGGTGAAGTCGTCGGTTGAAAATTCTTCGGGTGAGATGTGCTGGGTTCTGGGGAGACTAACCTGCTATGTCCAGAGTCCTGCTCTTTAAGGAGTGTACCTGCAAAAGGCTCAGACCGAAATTTGTTCCGGCAAAGCCCCTCCGGCATGGTAATCAGTGCTCAGAAAGAAAATATACAGTAATGCATTAAGTAAACAAATGAACTCCCGCATAATGAAAGCGTATTCTACTACTATGATTAAAGATGTGTTACTAGTTAATGGACTTAAACATAATTTGCTTAGTATTATTCAACTATGTGACAAAGGCTATAATGTTATATGTGATCATGATAGATGCATCATTAAGAATAGTCATGATAGTAGTATCTTACTAATTGCATTATGTTTTGAGAATGTGTAAACTTGCTCTTTTGATGATTTTAATTCTCAAAATTTATCTTGTTTGAATGTTTTATCTGAAAATAGTTGGTTATGACATAGAAGACCTGGGCATGCTAGTATAGAGTTAATTTCTAACTTATCTAAGAAGAGTCTTGTACGTGGCCTACTTGATTTAAAATATGTGAAGGATAAAGTATGTGATGCATGTCAATTACGCAAGCAAGTTAGATCATCATTTAAGAAAAAGATGCACATGTCCATGTCTAGATGTCTTGAATTATTGCATCTTGATTTATTTGGGCCTAACACTGTTGCTAGTTTATGTGGTAAGTTTTATGCATTTATCATAGTTAATGATTATTCTAGACTTACCTGGGTATATTTTCTTGCTAAGAAAAGTGAGGTTGCTTCCGTTCTTACTAAATTTTGTAAATGTGTTCAAAATGAGAAGCAATATTTTATTATTAACATTCGTAGTGACAAAGGAAGAGAATTTAAGAATGATGAAGTGGTAAGTTATTGTGATGAGCATGGTTATGCTAATAACTTTTCTGCACCCAGATCACCGCAACAAAATGGTATAGTGGAAAGGAAGAACAGAACGCTTCAAGAGATCGTCAGAACAATGCTAAATGAAAATCGCTTACCAACCTACTTTTGGGCCGAAACAATAAGTACCGCTTGTCACGTGGTAAACCAAGTATCAATTCATAGAGGGTTTAACAAAACCCCATATGAAATCTAGAATGGTAAGACTCCTAATATTTCCTATTTTAAAAACTTTGGATGCAAATGTTTCATTTTGAATGACAAGGATAATCTTGGTAAATTTGATGCTAAATCTGATTATGGGATTTTCCTTGGATATGCCACTAACAGTAAGGTTTATAGAGTTTATAATAAACGTACTTTAGTAGTAGAAGAAACAATGCATGTTATTTTTTAGAAAGCTGATCTATTCTTGTCGAGAAAGATTTTGGATGATGATGATGCAGGTATCTTAAACAACCAAAACCAAGGTAATGATGTACCAAAGGAGTCTCAACAAGAGGAGGAACCTAAGGAGAAGAATTCGACTTTACCAAGAGCTATAAAGAAAGTACCACGACATTCAATTAAAGAAATCATCGGTAATTTCAAAAAAGGTGTAAGTACTCGATCTTCTCTTAGGGATATAATTAATCTTGCTTTCTTATCTCAAATTGAGCCTAAAAATATAAATGAGGCGTTAATTAATAAATCTTGAATTTCTGCAATGCAAGATGAATTAGTTCAATTTGAGCGGAACAAAGTATGGTGTCTTGTTCCAAAACTGGATTTTTATCTAGTTATTGGTACTAAATGGATTTTTAGAAATAAAAATGATGAATCGGGTATGGTAATAAGAAAGAAGGCAAGATTAGTGGCACAAGGCTATAATCAAGAGGAAGGAATTGACTATGATAAAACTTATGCTCCTGTTGCTAGACTATAAGCAATTATAATGTTACTCGCCTTTGTATGTTCACATAATTTTAAGCTATATCAAATGGATGTAAATAGTGCATTTCTAAATGAATTTTCTAGCTAAAGAAGCTTATGTGGAACAACCCCCGGGATTTGAAAGTGATAAATTTTCCGATCACGTATTTAAACTCCGCAAGACTTTATATGCGCTCAAACAAGCTCCGAGAACTTGGTATGAGAGACTTAGCCGATATTTGATCGAAAATGGCTTTCGAATGGGTATTTGTGATATCACACTATTTGTAAAGTAAACTGATTCTGATATCCTATTAGTACAAGTATATGTTGATGATATCATTTTTGGATCTACTAATTAGGATTTTTACCAAGAGTTTGCTAAGATAATGCAAGTTAAATTTGAAATGAGCATGATAGGAGAGCTGAATTTCTTCATTGGATTGTATATTAAGTAAACCAAAGAAGGGATATTTATAAATCAAACTAAATACACCAAGGAGCTGTTAAAGAAATATGGCTTGGAATGAGCTAAAGAGTACAAAACTCCCATGACAACGGCTACAAAAATTGAAAAAGACGATATAGGCAAAAATGTTAATGAAAAAAATTATCGAGGTATGATTGGTAGTCTGTTGTATTTAACTGCTAATAGACCTGACATTATGTATAGTGTTTGTCTTTGTACTAGATTTCAGTTTTGTTCTAAAGAATCGCACTTGACTGCGGTTAAACGAATTTTTTGTTATTTAAAGGGGACGACTGAACTAGGATTATGGTATCCTAGGGGGAGTGATTTTAAATTAGTAAGTTACTCCGACACTGATTTTGCTGGTTGCAAAGTTGAGTAAAAAACACAAGTGGATCATGTCATTTGTTAGGACATGCTTTGGTTTCTTAGTCAAGTAAAAAACAGAATTCGATAGCCTTATCTACTACTAAGGTTGAATACATGGTAGCTGGTAACTGTTGTACTCAAATTTTATATATTAAGTAACTATTAAATAATTTTGGAGTTTGTATGGAGGAGGTCTTAATCCTTTGTGATAACAAAAGCGCTATATGTCTAAGTAAGAATCCTACACAACACTCACGAACTAAACACATAGAGATTAGACATCATTTTATTCGTGATCACATTTAGAAAATGGATATTATTATTGAGTATATTGATACCTCCGACCAGCTTGCTAATGTTTTTACCAAACCACTAGCGGAAGATCAGTTTGTGAAAATCATTCGCAGTTTGGGTATGACTAGGTATAATGATATTTGCCTAGAGTGAGTTACATGTGTAGGTTCCCCCCTTCCTAAATTTGTTTTTGAAGATGACAAAGAATGAGAAATTAGTGATGTTTGTTTTATTAAGGGGAAGTATTGTAAAACTGTGTTTTAATTAAGTATTTTTTATTTATGTAAAAAGGAAAAAATTAGTGATGAGGAGAATTTTTTAAAAAAATTGTGCTTTATTGAGTGTTTTTAAATTGTGCATTATTGAAATTTTCATTATGATACTTTAATGAGTTAAAGAACCCGTCCTCGGATTCAGGGAGAGTGGGGTTATATTTTATTTTGAGGAAAAAATCAAAGTTAATTGTCATCATAAAAAAGAAGGAGATTGTTGATCTTAAGATTTTGATGAACAATTAAGTATTGATGTTTTGATGGAACTAATGTTTAATTGAGTGTTTCAGTGATTTAAAGTTCCAATAATGAAGACGTCAAATTAAATGGATACTAAATGAAGATGTCAAGATAATGAAGAAGAATTAAGAGTTTGAAAAAATTAAAAAAAACAACTCCGGTGAATCTTAACTCTTAATATCGCATTTAGGAATACAAACATGGCACAAAATATATTTTATCTTTTATGTGTGTTTTGATTAAATTAAATTATTGGCTCCTATGTAAAATGAGAAGAAATAATTTTGAATGACTAAAATAGAATATAAGAATATTAGTAGAGCTAATTAAGAGAATAAAATGGTTAAAGGGGCAAAATCGTAAAAGAAAATGAGTTAAAAACGTATTCAGAGAAAAGATCAAGTGATAGCAGTCAACTTGTGAGTCGACCGGACATAGAAGCTGGAAGATCCTGTATCTCTTAGTCGACCGACAGGTCGACCGACCAATATGGGCTGAACTCTCTGAATCAAAGAGTCGACTGATAGGTCAACCGGTGAAAGAATGATGAACTCTCTAAATCAAGAAGTCGCTGATAGGTCGACCGGTGAAAGAAGGAAGAACTCTCTGAATCGACCAGTCGATCGCACAGTCGACCGATGAACTACATTATCTACATCTTGAATCTCCCAGTCGACTGGGCAGTCGATTGAATGCGCTATTTTAGGATACTGTTTGATCCGAGATTATATCCAAAAGTAGCCTTTTTTGTTAGGATTTCAGAGAGATTTCGGAGATATTCTCTATATTTAAGATATGGTTCATATACTAATTAAATCCTATTAATATGGTTTATTAAATATTAATATTTCTCAATTTGGTACTTGAAATAGATTCTATACTTATTTATTAAGATTGAGAAATACTTTGGGGGTTTAATTGAGAGATTTGAAAGATGTTTTTAAGTGAAATTGAACCTAAATGAAGTCCTTATAATATAAGAGGTTTATAAGAGCTTTTAATTGTCATAGCACATGTAAACTAGCTGTTAGAAGGCTTATTACATATTTCTTTAAATAGACCTGCGAATTTGATTAGAAAAATTTATTCTAAGAGAGAGAATCCATATATTATCAAAAGAGATCAGAATTTATCAATTGAGTGAGCTTTTCTAAGAGATATCTTATTGGGAATTGTGTGAGCTTTTCTAAGAGAATCATTTGCTGATCATTGCTGCTACCTATTTGAAGTTACATTGTAATACTATTTTCTTTTAGTGGATTACGGGTGAGATCTTTCCATATTTCTTATTGTTTGTTTATTATTCTATATTTGGAAATTGATCTTAGAAATTATTTTTGATTTTTGAAGAAAATATTTTTTACAAACAATTTCTTAAATCTGATTATGTGCTCCAATTTGCTACCTATATCTTGTTAAAATCAAAATTTTGTATCTCACGTATTTCTATCATTAGTTGGGATATTAATTGAGTTATTGTTTATCTGGAGTGGTAGAAGTTTCGAGTGTGATTTACTTCTTATCAATTTTTGTATTGGTGAGTTGTGACGATTTAAATACCATTGGGAGTATTTAATCAAGGGTAGTCGGGTTTCAGTCTCTTCTTGTAAAGAGATTGAGATAGTGACTCTTCTTGAATAAGAATTGTGTTTTGAGTGATTTGTAAAGGTTCCATCCTTACTTGTGAAAATGATCGTTGGAGTGTTTGTAAGAGGTTTTGATTCTTGAACCTTAGTGTTAAAAAATATTATGTTATTCTTTAGCCTGTAAAAAGTATATGTTCTTCCTTAGCCTGAAAAAAGAATATTGTAAAGGTTGATTCTGAACTTATAAAAGAATCGGTGTGCGGGTTTGTTCCTACCTTTAAAGGGATCTTGATTTTAGTGGGTACGACCTCTATGGAGCTCGAGGGATTAGATTAGCCAAGAGTAGCTTGGTGAACCAGTATAAATCTTTTGTGTCCTGCATTACTACTTTGTTATTTTTTATGTTTGAGTGTGCACATAGCTTGATAATATTATTCCGCTGTGTTATAAAGATAATAATTAATTTAGGCTTAAAATTAATTATTTGATTTATTTAAGTTTTATTCTGATTATTTTTAATTACCCAATTTACCCCCCTTCTTGGGTATTCTACTGAGCCAACAGTAAGCGTATTCTAACGTACCTTGGGCTTGCATTGCCCCGATATATATAGGAGTTGGAGACAATTAGTCGGGTATAAACACGATTAATTAACTGAAACCCTGTGTTTAGCATATAATCTGGGGCGTTTAGGAGATAATCACTGGGATTGGCCTTTTGGGCCCATTTGGGGAAGCCCGCAGGCCTTTGTCAAACCTGCGGCAGTGAGCTGATAGATGAGAGCGGAGATCCGTAAAGTTGTGAAGAAGAAACGAGCCGTAAAGAGGAGCCGGTCGAGATGAACGGCTGAGTCCCTGAAATTAATCATTTAGGGCACGACGCAAAACTCAGAGCAGCACGTCCCAATAGGGTTCCTCACTTTTTTCTGGGTGCAAATGAGATTTCAGGGAGAAGCCGTGGTTAGTGTACGCTCCAACGTGACGTTGTAGATTTCGGAATGCGTCCCTGTCACTATGATGATGGACACATGGTTAGGTCCCAAGTGCTGACTCAGAGGTGTCCAAAAATACCCTCATCAGTTGGACCCCTAACCCTGTGCAGTGAGGGAAGCAAGATGGTCAGGGATATCAATTCCTGGCTCAGACGGGCATCCTCGAGACTTCAAAGTGCGAGAAATACATGTGATCGACATTTTTCCGAGAGTTAGTTTTTCCCTAAGGAGCTTATTTGAAATAGGCCTCCATACGGTCAGGGTCTGGGGTCAAATAACACAGTAGGGTGGCCCTGAATTTTCTTCAATTTCACAGCGATACTCTTTCAAGAGTTAGTTTTTTTGGGCGAGCCAATTTGATATTGGCTTCCATACGGCCGGGGTCTGAGGTCAGGTAGCACGGCAGGGCAGCCCTATTATTTTTTCGATTTTTAGGACAACACACATTCACCGTGAATAAGCCTTGAGCATAGACCGACCTTCATCGTGGAGAAACGAAAGGCGAGCGCTAAGGGGTGAGATGGTGTGCCCCTAAAGGGTACGGGATGCGCACGATGGTTGGCCGGGAACTCATTGGCTGCCGCCATTGGCACTGGGACCAGCACCCCAGGTGTTGGGGCTGGGCAAACTAGTGCCCAAAAGGGTGTTGGTCTGTCCAGCGCCCTAGGGCCAACTGGCCCCTATTGAAGATTGCGTCCCCAAGATGGGACGCAACCCCGAGGAGGTAAGCCCCCTTGGTTGGCCCCCTCATTTTTTTTTTAAATACTATTTTTTTTAGGGGAGCAAATTTGCCCCCCCTTCCCTTTTTCTTTTTTTTCTTTTTTTTTTTTTTTTTTTTTTTTTTTTTTTTTTTTTTTATGTTTCAGCATGAAGCATGAAGGGGAGAGCACAGGCTTGGGCATACTTTTCATACTTAGAATTTTTTAGAGCTTTTGGTTCAATTTTTATTTTGCACCTCTTGAAGTTTGAGCTCCACTCACCTTGCAACTCTAAAAGTTTTTGGGTAATATTTTAAACACTCAAAAAGAAATTTTCCCCCTCGCACAATTTTGGACACTTGGAGAGTTTTCTCTCCCTACACAAGTTTAGACACTTGGAGGGCGGAGCAAGGTTCTCGTCTCTATCTGGACCATGCCGGCCAGGAGTAGCGTGGTAGGGCAGTATTGGTCACCATCCGAACCTTGCCAGCTAGAAGTAGCACATCTGGATGGTGTTGGTCGCAAAGCACTAAGGGTGAACCCCTAGACGGAGCCTTAGGGGAGGACCACTATAACGACTACCTACTACCTACACTTTGATCCCTCAATCGCCCCTGTGGGGATGAAGTTTTCAAAGACGAATGATGGTGCCACGTACAAGGGCACTGAGCAGAAGGATGCCAAGAAGGGCAGTGTTGACGAGGGGGCACCTGAGGAGGGTGAGATTGATTCCACTTCATCTCGTACAGACGCCCCTCACAATGAGGGCAGAGAGGACTAAGCTCGAACCGTCGCTTTTTCAGAACTTAGGATTTTGTAGACTTCTTTTCATTTATTCCTATTTTTCTACACGCGAGTGTGTAATCTTCTGAGCGACATAGCCAGGGTACTTTAGAGCCTACTCTTTCCTCTCAACGTTTTCGCTAAGTCGCTTTCCGCTTGGTCTTGTTTTCAGAGTTATAAAATTTTTAAAATTTCTTATCTCTGCCCAGGACCATGGACCACTAGCCCCCCTGTTTGGGACACGAGTTGATTGTAAGAAAATCGTGTTGTGGACTTAGGAAGAAGGTTTCCCAAGGTACCTAGTCCTCTCGGGTCTACAGGGGCGCAATGCGGTGGTTGGACCTCTGTGGCCGGTCATTGAGGAGTTCTCTATAGTCTATCTCATTCAAGAACCTTTTAAGGTTATCTCTATTTAGTTTGTGTAGGAGAACATTCCCTTTTAGAACACCGGACTTATAGTCGACTGGTAGAGAGAGGTACTTGGCTGTAGGCCTTCAGACCAGATCAATGTCCCGCCCTTGGTGGATGACCTTGGTTTATCACCAGGTATGGACTATTGACTTCCAGAGAGGGTCTGGTTGTCACCCTAGATGCTGAGCATCGAGATGAGACTTGTGGAAAGTTACTCTCAACGCCGAGAGTCGGATGTTGGGTGGAGAATCACCCGCAACTAAGGGGGCAGAATGTAACCATGGAGAATCACTCGCGATGCCGAGAGCTGAGATACGGCTCAAGGGGTCAAAATGAAATAGTGGAGAATCACTCATGACGTCAAGAGCCAAAATACAACTCAAGGGATCGGAATGCAGCCGTGGAGAATCACTCGTGACGCTGAGAGTCAAGATGTGACTTAGGGGGTCGGAATATAATCGTGGAGAATCATCCGCGATGCCAGGGGCCAGGACACAACTCAGGGGGTTGGATGCCGTTGACCGGATAAAACACAAAGCACATTGCACAAAACGCATTCTTTATTTTGATAAGCAAAACTACAACACTTTGTACAATTTGGAAGTTGTTCACAAAAGTGGATCATCCTTACAAAAGCTTCACTTTAGCTAGTCAGCATTCCACGGGTAGCATTCCACGGGTACCTAAGCGACATATTCTCTTCTGTTTCAAGATCGTACGTGCCCGGACGTGTGACCGTAGTGACTCTATATGTCTCCGAAGCTGAATCCGCCATGGATGTGGTTTATTTCACCATCCATGCATTGGTGATCCTCTCTAGCCTCAACCCCCTGGGGTAGTGGATAGTTTTGGCTTCCCCTTCTTCTTTAGGATCGGGGCTCTCCCTGTGGTTCATCCCTACGTGGATGCTCCTGATTTCCTCTCTTGACGTAGTTCTGAAGATAGCCTCTTTGGACAAGAGTTTTAATTTTCTGTCAGAGCTGGAAAAAGTTCTTTGTGGAGTAACCTCGGTCTTGGTGTAACTCACAGTATTAGGTCATTGATCTTCCTACCGGCCTTCTCCTTAGGGGCGGCGGAGGAGAGAAAAAGTTTTACCCTGAGTTTCCAGCGAAGATAGTGGTCGCTGAGGCTATTAGTGGGGTGAACTCTGGTTGGTGATGCCCTAGAGAAGGAAGTGGCCTTCTGTCTCCAGGCAGGGGTCTGAACCTCCCTTCAGCTCGTAATCTTCTTGAGTCTTGGGCTTGATTTGAATCTCTATTCCTTGGTTTCCTCAGTTTGTTTTCTCTTTCCAACTCTCTCCTAGTTGCAGCACGGAGGTTAGCACCATAGAATCTAGTTCCACGATCTAGAGCTTAATCGAGAGTGAGAGCAGGATTGGAGCAGAGGTCGTAGGATAATCTCTGATGCCAAATCCTGTTAACAAAGGCATTCAGTGCTACAGAATCAGGAAGGTCGTCGCACATATTTGCTTCTCAGTTCAAATGCTCAACGTAATCTTCCAAAGATTCAGTAAACTCCTGCCAAAGAGTGAGGATATTAGCTACAGTCCTCGACCTCCACTGGGAGCGGCTGAAATGAGCCAGAAACAACTGCTCGAGTTCCCTAAAGATAGAGATGGACGCTGGCCCCAAACTCTGGAACCACGATGTTGCTGCACCTGTGAGGGTAATGGGAAAGGCTCTGCATCACAAATCTAAAGAGGCCACTTGCATGTCTATATGAGACTTGAACATAGACAGGTGGTCAATGGGATCTGAAGTCCCATCATACGGACTCATCTGAGGTTTGGTGAAGTACCTCGGCTCTATTTCTTCCAGAACCTCATCCACAAAAAGAGAATTCACCTCCGGAATAACACCTGGTCCTACCCAACCTCCTTGCACCTCCTAGAGATGGGCTTCCATATTGGCCAAGCGGCACTCCATTGCCTCCTCTACTCGGGGCTCTTCTTCTACCCGACTGCCCGCGGCCCGGGCTGCAAGGTAATGAGAAGAAGGTGAGTAGGAGCCGACTTCGTACTTATGCTGACCTCTGTGATCGGACCTAGCAGGTCGATGAAGATCTCGACCATTAGGGGACACCGACATATCCCTTGGCATAAACTTGCGTGGCGGAGGAGGTGGAGATCTCGACATTATAGGGGGGGCCCTCTCTTGTCCTGCAAACTTAGGGTTGTGAGGCAGATGGCGATCCTTGGGCTCCTGCTCATTCAAAATGTCCATAAAAATATCGTGGTTTTGAGGTGGCTCCTTAGGCACTGCAGTATGGAGAGTTGGTGTAAGACCCTAACTCTAGCACATACATAATTCTAGTCGCATTTTAGAGCATTTGAAAAATATACGGGGTAGAGATGCGTTATTTAATATCCAAATTAAAAGTTTAGGGGTCAATTTGCAAATTTAAAAATATTTATTCTACACTTTGGGATTCAATTTGTCATTTATTTAAAAAAAAAAATTAAAATTTTAGGGGTGAATTTATAATTTTAAGAAAAATTATATCTTGAATTAGGTTAAAATGATAACCTAAAGGAAATTGAGGGGGGATATGTGTAATTTGGAAAAAAAAAACAATCATATATAGATATATATATACACCTGTGTGTTCGATCGGAAGTAGGAGCAAGACACGCAAAAACCGGAAGAGAAATTCAACGTGGCAAGTCGTGAGATCAAGAGCTAGCCACTTAATACATGCATACACATTCTAGAACCCACAAGAAGGAAAACAGGAGAAAAAAAATAGAGGGGAGAGAGGGGATCGGCGGTGGTGGGTTGTCGGACCGTTGTGAGTATGAGTGTGTACCCCCGTCGGTGTGTGTGGGTGATTGTCATCGCATGGGGGTGTTGCCGGTGGGTTAAGTGAGTGTGTGTGAGTTGTGTCGGCCAAACCCAGGAAAAAAAATGAAGAGAGAGAGAGAGATTCGGCGGTCAGGGGATGGTGAGATCTGAAGAGCGTGGGTGTGAGAGGGTTTGTTTGGTCGTTGGTCAGTCGTTGGTGGTGCCGATGGCGTGATATCCCATTCGTTGTCGATGGTGTGGAGTGCCGATGGGGTGATCATCGCTGTTTCGCTGTGGGTTGTCGTCGGTCAGTCCGGCGGTGGGCTGTTCAGCAGCCGGCGGTGGTGTGCTGAGTTGATGGTGAGTTTTCGGTGGCCGTTGTCGACACTGTTATGTGTGTGTATATATCTGGTCGTCGGCGGTGAGTATGGGGTGTCGGTGGTTAAACCCAAAACAGAAGAGAGAGAGAGAGAGAGGGAACTAAAGCTGAAATAGGAATAGGCGCAGAAAAGGGCAGGAAAAAAAAAAGAAATAAAAAACTTACATAAACACCCCAAATAAAAACCAGAAACACAATTCGCGGTCGACGAACGTTTCGGAACGGGTAACGTTTTTCGTTAAGTTTATTTTAGTTTATTAAATTAAATTCTAGCATCGAAATGTTTTAACTGGACTAATAAATTTGGGACCGTTCGTATTAGAAAATTTTATGCAGTAATTTGACGGAATAAAATTAACCGAATAATAACAATTTTCATTGATAAAATATAGGGAATGGAAAAATGCGGAACTTAAGGCCTGCATTGCATGATTAGGTGATTTTACATAAAAATATTAATATAGGCTCTGTCACTATTAGGTTCGCAGGCACCTGAAGTATTGGTAAAAGATAATTTGTGAAAGCTGTTCGGAGTGGGTAGCTAGGTGAGTGTACTGTCTTCTTGCCAAACTATTTTTCTATGTATATATATGATGAAATATGTGATTACTTAAACTGTAAGAATTTATAAATGATATGGATCAAGCAGAATTTAGGTGAGTTGATAAATTGGATTTTTTTGGAAAATTTCGACGGTTTTCGAAAAGAAGTTGAAAATGAATTTTTGTTGCATTGGGTGAAATTAGACGGTATTTTGAAAAAGAGAATAGAAAACATCTGTTTTTTTTTAAAAATGCCTGATTTCCTAAAAAAATAAAGGGTGAAAGAGTGGTTTTGATAAAATCAAACGTTTTCTTTATAAGAAAGTGTGAAATATGATTTTTGAATTTAAGAGTTGGTTTTGAGGAAAAGAGATAGATGTGGTGATTTGACGATGTTGAGTAGGCGATATTTATTGAGTTGTGATTCGATGATGTTGTATTTGATTTGACGATGCCATAGTATTTATCTATTTCGGTAGAGTGAGGTTATCCGCTTCGGCAGAGTGATGTTATCCGCTTCGGCGGAGTGATGTTTATCTGCTTCGACAGAGTGATGTTAGACGTTTATACTGCGCAGTGATTATCCGCTTCGGCGGAGTGATGGGTGTTCGTAGGAAGGCATATCCTACGGGTGGTACGGTATCATTGCAAACTCCCGATCGTGAGGTTAAAACGATCACTAGGGCTAGCCAATGTGTGTGTTTGAGGTGTGTGTTTGAGATGTAGTGTTTTACGTATATTGGATGATTTGATATTTATTATTATGGTGATAGGTATTATTTTACTAGATGGGTTGGAATGAAACTTATATTTATTACTTTATTTTCACTGTTTATATTATGGAGAATTTTACTAGTTACGTGTTGTTTCTAAACTCACGCTTGATCCATTTAGATGTTGTAGAATGAATTTTTATTTTAAAAATATTTTTACTAAGAAGGTAGTACATTCGCAGGTAAAATAGTTAGGAGTCGATCGGTCCCCTACTGGCGCTAGATAGAGTTATGCAGGTCACGCAAGGGAGTCATTTGAGGAAAATTCTAGAGACGAGATATCAGAAATAAAATCTAAGTGAGGATTCAAGGGATTTGTTTGGTTGTATTTATATTCGGGACGGTGTATCCCTATCAGATGGGACTATTATATGTGTTGTATAGATTTACAATTTTGTTATTGACGTATAGGGGTTGGCATGTAAAGTTGGGCGGTGTCATGTCTACGTCACGCCGGCCCCACATGACGGGTGTCCGGGGTGGGTCTTGACAGTTGGTCCACCTTGAATAGGGGCAGTAGTAAGCGCTCAAGGAGAATTTGTACACAGGATGTGAACTCTTGCATTTGGCGTTCAAGGAGATCAACCCGAAATGCCTCCATGGCTTCCGAGGTCTGTCCCACAGCCCCAGGTTGAAGAGTTGACGGTCCTGCCTGGTCTTGGGAGGGAAAATTATCCTCGTTGGTGGGAAATAGAGGGTGTGCCCTTGGAGTCCTTGACATACCTTCTATTTCTTCTATTTAGAGTCTGTCTGTCTGACCAGACCTTACTATCATCCAGGCTCAGCCGAGAAGAGAGTAGTGATCAGGGGAAGGCTTTTTGCACGGTTCCCAAAAATGACATCAAACTGTTGGTGTATAAAACTGGTACATACCTTGAGTATGGTCTAGTCGGAAGACGGGTAGGTCCCCCCTGCTGAGGTAGAGTCGACAGTTGGAAATTCTTCGGGTAAGATGTGTTGGGTCCTAGGGGGACTGACCTACTGTGTCCAGAGTCCTGCTCCTTAGGGAGTGTACTTGTATAAGGTTCAGACTGGGATTTATCTTGGCGAAGCCCTTCAGGCATGATAATCAGTGCTCAGAAAGTAAAGGTACAGTAATGTAGCAAGTAAACAAATGAACTCGCGCATAATGTAAGCGTATTCTAACATACCTCGGGCTTGCATAACCCCCGATATATATAGGAGTTGGAGGTGATTTGTCGGCAATTAGCCTATAATCTGGGGTATTTAGGAGATAATCATTGGGCTTGGGCTTGGGCTTTTGGACCAATTTGGCGAAGCCCGCGGGCCTTTGTCAGGCCTACTGCTGTGAGCTGGTGAAGGAAAGTGGAGATTCGTGGAGTCATGGAGAAAAAACAAGCCAGTAGAGGGAGTCGGTCAAGGTAACCGGCTGAGTCCCTGAAATTGATCGTTTAGGACACGGTGCAAAACTCAGAGCAGCACATCCCAGTTGGGCTCCTCGTTCCTCCCTAAGTACAAATGAGATTTCAGGGATGAGTTGTGGTCGGCGTACGCTCCTGCGTCACATTGTGAATTTTGGAATACGTCCCTATCACTATAACGACGGACACATGGTTAAGTCTCAAGTGCTAACTTAGAAGTGCCTAAAAATACGCTCATCAGTAAATTACAATAAAATGAATTACTTTTTCTCTTTTCATTTTTATTTTCTAACCAAAAAACACTAAGTAAAATATTTTTTCTTTTACAATGGATAAAAATACCATCCTATAATTTTCTTTTTCATTTTTCTTTTTCATCCTTCCAACAAAACATACCCTTAATATTTGTCATTATTTTTATTTTATTTTTTAATTTTTAATTTTTTTCTTCTATTTTATTTGCAAAGAAATCTAAAATGAGTTTGACTTATGAACTAAAATATGAGACTAATTAAATCTTTTTGTTTCACTGTTTTTCTTTATATTTGGTTTTATTTATTTTGTTTGCTTTCTTTTTGTTTTCATTTTTATTTTTCATTGTATTTTTTATATTATTATTTTTTCTCTACTTGAAAGTAAAATATAGACTTTTTAATTAGTCCCCAAAAATAAAATTAATTTTTCTTAATATTTTGTGCAAAACCATTGAAACTAATATCTCAACTGAAAATTCTTTCCCCGAATGGGTTGAGTTTCTATTAATAAATTTATGATTTTCTCTTTTACTTTTTCAATTCTATTTGGACACTAATTAAAAATGAATTTTTTATTGTTTAAACTTTTTTAAGAGTTAATGTAAAGTAAAAAAAAAAAAAAACCTTATAAATAGTCTTTTGTAATTTTAACCCTTTTCAAAAACTTCTTAGTTAATGGTCCTCTAAGTAAATAAAAATTGGTGGATGGACATTTCTACCCTTGTGTATATCATAAAGATCTCTGATGGAAAGTTTAGTATTTTGAAAATCAATGTATCTCTCATTAATGGCTATGGTTTCACACCCCTCCCTCTCTCCTCAAATAGAAATTTGTTCCCGTATTTGAAGCTAGAGTTTTCTAAGGCCCGTTTGGTAACCATTTCCATCCCATTCCATTCTCAGATTTTTGAGAATTTTGTTTGGAAATAGCGTTTGGTAATTTTTGTTTCTGTTTCCATTTCATTCCCATTTGAGAATTGTGCCCACTTTTTTCTTAAGAAATGAAAAATAAAAAAAAATTGTTTATCATTATTCCCATTTCATTTCCAAAACCCATAGTCACTATTCACCTACCGGCCGACCACCGCCCGCCGCCGCCGACCCCCGCCGGCCACCCCCGCCGCCGCTGACCGCCGGTCATCTCCGCGCGACCGTCACCAGTCACCGTCTGACCGGAAATTTTCCGGCCACTTCCGGCCACCGCCGACGCCACCGCCGTCCGGTCATCGCCGGCGGGGGCATCACCGTCTCCGACGCCGGAGAACCGTCGCCGGCCGTTGCCGGAGCGCCGGCCGGCGACGGCGCCACCGCCGTCAGGCCAAAATAGAAAAGAAAAAAAAAAAAAAAAAAGATTTTAGGATAAAATCGTTACCAAACACAATTCCCTTCCCAAAACAAAAAAAAAATTATCGTTACCAAACGTGATTCTACTCCCAAAAAGAAAACAAAATTCTCATCCCATCCCATCCTATTCTCATCCCACTACTGGAATGGAAACAGAAACGATTACCAAACGCCACCTTAATCTTTTTCTTATCTAGCTCCCTTCGTCATGTCACATCATGTCACCATCCAAGCAATGAACTGAAGTGTTCTCCGTCACAATTCTTCATCAAATCTGAACTCATCTTCGAAGTCTTTTTCCTTTTTCCTCTCTCTCCTTGATCTTTCCCCTATGGTTCCATTAATTTGCGAGAATGAAGCTCAGGAAAACCCATTTTTAGAACTCCAGATCCAGAGATTGAGATATGAAGGAAAAAAAGCGACGATGAATGAGGCAATTTTTTATTCTCAAATTTAAAGTGACAACAAAATCTAGATGAAGCTCTAATTTCATCTTCAAACCGTCAAAAATGTAATTCGAAATTGAAAATAAAAAAACAACGATGAATGAGGTAATTTATGATTTTTGGAATGTGAAGCAACGTTGAAATCTCCTGTTTTGTCTTCAAATCGTCAAAAACAAAATAAAAAATTGGATTTAGATCGAAAATTGGAAATCGAATTTCGGAAACAAAATCGAAAATCGAATTTAGATCTAAACTTGTTTTCAATGAAATCAAAAATCGAGAGAAAGGATGATGACAATTTAAGCTTGGAGTCTAGTTTGGATTTGCAAGAATTTTTGTTTGGTGGAATTTGAATTTGGGTTTACTGGAATTTGGAGCCTTGTTTGGGTTTGCTGAATTTTGGATTTAGAGGGTTATGAGGAGAGGGTTGAAGTAGTTAGAGAAAGGTTTGCAGGAATTTGCGTTGTTTAATGTGAACATTCATAAACAATCACAAAGTGTGAATGTTCACACTGATTATCTTAAATCTGTTACTGTACGAGTTACTATTTTGCAATAGCGTAAACATTCACCCTAGTACAAAATAATACTGTAATGTTCGCACTAGCACAAAATAGTATTGCGAATGTTTACATTGATAATATTTGTATTACTGTGAATATTCACACCACTTTGGAATAACAACTCTTAAAATACCAAATTATTGTACTAGTATGGATGTTCACATCAGTTCGAATTACACCAAAATTATGTACTAGTGTGACTGTTCACATGACACAACTTGTACAACTGTATATGTGAACACCCAGAAATTTATTTTTTATTTTTTATAATACGCAATATGTATATCAAATTGAAGAGCGTGAGGTGAACATTAAAATGATATATATATATATATATATATATATATATATAGAAGAGCGTGAGGTGAACATTAAAATGATATATATATATATATATATATATTGGTTTTTATGACATTATAAATGTTCGCATTTTTTATTCCTATGATAAATGGACTTTCTATTTTATTTATACGGCTACAAATTTGTAAAATGACATATTATGTAAGTTAAGGGAACTCATCAGGCAAAGATTATAGTTTTTTTTTTTTTTTTTTGAAAAGTCTTCAAGGGCCAAAAACTTTATTTTGGCACGTTAGGGTCTTTTAAATAGATTACATATATTTGGAGGATTAAATAATATTTTTTCATTAAAAAATTAATAGGCGAAATCTATATTTTTAATTTTATTTTGAAAAAAAAAATGAAAAATAAATAAAATGGAAGAGAACAAGCTAAAAAAGAAAAATAAAATAAAAAAGAGAGATAAAACAAAAAGAAAACAAACAAAAACCAAAAAGAAAAAAGTATGAAGGAAATTAACAAAATATATTTTTTAATTAGTCCAAAATTTCAACCCACAAGGCCATGTCATTTTAAAATTTTATGGAAAAAAGACCAAAAAAAATCTCCCAAAATGATTAAAAAAGAAAAGAAAAGACATGAGTGTTTTGTGTGAGATTTCATAGTACGTAGAGTAAAATGTTATTTTTTAAAAATATATGAAGGTGAAGTATAATTCTTCTAGTCAAAATTTAGGGTAAACCTTAATTTTTTGGGTCAAAATTAACACCAGTTTTAACAGAAGGGCTGAGTTGGAGAGTCGCATAAAAAAATGGTACAAGTAGGAGGATCAAAACTGTAATTTGCCCTAACATTTCTATCATCGCCTCACCACAATAAATATTTACTATCACTGCCGCATCCACTACAACAAATATTTGCTATCACTACTGTCATCACAACAACAAACATTTATTATCATCACTTCTACTACCCCAACAAATATTTACTACGATCATCGCTATCACCACAACAAATATTTACTACCATCATTGTCACCACCACAACAAACATTTATTATCACCACTTCCACCACCACATAAAACATTTAATATCATCACCGGCACCATCACAATGAATATTCGTCAGTGCCAACACCAACACAATCAAAATTACTATCACAACTACCAACACAATAAATACTCACCGTCATCACCACCGCCTCAACAAAAATTAACTATTACCACTGTCACTACCACAACAATTCCTATTACCTCTACCATTACAACAAATATTCTCTATTACCACCAAAACAATAATTTTTCGTTATCACTATCGCTAACACCACCATTACAAACAATCAACAACAAATATTAAAATTATAGAATTAAAAAAATATAGTTTGATATAGACCAAAAAAGAGTTGAAATTTTAAATAGCTAAAAAACATGACAAAAAAAAAAAAAAAAAACCTAAAAAAACATAAAAAATTAAAATTAAAATATAGGCCTGAAGAAATAAAATAGGCCAGTGTTGGAAAATTCGCCGCGGACCAAATTCGCCTACGTAACAAAATCTACCCAGTGACAGCCAGATAAAGAGAGAGAAAGAGAGAGATATTTAGTCATCGTTGGCCGTGGTGTTTGCCGACAAGATTCGATCATCGCCGACCATGGTGTTCGTTGTTGTTGGTGGATGTGGTGGTCATATTAAAGTTGGGGCTAGCTCCAAATATTTATGTAATTTATATTTAAATACTAGGTGGAGATCACGTGCAAGACACGTGCCTGTTATTTTTTTTATTTGATATATTTATAACTTTGTCATATTATTTGTTTATTAAAGATCGCACTAAAAATATGTGTGTTAATTTTTTTTTTTTAAAAAAAATCAATGAAGAAATATGGTATAAATATGGTATATAAAAATTTATTATTTCTGATAATATTAAATGTTGAATCTTGTTTAAAACAATTAGGAAGTCATCACTTCATGTAAAGAAATGATAATATTATAGTTAGCTAAAAATTGAAATTAAGTTGAATACATATATTATGCTCTACATTAAATGATGATAAAAAAACGTCATATAAATATAGTGCAAGTGAAATTTATCATGTTTACTAATTGGGGGTGTAAATGTAATCCAAATATCCGACCCTACCCACCCGACCCATTGGCGGGTTGATTGGTTATGAGTAGTTTATTTTTCTTCCACTTGAACCTGACCTATCCAAATCAGAAACACTTAGACTCTAGTATCCATCTACCCATACTCGATGCACTCGAACTTGCCTGAACCCTAAACCCTAATAATATACATTTACGAAATACCCCCTGAAAATATTGAATATTATGAAAAGATCCCATATATAAATATAACCCTAATCATATTCAAATCACTCTATTTCCAAATTTCAACCCCAATGCCGCTTTTCTCCTCTCTCTCTCTCTGTCTCTCAATTCTAGAGTCGTCTTCTATCAAACCCTAATTGATGATTTCGCAATGATTCCTGCATCGATGATTCCTGTGATGATGATTTATGCGTTTTCTAATAATCTCGCATTCTAATAATCATACATTTATTAAACCCTAATAATAACGCCGTCAATGATTGATGCGATGTTGTTGTTCGTCGTTGTTGATAGATCTTGCTCTTTCTCCGTTTCCTGTTTCAATCTGGCGATCTGTAAGGTTTTATTTTTGTAATCTTTTATATGTTTTTGATTGTTTTTCCATCTCTGACTTAGATCTACAAAATTATAGTATTTCATCTTTATTTTTCTGTTCTTGTTACCCGACAACCGATCAACCCGATCAACTCCGATTGAATTAGATCGTGGTATGAGGCCACACGGTCCGCTTTGTTCAGGAGAGCTATTGAAATTTTTCTTCGGGTCAACTGACTAAAATCGTTCAACCCCGATCCAACTGACCGATTTACACCTTTACTACTAATAATAAACATGTGCACATGACATGATCAAAAAATTAAAGATATTTAACGATTTTGAATCTGTTTACAATGCATGCACTTGCATATATTTTTTTTTTTTATGTGTTATGATAAAAAATAAAATAGTTAATGAAATAAATTTAACGATAAAGTATGGATATTGTAATTTTTAGTAAATGACACATTTCAAAATATCACAATTAAGATGACCAAATAAGTCATATAATAGTTACATGAATTTCATTGGAGTTAGATATCACTGTTTATTTATTTTATATGTTGTAATTAAAAAAAAATGATTAATGATAATAATCCCACTAAATGTATAAAAGTAGAAAAATAAAATGTATAACTATTGTTTAAGTAGAAAAATAAAATCTATAACTATTATTAAAGAACAAAAATACAATTTATAACTATTATGAAAGAACAAAAATAAAATCTATAACTATCAAAAGTATCAAATTAATATAAATTTTGTTTTAAATTAAGCAAAAAATATCATCTATTATTTTCATCATGTGTTTTAAAACTACTTAAAAAATTCTTAAATTAAATATCCGTATTTATGTCTGTGGTTGTATACATATTTTTATATTTTATATTTCTATTAAATAATTTGAGTTTTTTTTTTTTTTTTTACTAAATAATATTACTTTTAAGTATGCAATAAAAAAATGGGTAGAATAATTTTTTAAATTTTTATAAGAAATTTGTAAATCTACTTTGTGTATAAAATTATTATACAAAAAATTTATCTATGTTGACATATATATTATTATGATAATATATAGAAATATTAAATGCAGTTCTTTTTTTTTAAAAAAAAGTTAATTTTTAATTTTTAATTTTAATTTATGATTTTACTTATACATAAAAAAAAAAAAAAAAAAGAAAAAAACGACACTCAACTTTGATAGTTTATATATGGAAGCTAATAGCTAGACATATATATATGTATATAATATACATAAAATAGGCTAAAAAGTTGACCTTAGTTTTCACAAATGTGGAGGACAAATATATAATTTTACATATGCAAATGAATAGTAACCTACACTTTGTTTTATGTATATATATATATATATATATTATTCAAATTTAATGTAATTTAATAAAAAATTTCATGTAATTTGATTGAACAAACAATAGACTACCATTTTGTTTTTGTTAATTTTTTTTAATATCATATATCATTCTTTAATTAAATTTAAACAAGAGCATTTAAATTGAAAAACAACTTAGTAAGTTGATTAGATATTTCAATTTTTACAACAAAAATCAAGACATAACGATCTATAAAGTGACATTAAAATAGTCCAATTCCCTAAAAGAAAAAAAAAAATGAAAGCCAAAAGTTTTGTTTTAAAAAAAATTGAGAAAAATAATTATAAAATAAATAGTTTTTATTATATAATCTTCTATTTTGGATTTTTTATTTTTAAATAATTATTTTTTTAATCTTTACCAATTTATTTTATTTTTTGCAAAATTTAGATATTAATTTAAAAATAATAAAATATTACAAGTGATTTATTTGAAAATAATCCAGTACTATTTTTTAAAGTAACTTTATTTTAGGTTTTAAGAATGATTTTTAAAAATTAGAAGAATAAATGATGATTAATCTCAAATAGCGGATGCAATCAGCTGTTAGTTTCATTTAAAACATAAGTTTTGATTTAGTTACTTAATTTGATTTTTGTTTGCATTTTAGTTTTGCACGCGCACACGCATTGCGTGAAATGTAGAGAGGATTTTAGTAAGTAAATTCGTATTATAGTGAATATTAGTTACAACTTAATAATTACAAATCACATGTAACTATATTATATATATTTGTGTAATATTAATTACATGTACCTGTATAATATTAGTTACATGTTGCTATTACATATATTTGTGTAATATTTGTTATATCTAACAAATATTCTATATACAAATTAATTTAATATTAATTACATATATTTATATAATATATTAGTTATATGTTACAAATTATATGTATTTGTATAATATTTGTTACATCTAACAAATTTTTACAAATAAATTCGTTACATGTTATAAATTACATATATTTTGTGTAATATTTGTTACATCTAATAAATATTTTACACATAAATTAGTTGCATGTACTTGCGCGAATGCAAGCGTGTGTATTGAATCTTTCGCCTTTTTTAATATGCGGGACTAAAATATAAGTTACAATTACATATACAATTTTTTTAAAATTAAGAGTAAAATAAGGACTTGCCATCATAACACCCAAAATAAAATTGTTCTTAATTTTTTTTTTTTAATTTTTAATTTTCTTTTAAAACAAAATAAAACTCAGACAACAAAATTATCACGTTATTCTGCTGCCTCAGTAGTGGGGGGACGAAAAATGGTTATATTCCCCCATTGAAATGTGGCTCCAATTGTATTGTGCCATGTGCATTGAAAAAGTATATATCTCTTTTGGTACATTGACTAACCACTCTCTTCGAAGGTGATGTGGACAGCTGCGAAGGTGATGTGGGCAGCTCCGGTTGCCCCCTGCCATTTAGCTCCACTTGGGTGAAAAGTTGGAAAAATTAACACAATGTCTCATTCAAAATTCGGAAATTAACTTTTTTTAAGAAATTTTGGAAAATTGTAAAAAATATTTACTTTTACTAAAGTAAGATTTTTAAAAACTATTAATTAATAAATGATAAAAATAGGAAGCGATTAAAATGACATATTTGATTAAAATTTAAAAAAAATAAAAATAAAATATGAGAATTGATTGGAAATGTACATGAGGTGAGAGAAAAATGTGAGAATTGAGAAGAGAAATAGAAAGTGAAAAGTAATTTGTTGAAGAACAATAAAATAAAATGATCATGGTAAATTTGGTCATGCGCCGTTCAAGCCTAAAATGGGACTGCGGTGTAAGCGTATCGAAAAAAAACCAAGCAACCCTAAATAGGCCGGGGCCACCGTGAATCGGAAAGACCACAAATCTCTTGACAGACCAAAGCCCTTTAAGCGGGTAGTATACCTGGGTTGAGGTCATGGGCGAGTACTTGAATTTATACGCGGGTCAAGTCTTGAAAGCAAGTCAGGTAGAATGTTCGCTAGAGGAACCACCCTGATTTCACTAGAGAATCTAAACACGTCATGGGTGTGCTCTCAAAACAAATTCCTAATTGCGTATCTTTTTTTTTTCCCTCTCTCTTTCTCTTTCTCCCCCTATTTTTGGCCAGATGAAGAACTATAAATACCCAAGGTAGTGTGAGGTAAGGGGACTCAATTTCAATATACATTCGGTGTTGCATTATATTCTCGATAAATACTTACTTTCATGTCAGAGATTTTTCACCAGGATCCATCCCCGGTGTTAGAATTTATAGAGGACCGTGAGGACTTACTACAAATTTACTATGTTACCAATTTTTGGTAACATCAGTTGGCACCGTATATGGGAACCGACAATCAAAGTCGTGTTTCATCTCTATAGTGATCGCTAGGATTATTTGTTTGAGCTCACTCGTTCTAAGGACATTGTGCTAAAAGAAAATAAACCACCATCCTGGGAATCCCAATCTGAACGATCACCTCTACAAGAATTATTGATGGATTTCCTGATGGTTGGTCTTGCACCAGGGCTCGGAGAAGCCCGTCTCGAACATATTGAGAACCAATTTGTGGAAATCAATCGCTCGTTGATTCAACTAGTTAATTTCCTTCAAGCACCACTCCGATCATTGGTTTTGGGAGATCAGGCCCCTCGCTAGGGTGGCTCTTAGTTGGGGGTACCATCTCGCTTTACCGAACATGCATTTGAGGGAGTTGGGCGTATGTATAACCCCCATGATGAG
Source organism: Eucommia ulmoides (assembly GCA_016647705.1). Taxonomy (NCBI): domain Eukaryota; kingdom Viridiplantae; phylum Streptophyta; class Magnoliopsida; order Garryales; family Eucommiaceae; genus Eucommia; species Eucommia ulmoides. The sequence continues at coordinate 46,687,431 of CM028339.1, read as the reverse complement.
CGCATTGGAAGCTACAATCACCTGGGGTCTGACTTGCTACCCCCAAACTCAGAATTTTGCTAGTGCTCAAGCAAAACACCCACACAATAGAGAAAGTATAGAAACTAATTACGAAATTAAAAACTACAAACGAAAAACATTAAAAACAAAAATGTGTAAGTTTTGATTATCATCTACCGGCCGAAAGATTTTTCCCTCATCGGCTCCTAATCCTATCAAGTTCAAGCATAAATCACACCATGTGGTGTTCTAAAATTTCAACGTTCAAAAATAGTAAGCGTCATTCTAGATCCTGTTTAAGTGTATGTGTGATTAAACTCAAATATACTACTATCCATTGATCAGATGAGATTATCCCTAAATAAAGATCATGACTAAAACCTTTAAGGTATAGGGAATCCATACGCCTGACTTGGGATCTATTCTCCATTAATGTAGGCTCGGAGGTTCAAAAAGATCAATAGGACTTGGTTCGGTTTTGGAATAATGGCCAAGGGTATTTTGGAATAGAAAATAGGTTAACGTCGTTAACTTAACGTTACCAGAGGCACATCGCTTGGCATTCTCACACTCGAAACCCCATATTTTTTTAGAAACAACCCTGAACAAACGTTTAAGAACGTCGTACTCACTTGTCATGTCAAAAAGAAACTATTTTTTATTTTTTTATATATTTTTATTTTATTTTTAACACACCCCCAAACTCATTCGAATTTTTACAATTTTAAGAATGTGCAAAAATTATTAAGTAACACACCCCAAAACGTATTCAAATTCTTATAACCTTAGGAATGTGCAAACAATATGAACGACAAATGACAAGCGAGTACTCGAATATCGAACCAAATAAGAATTTTGGCCTAAACCCAACCGCTCACATCAAGTAGCGAAATGCTAACTTGATTCACTCAAATTGTGCCTTCAGTTTAGCGATATAGGTTTGGAAAAAGTTCAATCGACTAGGGTATTTGTTAAGTGTTCAGAATTGAAACGGCTATTAGGTTTCGACAGGGTAACGAGGGATAATGATATTGCATGGTAGGCTTCAAAAGGCTCAAGCGATCAAATGACTACCTAAATTATATCTCCTAAACAACATCGCCTAAGATTTCGTCTCGAATTTCCCCCAAATCAAGTTCTAGAATCCCTATTGTCATAAAATTGAGTGAAGGATAATCGGTTTCAAATCAATTAGATAGTGCTATATTGAGTTTACGTGCTCGTGCATTTAGGATCCACAATAACTTTTACTAAGACGATACGTGAAGCACACAAAACACACATGAATGAGTTTTACGCTCTACCTTAAAACAATCAGGGTACAGAATCATCATCGGGTATTGGCCCAGATGACGTCAAAACTCAGCACAAAACACAACTAAACTAAACAAACTAATCCTAAACAAGCATGCAAACAATAAAAACAGTAAAATTTAACTAAACACATAAACACATACTAAAACATACTACACATCACCACTAACTTAAAACAGGTGATGTCTAAATAAGCCGTTAGCGATCCCAATGACAGTATATAGCATGATATTGAAGACGGGGGTTTAGAACACATACCTGGGAGGCGAGAGGATCTCGCCTCCGACAAAAATTGACGGAGATGTATCTAACTTATTTGTGACCCTGGGTTGCCTCCCAAGAAGCATTTGGTTTAATGTCATCAGCCCGACACATGCCCTCAAGATTGGCAAGATATTCAATTATCGAACCGCAAGAGCAGCTGTTGATCTAACATCTTCAAGCATCCTGCCGCAAACAAAAACAAAACTACAAACGAAAATTATATACAAAAATGCCTAGATTAAAATAAATTTATTTACTCCCAATATCAAAAGTAATCAACAAGACAATCTCCGATAATGACGCCAAAAACTTGGTGGCCGCTAAATAAAGTGCTGCCACTTTCACCGCAAGCCTACGGAACAAGTTTTAGTATAGTGAACCTTTTGGTCGGGTATCATATCCACAGGGATTGGTTGAGATTACTATCGAGTATCGCGATTGTCATAATCTAATTTTATCTAGGCGCTAAAAATGGAATTTAATTTAATACTAATACTAAACTAAAATACTAATTAAGTTAACTATACTATAAATACTAATTTAAGATTGTTCAGGGGAGTAGATCGCCTAGGGATTAACTTTATTTACTTAAATGCATTTGATTTTGTTTTAGTTAACATTAATGGCGTTCGGCATATCCGACAATCTCGGTTTGTAAACTTCCTCGCCACCTCTTCCGAGCGTAAGATTGGGGAATATGTGATTTCGTGTTAACGTTGAAGTCCCCCTCAACATCTTAACGAATCTAGGTCACGTGAGTCTCGCCTCAACGTCATCGATTGCACACTTTCTAACGCCCTCACGGGTCGTTAAATTGTCGTGTTGTGTTAACCCTAGTCCAAATCTGGTGTTACCTCTTCCGAGTGTCAAACACCGTATTCTCAATATATCTAAACTAGCATATAATCATAGAAAACACGGCAACACAATCAACATACGAAGAACAACCAAGAACGAAACACAAATTCAACCAAAATTATATTTTCATAAATAATACGTTAATCCCTATTACAATCCATGTTTAACTCATGGCCCTAACCATTTATACAATATAAAATGAGCTAAACATGTTCAATAATTACCAAAATGAAGAAAACAAAGAGAGAAAACAAGCGACTTAGCCGATATCCGAAGATTTGCCGCTAGAAACGTCGATCGATCGCTTCCCTCTTCATTCTACACCTCGGGTTGAGATATCTCCCTCAAAAATCCCCTAATCCTACTCCTAAAATATGGCCTAAGGCCTTAGGGGCTGAAGAGAGGGAAGAGAGGGAAGAGAGAAGGAAAAAAAAATCCCCAAAAGATCTCAAAATATCTAATAAATATTAAGGGTGTGCTGTAGGATTTTCACCTAGGCGAATAAAACTTCACCTAGGTGAAGTTAAGTCAGTTAAATTTCTTCCAGAAATTCTCCTAGGCATAGAAAAATTCGCCTAGGTGAAGTTACTGCAGGTTTGAAATTTTGTTTTGGTTGTAACTTCTTCATCCGAACTCCAATTGAGGTGATTCAAAAACCTATGGAAAGCTAAAAAAAAGATATACAACTTCCATGTTTTGAGAATTTCCAAAATAGGATTTCATAATAGTCCAAAATAGTCTTGATGTTACAGCACTTGTACCGGCTTTGCAGGTTTGCTGATTGCCTAGGCGATGAAGTAGGCGGTGGACTTGGAAATATTTCTATTGGAGTTTACACATAGGTGGAGGAATTTCCTGCCTAGGCGGTGGGTTGTCAGTAGCCTTTTGTCATTCTCAGCATCTTCACTGCCTAGGCGGAGGTCTGGACGCCTAGGCGGTGGGCTTCCTTCATATTTTTGCCTCCTTACTTGTTTATCCACCGTAAATTCGACTCGCCTTCGGTTTGATCTCATCGTTTTTGCTCCACACGCCTAATTTATACAAAAAGTATAAAAACATATTAAAACATATAAAAATAACTATAAACATACTCGAAAACTAACAAATTCGGATTGGAACTACGTAGGTGATTTACACCTATCACTTGCATTGGAGACGATCTCCATCCTTACATTCAGACATTTTTTATGCCTATTTTCTCTTACTCCAAGTACGCGATTGGTTCATTTTCAAGGATTAGGCCTCGATCGTGGAACGTTTTCTTCAGAAGATGGAGGCATGACCCTTGGTACTGGAAACAAATATAGCCCATGAAGTGTCTATCTATCCACTCATCATCTCTTTACAAAAGAGATTCTGGACTAGTTGGCCCCTCCGATTCATCTGTCCCACCAATTAGATACTATCGTACAATGGGTTAACAAACTCAATTGACCATATTTCTATATTTAAAATGCTTCTAGATCTTCAAGGTGCCTCGGATGCGATGTGGAGTAAATCCTTCCCCGTCACTTTAATTGCTCTTGCCAGGGAATTATACCATACTTTTACTTCGGTAACCATCACTTGCTTTGTTGACTTCGAGAATTTTTTATGGCTCGCTTTAGACGCAACCACAAGAAGTCAAAGTCATCTACACAAAACCTAAACATTAACAAAATAGAGGCATTAAGAAAATGGAAGATGAGTCTCTAGACCAATTCCTTGATTACTTCGAGATTGAGGCTCAAGATTTTGACCGTTTGATAATGGTATTGCCCTTGATGCTCTGATGAGTGGTCTTTGGGAGGGAAAATTCTTATACTCTTTGGAAAAAAATCTACCCCAAAGCCCCGATGAAGCCCTATTCCATGGGTCGCACATTAGCGAAGTCGATTCCATTCTAAATGACAAGGCTGCGACAAAAAGACCCCGAAAACATAAAGAGGATCAGGCAGACAAACAACCCAGCTTTCAGGAAGTAAAAAATTCAAAGTAGAGGGAAGGTTAAAGGATGATCGTTGAACTCCAACTTGGATACCAGATTAGTTTACACCCTTGCTATGGCCAATTGTGACCATTCTTAACTAGATCAAGGGATTGGAGCCCAACCTTCGCTGACCAGCTTTATTAAAATCAAATACCAGAAGAAGGAATAAGAACAAGTACTGTGAATTCTATCGGGGCCACGACCACATGACATACGAGTATTTTACATTGAAAAAAGAGATTGAAAGTTTAATTCGTCGTGGCTATCTCGCGATATGTCTGAGTAGATGATGAATATTGGAAGAGAAAGTAACTCCTAGAGGATCGTGGTGATGAAAGATGGTGACCCCATAATCTCAAAAGGATCGAAGGAAAAACACAGATGATCTATATGGGTTCGCTTTAGGAGGATCTTCTATTGGTGCCTAAAAAGAATACCTATTGGCTACCAAAAGAAAGACAAATGTGTGCGGAGGAGATATTGCGATGGTCACGACACCTAATGCCGTGATCAGCTTCTCTGATGAAGACCTGAAAGATCTCAACTTCCTCTATGATGATGCCTTAGTCATCACGGACATTATCTCCAACTAGGAGGTCAAAAGAATGTCGGTTGATAGCGGGAGCTTTCTTTATATAATCTTTAGGAGATGCTTTAACAAAATGAAAATCGACTTGCAAAATAGCCTTTTGATGACCTCTACTCTCGTGGAATTTGGAGTAGAAGCAGTACATCCCTTTGGGATGGTTGACCTCCTTATACCCCTAGGAGAGGATTCGGAGAGAACAACAATATTGATTCATTTCTTGATAGTGAACTGTGCTTTAGCTTACAATGCACTCCTTGGTCAGCTGGTGATGAGCTCTTTTAAGGTAGTATGATCTACATGCTACCTAGCTATGAAGTTCCCTATGGAAAGTGTAATTTGGGTGGTAAAGAGAGATCAAACAATTGCACGAGAGTGTTTTATGGCATTGGTCATGATCGCTCTTCAACCCAAAATAGAATAGCAATCAAAGGGGATGCCAGAGCTAACCTCCTTACAAGATAAGATTGGGAACCTACCTGTAAACGACCCAATAGAGAAATGATGATCCCAACACCCAACTAGAATATCTCCACTCAACAAATCCATCATTACAATAAAAGTAAGACCATCAAGATGGGTATTGAAATGTCTCTTGAGGTACAAATAACTCTCTAGGATCTCCTATATAAGAATCGAGACGTATTTGCATGGTCACACTCCGAGTTTCTCGGGATTAATCCCAGGGTGGCCATGCATTGACTATTCATCAATCCTAGTTATCCATTAGTGTGGTAAAAGATGAGAAAGTTCTATCCGGAGAAACAAGCAATTATCATGGAGTAGACTCAAAAGTTGATAGATGCCCAAGTGATTGAGGAAATCACGTTTCCCAATTGGTTAGCCAACGTGGTTCCGGAAAAAACACGAGAGGAAAGTGGCATATGTGCATTGATTATAAGAACCATAATAATACTTCCCAAAGGATTTCTTCCCACTTCCCAGGATTGACGTGGTTATCGACGCCATAGCTGGGTATGAACTCCTAAGTTTCCTAGATGCATTTTGGGTGTATAACCAAATCCTGATATATCTGTATGGTAGACCAAAGTCATTTATCGTAATGGATAAGGTCACTACTGTTATAAGAAGATGTCATTTGGCTTGAAAAATGTAGGTACCACCTATTAGAGGTTAGTTAACAAAATATTGAAATCCAAAATTGGGAAGTTAATAGAAGTGTATGTTGACGATATGCTGGTGAAAAGTCTGATTGCTGAGCAACATGTCGCATACCTTCAGAGATGCTTTTATATTCTCCAGTCACACAAGGTAAAGTTGAGTCCATTTAAATGTAGCTTTGCATTAGCCTCGGGAAAATTCATGGGGTTCATGGTCTCAAAGAAGGGAACAGACGCGAATATAGATCAATTCCATACCATTATGGAGACGTCTTCCCCGAGAACCAAGAAGAAAGTGCAGAGCCTTTGAGGAAGGGTGGTAGACTTGAGCTGATACATCTCTTGATCAAGTGACTAATCCTTCTTGTTGATCCCGAGATTTTGATGGACAATTAAGTGTTGATATTTTTGGTGGAACTAATGAATTTGTTGAGTTTTTCAGTTTAAAGAGTTCCAGTCAAGATAACATCTTGAAGAAATTGTGAAGGATGTAGAGATAGACATTAAGATATTGAAGATTCTGAAGAATCAAGGTGAAAATAACTTAAATTTATTTTTACTCTTAATTTATCCCGATTAAGATCACACACAACACAAATTAAATGATTCATATTTATGTGTGTTTATAATAGGGTCCTAATTTAGTTCAAATATTTGCTCCGATATGAAATTGAAAAAGTAAAATTGAACTAAGCAAGATTAGTATTTAAAATTGATTATTAATGTCAATTTAGTTAACCGATAAAAGAAATTGGTTAATGGGTTTAAATTGTCAAAGTTTAGAGTTGAAATTAAATTGATAATGAGTGTATTTAAATCGATCGGTCAATCGACTAAGGGAGATCGGTCAACCGTTGGCCAAAAGCTAAACTTCCTGTATCGATCGGTCAACCGACTATTGATGATAGGTCAACTGACCAGGGCCAAAATTAGGTCTGAGAATGCATCCTGTATCGATCGGTCAACCGACCAATAGGAGAATCGATCAACCGACTTGTGTTTGAGCAAAGGCTAAGATACATCCTGTATCCATCGGTCAACCGATGGTGCAGAGGTTGGTCAACCAATTGTGTTGTTTGAATTTCAAGGCTTTTAAGGATGATATCTAAAACTAGCTGTTACTAGCCTTTTTTTTGGCATATCTTTTGGAGATATTCTGGGGATTTGGATATATTGAATATATGATACTCTTATTTAGATATCCCTATATATAGGGTACATTAAATTAAAATATTTCTTAAATTAGTTCATTTAATACTTTTTATCTTTACAATTTGAGATTGAGAAATAATTTGGGGACTAAATTGAACATTTTAGACATATTTAAGTCAAATATACCAAGAATTAAATGTAATGATATATGGGGTCTATAGGTGCCTTTTAGTGGCCTATCATTTGAAAACTAGCCGTTGGAGGGTTTGTTCTAATTCCTTTTATATAGACCTACGAATTTTGATAACAATACAATACAACATCAAGAACTATTTAGTTCCTAAGCTTTTCTATCATTCTACTGAGATGTATTTGAGAGAGTTATTGTGTTCTTGATTTAAAAGACCGATTGTGTTGGCGTCACCGATTTGAGCTATCTAGCGTTTCAATCTATAATCTTTCGGTGTTATTCTAGTGAGATCTTTCTAAGGTATTAATCTTTATTGCATATTCATTTTTCTATATTTGCTTGGCTGATAAGATCTCGATAAAAAAAAAAATAAAAAAAATAAAAAAAATTGAACTTTAAAAAACATAAAAATTCTTTTAAAACGATTTTTGTGATTATCTGATTATGTGCTTAATTTTGTGCTACCCGCATTTTTTTATAATCAGATTTTGAATTCCTCACGTAAATTCTATTACTAGTAATTTAGGGACATTAATTGAGTTTAATTGATTTGAGGTAGTTGGTTGAAGCTCCGAGTGGGAAGAAACTTATTGATTTTTGTAATTGGTGAGTTTATGCAAATTAGATACTATTGAGAGTATCTAATCAATGGTAGCTTGGGTTTGGATCTCTTCTGGTAAAGAGATTGAGGTTTAATCTTTACCTATTGTATAAAGAGGTTAGGTTATTATTTTCCCTTGAAAAGAATTAGGCTTGATTATTCCTGATTAGAATTATTTGAAGTGATTTGTAAAGGTTCCATCCTTATCTGGGAAAATGATACTTTGAGTGTTTTTGGTGAGGTTTGATTCTTAGCCTAAGGTATAAAAGAATTAGGTTTGATCCTTAGCCTGTGAAATGATTAGGTTAGTCTTGAGACTGGTAAAAAAATAAGGTTATTCCTGCGCTTGGGAAAAAGGATTATGTGGGGATTTCTCCTTAATAGAATTAAGTTAGTCTTTAACCTAGTAAAAAGATAGGGTTCTTCCTTAACTTGTGAAAATGATAAATGTAAAGATTGATTCTGAGCCTGATAAAAGAATCGGTATAAGGGTTTGATTTCTATCTGTTAAAGGAATCTTGAGTTTAGTAGGGAATCTCCGTGGGGCTCGGAGGACTGGATTAGCCAAGATTAACTTAGTGAATCAGGATATATCCTTATGTGCTGCATTATTACTTTATTTATATTATTGTTGTTTGGATGTGTACCTAGATTTGAACACTTATCCCCTGTGTTATAAAAATAATAATAGATTTAGGATTAAATTGATTATTTGATTATTTAATTGTTGAAAAATTAAATTGCTAAATTTTTATAACTACCCAATTTACCTCTCCTCTTGGTTAGCTCACCGGGCCAATACTTCTATTTATTCAAAATTGTAAGAGGGAATAGGAATTATGAATAGACCAAGGAATATGAATACTCCTTCTAAGAATTGAAACTGTATCTAGTTATGGCACCATTGCTGACCACGCCAAAGCTGGAAGAAGAATTATTTTTTTACTTGACGATTTTCCAAAGGGCAATAAGTGCCATTCTGATTCTAGATGGACAGACTCCAGTTTATTATTCCTGCCAAGTTCTGACTCCATCCAAAATGAGATACTCAAGAATGGAGAAATTTGCATTCTCGTTGGTAGTAGCATTGAGAAAGATGAGGCCGTACTTCTAGGCTCATTCAAACGTTATGTTATCCAAACATCCCCTTTGCTAGATACTCGATGACTTCCATATAAACTTCCATCCCCGAAACAAAGATCAAGGGACAAGTCATGGTTGGTTTTATCGCCAAATTCACTTTTGCTGAGGAATAATCATCATAGGCAAAGGCTCCCCCAATGACAAAAATGTTGTTAAGGATTCTTCCTTTGAGGGGAGAATTGCTAAAGGTGAAAATAACGCAGTCCCTAGGGAAAAGTCTCTAGCTGATTCGGGGGTGAACCTTCTAGGCCGGGATAGAGGTTGTTTACCGATAGATCTTCCAACCAGAAAGGGAGTGGAGCCGGATTGGTTATGATTACCCCTAGAGGAGAATAAATTGAATACGCCCTGAATCTTGGTTTCAAGGCCACCAACAATGAGGCCAAGTATGAGTTATTGGTTGTAGGACTCAGATTGGCTAAGCATCTTGGAGCGACCATCTCTCTATATTTAGTGACTATCAATTGGTAGTTACAAGTTAAAGGGAAGTACCAGGCCATGATGGAAAACTCGGGGAGCTCTTCGTGTTAGATGGATTCGATACGAGAATCCATTGATCATAGGACCCTCCCGAGTGACAAAGCAGAAGCTAGAAGACTTTGGTAAAATGCCTCCAAATATTGCCAACTCAGGGAAATATTGTATAGAAGGTTATTTCATGGGCTTAACACTTGATGCTTACACCCTAAAGAGGCCAAGTATGTCTTGAAAAAGATTCATGAAGGTGTGTGCGGGAACCACGTGGGTTAGTAGTCTTCAGCATTGAAAGTAATGTGAAATGGCTACTACTGGCAACCTCGGGGAATAATGCCTGCATATATACTCAAGCTTGTGATAAGTACCAGAGATTCACCCCACATCCTCAGTTGCCTCCAATGAAAATGACATCTATGAGTAGCCTCTGGCCTTTTTCTCAGTGGGAATTGATATATTGGACTACTTCTTGGGGGAACGGGTCAACAAAAATTTCTTTTGGTAATGATCTATTACTTCAATAAATGGGTAGAGACGGAGCTCTTAGACACCATTACAAAGAAGAAAATCCAAATTTTTTCATAGAATAACATTATTTGTCGCTTCAGAATCCTGAGAGTGATAGTGGAGAATAATGGCAAGCAATTTAACATTGATATGTTTAAGGGATTGTGATCTAGGATCAGAAAATCCAGAATTACTTTTATTCACCCAGTCATCCTCAATAGAATGGGCAAGTTGAAGTAACAAACCATACCATACTCTACCTAATAAAGACATGACTCGACAAAGCTAAAGGTGCATGGGTAGAAGATCTTCTGAGTGTTTTCTGGGCCTACAATACTATAGTTTGGACATCAACATGAGAGATGCCATTTGCGTCAACCTTTGTCTCAAAAGGAGTCATCCCAGTAGATTTGGAGGTGCCAAGCCCCTAGGTTGTGAATTACACAGAGCAAGGAAATGAGACCAAATTAAGACTCAATTTGAACCTTGGAAGAAAGTCAAAACAAATCCCAAATCAAGAGGGTGGCCTATCAATAAAGGGTGGCTCGTTATCACAATAAATGAGTTTCACCAACAATATTTCAAGTAGTAGATTGGGTGCTATAAAAAGTCACTATAGCCACCTAGGTGCTAGGATCAAGAAAGCTAGGCCCCACCTGAGAAGGTCCTTATAGAACAATCCAGGCCACCAGGCCTTAAACCTATGACCTTGAAACGATGCAAGAAAAAAAAAACTACCTCATCCATGGAATGCCAAACATTTAAAGAAATACTTTGTATGAAAAAATGTATTGTAATATTAAAAAAATTATAATAAAAATGTTTCTGGCTCTCCTCCATGAAACTCTCTATAAACAATGTTCGAGATGCCTAGATGATAACTTACCATTAGGGTCATTGTATAGGCTAGTGATCTGGTTTCACCCAAATAGGAAGATAATAAAAACTCCTAGGTTGGATTAAAACCCAAGGTCGGGAAACACAATAATAATATAGAGAAGAATAGAAAGGAGAAGAGAAGTTGGTCAAAAAATAAAATTATATTTCATTTATATATGGGGAGGGGGAAGGGGGGAGGGGGAGGGGGGGGGGGACAGATCCCTACACGCCACAATAAACATAAAACCATTATGATTCCAAAATATACCCAAAAAAAGTTCTTTTTTTTTTTTTTTCTTCTTCTTCCATGGACTCTTTCTCCGAGTTAGCACATTCTCCATATTTTCCTAGAATTCGATGCACCAGAATTGCCCCTTGCCTGGGTATTTGTTGGGGATGTCTTGGAAGGGTCGTTCGAATTTCTCCTAAACAGGTGGGAAGGCCTACCCTCTGAAACATCATAAGTGTTCGATGTAATAGCAACCAAAGAAACGTTGGAAAAAACGCCAACATTCTGTAATGCACCCTTGATCATCCTGGATGAGTTAATTAACAAGCCATGGAGGACCTTCCGGGTATGAACCTTACATTCCTCAGAGGGATAAAAATGACTCAATACCTTACATGCTTTAATGCAACACTATTAGGATCACACACGACATTTATAAAATTAATTAAATTATTTGAAATATAGTAATAAGGGATAATTTCAAGAGTCTAAATGTTTTTTCAAAAAGTGCTTTTAAAAAAATGTTTAAAAAAATGTTTTAAAAAAGAAAAAAAGGGTTATTTTTTACCTAGACAGTCGACTGACACTATGGCCGGTACTCTGGGAGATTTAGGATAGAAAAATTATGTTTTTGGCCTGAATGGTCGACCGACAAGAAGGTCGGTTGACTGCAAGATTTAGGATGAGATATTTGGCTGTTGACGTTTGGTCGACCAACTGGTTGTCAACAGTTGAAAAAAGAGCCGTTGAAGGGGCAATCGGTCGACAGCAAGGATGACCGGTCGATCGATGGTACAATTTTTAGATTGTTTGACCTATTCACTTTTTGAGATCTTCAACCCAAATCCTAAGCTTTTGAACATTATAAAATCTAATTTTAAGGGGTTTTGAGTATATTTAATTTATCTATCATATATTTTAAAGATCTTATTATTTAGTCCTTGTGTTACTTGATTCTATCGACTTTACCTAGAAAACTATTTTCTATATTAAAGGGGTTTGAATTAAAAAGTTTTAGGGACTAAATTTAGCTTTTTAAAAAAGTATTTTTGGGTCAAACATTTTTTATTTTAAAAAATAAATTGAAAAATAGTTGTTATAGGCATAGTTTGAAATATATATATATATATATATATATATATATATATATATATATATATATATATATATATATATATATATATATGGATGGACCAACAAATTTGAATATATGATATTTAAGAACAAAAGTTTAAATAAACATTTTCATAAAGAGAGTAAAATATTTTTGAGAGAAATGTTTAGCTAAAAATTATTGATCGAAGAAAGTGCCGTTCTCTCTATACCAGGTTTGAGTCTTACATTTGATCTTCATAATGAAATCCTGATAAGATTGTTTTTATTTACTTGCTGAAATTAAATTGTGCTCAAATTTATTAATATCTTTTAATTAAGCTTGTAGTAATTTTTGCTTAAAAAATTATTTTCTATTTTGAATATTCTAAAAATCTTGTGAAGCGATTGTTGCCTAATAAATCTGATTTATATTATATTTGTGCTTTGATTGAGTAAAATCAAATTTGTATTCTCACATAATTCTATCTCACAGTTTATTAGGACATTAATTGAGCATCTATTATATTGAGGTGGTAGAAACTCCTATGGAAAAAACATATCATTTTTTATATTTGGTGAGTGTGAGAGGATTAAACATATTGGGTCGGTGTCTATTCTGGGTTTAGATTTGATTCTTAGCCTCTAAATAGATTATGTTTGATTTTCGCCTGTAAAAAAATTTGGTCAGTCTTTAGCGTGGAAAAAGATAGTTAGATTTGATTCTTAGCCTGCAAATGAATTACTTTCTTCTTGAGTCTGGTAAAAAAAAATTTATAAATGTTTGATTCTGAGCTTAGGAAATGAATTAGATTAGTCCTGAACCGGTGAAAAAGGATTGTAAGGGTTTGGTTACTATCTGGGAAGAGAATCAGGTTCAGTGGATTGCAAAATTCTTGCAGGAGCTCAGGGGATTAGACGTAGGCAAGAGTAACATATCGAACTAGGAAAAATTTGTGTGTTCATTTTTTTTTCTATCTCTATTTGTTTGGTTGTGCATCTAATTAAACACGTTTCCACTCAAACTAAAAATAATAACTAGATAAAGAAATTAGTAATTACTTGATTAAATAATTTATTTGTTAAATTTTTTATAAATATCCTATTCACCCCTCTTGGTGGAATATCTGGGCCATCAACTTTACTTCTTCTTTTATGGGCTTCGGCATATAAAATGTGGGTATGTGGTATTCAATAGCCCAACCCGTATGAGGCAACTGATGACATGTGTCGTTCTTAATTATGGAGGGGAAGATATTAATATCCCCCGAGAACTGCGCTCTGCTGCCTAGGAAGTATAATGCTAGGATGTGCAGACGCATGGGAGACAACAGTGCATCGCCACGTGTCAATGTTTGGGTGGTATGTATGTAAAAAATAAATAAATGACGGAGCATTAAGATATCTCATTCAGTCAAGCGACAAAATTATATTTCCAAAAAAAAAAAAACAGAAAGATTCAAGGATTGATTTAGGACTCCTCCAGCGAAGGTTCTCGAGGGCATCATTTTTCAATGCCTTTGGTTCCTCAGAATCGGTTCTAGAAGGGCCATCTTGAACAAAGACTTCAAAAGTTGAATCACCATAACGACGATGTTATTCGTCTATGGCTTCATCCAGGAAATAAGGTTCGATATCAACGTGAATGGAGGGCATTCGGGCTCTCAAACGTCCTCGGTGATATTCTTTCTCTTAGATACCTTCATCTAGTGTAGGAAATAAGCAAGCGGCCTATTCAAAAGGTGCTAGCAACCCTTCACCAATTCATCAGGGAAGCTCTTCATCTCTAGTCGAAGCTTAGCTGATTCTCGACTCACCTCCTGTAGCTGGAAAGTTAAGTCCTCAGCCTTGGCCCTCCACTCTGTTTCGGTATATACCCTCATCTCTTGTTCAATCCCTAACTCGCTTTAGAGGATGCCAGTCTGAGCTTGGTGGCAAGCTACTTCCACCTTTAGCTCAACAACTTGAGTACATAAAGCCTCCTGTCCTCGAAAGCGCTCGTGTCGATGCCTAATGGACTCCGGCATCATGGGCCAAAGCATTGCATAACTCTTTGCTACCAAACTGTTCAGCACCTTATCAGTCTTTCCCTGAGCCGCCTTCAACAGTGGGAGAGCAGCAGAAGAGCTTTCCAGTGCTGAGTCATCCTTGGTTAGAGGAGAGCCATGTGAAGGAAACCAAAGAACTCAGATATTGAAGTTTGTCGTGGGTTCTGTGGAACGTTCTGGGATGTATTCCAATGTAACTTCCTTCCTAAGCCGCTTCCCGGGGTTGCCTTGGCCTTTTAAGTGATCGACAATGGGCATAGGCGGTTAGCTTCAGGGAACATCTCTCCTTTCACCCCGAGAATCCAAAACAAGAACCGTTGCCCTTAGCAACACCCCCGGAGCTGAAGGGATTGAGGAAGTTCCCACACCTACTGAGGAGGGTTGAACAGGAGGAATTTTGTCCAACACCTTGATGGCCGCCTCATTGAACATGTGATTCACCCCGAAAAAAGTATGAGAAATAAGTAAATCAAAAAACCAAAAATCTTTAGTTCTCTCTTCCATTTCCATTTCAATGTTTTTAGAAAACATATTTTTGAAATCTTTATTTTTTGGAAAAAAGAACGTTCTGAGACCTTTTTAGGTGCGGGTATAGAAAGCAAATTTTGAGCCAAATTTTAAAAGAACCACCTAACAATGAGTTTAAAAAGACTGCTAGAAGTTTTTAAAATTTTGTTTTAAGTTTGAAATTGCCCAAATTTTAATTAAAAAATATTTTGGTCTAGCCAAAGAATTTAAAAGTTCAGTTATACTCAGAAAAGATGTTAGGCACCCCAAGCCATCCATTCGAAAACAGTACATTTGTCTAAATAATTTTGAATTAAAATAAGTCTAAGATATTTTCGAGTTCAGTTTTTAAAGAATGATATTCTCTTTCTTTTTTTTTTTTTTTTTTTTTTTTTTTCATATATATATATATATATATATATATTTATTTATTTATTTATATTTTGTTTTATTTTTTATGAAAATAAGACAAAACAAAAGTAGAATGTCTCATTTTTAGACCGCCTATCGATTATGAATTGAATCGATAAGTTGACCCTCTAGGGGGATTATTTTCATGATTTTTTTGGGGTCAATTTGGCAAAGCTAAAAAACTATTTTTAATGCATGCAAAAATTCTTGATGGAATATGAGGAAAAAAAAATAAAAAGTAAAAAGTAAAAATACTTGAACAAAATAAATTTTTAGGATCCTTATCATGAAGATTTTTTTTTTTTCAAGGGATCCTTATTATGAATAAATCCCTTTACTTTGAAAAATAAAGATAAGTGTGTGAAGAAGAAAATGAACATTTTTTCATGAAACCATTGAAAACAACCTTAAAACATTTTAAATGAAGAAAAATATTTATACGAATCCTTATTATGAAGAACATCCTTTTGAGACATAAACAAAAGTTTGTGAAAATAAGGAAAGACATTTATTTGAGGATCCTTATTATGAAGAAATTCACTTTTGTTTTTTTTGGAAGAAAATATTTGATGAGAAATGAAATGCAAGTTTTTGTTTGCAAATTTAAACTTAACTAAAAAAAAAAAAAAAAAAAAAGTCTTGGGGAAGAGTCATCCTCAACTCACCATTTAAAGTTTCACGCAAGTTGGGAATCCTAAAATGATGGGATAGGAAACTTTCCTCTTTTCAGTTTCTCTTTTTTTTTTTTTTTTTTTTTTTTTTTTTTTTTTTTTAACAAAATTGAATGAAATATATAAGTACAAAAATGACAAAAAGTAGTAAGTAAAGTGCATAAAACAAAGTTGCGAGAAATTAAAGCATAGAAAGTCATAGAACAGAAAAGTAACTACATGAAAGTAAAAGCGTAAAAAGACGCAAAACTGGAAAGTAAATGTAGAAATTAAAATCGCGCCTTTAAGTAACTAGCTTCCATTGTATCAGTCAGCCTTCCATATCCACCTTCCATGGATACTCTCATCTCTACTATATCATCTGATATCCCGAATACTCTGGAATCAAGCACCTCAGTGTATTGTTGGAAGTCATCAAATTAACTCCGACGTATGTTGATTTTTTGATCTATGCTCAACTCTTCCTCATCTTTATCCTCAATTATTCTCTCCATCTCTTCTCTTCTTTTCTTTACCCATCTGTTTCTCTTAAACTCAAACCTCCTCAAATAACAATTGTTCACATTTAACCATCCTAGGATTATTGTGAGAAGTGCATTTTCTTCAAGATCTCCCTCAATTTTGAAGTAATCAAAGATTCTTTGAAGCATATCACCATAGGGTAGTGCTCTGGATGTTTTCTTCACTTTGTATTCCATGTGCTCAAGCATGTTAAGATCCAAATCAAGATTTCTACCATCGACAATATCATTCAATAAATACAAATCAAACTCATTAATGCTCACATGACTCTCTCCTCCAGGTACGATAGAGTGAGTGATTATTGAATGAATGGGACAGTGTTTAAGTGATAATGACCTAGCTCTTCCATCAATCAAATTAAATTTACTCGAAACCTCACTTCTCTGAAGATGTCCTACAACATAAGGTGGAATTATAAGGATGAACATCTCCCTTTTTGAATTTCAAAATTTTCCTAAGATCTTCTATATCTAGTTTAATTTTAATACCTTTAACAAATGACCTCAACTCTCTTTCACTAATCGTAGGATTATTATAAAATATTTTTGCCTAATGTGGCATCCACTCATTACTTTGGGTAAGAAAATAGGTCCGCGCCATCTTCTTGACATTCTTTTCAAGATCAATGTTCTTCTTTTTGAGGTTGGCAAAATCAACTAGTTTAGAGCATACAACTTTTTGGTTCTCTATTTCATTTTTGTATTTTTCTTCATCCTCTTTACTTTGAAAGTGTATGGTGTCAAACTTAGATTTTCCCGGGCATGGTTGTTTTACTCTACCTCTAGACATTTTCTATCAACAATGATTTTCAACAAGTGATTTAAGATCCAAAAACTTAAAGAGGATGAAGCCTAAATAGTTGATTTATCGACACCCTAAATTAGAGAAGAAATACCAACCTTTTGAT
This sequence comes from Eucommia ulmoides, assembly GCA_016647705.1. Lineage (NCBI taxonomy): Eukaryota > Viridiplantae > Streptophyta > Magnoliopsida > Garryales > Eucommiaceae > Eucommia > Eucommia ulmoides. The sequence goes on along the minus strand of CM028339.1, from coordinate 46,669,986 downwards.
GAAATTCTTACTACAAAATAATAGATCCGAGCCCACAATATTCTAATCCAAGCCAATATTTGAAGATATTTTGTAGTTTTGGAAGTAACGCTCTTAAGTATTGAAGGGTTTCTAGATAGAGAAAGGAGAAATTCGAAATGGGAGATAAATGAAGACCCAAAATGATATTAATCGCGTAACAGTCGGTTGGCTGTTTGTTTCTGGTCGGTCGACCGACCAAGGCGGAGTCTGCACTTTACGAGCTCTGTTTCTATCGGTTAACCAATAGTTCCTATTGGTTGACCGACATGGCGGTTTCATCCTTAAGTGCCACTTTGTCCTATTTGATATATTTGCTCTATTTTTTATCTTTTATTTTAATCCACAATTTTTTATTTAAAATATTTTCACACAGACACCCATACATGTAACAATTAAACTAATTTGAAAAATACAAAGTATCGGTCTCCCTAACAAAATTAACATATTTGAATTTCAGAAAATTTGACATAACTAACTCGTCCTTGGGAGCAGTTGGTGTGTGTACCTTTGGTGGACTTCTAATTTCAAGCTTGTTGTTCTTTAAATCTGTCATTTTTTTATTTTGCTTGATTTACCATTTTGATTTGTTCCTTATGTACAACGACTTTCTTCTGAATTGGTTCAACAATGATCTTTTTTTACCTTTGTAAGGTGCTCTGAGCTGTTTTACCTCATTTTGATTTGCCATCACCTTATATATTGTCATTGTCTAATATTGGTTTCTTGCCATTATTTTAGGATAACCATCAATTGATTCCATATACTGAACTTGTTGCTTTCTAAACTTTCCATTTCGTATATTTTAATTCATCCTCATTGGTGTATTGAACCTCGAATCCCTTATTGGCATGTAATATTCATTGTGTGTTCTTGATTAATCAAATCTACCATTTGTACCTACATAAAAATTCTCTCCTTGATATCCAGCTATTTCTAGATCCAATCGAGTAACCATGCAACAAATAACACATTTTCTCAAAATGACCATGCTTTCCATAATAAAAACATCTAGCAACGTTAGCACGTTTATTAGGATAATCATTATTCTGTATGGAAGCACGATATTGATAGTGGTATTAAGGAGCTGCTTTAGTAACTATTGGTTTTTCGACAAGTTTAGTTATCTCAATATCCTTGAATTTATCCATTACTCTGTTAAGATTTTTTTGAGTCTTTTCAAGTGATTGCTCCATCAGACTAATTTTCATCTGTAGACCAAAATTCTTCTTATGCATAAATTCAAGATCATTCTTAAGAATTCGATAATCATTTTCACTGGAATGAATTTTCGAACGAGCTCTATCAAGCTCACACCATGCATTATCCAAATCAATGTTCAAGGCCTCATTTAAAGTTTCAAGATTCTTCTTTGCAGAATCACTTTGCTGAAAATCATCAAACCTTCATTATCTTATTCAAGATAATCGATTTTTTCAAGCAACTTACTAATTTAAGATAAAGCATTTAAAAATTTAGCAGTTACAAAATACTTGTCCAAATTTTTCTTCGTAAGAGATTTAATGATATTAAACTTTTTATTTTCAAGAATTGCAATCTTTTGCCTGAGTTTCAATTTTTCTTTTCCAAAAACATAAGTAAGGGCAATCAACATTTTAATAGCCTTATCTGCAGTCTCGTTATCACAATGTTTATTATTCTCACTAACGGGATCCTAATTATCAGAGCAAGCAGGAGATTCACTAATAGCATCAAGACAAACAGAAGATTCACGTACAATATCATTATTAGTGCACTTCATGTAATCGTGTTTAGCTAGAATGATAAGCCTCACGAGCTAAAACCAACTCTTATGCCAATTGTTGGCCCAAAGAGCTGCCCAAGAGAGGGGGTGAATTGGATAGTTACCAACTTTAAACAATTAATACATTTAAATACAAATAATTAATTTTTCAAAATAGATTATTATCTTTATACATACCGGATATATGTTTAATACTAAGTGCACATCCAAACACAATTTTGAAAGTAAATCAATGCAACACACATGAATTTATCCTGGTCCGGCCAAGCTAGTCTTACCTATGTCTAGTCCCCCGAGCTCCAAGGAGATTCGCAATCTACTAAACCCTTGATTCCTTTACCATGTAAGAATTAAACCTTTACAATTTATAGATTCAACCTTTACAATTTCTTTTTTTCACGAGTCAAGGATGAATCCCTATTTTTTTACTAGGCTAAACAAAAATCTAACTCTCTCTTACTCAACCTTTTAATAGGAAATGATGAACCTTTACAAATCACTCAAAAATTATTCAATTGCAGGAAGAATTAAAATGTAATTATTTTCAAGGAAAAAAAATAACCTAACATTTTTACCTTTCACAGGAAAAATATCAAAACCTAAGTATCCTAACCACACACCATCCCAAACATGTCTAATCCTCTCAAACTCACAAATATAAAAAAATAAAATAAAAAAAATTTAAGTTTCTTCCCACAAGGAGCTTATATCACCTCAATACGAATATACTCAATTAATGTCTCTAATAATTACAACATGATTAATACAATGTGAGGAAATTCAAATCTGATTAATAAATAATGTGGGTAACACAAATTTAGCACGTGATCAGATAAACAAATAAAAATCGCTTAAAAAGATTTTCAGGTTTTTAAGTTCAAAAATAATTTTTCTAACAATCCTAAATCAAGTAATAAAGATAAATCTAACTTTAAATTAAATAATATTACTTGTAATGATCTCACAGGGAAAATACAAAAGACAATGATTGAATAGCGATTAGAACCAAAATCAGTGACGCCAAATAGCTAGCGCTTTAGATCAAGAGCTTGAATAGAATATCTCAAAAAACTCTCAACGTAAATATTGTTGGCCCAATGAGCTACCCAAGAGGAGGGGATGAATTGTGTAGTTACAAAAAATTTAAACAAATAAATCTTTCAACACTTAATCATCAAATAATCAATTTTTCCTAAATCAATTATTATATTCATTATGCAACGGATAAGTTTTTAAATCTAGGTGTAATCCTAAATACAATATAATAAAAATAAAGAATGCAGCACAGCAAGATATATCCTAATTCAACAAGCTAGTCTTGCCTAATCTAGTCTTTCGAGCTTCACGGAGATTCGCAACCTCTAAATCCCTGATTCCTTTAATGATAGGAACCAAACTCTTATAATGATTCTTTTACTAGGCTCAAAATTAGCCTTTACAATTTTTCTTTTACCAGGCTCAAGAAGAACCTTATCTTTTTACCAAGCTAAAGACTAAACTAATTCTATTATAGGAAGAATCAAAACCTCACAACACTTACAAGTATCCTTTTCTCAGGTAAGGATTGAACCTTTAGAATCCACTCAAAATTAATTGAATTTCAGGGAGAATCAAGACTTAATTCTTTTCAAGGGAAAATAATAGCCTAACCTTTTTACTTAGGATAAAGATCAAACACTAACTTTTTTCATAGGAAAAAGATAGAAACCTAGTTACCCTGACTAGACACCAGCCCAACCATGTCTAATCTACTTAAACTCACAAATACAAAAACATATGAGTTTCGTCCCACAAAGAGTTTCTACCATCTCAATACAGTTATACTTGATTAATGTACCAAAATTTACAATGTGATAGATACAATGTGAGAAAAATTAATAACTGATCAATAACAATGTGTGGGTAGCATAAATTAAAACACATAATCAGATAATCAGATAAAATCATTTTAAAAAGATTTTCATGCTCTTAAATTTGAAAACGATTTTCTAACGATCTAAAATCCAAACAATCAATAATAATATGAAATTAAAATTAAGAACAATAACTTGGAAAGATCTCACCAGGAAAACACCGAAGAATAAAAATAGAATCTCAAGATAGCACAAGTCAGTGACGCCAAATCAGTCGGCGCTTTAGATCAATAACTTAGCACAAAAATATTTCTCGAAAAATATCAATAGTGTAATATCTCTTAGAAAAGTATAGGAATTGATGTTCTTGATATTTTTCATGTAAATTTTGCAGGTTTATATATATAGATTGATAATAGGCCCTTTAACGGCTACTTTTCAAAAGATATGCTTCTAAAGGCACTCTTAGACACCATACAATATAATCATTCAATTCTTGTGTAATTCACTTAAAAATATCTTTTAAAACTCTCAAATAAGTCCATAAAATATTTCTCAATTATCAATCATAAAGATAGGAAGTATTTAACTACTTAAATTGGGAGAATCATTAATTTTGTGAACCAAATCAATAGGAATATTAAAATATATGTACCATATCTTCAATGAGATCAGATCCCTCGAAATTCTCCATTGGAATCATTAAAAAAAATGGCTAGTTTTTTTTACTGAAATACTAAGTTCCTCAAAATCTCAACTAAAACAGTTGGTTGACCGATCCCTCACTGTCGGTTGACCGATTGATATAGCGTAGAAACCAAGCCAAACTAAAAAGCAAGTCGATTGACCGATCCTCCTCCGATCGGTTAACCGATTAATACAGAAAGTTTTTCTTGCCAAACTCCAGCACAGTCGGTTAACCGATCGCCTTCTAATCGGTTGACCGATTGGCTCAGAGACTTCACCTATGAGAACCTTAAGCCCATTAGTTGACCGATTGCCTTTGGTCGGTAGACCAATTGCTGCAGGAACTACTCATTTTACTCTAAAAACCTCACTGTTTCAAATGGTTGACCGATTTCTTTTGATCAGTTGATCGATTGATGTTGGATGGTGATTTCCTTCACCATTTCTGCTCCAAAATCCACTGCTTGATTCAGTTTACCGATTGCTTTTTTCGATTGACTGAATTGACCCTAAACTTCGTCTTTCTATACTTTAATTCTTATTTTTAATTAGGTCAATTTCTATTTTCAAATTCACATAAGGAGCACATAATAAAATAATAATTAGGACCCTAAATTCTATCATTTCAACACACAAAAGGTATTTCATTTAATAGTGTCGTGTGTAATCTTAATTCAGGTTGCATTAAGAGTATAAGAGTATTGATCGAGTTGTTTTCCATTTAATTTCTTCAATATCTTCAACACTCTTCATTTCTTTACTGCATATAGCTTTACACCTCTAACATTTTCTTTATGATGTGTTCAACAATATGAAACTCTTTTTTGAAATACTCAACAAGCACGTTAGTTCCACAAAAAATATCAATACTTAGTTGTCCATCAAAACTTAGGGATCAACAAATCTTACTCTTAGATGTGCTAACTGGCGCTCCAACGGCTAGTTTTCAAAGATTTTTCATAAAATGACACTCAAAGACCCCATATATGATTACCTTTCATTTCAAGTGTATTTTACATAAAAATAACTTTCAATTATCTTATTTAAGTCCATAAAACTATTCTTAATTTAAAACCATATACATAGGAAGTATTAAATCACTTAAATTCGGAGAGTCTAAAAATATATGGATTAAATCAATAGAGATAACATAATAGGTTTTTAGTAGCTCAATTAAACTTAAATCTCCCAAATCCCTCTCTTGAAATCATAAAAAATGGATAGTTTTTTTACCAAGAGACCAAATCACGCGAAATCCCAACAGAATCAGTCGGTTGAACGATTCCTACAAGTCGGTTGACCAACCTGTCCTACTTTTAATATAATTGTTGGCATAAATCCAGTCAGTTAACCGACCACACCAAATCAGTTGACCGATTGGATTAGTGTGATCCACGTTTCTACCAATTTATCTACTGACTCAAATGGTCAACCGACCTTCTTTATTCGGTTGACCAATTGAATCAGTGTGCTAACTTTCTTAGCTAATTCAACTAATGTTCAAATGGTTGACTGACCAATTTCGTTCGGTTGATCGACTGGATTAGTAGTACCTCGTTTAACTCCAAAACTCATAGTTTGATTAAGTTGACTGATTTCTTTTCTCGATTGACTGAATTAACTTGAAAACTTAACTTGTTATACTTTAAAACATATTTTCCAATTAGGTCAATTATCAAATTCATTTTACATAAGGAGCATATACAATATCTCATTTAGGATTTTAAACTTATCACTTCTTATCATGACACAAATATAATTAACTCATTTTAAGTGTCGTGTGTGATCGTAATTCGGGTTACATTAAGAGTATATAAGTAAACAGTTATTTTCATCTATTTTTCTTCAACTTTTTCAAAACTCTTCACGTTTTTATTACGCCCATCTTGCACCATATTTTTTTTTCAAAAGGCCTTCTTCTTAATCACATGTATAAGACCCAATCTTGTATGTACATATTTTTAATTGCATTTTAGAATATATAAAAAATAATAGGGTCTATTCTGTCATTTAAAATTTATAAGGGATTATTATGATATTTAAAAATTTAGTTTTAAAAATGTTAGGGGTTAAAAGTTAATTTTAATTTTGACTTTTAAAAGTTTAAGGATTATTATAATATATTAAAATATAATTTTAAGAGTTTCAGGATATCATTAATATTTTGTTTTTATTTTAGGAGGGATAATTAGTGTAAATAAAAATTATATTTAAAAAAACAAAAAAACAAATAGCTAGGTGTGTTTGCTATATTAAGTTACCAAAATAGAGGTAATGATTAAGCAAGCCCAAGTAAAAAAAAAAAAATAGAATAAAAATAAAATAATGAAAAAATAAGAAGTTGGCATGGAACTCTCTATATATACATGTATAACATTTTTTGAATTTTCTTTTTTTCTTTTTGGATTTTCTTTTGGCTTTCTAAATTAGTGTGTAAGTTTTCTTTATTTACGAATATTTTTTTTTCTCATTTTAATGTATATATATGTATGTATGTATATATCTGTGAGTGTAAAAAACATATACACGTGGGATTTTATATTTATAGTTTATCTCTATGTATAGATATATTTAATAAGTGGGAATTTAAAATAAACTACGAATTTTATTAAAATGATATATTTCGTATTTTATTTACTAGTAATATTGTTGATATATTTCTTTATAATGTACTTATTAATTGATAAATTTTATAAATGTAACTATAATATTTTAGTTGAATAATTAATATTGGGTTGAGAAAATAGATTGTTTAATTTTAATAAATTTTATATAATTCGAAAAATTTGGGAATGAGAAATTTTTTATTTTAGTGTCACGTATTGCTTGTTATTTTAAATTAGTTTGATAAATTATTAGTTTAGGCCCTCTCATTGTTATGTTCACAGGTAAGGCCGACCCTGTCAATGCTACGATAGTAGTGTGAAAAGCAGCATAATTATTGAGGTGAGTGTACTATCTTCTATGTAGTTGCCAAATTATATTTCCGTACTATAATGTGAAAGGAAAAGAATTATTAACATGAATTATTTTATAACGTTAAATGGATCAAGTAAATGATTAAATGTGGATTTATTTTTTATTATTATACCTATATGCCATAGTGTGATCCCGACAGGAAGGTATGTTCTGCGGAATGTTGTTGGTTTTAACAAGATGACATGTCCTATAAGACATTATGTTGTGACCTGATAGCAGGACAAGTTCTGCAGGTGGTTGTTGTTATTGTTGTTGTTGACAATGATGATTATTATCATGGTATGATGGTTTATGCCGCGTGTTGACTCCTACCATTGGAGATATTGAATGACCCTAAAACTGATGACAACATTAGATTGCATAATTGTACAAGTTATAGTACCGTTATAACTCCCAATCGTGAGGTAAAACGACCTTATGGCTAGTAGGGAAGTATGTATTTTGGGTATTTTATTATGTAAAATTGATTTAATTAGTTGATTTATATTCAGTTGTTATATCTTGACGATATCTGTGGTATTGACACTGTTGAGTATGTGATTATATTTTGTTTTGGAGAGTATTGCTGTATTTTATTATATATCAAAGTAATTTAATTAGTTGATTTAAATATATTTGTTTTATTGTGATGATAGTTATAAAATTTTATTTCGGCTCAATGTGCGGTTATATTTATATTTTGTTTTGAAACGTGGTCCTTGATAATTCTACTTGATCCATAAATTATTTTTATATAATGAATACAATGCACCGATAAAATATTTTATCTAAGGTACTCCAAGTAGAGACAAGTCTACTACTCGCGTTAGATACGGTCAGATGGCGGTATTGCTATTGTGGCAGTCGGGGCAGTTGTTGGTAATCAGTGGTTCAAACTTTTGCAGTGTTATGTAAATTTTAAAATTTATATCAATTGACAGTTAGTTTATATTTATTATTGGTTGGGTAATAGCAATTCGAGGTCATGTCTGTTATTATTTTATTTATCATGGTGGCGCAGCAAAAGTGTGGTGGTGGAGTGGTTTGTCCTTTACTTATATTTCTCCGTAAAAATAAAAAGAAGAAACCGAGTGGTAGGCCTGGGAAACTAGGTCATTATAGTTGGTATCAGAGCTTAGGTTATAGGTTTTGTGGACTTAGTGTTGGTGTTGTGTTAGTATTGGAACATAGGATAGGTCATTGAGTTGTGTGGTTGGTTTAGAAGTATGTTTGGAACAATTTAACTCGACTGGAGAGTAGCACATATGCATTAGGCACTGCATTACATTTATTATTGTTCATGTTACCCTCATTTATTCATTTAAGGTAATTAAATTTCGGGAAGAAATTTGTATTCGGGAGAAGGATTGTAAGACCCGATCTGGCATGTGCATATTTTTTAATGAATTTTATAATATCTAGAAAATAATAGGATCTGTTGTGCCATTTAAATTTCACTTTAAAATTGATAAGGGGTTATTATGATATTTAAAAATTTAGTTTAAAAATTGTTGGGGGTTAAAATTTAATTTCAATTTTGATTTTTAAAAGTTTAGGGATTATTATGTTATATTAAAATATAATTTTAAGAGTTTTGTGATATCATTAACATTTTTTATTTCAAGAGGGATAATTAGTGTAAATAAAAATTATATTAATTTTTTTTCTTTCAAATTGCTAGTTGTCATTTTGCAATATTAAGTCACCAAAGAATAACTAGGTGTGTTTGCTATATTAAGCCACCAAAATGGTGGTGATGACCAAGCAAGCCCAAGGTAAAAAAATAAAATAATGGAAAAATAAGAAGTTGGCATGGAACTCTCTATATATGCATGTATAACATTTTTAGAATTATTTTTCTGGATTTTCTCTCAGCTCTCTAAATTAGTGTGCAAGTTTTTGTTGTTTTTTTTTAATGAATATTTTTCTTTCTCATTTTAATGTTGTTAGTGCATAAAATTGGTACATACCTTGAGTATGGTTCAGTCAAATGACAGGTGGGTCCTCTTGTAGAGGTAGAGTCGTCGGTTGAAAATTCTTCACATGAGTTGTGCTGGGTCCTAGGAGGACTGACCTGCCATGTCTAGAGTCTTGCTCCTCAAGGAGTATACCTGTAAAAGGCTCAGACTAGGATTTATCCCAATGAAGCTCCTCTAGAGTAGTAATTAGTATTCAGAAAGAAAAGGTACAGTAAGCCCTTCCTGGCTGGAACGGGTGTCGTGGAGATTTCGAAGCGTGAGAAACACCTCTGATTGACATTTTTCTAAGAGTTAGTTTTTTCCTAACGAGCTTATTCGAAATAGGCATCTATATGGTCGGGGTCTGGGGTCAAGTAGCGCTGTAGGGCGACCATGAATTTCTTCGATTTTTAGGATGACAATTTTTCAAGAGTCGACTTTTTCTGGGGAACGAATTTGAAGTAGGCCCCCATACAATCGGGGTCTGGGGTCAGGTAACACGAGAGGGTGACCCTGAATTTGTTCGATTGTTAGGGTGTCACTTTTCCCATGGTTAGTTTTTTTTGAGGAGCTAATTTTAAATAGGCTCCCATACGCCCGGGATCTAAGGTCAAGTAACACCGTTGACTTAAGGGGGCTAGCACTCGTTGGCCTTATAGCCAGTAGGAGGGGGAGGGCAACATATTCCCCCCTTCTATTATTTTATTTTTATTTATTTATTTTTGCAATGAGAGGCAACGCTCCCCCTTTTCCTCTTTGGTTGCCACATCTCCCATTTTCTATTTTCATTTTGGTATAGAGGGGGAAGCATGGACCTTGAACTTCCTTTTGTATTTTGGCATAGAGGGGAGTATGGAGGGGGGGAGACCAGCAAACACTTAATTTTTTATTTTTTATTTTTTTTTTACTTTGAGTATTATACCTTTGCTTTTAAACACCCTTTCTCCTTAGAGGTTTTGACTGTTATTTCAACGTGACATTTTTCGCGGTTATCCTTTTGATGGGTGAGGTCTGAGGGGAGAGTGCTTTGAGCATGTCAGGGCGTTGCTTGCCTGGACCTGGTTGATACATATGGGAAGTCCCCTTTCTACACCCTATAGAATAAGAGTAGCACGACAGGGCATTACCTGTCGCCATCTGTTTTATGTCAGCTAGGAGGAGTGTGATAGCATGGTGCCAGTCATAGAGCACGGATGGTGAACCTTTGGTTTTGAACTTTTGGGTAGGACCACCATTACGAATGTCCACTGTCTGCAGTCTGATCCCTCTATCAGCCTTGTGGGGATGAAGTTTTCAAAGACAAATGACGGTGCCACGCACAAGGGCGTCGAGTAGAGAAATATCGAGGGCCCCTGAAGAGGGTGAGGTTGATGCTACCTCTCATCGCATGGACGCCCCTCATAATGAGGGCACGAAGAACTGAGTTTCGGACCTTCTCTTCTTCAGTATTTAGGATTTTGTAGACTCTTTTCACTTATTCCTGTTGTCCTGCGCGCGAGTTTGTAAGATTCTGAGCGGAATAGCCAGGGTACTTCGAAGCCTACTATTTCTTCTTGACGTTTTTGACAAATTACTTTTTTCTTGGTTGCATTTTCAGAGTTGTAAAATTTTGAAAATTTTCTCGTTTCTGCCTAGGACCATGGACACCTAGCCCCCTAGTCCGGGATACGATTTGATTATAAGAAAATCGCATCGTAGACTTAGGAGGAGGGTTTCCCAAGGTGCCTGGTCCTCTTAGTCCTCAAGGGCGCAACGCGGCGGTTGGTCCCCCATGGCCAATCATCAGGGATTTCTCTGTAGTCAGACTCATTCGAGAATCCTTTCAGGTTATCTCCATTTAGTCCATGCAGAAACACCTTCCCTTTAATGCCAGACTTATAGTCGACTAGTAGGGAGAGGTACTTGACTGCAGGTCCTCAGACCCGATCAATGTTCTGCCCTTAGTAGATGACCTAAGTCTTTCCCCAACTTCGAACTGTTGACTTTTGGAGAGAGTCTGGTTGTCACCCTCGACACTAAGCGCCGGGATGAGGCTTATAGAGAGTCACTCGCAATGTCTAGAGTTGGTATATTAGGTGGAGAATCATCCATGACTCAGGGGGCCAGAATGCCATTGAGGAGAGTCATTTGCGATGCTTAGAGGTGGGATGCTGATCTGGAGAATTATCCGTGACTCAGGGGGTTGGAATGCAGCCGTAGGGAATCATCCACGATGTTGAGAGCCGGGATACGGCTCAGGGGGTCGGAATTTCATTTGAGGAGAATCATTTGTGACACTAGGAGTTGGGATATTGATATGGAAAATCACCCACAACTTAGGGGGTCGAAATGCCTTATATCGGATAGAACACAAGACATACTGCACGAAACACATTTTTTATTTTGATAAGCAAAACTGCAACACTTTTTACAAACTAGAAGTTGTCCACAAAAGTGGAACATCCCTACAGAAGTTTCACTTCAGCTAGTCAGCATTCTGTGGGTACCTGAGTGGCATACCTTATTCTGTTTCAAAATCGTATGTGCCCGGACATGTGACCCTAGTGACTCTACATGTCTCTGGAGCTAAATCCACCATGGATGAGGTTGATTTCACCATCCACGTGCTGGGGATCCTCCCCGGTCTCAGCCCTCTGGGCGGTGGATAGTTGCGGTTTTCCTTTCTTCTCTAGGCTCGAGACTTTCCCTATGGTTCATCCCTGTCAGGCTGCTTCTGATTTTCTCTCCGGGCATAATTCCCGAGATAGCCTCTTTGGATGAGAGCTTCAATCTCATGTCAGAGTTGGAAGCAGTTCTTTGAGGAATTGCCTCGGTCTTGGTAGAACTCACAGTACTTGGTCATCGACCTCCCGACCAGCCTTCCTTTCAAGGGCAGCGGAGAAGGAAAGAAGTCCTGCCCAGATTTTCTGTGAAGATGGAAGCTACTGAGGCCATCAGTAGAGTGAACTCTGGTTGGTGATGCCCTGGAGAAGGAAGTGGCCTCTTGTCTCAAGGTAGGGGTCTGAACTTCCCTTTAGTTCGTAATATTTTCGAGCCTTGGGTTTGATTCGAACCTCCATTCCTTGGTTCCCTAGGCTTGTTTACTTATTTTCTCTTTTTCCTAGCTACAATATGGAGGTCATCTATGTAGAATCTAGCCCTACAGTCCAGAGCTTGATCGAGAGTGGGAGCAAGGTTGGAGCAGAAATCATATGACAACCTCTGATACTAGAGCCCATAAAAAATGACATTCAGTTCTATACTCTCGGGGAGGTCGTCACATGCATTTTCTTCTCGGTTGAAGTGCTCAACATAATTTCCCAAATATTTAGATTGCTCCTGTTGAAGAGTAAAGATGTGAGTTATAGTCTTCGGCCTTCGTCGGGAGTAACTGAAACGAGCCAGGAACAATTGCTCAAGCTATCTAAAGGTAGAGATGGATGCTGGACTTAGACCTTGGAACCTGGACCTCGTTGCACCTGTGAGAGTGATAGGAAGGGCTCTGCACCGCAGAGTTATAAAGGCCACTTGCATGTCCATATGAGACTTAAACATGGATAAGTGGTCAATGGGATCTGATGCCCCATCATACGGATTCATCTGAGGGTGAGTGAAGTATCGCTGTGCTACTTTCTCCAGAATTTCCTCCACAAAGGGGGGCCTCACCTCTATGACAACACCCGATCCTACCCGACCTCCTTTCACCTACTGAAGAAGGGCTACCATATCGGCTAAGAGGCGCTCCACAGCCTCTCTTGCTCAAGGTTTCCCCCCCATACAACTTCCTGCGGCTTGGGCTGCAGGTTGATGGGAGGAAGGTGAGTAGGAACCAACTTCTTATTTATGTCGACCTCTATCATTGGACTTGGTTAGCCGATGAAGAGCTTGACCATTAGGGGACACTAATAGGTCCCTTGGCACAAATTCGTGCGGTAGAAGAGGTAGAGATCTCGGCGTTGCCGGGGGAGCCCTCTCAGGGTCGCATGGTGGAGGGTGGCCCTTGGGTACATGTCCATTTGAAGTGGTCATGAGAATATCGTGGTCTTGAGGTGACTTTTTGGGTGCTCGGTTTGGAGAGCTGGTCACCTCAAAGTAGGGGGCAACGGCAAGCGCACAAGGAGAAACCGAACACACGACTTCGACTCGCCTATTTAGCATTCAAGAAGATTAACCCGAGATGCCTCCACGGCCCCCAAGGTCTATCCTACATCCCCAGGTTGTAACGATCCGATTTTCCAAGGCCATTACGTGGTTTCTCCCCTTAGAGAATTAACACTAAAACCGATTAAACGAATTTTTATTCTATAAAATCTGATAAATTTTATAATGCGACGACGATACTTATAATTATTGAATTTATAATTTATCAATTTATCGAATCGATTTTACAATGGTGAATAATAAATACAACTATTACAATTTTAATTAGAAATTCAAATATAAATAGAATTGAAATACAAATTTCATTATACTTCATCAAATCATTTTCATTATAATTTATCAGTGACATTTCCATTATAGTTCAAATAGTGGCATTTCCGTTAAAATTTAAACAATGACATTTCAAGTTCCAATCAAATCCCGCGGCCCCAAGTCCTTGATACCGAAACACCACCTTAAGTGGATTTTACAAATACATTTAAATCACCAATATTTTTCCCAAATTGGGAAACCTTACAAAGGAGATAAAGAGGCAATTAAATTCCTTGAAGACTTTGGGGGTCAAAAGCGTAAAAAAAAAAAAAAAGTCTCAAGAAAGCAAATGAAGCCATTAATTGAGCAGAACATAAATCAAACTTAATATGAACCAATTGAAAACCACAAGACCAAAGTGAACCTTCTGTCGACTTCAGGGGCACTCTATTTCCACCCTAATTTCTATTCATTGTATTAGTAAAATAAGATTCAGTATAATGGATTGCGAATTTATAAAGTCCATTACCATACATCAAGTTTACGGTCATAATTATAATAGACCTATAAATTCCAAATTTTCGCTTATAAAAAAAACTGGAAAAACATTACAAATTACGACCACGATAATTATAATTATCGACTTCGTCGATTTAATTTTTACAACAATAAATAATAAATATAGTTATTACAAATTAACTAGAAATTTAAATATAATTTTTGGAGAGAGATATTTCACAATTTTCTTACGGGTGAAGATCAAACCGTTCCACGTGATCTTCTTTCGGGCGAGATCGGTCTGTCACTACCAAAGGCGCCTCCTTTGGTCTTCTTCAACTTCTTCACAAGTTGTTGTTAATGTAGTGATGTTGAGAATCTTCCTTACTTGGATGTTTATATGAAGTACAATCTCTCATTACAACACTCAAAATGGTTTTGTAATCTAACTTACAAAACCGACCTTGGAGATCTAAACACTCTCTATAAAAATTACAACACTTTCATTCACTAGTGTTTAATACTTCTCACAAATATCACTCAAGAAAAGATAGATAAACTTTAAGTACAAGAGTGATCAAGAAGTATAAGAATAAAAGATATGGTGTAGAAGAATATCAATTTGTAGTATAGCTCTTTGAACTACTTTTTGTATGATTGATCTTTGTACCTCACTTGATTGATACTTGGATAGATGGTTGATTTCCTCTAGAAATCTTCTTTCCTTATATAGACGTAGATAATGTAGGAGAATATCATACTTGAAGATCTTTAGAACAAAGTGACCGTTTGGAAATCCTCTTCAAATTTCAAGATACAAAATGCATAGGCTCCTCTCCATTATCTCTGCAAATTTGTCAAGATTATTTTTTCTTTTTCCAATCTCATTTCATACTAGATAGAATAATTAAATGTAAATGACTCATAGTTCATTCATGTCTTTGAGGTAGAGGAAAATTATAGTCATATATCACATAGACAATGTATATAATTGAGTATGGGTCGTAATAATTATTGTAGACAAAACATGATAGAGTTATTCTAAGTTGGGTAAGAATCATTGAATGTAAGGCTCCTCAACTTTGAAATATGCAGCAAGTTTGTTCAAGATAAGATGTCATTCACATTTGTGGAAGATAAGGTATGGACTTGCATTAAATGAGTTACCCAACCACTAAGTTAAAATGATATCTTTGTATTTTCACTTCGTTATCTTGACAAATTCAAATCTTTATACTTGTATTTTTATATGATTATGAATTTGATCATTCATATAAATAATATATAATGTATATCATATATTTATACAATTCAATTAAGCACATACAAACATTTAAAGCATTTGAATACTTAGAATTCATTTAGCACGATGAAAACAAAATTTTCATACATTTTGAGCCAATTTGTCAATTAATCATAGATGTAATGATGAATATATCAATTGATCATAAATATATCATGTATACATGTTAAATTAACATTCCATAATATAATTTGAACATTCCAATCAAGATTTGATATGCAAATCCAAGTTTGAGTTTATGACCAAAAAACTGTGAAATGTGTTCTTAGATATTTGAAATGGTTTTAATCTAATTGATTCAATCTAATGATGATTTAATCAAATTGAATATTTTTCATGATACTAGACATCTTAAATAAGGTATTAAAATATTCAAGTCTCATAAAAAACAAGTTAAAATGGATCAAAGATTAGACCGAAAACAAAGTAGGAAAGAGAAAGCCTACTCACTTGTTGATCAAAAAGCTACATTGAAAATCAAGTATGGGTCAAAATAATTCCTAATAAACATATAATTAAAGGCAATTGAGTTAGCTATCCATAGAAAAAATAATCACCTAATTTAGACTTCAAATAAGTGAGATATGACCATTTGAGTAAACAAAGGTATATGCAGATTTTTCTGCTGGAACCTTCTGTTTGAAGGTAGTCGACTACTTTACCTAAATGTAGTTGACTATTTGTGCTGTAACTTTTGCAAAAGTGTCATTTTCGAACGTTCTTAGTTTTTTACCTCATCCATGATCATTTACTATTCAAAACACTTTTAGAATATTGTTTCAATGATATTTGAAGTGTTTTCATATTGAGATCATGCAATGTACTATATGATCACATAGAATTCAAGTTTAAACAATTTAAGAATATTTGTGATGAAATAGCCAATTTCTGATATATACATGTATTGATCAAATTGATGACACGTATTGTGATATATAAGCATATTGAATATGTTAGAATCAATATATCACAATTGTTGACATATATTGATTATATCATCATTGTAAGCATATATTGATCATGTATTGCTTTTAAAGTGTGTCTTGAACACATCATATCATGATATAAATATAAGTTGAGTATATTAGATCAAATATATCATGTTGTATAATAACTATTCTTAGCATGTTGTATCAAGCAATGCATGCAACGTATCTTTTGATCACATTGAAAACAAGTTTTTTCATATTAAACATATTGTGATCAAAATGTGAATTTAACAAATAATTATGTGTTGGAAAATTCAATTACATGTATCATGATATAATCAAATAATGTATATATTTAAATTAAAATATCATGAATATATGCACTCTTAGTGTGTGTGTGTGCATCCTAATGAGTCAAAGTTCATAATCTCTTCAAGAGTAACATTCTATAGACTTAATCTAATGAACTTGATCTTACCTAAGTCTTGCGCTCTTGATATCGTGATTATACTTGAATTTCACACCGTTGTGGTTAGCACACGTATTGTATAATTGACTCTTAATATTTACACTTAAGATATCATATTGGTTAGTACACTCGATGTATGATTCAATTAAAACATATTGGAACATATAATTTTGTGTCTAATGTAACATCATCATATCATTAATATTGATATCATCAAAACACATATATTGACATCACCAAAACAAATATATCAATAATCTCTCACTTTTTTATGATGACAATCATTTGATGAATTGTCACACAAATTATATAAAAAAAACTCCTCCTAAATATATGCATTATATAAAAAATATCTATTTAAGCATATATATATGCATATTTAATCCATATATCTCTCTCCCTTTGACATCAATAGGATTGGGAGCAAAACAAAAACATTAATTGTTTGCAATAATATACCATTTGTTTGATATATTACTTAAATATATCAATTGATGATACTCTCATATTTAATAAAAAATCAATCAAGTTCAAGAAGATAAGAGAGTTTTCACAAATCAAGCTTATCCAATTTTGGATAAAGCTCCACCTGAATATATCACACTATAATTTAACCTTGTAGAAAATCTCAAGCAATATTTTACATATTGATACTAATGAGATTTTGTATTAAATTGATTTACTCCTTAAATAAATAATTATTAAACCATGAAAATTGAGTAAATGGGGTTATACCAATTTTTGAATATAAAAGCATTGAAATTAATGGCGATTATACAAATAAATATTGTTTTCAAATTCAATATCACTTTCAACAAAAGAACATGTATGATTAAGATATAACACATAAGTCATGCATTCATACTATATAGTAAACTCCCCTTAGGAAGATACCAATTTTTCAACATAGCAAAGTCAATCAAATCTTTCGATTTGAAATTTTAATCATTTAAGAATAACGGGGGTATAGGTGCTAATAGACATGTATTAAATTAATATCAAGTATCGAACAACTAGCATATACCAATTTTGTACTAGAAATAAGAATTTGATCAATTATATCGCATAGTACCAATTGTATACCTATTTATGCATATTATTCTTAAATAAATCATGGGTGTCAAGTAATAATCAATAAATAAATTTCACATAATATATCATAGTCTAAGTATATAGAAATTATATCATTTAAGTATGATGGACTAAATCACAAAAACATGTGTTCTAAAAAATATCGTAAAGACTTTAAGCATAGAAGAACATTCTTAATTAAATATGCAAAATTCGATGGCATAATTTATCAACTCATGATATAACACATATAACACAATATTAGAGCGAGATTCAAATGAGTTTCTGAACATGATGATGTTATCATTAAGAATTATGTTCATACAATATAATCTATCTATCGTCATATGAATAATTATAAATTCAATAGATACTTCAACTCATATGATACCAATTGATCATAATTATCAAAACATGAGTTAATCACATAAGTTTTATGCATATCATTTTATCATGCCGTAACATGAAGAATAAACACAAATAGTGATACCAATGGCAAGATAAAATAAATGTGATTAATCAAACAAAGTGTTCAAGAAATATAGGTTTTCATGTGAGGTATACATATTTCACAATAAGAATTTTCACATAAATTTCATAAGTTCTTTTGAATAAATTAATTTATGAATATCAAGACTTATAAAATAACCACATATTATATATTGATGAATTTATAAATCTATTTTCAATAACCACATGTGACAACATGATTTTAAGCATATTTAATAAATATTTCATGTCACAAAATAATAATTCAATCATGTAAGGATATAATTAACATCACTTTAGTACTGTTAGTATATAGACAATCATATATAAATATCTTCAATAATGATTAGAATGATTGAGCTATTAGGTTGAACTTTGTTACCATTGAATTGACTAAAGATTCAATTCCATGTAAACATTCTTTAAAGTTCTTGAGAGTTCCAATAAACTATTAATCTTCATAGTTGTTGATCAACGTGAATGAATCTTTAAGAACGTGAACTCTTGAAATATACTTGTTAAAAATATTATTAATAATAACATATTCAAGTATGAATTTAACAATAGTTACCAATGATAATGTGTATTCCTTATTATTGAATAACACCATGTATTCAATATATATCACACACTCTTTATGCAATTAGTAATCAATAAACTAAGTTGTATAACATGTATGAATCTATAATTTTTAAGATGTGATAATGGTTTAAAATATAAATATTTAAAATTAAAACCAAAGTCAACAAACATGAGCAGTAAGTTGAATTTTCAACTCAAATTGTCACATTGAAATTCAAATCTTATCATGAAATGGTATATACATTATAATAAATGAGTTACAAAAATATTTACATATCAACTCAACTCATTTAATAATTGGTTGTAGTATTTATAATGGTGTACAAGTCAATAAAATAAGTTACAACTTAATGAACTTGATTAGTCCAAAATTGAATTTTATCAATTAAATGCATGCCAAATAAATCTAAATAATTACAGAATAATTATAATATGTTTAAACATACCAAATAACTAATTAAAGTCATTGGTTGACCATTTGGAATAATGCAATCAAGTTTAAAACCAATTAAAATAATGTAGTCAAACAAATTCTTGGACAAAAAATATTTTGAATGTACTATGATTATACCAATATTAAATTTGACCAAATAAACATTTAAAAGTTGTTTTAGACAAATTTAATGTCATCCAAAACCACAAAAAAAAATTCAGATCAATCCAATAAATAGAATGAGAGATATAGCAAAAACAGTGAAGGTTGTCAAAAATTCTGCTAAAAAATTATTATAAGAATTTTATTTTATTTCTCAAGAATAGTTGAACAATTTCACAATAAACTCATCTATATGAATATATTTACGAATGTATGTATGTATAGAATTTATAACACTTAAATATAATTTAATATCATGCAAACTTGAAGTGGATAACCATAAAATCAATAATAGTAAATAATAACATTCAAGTCCAATACATGCATGTTTATATTATTTCATCATATAAACAATATATTTAAGAATGATCAACGCACATCTAAACGTATAATATTATTACTATATAGCACATATATCATATAATAGTAATAAACTATTTTGTGATTCTCAAAGAATCACCATACTATGTTTCTTAAGACAATGAATATAACTGTTAAAGAACTTGTCTAAGAAACACATCCCGACTTGTTTAATTAACAAGCTGAGCATCTAACACTTTCACAAATTTTATAAATTTAGAAGTACTAGAGTTAGATATACCTTCATTTGCCTTTGCAATAGATTTATCTTTGTAAACATAGGCATTTGTAAAGATTCTTGGTTTGGATGTATTTTTTGTTTCAATATTTTTGTATCCTCCGAACCTCTTGTTGTTGAAGTTCTTAGTTAATGTGAATCTATTTTTGTACTTCTTTTTGCTATTGAGATCAATCTTCACAACATGTGGAAACTTAGATTCCACTTTGGACGGTCTCTTCAGTTTAGATCCCGTATTCATAATTCCATCATGAGCTTTATTCATAATAGTGTAATTTTCTGCAATATTATACTTTGCATCTCCTTTCGATATCCATATAATTTTGGATCCGTTTCGGTTAGTCTTAAAATTATATTTTCGATAAGGACATGAGACCTTATAATGACCAATCTTGTTACAATAATAATATTTATATTTTGATTGATCATTATTTCTTCTTATATGACGATTAGCATGTGATATAGATAATTTTTGAATTTTCGACAATACTAACCTATCATTGACAATATGATGAGAAGGATTAGAAGATGAGACACAACATTTATTGCAATTCTCCATTTTCTTAAAATCAAACTCTTTATGTTTTTCAACAATCAATTTAAGTTCTAGTTTTGATTTTTCGAGATCTTTCTTCAAATCTTCAAAATTCATTTCCAAATTAGATTTCGTCGAAATAACATAATCAAAATCATTTTTCAAAGGTTTATACTCACTTTCGAGAAATCGTATTTTTGACAAAAGATTTTCTTTTTCAAGTTTAGAATTTTCAAGATATTTATTCAATTCATTTTCAAGATTTCTAGAATTTGAAATATTATCCTTTAGGTTATTTATATAATTTTTTAAAAAATCATTTTCATTATCAAATTTTTTAACTGGATCAATCAAGTAGTTTATTTCCAAGACAACATTACAAAACTTTTTTATTTTCAAATAACTTTCCAAAAGATGTAATCTTGAATTTTTCAAATCATTTTCTTTATTTTCAAATGAATTTAGTTTTCTTTTCAATTTAAAATTTTCTTTAGCAAAATATTGAATAAAAATTAATAATTTTTCAATTGCAACATGTGTTGGTTCATTATCATCATCATCATCATCATCATCATCATAAGTATTATCTTTATCACCATTAGTACTACAACATCTATCATTTTCTATATAATTGATTATAGGTCTTTTAAAGTTAGAATTCTCAATGAATATAGAAGATGTAAAAGATTGTACCTCCAAACCAAAGTTGTTGGGTTCATTTTCCACCTTTGATATATTCCGATTGTAGTTGCCCATGGTATCCATTTCTTGTGCGAGCGAGAAAACTATATGATCTTTTCTACGAAGTGGTTAAGCTCGATCCCGTAGACCGAGCTCTAATACTTATATTTGGCCTAGAGATTGATCCAAGAGGGGGGTGAATTGGATATATAAAACTTTTTGTGCAAATCAAAATAATCAAAGTAAAGAGTAAGGGATAGAGACAATCAAACCACAAGACACAAGGGATTTATAGTAGTTCGACAAGACCTTCTTACCTAGTCTACTCCTCCGCACTCCCGACGGAGAGTTCTAGTTCACTAATCTTTAATCTTCCTACGGGTGAAGATTAAACCATTTACAATCTTCTTACGGGTGAAGATAAAACCGTTTACAATCTTTCACTCTTCTTACGGGTGAAGAGAGACCTTTCACAATCTTCTCATGGGTAAAGATCAAATCGTTTAACATGATTTTCTTTTTGGCGAGATCGGTCCGTCACCACCAAGAAGAGTGAAAGATCGGTCCGCCTCATTTGGTCTCCTTCAACTTCTTCACAAGTTGATGTTAATGTAGTGATGTTGAGGATCTTCCTTGCCTGGATGTTTATATGAAGTACAAAGTCTCATTACAACACTCAAAATGGTTTTGTAATATAACTTACAAAATCGACATTGGAGCTCTAAACACTCTCTATAAAGATTACAACACTTTCACTCACTAGTATTTAGTATTTCTCACAAATATCACTCAATAAAAGATATATAAACTTTAAGTACAAGAGTGATCAAGAAGTATAAGAATCAAATATATGGTGTAGAAGAATATCACTTTGTAGTATAACTCTTTGAACGACTTTTTGTATGATTGATCTTTGTACCTCATACTTGGATAGATGGTTGATTTCCTATAGTAATCTTCTCTCCTTATATAGATGTAGATAATTTAGGATGATATCACACTTGAAGATCTTGAGAACAAAGTGACCGTTTGGAAATTCTCTTCAAATTTCATGATTTAAAATGCATAGGCTCCTCTCCATTATATATGTAGATTTGTCAAGATTATTTTTCATTTTTCCAACCTCATTTAATGCTATATAGTATAATGAAATGTAATGGACTCATAGTCCATTCATGTCTTTGAGGTGGTGAAAAATTACAGCCATATATCATATAGACAATGTATATAATTGAATATGGGTGGTAATAATGATTGTAGACAAAACATGATAGAGTCATTTAAAGTTGAGTAGGAATCATTGAATGTAAAGCACCTCAACTTTGAAATATGCAGCAAGTTTATTCAAGATAAGATGTCATTCACATTTGTGGAAGATAAGATATGGGCTTGCATTAAATGAATTACCCTACCACTAAGTCAAAATGATATCTTTGTATTCCCACTTGGTTGTCTTGACAAATTCAAGTCTTTATACTTATATTTTTATGTGATTATGAATTTGATCATTCATATAAATAATGTATAATGTATATCATACATTTATACAATATAATTAAGCACATATAAACATTTAAAGCATTTCAACACTTATAATTCATTTAGCATGATGAAAACAAAATTTTCATACCCTTTGAGTCACTTTGTCAAGTAATCATAGATGTAATGATGAACATATCAATTGATCATAAATATATCATGTAGACATGTTAAACTAACATCTTATAGTATGATTTGAACATTCCAATCAAGATTTGATATGCAAATCCAAGTTTGAGTTTATGACCAAAAAGCTGTGAAATGTGTTCTTAAATCTTTGAAATATTTTTAATCTAATTGATTCAATCTAATAATGATTTGATCAAATTGAATGTTTTTCGTGATACTAAACATCTTAAATAAGGTATTCAAACATTCAAGGCTCTTAAAAAACAAGTTAAGATGGATCAAAGATTAGACCGAAAATAGAGTAGGAAAAAGAAAACCTACTAACTTGTTTATCAAAAAGATACTTTGAAAATCAAGGATGGGTCCAAATAATTCTCAATGGACATATAATTAAAGACAATTGAGTTAGCTATCCATAGAAAAGAGAATCACCTAATTTGAATTTCAAATGAGTGAGATATGACCATTTGAATGAATAAAGGTATGTACAGATTTTTCTACTGGAACCTTCTGTTTGAAGGTAGTCGACTAGTTTACCTAAATGTAGTTGACTACTTGTGCTGTAACTTTTGTGAAAGTGTCATTTTCGAACGTTCTTGGTTTTTGACCTCATCCATGATCATTTACTATTCAAAAAACTTTTAGAATATTATTTCAATGATATTTGAAGTGTTTTTATATTGAGATCATGCAATGTACCATATGATTATATAAAATTCAAGTTTAAGCAATTTAAGAATATTTGTGATGAAATAGCCAATTTCTGATATATGCATGTATTGATCAAATTGATGACACGTATTGTGATATATAAGCATATTGGATATGTTAGAATCAATATATCACAATTGTTGACATATATTGATCATATCATTATTGTTATCATATATTGATCATGTAACGCATGCAAGGTGTGTCTTGAACACATCATATCATGATATAAATATAAGTTGAGTATATTAAATCAAATATATCATGTTGTTATTGTATAATAACTATTTTTAGCATGTTGTATCAAGTAATGCATGCAACGTATCTTTTGATCACATTGAAAACAAGTTTTTTCATATTAAGCATATTGTGATCAAGATGTGAATTTAACAAATAATCATGTGTTGGACAATCCAATCACATGTATCATGATATAATCAAATAATATATATGTTTAAATTATAATATCATGAATATATGCACTCTTAGTGTGTGTGTGCATCCTAATGAGTCAAAGTTCATAATATCTTCAAGAGTAATATTCAATAGACTTAATCTAATGAACTTAATCTTACGTAAGTCTTGCATTCTTGATATCGTGATTATACCTGCAGTTCACACTTAAAAATTTCATTGTGGTTAGCACACGCAATATATAATTGACTCTTAATACCTGCGCTAAAGATATCACATTGGTTAGTACACTCGAAGTATGATTCAATCAAAAAATATTGGAACATATAATTTTGTGTCTAATATGACATCATCATATCACTAATATTGACATCATCAAAACACATATTATGACATCATCATAACACATATATTGATATCACCAAAATAGATATATCATCAGTAATTGTAATTGGAAAAATTTCTTAAAATTGAAAAGTGGAAACCAAAATTAAGTGTACTAAAAGTGATGTTCATAGGAAAATCTCTTTCAATTTTATCAATTTGGTCCTGAATTAAACTTTAGAAATTTCACTTTTGACCCAAAATTTGTGTTTACACCGGAATTCAACCAAATTGTCGATGCACATGCAAAAATTTGTCCTTACAGGCTTTCTCACTCTCTTTGGATTGTTTTCCTCTTTGCTGCATGCGGATGTAGCGAGTTCAGTATCAATACTGGACTATACTTCATTCACATCAATTTCTTCAAAGTCATAATCATTGATCAGTTTGTGTTTTTCTATTTTTAACAACAATAACAATTATAAAAAAAAAAAAAAAAAAACCCCTAACATTTAACGTAAACAAAACATGTTCACTTAAATGAATTATTGCACATTTTACATAGCTGCACACCTGCCCAAAACTCAAAACACAGTGAAGTGGATACAAATGATAATAATGTAACACAATACTGCACAAAACTCAAAACGCAGCAAATTAGATAACCAATGATAATAATGTAACATAATAAAGGATGATGTGTGGAGTATTCATTCAACTATTCACAGAACATTCAAAATGTAATATCATATTACTTTATTTGTAACTCCGTTTAATAACATCAAAATACTTTAATTCTAACAAAAAACATTACCAATACGAATAAAGATGAAGTTTTTTCCTTTTTTTTTTTTTTTTTTAACACTCTTAGTGGCATTATTGATACAATTTTTCACAATTGTAACATACCTAGATGAATTTGTATGGTTCTAAATGTTAGAATTTTTGACTATTTAATTGATTAATTAAAACGAGACCCATTAATTAATTTGATCAGATTATTATTTAGTTACGTTTCTCGTCGTTTGAGGATTAACGTAATATATTTATATGCCAAAAATAATTAAGTCTTGAAAGAGATTTCAATTATCAAAGGAATCCATTTGAGATTGATTGAAGATATAATAAATGAGTTATCCCACATTGTTTTGGAAGGGAGAATTTGAATTGTAAGGTGTAGTTATCCCCCATTGGTTATAGAGAAAAACCTTAAACTTGTATCAACTTATAAATTGAGAACAAAGACAAGCCACTAACCACCAAACATTCAAACTTGAATTGGGCCGGATCGGAATTCAGGTCGGGTTTGGGTCAGGTCAATCTGATCCATATTTGGAACGAGTTTGGGCCAGATCTGGGCCAGGTCGAATCTTGACCCGCCAGAACATTTTAAAGTTTAATTAAGTGGCAGTTAAGTAGTTAATTAACTGTTTAACAATTAATTTTGAATTAGTACCAATGAATAGATATGAAGGTTTATTAAGTGACGGATCACGTTAATATTTACGCGAACATATGTCTTTCCAAAGTTATATACATTCAATGGTGACTTTTGGTATTCTATAAATATGAGACTTCTAATTCATTTCAAGTAGTCTGATACATAACATTATCACTTCATAAAACCACCAAAATATAAAACATTTAGAATTTTGTAAGAGTTTAAGCACAAGTCTAGTTCGCCGAAATTTTTGGTTTCAAGTGCTTGTATAAAAAACTTGAAGATCGTTGTACTCTGTGAGGTAGACGTTCGTTCAACCATTAGCACAAGTGTAGGAGCACGAAATCTGCTTTAATGGCATCGAGTCAAACTCTAGTCTCGATCTATTTTAATTGTATTCGTTGTTTGGATATCTAAGTTTTTATTTAAAGTTTAAGACACTATTTTTTTGTTATATTCGGTCACTGCTTTTTCTTATATTTCTGTTACGTAAATGTTTACTTCTCTTATCTACTGTTGTTTCTGTTTCTGGTTCGTAAATGTTAACGTCACGATTTTGGTTTAGTATATACTTTAAATTGCTTCACAGAATTTTCACATTTTGATTTTACTGCCAATACATGTTTAGTTAATGTTCATATTAATATTGTTTAACAACTATTAGTTTTATTCAATGATTATTCAAGTATTTATTTTGAAATTTTAGTAATTATCATAAACACCAAATATGTTGACATAGACAGAACAAACCAGAAAGATACCATACAGATAGGCAATTGAAAAACATAAAAATCGAAGCCAAGTATCCGTGGTCTCTGAATGTAGGCCACATCTCGATTTTCTATTTTTTTTTTTTCTCAAAAACATTGTTAAACACATAATTCACAAACAAAAAAATGGCAAATGTTTGATTACACAGAGACAGTCAACTACAATGTACCTTTTTCACTTGTCGTTCCCATCCTCTCCAACTTCTTTACCTAGCTCCTTGTAACTCTTCTCGTGATGGGTATCATGATAATATACTAACGACCTGAAACCCTAGGATTTTATAGACGACTGACGTGAGACAACAATTAACAAGGCACAACCATTCGACGAAAAGGTTATGACACATTCAGTGCCGTGGTGAATCGACGCTGAAGAAACAAGGTATGTACAGTTTTGGTAGACTGTCGTCGGTGTTCGTGTATTCGCAGTAGAGAAAGGGAGTGGAATAAATTAGGGGTTTGATCAAAATGGGAAGAGTCCTATTTCGGAATGGTTACAAAACATAAGTGGGGGGTTGGGATCTGAATAGGCGGAGAAAAGTGTGCATATTTCTAATTCCATATATAAAAAAACGTGAGTTGAATGATAACGGTCAAATCACTCTCACATTTTGAAATATCTTACGGTTAGGATGCGATCGCACTAGAGAATTTGGTTATATTTTTAATGATATTGTTACAAACATATCAAACTAATATAATAATGGGCAATTTAATATGGGCCCAAAGCCCACTATTATATTAGTCATATACCCATTCAACATTTTTTTTTATTAAAAACCCCAACCAAAGCCGTGAGTTTCACCCACGAAGGAGAGGCGCATGAAAGGTGAAGCTATATGGTAAGTGTTCTTTCTCAAAATTCCATATTCAAACCTTCCATCATCTGATTCATGCTCAGAATCTTGGTATAGAAACTTGATATTCACCTTCTTCCCCAAAAAAATCGCAAACCCCAATTTCCTCCCCACCCGTTCGCCGCTTGTCTGCAGTTATCACGGCGGAGTGTGTTTGTCACACAGCCGTCGCTGTCGCCTACCGTAGCCGTCGCTGTCGCCTACCGTAATCGTCGCTGTCGCCGTTAACGTCGCCGACACGTTGGTAGTGCATCGTCGCCGCAACAGTAGCTCGATCTCGCCTCACCGTCTCCGTTCAAACGTTGCCGCCTTTCAAATACAGTCGCCGCCTTTCAAATATAGCCGCCGTCGCCGTCAATTTGAAGCCGTCGGTTTCCATTTCTGTAAGTTTCTTCTCAAATAAAGTTGTTTGATTGGCTAGGGTTTGGGTGATGCGAACACTGATTATTCAAAATCTGGTTTGGTTTTGAGATGTTGAATGCACAGTAACAATTATATATTGTTTTGTTGTGTTCTTGAATTTGGGTTGTTAGGAATGTTAATGCATAGCAAAAATTCATCTCCTCTCTGCATTGTTCATATTTTGGCCATCTCAATACCAAAAATCTGATTCTTGCTTGCTTGTTGATTGGAGTTTAATTCAAAATTAGGGTTAGGAATATGGAGAAACCAGAATCAGATTTTTTGGTGTTGCGATGGTGAATGCACATTAATAATCATATATTGGTTGTTGTGTTATTGGCTTTGGGTTGTCATGTGCAGTAAAAATTATATGTTGTTGTTGTGTTTTTGAATATTGAGTTCTTCTGAATGTTAATGTAAAGCAAAAAATCTATCTCCCATTGCATTGTTGATATTTTGGGTGTTGGTGCTTGAGTTCTTGAAATATTTACTGTTCGAGTTGTTAAATTGTAGATGTGTAGCAAAATTTACATGTGTGCAGTTGTGTTCTTGAATTTTGCTTTTGGTTTCATCACAAATAGATGGCCATTGTTCCTGTTATCAATTTCTGTTTCCAATGACAAATTGTTTGAATAGTTAATGTGTAGCCACCAATCTTGAGGTAGTTTACTGTGTAGCAAAAATCACAAATTAAAAGCCTTGGTTGATATTAGTGAACCTTAGAAAGCCAATTTACTATAGGATAGTGAGGAGTTCATTTAATTTCCAAACTTTGAAAACACCTAAAGTGGTTTTTGGAAGCGTGGAATTGAAGTCTAGGAAATGAAATTGAAAATGAACCGATAAAACTTTCAAGATTTGTACATGGTTCAGCTCTAATTCCAATTCTGGCACTTCAATTCACACAACCAGAAACTACCTAAATTGAAAGATAAAATATGGAGACTCCAAAATGAGGAGAATAAGAGGCTATGCAGAATAACTATAGCTACAAATGAAATATATTGTGATGCAGCCAATTCATCGAGAAATCAATGAACTTTTGAGTCTTTTCAAGTATATAGCCGAAAATTGTTAGATTTTCAAGTCAAACACTATAGATTGTTTGATATTTAATTGGTGTATATCAAAAAAAAATATGTTCGATTTATATAGATTATTAATGTGTAGCAAAAAACATGAAGTGAAGACTTGTTTTAGATACACAATTTGAGACTTGTTGGCGGTTGATTTGTGGAGTTGATCAAGCGTTACTGTGGTGTAAAAATTAATGTGTATTTAATGTGTAGCAAAAATTGATATTCGGTTAATAGAGATTGAAATTGTGAAGCAAAATTCAACAATTTAAAACTTGTTTTTGAATTATACCGTTCGTCCTCTACATTGTTAATGTTTAGATGTTGAATTTTTGTTCGACAATGGGATTGTTTCTCAGGTAATGGCGGGTGCATCCGAAAGCAATCCAATATCCCATAATCAAACTAGGGGTAAGCAGTATCGATGTAATTTGCGTAGCTTCTGTGATTTAATGGGAAAAAATCGAAGGAAGTTTCGTCCTGCCCATATTGATGTGATGTCGTCCACTCCGCTTTGGCCTTTCTTTAAGGCATTCGTTGACGGCAATGTCGTGGTCCAACAATGCACTAAAAGTGACCAGGACATCTTTGCGCTGTTGAAGTATTATAAGCGGTAAAAATTGTTACTTATCATATCGATAAATTATGCTGCAATGATATTTACTGTCTAACTATAATTTTTTGAACATTTTTTTATTGTCTTGCGTATTGGGCAGAGGCAGGAAAACTTTTGTGTTTGGCG
The DNA here is from genome assembly GCA_016647705.1 of Eucommia ulmoides. NCBI lineage: Eukaryota > Viridiplantae > Streptophyta > Magnoliopsida > Garryales > Eucommiaceae > Eucommia > Eucommia ulmoides. The sequence goes on along the minus strand of CM028339.1, from coordinate 46,640,200 downwards.
GTAAGAGTATTTCTTTGAGTTCGAGAGATATATCCTTATTCTTTGGAAATAAAAATGGAACTAAAGTAGTTGAACACACGTATGCGAAGAAGATTATGAGTCCATTTGTTCAACGAAATTTTGCTGGAGTGGACCAAGTCTCAACGAGAGTGATATTATAGATGATCGACACGATTATTGAGCGGAACGAGCACGATGACGTTGAGGATGTTGTAAGGTTGATGTGTTTGTACACTTTTGTGACTTGCTTTTTTGCAACTACTGGTACAAATATAGGATGGTCTTATGTGCAAATGGTAGAGGACTTGCATGCAATGTCTGAATATGCATGGGCTGATGCTATTTCCAGGGGGGGTAAATGACTCTATCCTTAATAACATTGACAAATCATACACAATTCGTGGATGCATCATCGTTATATTGGTAAGTTGTTTATAGGTGCAATGGCAAATGTTGTATATATTCTTGTTTGTTGATGTAATAATTTTTTCTAATTTCTATATGTTATTACTCGTAATATATGTTTTGTGAGCGTTCAACCTTGTTAGATCCAGACTACAATCACCAAGCTATGTTAGTGGGCGGTGATGTCAGTTGGATTGGCATTCCTCGATTCACCCGTTGGAATTTGTCTTCTTTAAAGAGCGTGTTACATGGGGTGAATGAACTCAGTGAAGATCAGGTTAGTGCCAATTGTATCTTTGAAATATTATATGTATGTCATTAATTGGGTGGTTGTATAATTTAATAGAATTTTACTGCATAGCAAAATTTACGTGTGTTGTGTCATTTATAAGAATGTTACTGCATATTGACTATTAATGTTATTCCATCATGAGCTTGATCATGTTTTGTGGGGGGTGTTTATATGACTGAATAACAATGGTTTTGTTAACCCCCTCTTTTCAAAATTGAACTTCAATTACCAAATCTTAAAAAAAGAAAACAGAAAAATAAGTTTAAAGCTTGAAAAAACAAGAGCAAAAAAAATGGTTGCTTTATTATGTGTACCATTTATAAGTAAGAAATGTTACTGCACAGAGACATTTAATGTGCATCGATAATTGCATGGTTTCTTTTAAAATAGCACAGTCTGGTACATTCAAGATTAAACGATCACCTCACTAATTACGCACACCTCGACTAATCACCTCTTAGACAATCTTAAGGCCACACTCCCTCACATCAGTCTGGTACATTCAAGATTAAATTCTTGAAGTGCTTTCTAAGAGAGTCGAACCATGGTTGACAAAGAAAGGAAGCACCTCTTATCAACTAGACTAACACCTCTTGGGTTGCATAGAGATGATTTTAGGAATCGGTACAACAATGTAAATGACAAGTTATGGAAAGAAAAAAAGGCTACAGAGTCTCAGTAAGCAATTCAATAACAATATACACCTCCGTCTCTTCAATAAAAATCCATTACCAGAGGGCATAGAGGCATAAAATAGACCATGAGCAGAAGTCTATCATGGTACCGAAGTTGCTAAACTGGCAGTGTTTTTAGATCAGCCTTTTTTATTTCTGCCTTCTGAAGTTCGATTTTTCTGGCACTTCTGCATTAGCAAAGTGTGATGATCTCACAATTAGGCACAAAAGCACTCAAACGCCATTGTGTAAGCAAATATTAATGCAGTATATGATGTATGATATGTTTTTTCAATAATCCGAGGAGCTGCAGCTCATTTAGTAAGTGAATAATTTTAGCAAAAAAGGGAAAATTGTTACATTGTTCTTGATATAATTCGTTCATTATTTTTTTTATCCCAAATTTATCTTTGATTGAAGTTTTAGTCCTACAATTAATATCAACTAGTTTGGTGATCAATCTAGTTGTATTTGAGGTAATATCAACTAGTTGTTGAATCCATCTAGTTCATATCAATTAGGAATGTTACTGTATATTGACTATTAACGTTATTTCACCATGAGCTTGATCATGTTTTGTGGGGGTGTTTATATGACTGAATAACAACGGTTTTGTTAACCCCCTTTTTTCAAAATTGAACTTTAATTACCAAATATTAAAAAAAAAATAGAAAAATAAGTTTAAAGCTTGAAAAAACAAGAGCAAAAAAAATGGTTGCTTATTATGTGTATCATTTATAAGTAAGAAATGTTACTGCACAGAGACATTTAATGTGCATCGATAATTGCATGGTTTCTTTTAAAATAGCATAGTTTTTTTTTTTAAAAGTGCATCAATAATTACGTGTTTTATAAGATTGTTAATTTATGTTGCGTGTTCAACTGTTTCAGATAATCTCTGACGATCTGGTGCCATCAGCTATGGAAGAATTGTATGTATTCGGGGCCCAACCAACAGCAACATCAGCTGGCTTCCCTCCCTCCGAGCAACAACCCCCCGACGAGGTCACTGAAATCAAGAAGCAATTGGAGTGTTCGTTGAATCAAAATAGTGAGTTGGTTGCGGAGAATGTCCATCTTCGATCTGAGCTGAAAACTCGTGACGAGTTGATAACATCGTTGATGAAACAATTAGATGATTTGGCGGAACAGACGACCATCATTGATGCGGAACAATTACATGAAAAAAAATCCGTTGCCGAATTAGCTACATCTCCAAGTATTAAAACTCTTGAACATGCCGAACTGCAAACTTCTATGGTAAGGGAGATTAAACGACAAAAAAGAAAACCCGCACAAAAGTCAGATTTCGTGTATGAGAGGGTTAAAAAGCGAAGTAAGAAAGGGTGTGTTCAGGTAGTGATTGATGTGGATGAGATCTCGTTGATACATCGAATGACTAGAAGGAAACCCGAAAAACTTCCAAGCAAAAAAAGATGCGCGGTGGCCAAATTACTAGACGAAAGTGATTGGGATAAAATAAAATCCATACATGAAACACATAATGATGCGTATGTATTCGTTATATTTACTTGGAATCAATTTGTACTTTTTCTTAAATTCCCTATTCACTTTTTGATTTAATTTTTTGTCCTGCAGTGACTTATCATGGATTGGATTAGATGGCTTCCTTGGCGTCCGTTTTGGCGACATTATCGATCTCCTAAAAGGAGAACAATTATCTAGTAGGGTAAGAAAATATACTGGATGTCATGTATTTTAAAGAACACATAAACTTAATTTTTTTTGGCCTCGTTCTTTTGTAGGTGATAGATACGTTTGCCGAGATAATACACCATCGCCAAATAGAAATTTTTAATGGTAGTTCAAATGTTGATGCTCCCCACAGAGTATTTGTTATGCCTAGTCTTTCTTGGGTAACTTCCTTTGACCCGCTGTTTGAACTTTTAATATTTTGGCGCATTTGTAATTCTAGTCTTTGAGTGTATATTAAATTTTGTGCTGATTTTGATGATAGACTTACATTAAAGAGAATAAAGAGGCAATCATTCGGGGGCAAATGGATAAACAATTCAATATAGGTGTTGCTGGGAAATACGGGACGATAATGTTCCCAATAAACACTCCTGGTAGGAGATCTACACCATCGCATTGGACATTACTTGCTTTCGAGATGGAGCATGGGACATTAAATCACTACAACTCGTTGTATAGTCTGAATTCACATGATCCGTATTTAGAGAGCGCTAAACTTATAGTAAGATTTTAGATATGTTACGAATTAATTAATTATGAGTTTACAATAATAATCCTACATGATAATTGCACTCGCTTACATTAATTTACTGTTATTATTTGTTTCATTTTAACTGGTGATTTCATTGTTTGCTAAATATAGGTGGACTATGTCAACAACTATTTCACTCGGTATGCGACTTCGTCAAGAGCTTCTACACAAGACCGATCGATCACTTTGGAACTTGTTTATGACATGCCTCAGCAAAGGGTTGATCGGTAAGTTTGGATTTTGATTTGTATTAGGTTTGTAAGAATATGCGATATCATACTAGAAATTTGTACTTTTTTTTTTTGGCAGACCTGACTGTGGAGTAATTGTTACATATATAATGAGGCAGTTCGTCCTTGGGCAACGAGAAAATGTTAACCATGAATGCAAAGCCAGAATAGCAACGGTGGAAAGAGCGGATCTTATCAAGGACATTATAAATGACAAACATGGCTGTTGGGCTTTTGATTCATTTTATGCACTGAACAGTTGAGCGAGGTGGGTTCGTGGACAAAATGTTTAATTCGTTTTTTTATATTATTTTGATTAAACGATTTACTTGTTTCTAAACTTTTTGACATTTTATGATGGATGTGGTTCATGACTAATCTCGATGTGTGGGTGTATTTCTTGTTACGTAATCAAGTTCGTGCATGAAATGTCTAAGTCGAATAATGTCAATTTTCCAACCATTTGCAGACATCGGCGGACTATGGCCAAGGGCTGCAACAGTCGGTAGTTTAGAGAGAGAGGGTAGTAGCAGGCGATAGGGTGCTGTCAGGGGATGGGTGTGATGTAAGAGGGCTGGAAATAGAAGGGTTGAAAAAAGAACAGGAAAAAGAAGGTGAACAAACTTGTACTCCCAGAATTTATAATGGGGAAGAAAATCACGCAAACAAATATTTTACACGATTTGTATTACATTGTCTATTAATAGTTTGTAAAATAATAATACATCATAGATAGCCGAGGGAAGAAAGAGTAGAGATGGCATGCCTCAGATTTAACTATTTTCCTACATGAAAATAGAGGTTTACTATAAAAATATAGTTAGTGGAGAAATATCCTAATTTCACTGGATATGGATGCATATCTATCTATGGGGGTCTTCTGGAATTCGAGTTGAATAACAAATTACTGTGTATTAATTATTTCGCTACAATAAACATTACTGTGAAGTAATATTCATCTATTACTTCATGTTTGATTTACTTAAAGAATATAACCAAAACATTAACTTAACATAACAAACTAGAAAAAATGAATCCTATTGATAAAACGATTCTAGTCATGAAAACATCCACAAAAAATGTTGAATTTTTCAAAAATAAATAGAAACTGTTGCTCCAAAAAATATAATGAAAGTCTAATAAATGATGTCATCTCAAATGGGTTCTTTGCATGTTTTCCTGTTGTGTCATTTCCCACCACAACGACTACACTTCAATGTTCCTTTCTTGAACTCTTCCTTTGATGGGATCCTCGTTTTCTTCGGTCGTCCTCTAGGTCGTTTGGTAACTGGTGGTAGTATTACAATGTCTTCTTGTTTCGTCTCTTTTTTTCCTGCAGTTGGCACAACAAAAATTCCATCCTCGTAACTTAGACGATAAAATGACATATGGAAGTAATCCTCTACATATGAGTTCAAATCTTCACCGGTCTTTGTAATAGCAGCGCAAGCGTGTGAACACGGTATCCCATTGTCCCTCTAATCGAAACAAGAACATGTTCGGTTTTTTAAGTCTACAAGTACAGAAGGGTCCAATTGAACTTGAAAGATTCCATTCACGGATTCGCACACCACCCATGCCCTGCATTCTTCCAATCTTTTTAGCATTTGTCTCTCGATTGTCTCACAAAGAATATTCTTCACCCCTAACGCCATGTTTCGTCGTTTTGTCCGTTGTTCCATTAGGTCAACACGGATCCGATCAACAACTTTGTGAATTGGTAGGTGCCTGGCTTCCACAATCCATCCATCAAATGTCTCTGCAGCGTTGGATGTCAATTCGCCATATCTTCGACCTTTGAAGAATGCGTTTGTCCAATTCTCTCGCGGCAAATCATCCACCCAATCAGAAATATACTTGGATCCCTCGGTTTTTAGTTTAGCCAATAATGCATAAAAGTCGAACTCTGTTTTTGCTTTGTAACACTCACGGAACGACCAAATCAACCGTTGTTTTACCACTGGTGACCGAGCTTCAATTTTTTCCTTCAAATTCATTGTTAAGTGGTTCACGCAAAATGAATGGAATGCATCTGGGAATACCTTTATCACAGCTTTTATTAATCCAGCATGTCGATCAGATATGAATGTCATGACTCGTTCCGGTGGGATAACGTTAACTAGTTGATTTAGAAACCATTCCCAGTGGACTTCCATTTCAGAGTCAACGATTCCAAAAGCTAACGGATATATACCTGTTAGAAAATGACAAAACTTTAATCATTCAGATTGCATTATTTACTATACATTGGAAAATATGATTATAAAAGACAGTAATAATTACAGTTGTCACTGTACATTAAAAATTACGTTAGATAGAACACAAAAAATAATTGATTAACACGTCAAAAAATAACTAGAATATTTACCCAGCTTACCGTTATTACCATCTTTGCCGGTTGCCCCAAGTAGGGTGCCTTTATATTTTGCTTTCAGAAACGTTCTGTCAAGAAATAGAAAAGGTCGTATATATTTAAAATCAACTATGCTAGCCCCAAATGAAACAAACAGTCGGTTAAAACAACCAGTACTCATATCATATTCAATTTCGAAACGTGTTCCGGGGTTTGTCTTAATGCATGCTTCCTTGTACCATCTCAACTCGTCATAACCACTACGATAATCCCCATAAACATCTTCTCTCGCCTTTTCAACCCCCCACCATGCATGGTGATAACTTATGTCCAATCCATAGTTATTTTTAAATTCTTTGATGACGTCAATATGACGTTTTAGTGGTTGAACTTTTAAAGTGTTTTTTATACAACTCGACACAACTTGGGAATTAAGCCTACCATTTTTTCTGGTACGGAATGCAGCATTGCATGTGTGAATATTGTTTATTTTCTTGATGTAAAAATAACCATTCTTACTATCAATGCTCGCACGTACGTACCATTTACATCCCCGCTCACCTTTATATGCACAGTATGCAACAACGCGAGATGGTTCGTTCTTATGGTAATCAAATTTAAAACCAATTTCAATGGAATATTTTACCAAGCAATCTCTAAAATCATTAACCCCACCTTTAAAAACTTGCCCTACATCACGAATTAAATACCTCCAACCAGTAGACATTGTTGTCGACTTGTTTGGGCAGTATGGTACCAACACACTTTTATCTTCGTCGCTCCCTGGGTTTTCGCTGTAATATTCAGTGCTAGATCCTATTGCATCTCCGCTACTCTGTCCAACTTGCATCAACTGTATAGATAAGTCAATACATTCCAATTTAAGACTTTTTGAAATCTTTCGAAGATTACATAATGACTCTATATCTCCTAAATAACAATTAGGGTGGTTGGGGATTGAATAAGACAACTTGAAATTCCTCATGCGCAACCCCGAATACTTATCACACACGCGCTCAAATAGATCCTCAATGGTTGAAGTGTCATCAATATCAAAAACGTGTGTAGTCCCCATGTGTTTAGCCACAAGTATGGTCGTCCAATTTTCCATTTCCTGATCAAGATAAGAAAATATTCAACAATTTTAAATGTATATCGAAACAATTAACCAATTATAAGTTGTATATCAATTATTCAACTGATTGTAATTGTGCAATAAATATTCATTCATATATCCCCGTTTTAAGTAACAAAAAAACCCCACCAAAAAAAAGAGTAAAAAGGCCAAAAACAAATACCCAATTGTAAGTTGCACAACAACTATACAACTGATTAAAACTGCATATCAATTTTCAATTCATGAAATATGTGCAATAAAAATAACTCAATTATAACTGTTCAGTAAATACTCACGCAATTATAACTGTACAACAACATTGAACCAATTCGTCAATTATAACTGTACAACAACATTCCCAATTAGTCAATTATTCAACAAAAAATTCAAATAATTATAACTGTACAACAACATTGAACCAATTCGTCAATTATAACTGTACAGCAACATTCCCAATCAGTCAATTATACAACAAAAAATTCAAACAATTCTAATTGAACAGTAAAAATTCAGTGAATTATAACTGTATAGCAATATTGAACCAAATTATAAAATTGTACATTAATATGTTCACGTGCCAGCGTGTTTGGGCTATGCTACGGATAGCTATATCTTGGCCGAATAACTTAGTTAAATATTCTGATAATCAAGCTCCACAAACTAACAAAAAATTGCAACTAAATTAATCTCAATAATTCTAGTGATTTATTCTAAAAACAGGGGAAACCAAAATAAACACTGTCATTATATATATAGACTAATAATGAAGAAGATGGTGTTCATGATTTCACAAAAAATTATCCAACCAGTAGCAAAAGCAAAAATCGAGGAAATGGTGTTTGTTTTATGTTCCTAATTTTGTAAAATTCGAAACAGGTTTGAACAGTAACGTGATTACAGATAAAACCTGTATGTCTTGCGTTGCTACTCAACCAGGCTGTTCGATCTGTTGCCGTCGCCATTGAAAACGCTGCTGTCGCCACCGAAATCGCTGTCGTCGTCGAAGTTGCTGCCGTCGTCTCCGAAGTTGCTCCCGTCGCTGAAGTTTCTGTCGTCGTCACCCAAATCGCTGCCGTCGCCACCGAAAACGCTGCCGTTGTCGAAGTTGCTTCCTTCGTCACTGACTTTGCTCCCGTCACTGAAGTTGCTGTCGTCGCCGTTGTTATCGCTGGCCGACGTGGGAAGGGATTTCGCGATTTAGGGATTTTCCTATCACCGTTCTCACCTTCGCCCTCACCTCCGTTGCGATTTATGGCATGGAATATGGTAATATCAGTTTCGAAATCTTCCATTTCTGTAGCTTCAAATGTTTGATTGCTTGGATTTGCGTTATTGAGCTTGATTCCAATTTCCAAAAATACCTAAATAGCAATTGCAAAAGCCAGCCGCGCGTGAGTCTTGTGGGTGTAGAAATGGGGTTTTCTCAAAATTAAACTAATTGCTTGGGTGTTTAATGTTATGGGTTGAAGTATTTGGGATCCATTCAAATATCAAGTATAGAATTGGATGTCTAATTAAAAAAACCTATAATAATATTATAATATAAGATATTTTCAAATAAATATTAATCACACCCCTAAATCAAGGGACCAGTTACAATACAACCACAACCAATATAATGATGGCACCGTAATTGTACATCCTAATCGGCAAAATGGTAAACGAGACATGCCATAAAGTAGCAAAAATCGTTGAGCCCATTGGAGGAGGATTATCGGTTCCTGATGGGTTTTGCGGCCAATTAGATTCAGAAGCATTTTCAATTAAAAAATTCTAATTCCTTCCAACAAAACAGTAAAGACTACTGATGGTAAATTTAAATTCCATGAATACCTTTCTTTTCGTAAAAACCAATAAATAAATAAATCAATAAATTTTATCAATGAGTTTGTGCAGCAAGAATTACTTTTTGGTTGCCAGCCTTACTCGCCTCACTTGCCTCAAAATGCCTTATTTAATTGCTGCTCTACACTCCCACTCTGTGTAAATTAGTAAGAAAAAAATTCCGCACCTAATTTACAAAGCATTGCTAGACCTTCACTTTTTTTCTTTTTTTCTTTCTTTCTTTTGAATTGTTTATACTCATAAGAGTCTTCACTTTTCCTATTTAAATTATTATCTCCAGGCAGGTAGCACGTAAGGTGGCATGCTCCACTTTCTTCACTCAATCCCTATACTATGTTCGAACCTTTTTATGTATATATAATATCTAGGCAAACCTAGCACATCGTTTTCTTTTTTTATCTTTAGCTGTTTTGGCTTTTTCTTTTTGGGTTTTTCTCTTTTCCTCTTTATGGATATTTTTAAAGTGCATGTATTCTATAGATTTTGCATGGCTTTTAGCACATATACATGTATATATGTATGTTTTCATCACAGTAATTTCATGCTTGCCTTTTTTCCCCATACATCTAATTGTATAATTTGGGTTGGTAAAGATTGGTTCACGAGATCTTTTATGGTTTTGGTAGAATTTTTATTTCATATATGTGCGTGACATTTCAAAAAGTGTTCCAAACAAATCCAATTGGAAGCTTAACAGGTGAACAAAACTTTGGCGGGTCATATGAGAAATTATATTATGTAAACCAAGCAAGTGAATTTAGTGGTGTACTTGTTTATATTATAGTTATTGATAAAGAAACATGCAAGGATGAGAACGGGAAAATAGATACAAGATTGACAAAACACATGCTCCAAAAGGTTAGGTAAAATTTAAACGTTATGCGTTAAAAAGAAGGCAATAGGGTAGATAGAGAAACTCTCGTTATTTCAAAATCTTATCATCTCCAATCAAAATCGGAAATTCCGCTATCGCCAACGTGTGTCCGACAATCTCCGATCAAAATGGGAGATTCCACCAATGGGTCTTTGACAATCTTTGATTAATAGTTTTTCGCCCATAACTGTTGATGTTGCTTCTAGAACTTTAGATCTTATAGAGTGATCTCTTCGAAGACCACACTCTCCAAGCCCACCATCTGGCAACATTTGCCGTTGACGAAGCTTCATTGTTAGCCAAAGACTAGACCGAGTCACTACTCTCTCTCTCGGGAAGTCTCCAGTGCAGAATCGTGGGGTAAGTAGAGCAACTCCATCATCCGCAAGCCACTGCCTGGATCAAACCTAAGGAGTTTTTGAGTTGTGGAGGTGTTTCGTTCGAGAGACTACGGTGGTGGAGAGGTGTCATAGTTAAAGCAATAGAAATAGGGAGACATATTGGCCTTCCTATGAAGCTTAAAGAATTGGATTTCAAAGGGAAAAAATCCGAGGGAATGGGAAGCCATGAACTACTTTTGTACGCATTTTATTTTGTCATACTGAAATTGTTTTCAATTATTTTGATTGATGTTTGATTCGGTGTTCTGTTATAAGTTTGGTGTAATGGTGTTCTTATATTTTCGTGTATTTGGAGTGTGGATACTTTTGTGCGGTTTTTTGATTTGATTTGGGTGATATTTAGGAGAATATTCATGCCAAATGGTGGAGTGAGATGCACTTATTTCTCAGTTGTTAAAGAAGAGTACAGGGTTGAAATTTTTTCATGATGAGCCTAGGGGAGGTTTTGAAGTAATTGCGCATTAGATGGAATCAACTAGGAGATGAGCTCGTAGCATCTGAATCTTTGAGATTCAATCTACAATAAGTGTCTAACTTTGTTTGAAATTTGGGTGCAAGAGGAGAGGATCAACTTTATTTGAAATATTAGGAAGTCAATCTTTTCTTGTATTTGGTTTTTATCTTGTGGTTGCAGTAATTTGTACTTCAGGTATTTGTAGTGTGTATTGTGTATAGGTGTCTGAGCCTCGGAGAGTCCTTGTGAAATTGTGGCTCAAGGATGACCCATTTGTTGATGCTCAAGCCCTTCTTTGGCTTCAATTTTATTTTGATCGAGAAGGTCCTACGAGCGACGTACCAAATTTTGACGTGTGGTAAGGGAAGCTCTTCCTCTCACTATTATTAATAAACTCCGACTTTCTAAAATAAAAAAATAAAAAAATGTTTGGCATTAAATTCGAGACACTTCTTGTCATTTAGACAAATTAATATCAAGAACACATTTTATTATTTTAATAATATTAGATATATCCTCATCATGTATTAATAAAAATACCCTTATAACAAAATATTTTTTTTATGTTATTATTTTATATTTTGTCTCTCTTGTTTTCTGTTTTCTATTTTTTTTTTAAGTTTTGTGCCATATTATTTATTTATTTTTATTTTTATTTTTTGTGTGTGGTATTTATAGAAAATAAAAGTAATAAAAATAAAAGGAAAACAAAAGATGAAACACTTAAAATTTAAAAACAGTTTTGTTTTTCAGTTTTTGTTTGATTTATTTATTCTTTTTTTTTTTTTTTTTGCTTTTTCAAAATTTTAAAAAACTTTATTCTTGTTTTCCTTTATGAATTCCTCTTGCTTGGTTTCCATATTTGAAATTTTCTATTTTGTTTTTGTGCTTTTTTATTTTCTAGCTTTTAAATTTTTATTTTCTATAAGTATGGTGCAGAAAAATAAAAACCAAAATGGAAAATGGTGGAGAAAGATAGAGTAGAAAATAAAAAATTTAATCAAAAAATATAAATTAAAAAATAGGAAATATTATGTTACAAAAATATTTTTACAATAAAATGTAGTAGGGAGCGTCTCAGATAACCAGATTTAAAAAAATAATAGGCGTCTCAAGTATTATTAAAATGACAAGAAAAATATAAAAAAATTAGTAAGCGAAAGGTAAGTTAATTTTGTGGCCTACTTTTTTCTTTTTATAAAATGAGAGTACACAAGACTACCAAAACTAAAGGGTACTCAATTTATTGACGGACACAATCCGAACTCCTGACAGATTGCTCAGACCCACCAGTGTAGCAGGAATTGGAGATCCACTCTTTGTTGATCGAGGGAGACCATGATCTCCTCTAGTGGTGGTTGGTGTGCTTAGTCATTGGGATCGAGGAACGACATAAGGGTGGTGCCTAAAATAGTGTATGTGCTCTCGCCTCTATCATTTCCTTCTCACCCAGGATAATATTTGACCTCCAGAGTATGCTAAAGAGAGGCACTACAAAATAGACGGTACTCTCAGGCCCCTAGGCGGTGTAGCAGTTTGAGGAACCAAGAGAACCATATTTGGGATGTATGCTCCGGTCTTTGGTTTGCCCGTAGGTCTCGACCCTAGCTCGCTCCCCCACCCACTCCAGATCGTTAGACTACCCTCACCAAAGGCGAGTTGGAAAAAATCGAGTTGCTGGACGTAAGTGTCCGATATGGGGATGTGCGGAAGAGCACCCTCCTCGGTTCCGTAGAGCAATACCTTGTTGATAAGGAGGCAATCGAGTCATTTCCGATTACACAAACTCTAAGCTCGGACTAGAGAATTAAGAAGAAGAGGATGAGAAAGAGAGTTCTGATGACACAGACTCTAAGCTTACACCTTCTGACTAAACCTTTTGAGGGCTAGCAAGATGGCCCACTTCGTTTGCCGATGATAGACTAGTGACTAGAGGGTGATCCTCGGGCTCGATGTTGTCTGCGGTCACCGCTCATTGAGCAGAGCTAGGGTCCCACTGACCACATCTTGATAAACACCACCTAAAAACCAGCGTTCAAGGGTTCTTTGCCATGGCAACCTTGCTGGACTACGACTAGCGATCTCCGGACAATCATCTCTTGTGCTGCCAAGAAAGGCTTTGTTGTTCTCGTGGGCTAGGCTTTGTCTCCTATTCATCTAGGCCATCCCATGGGCTCTGCCTAATGGCACAAAAGACCAAGACTAATGGCTTCATCCATGCGATGAACCTTCTCATTGGCCACGTGCTAATTTATCGTAATTGATCTCACTCAAGGCCCCAATTCTTTTGAGCTAATCAGCCTCATCTTCTATAAATAAATGGCATTCAATGCCTAATGTAAGGTTCAACTACGCCGCTTAAAGAAATGCTTTTTATCTAGAGCTTTTATTCTCACGTAGGAGGGATTTCGCTAGGCACACCTCAGCAAATCTTTGTGCAAGTACGAGTTTGGACCAAAGTGAACATTGACCATTGACTATTGATCGCGACCTACATAGTGAACACCACTCTCTGAAAACTTAAACTATACCTCAATAAAAGAAAAATCTCCACATGGATACGGGCAAAACCAAATTTTAGGAGAGGTAAATGTAAAATTGGGAAAAGAAATAGGGGCCTATGCCTTTTAGACGAATCACAAGGGTATAGATATAATCATACCACGTTAAAATTTGTATTGTGATTTCAGAATTGTTTCGAATTATATCAAAATGAATTTTGATATTAATTGTGTGGGTTTGGTTATCATTACAAAACAAAAACTAAGTTAGAAAATTAAAATTACCATCCGATAACAATTTAGAAGAAAAATTTTAATCCGAAGAAATTATTTTCGAAGTCCATAGCTTAGTGAAATATAATGTTGTAATTTAGAACAATATATTACATAACTCCCCACCATTTTGTCTGCCTAAACTAATGATAAATATTCTAGAGGTGTTAGTACAGTTGAAATAGAGAGTTTTTTTTTTTTCGTCAATTAATCAAGGAGAATCACACTACATGAATTAAATTTTAAATTTATTCTTGAATGTAACAAGTCAATGCGAGAGAGTGTGCCTTTAACATCTCCAGAGGAGGTAATTAGTCGATTGGCACGTAAACTGGTCTGGACATATTTTATTGTAAAATAAAAATAAAAATAAAAAAATAAAATAAAATAATGATAAATGAGGACCTAGTGATGATGAATTAATGATAATGATATAGGTGATTTGGTGGATTAATTAAGAAGCAAAAATATTGGATGATTTTGATATGGCGGTGCGTGTATATAGGGCATCCAAAGATACACACTAAATGCTAGCTAATATTTATTTGGGGCGCTGATCAAACAGTCCTAAAATGCGCAAGAAATTACCGATTAAACCCTCTCATCTTTCCATGCACCGAGCGGTCCTTTTGCCATTTCTATGACGAAAATACCTCTCCTATGTAACTTTCAATACTAATATCAAAATACATGAATTTTTTCGTAGTTCCTGATGTCGTAAAATTAATATTTTTATATTGTATTAATCAATAAAATGTCATCTTTTTTATGATATGGTAATTATATTTTTTGGACGTGTAGATCGTATTATGCGTAGATGTTACATGTAACATCAAATGTAACAGTGTAACATCAAATGTAACAATGTAACACTATCTAATATTGACAAATTTTAAAAAAATAAAAATTTAATGGATGTTACATGTAACATTTATAATTAGTGATTATTTTAAAATATATTTTCAATAGATGTTACATGTAACATCTATATCAATAATTATTTTCACTTAATGTTACATGCAAAACATATTTTTATGTAGATGTTATATATAACATCTATACTTCAGAGGATGTTACATGTAACATTATTGCGTTTTCCAATTTACCTCACTAACACACATGTAGTATCTATATTTCAGAGGATGTCACATATAACATTAATCTGATTTTCAATTTCAGTCACTAACACAAACTCACAATATCACATACCCATATTTCTCTTATTATATTTCAGGAGATGTTACATGTAATATTGCAGGGTGCAATGTGTAGATAGTCAAAAAGAAACTCTAAACACACATATAACATCTAAATTTCAGAGGATGTTACATATAATATTAATATGATTTTCAATTTATCTCACTACTACAAGCCCACATTATCACACATTTTTATGTAGATGTTCATGTAACATCTATATTTCAGAGGATGTTACATGTAATATTAATGCGATTTTCAATTTCTCTCACTAACACAGACTCAGATTATTATACACCCACATTTCTCTCACTATATTTCAAGAGAATGTTATATGTAACTTTAACACAGATACACATCACCAAAGGAACTCCAAATATTTTAATACCCACTTCACCATTTATTTACCTCTCTAAAAAATAAAGAAAATCTCATCAGATTGAAACAGAACATAAAAATAAGGTGACGACATACATTGAAATGATCGGATCTGAGTTGTGAAGGTGGTGGAGAAACCAAATCTGGATGGCAACGGTGAGGAAGGTGTCGGCGATGATGGGAAATGCATCAGATCTGGACGGCGACGACGGGAGTGTGTCAGATCTCAACAGTGATAGCGATGAATCAGAGTTGCAAAGGCGTTGGCATGACGGCAAGGTGATGCTCGGCGATTCAAGAATGAAATCTCGTTGCGCGTATAACGGAGGGGCAAATCGGTCACCGAAAAATGTACAGATAAAGAATTTAGGACTGATTGGTGCACAGGAAAATCGGCGAGGGACTGTTTTGTTCGGTAATTAAGGAGCGGAGTTTATGGATAGATTAATGTTAAATCTGGATCTAGTAATTTTCCTTATTTATTTAGTAGAACTAAATTTGTCCACAAGTGACCTTCTACATAAAATAATGAGAAATTTGTTGAGAGGTCCCAAGATTTCAAATATCACTTTCTAGATTTTATTTTATATGTAAAAAAATTATTGTTATAAAACTCAGATGGAATTTTTGGGAGAATTTCTCTAAAATAATTGGGTCATTCCTTAATGCACTTGACAGGCTCCAAGCACCAGCGAACGGCGGTCCTTGTAACTTGATATTTCTTTTTCCAATTTTTAATCTAATTCTTTATTATTTCTGAAGATTGTGATCTTCATGGAGAATCTTTATATAATAGAAAAATTAATAAATAAATCAGACTAATTGAACTCTTTCGAGTTCTTTATTCTCATTCAAAATTTGAAAACTCATATGAAATTTTACACACTAGATATTAATTTTTCGGTGTCATATTTAAATATTATTCTATTTTTCTGTAAAGGTTGTCTTGTGCATATATAAATTTAGGAAAAAAAGATCTTTTTGGTCCTTGAAAGATAGTTAGAGTATCCAATTGATCCCTAAGATTTGAAACTCGATACAATTGCTCTCAACATTTGAAAATCGTTCCAAATTAGACCTTGGGTCAGGTTTGGGTTGGGTTCCGTTAGTAAAATTTAGAAAAATTAGATGTAAAAAGTCACGTGACAAGCACATGATATTTGACCAAGGGTAAATGCCTCATTTCATTCTTACTAATAAAATAAGACCTATTTACATATTTTGTTAAACTTAAGGGGTAATTTTTTTTTTTTTTTTTTTTAAAACCGGCCCTCCCTCCCTCTACGTTTTTGCCCTTTCTCCCTCCCTCCCTCTACGTTTTTGCCCTTTCTCTCTCTACCTTGGGCCATCACCTGGTTGTGTTTGTGCCCGAGAGAAGTAGAGAGAGAGAAGCAAACGCATCCATTGAAGTCGCCGGTGGGTTGTTTTGATGATTTACTGAGCCCCGACGAAGAAGAATACAGTGGTCTGAAGAAGAATCCACCGTCTTCTCCATCGATTTTCTCTATCTAAACCCACAGGGAGTTTCTCACGCCATTGCTGTAACTTCTCTCTCTTCATTATTTTTCTTCTGTTTTATATAGTAGATCTCTGCAACTCAATTATTTTCCTAAAATTCAGCTCTATATTCGTCTCTTCCTCGGATTTTTTTTCGAAAACCCATCATAGATCTGAACATAATCCAATAAACCCATCTTCTCATTTTTTTATTTTCAGTCAAGAAATCACTCAATTTCTCTACTCTCCTTAACCTAGTTTTGTTCTATGTTATGAAGAAATCTCTTTCCCTCTCTCATCTCTCTCTCTGAATTTTTCAAAAAACAAGCAATATTAATGACGTTCTTTTTCATCACTTGCTTCTCTTTTATCTTCTTCCACAATTCCCTCTCTCTCAAGCCTCTTCCGCCATGGGCGTATGAGATGAAACTCCTCTCATCCATCACCAAATCCATAAACAAATCCCTCTGCATCAACCCAATGAAGCCCAAACTTACAAGTCCCAAAATCGAAACAATTGAGACTAACGGGGAGCTTTCTATAATTGATTTGCCTAAGCATGTTCTTGAAACCATTCTTCAAAAACTACCACCAAATGGGCTATGCAGCATGGCTAGGGTGTGTAGATCATCAAGGGAGAGATGCATGAGTGATCATCTATGGAAAAAACACATGAAGATGAAATGTGGTAAAATCATTGTATCAGCTGCTTATAGGGAGTGGGAATGGCAGATTTCTTCGAGAAATGATTTGAATTTCTTCGAAAAATAGAAAAAAAATAAATTATTTTGACCCCTTAAGTTTAGATGACTTTTCAAAATTAATCCCTTTGAATAAAAAGACTAAAATATCCTTAATGAAACGTTGACCGTTAGTTGACTTAACGGAATCTGCCCCAAAAGCCAATTTGAAAAGATTTTGGAATGTTAAGAGCAATGTGTCGAGTTTCAAATGTTAGGGACCAATTAGAAACTCTGATCATTTTTTAGGGACCAAAAAAATCTTTTTTCCATAAATTTAGGTTTTTTCTTTAGACCTCTCAACCAAAAAATAAAATAAAATTATGTACTCATTAAATTCAAATCAGGCTTAAAAAAAAAAAGTAAATTATCATTTCAATTTTTTTAATATTTCATATGGATAATCTTAATAACAAGTTCTATTGACAAATATCTCGTTGCGGCCATACAATATAGCTGAATTGGATTTTTGAGACAAAATAAAGTGTAGCGATAGAAGTTTTATTTTGACACTTCAATTTTTGGGGCATTGGTAGTTGTGTCTTATTAACAGCCGCCCCAATAAATTTTTAGGACACCACAAATCTCCTTTTAGTTTAAACAGAAATAAGTGTTGTATAAAATAACTTTTTAGGTATTACAAATGGATGTTACTCTATTTTATGTTTTTCAAATTAAATATATTAGGGCACCAAATTATGCCCTAATAACTTACAAATGAAACACTTTTTAATGTCCAGATAAATCTTTGATTTGGTTTATGAGACAATTTTGAGTGTCTCAAAAACCATCCAAGTTGTATTTTTTTTTAAATTTAAAATTACAAAATACTCTAAATTCAAGAAATAAACACTGTAAATTCATCACAAGTGAAAGTACATAAATAACTCAAATTACACAAAATACAGAAGCTAAGAAATAATTAATAAGATAAATCCATTAATATAATTAATTGTAATATTCAAAAGTTACTAACAAATTAGTTTTGGTTCAATCATAAACCAAAAAGAACATTAACCAAAGTATTAACCACATAATATTCTCTCTCTAAACTTCTTACAACTAACAACCAATAATATTATATTTCTATTTTTAAATTTCTTACAACTAACAATCAACAATATTTTATTTCTAAATTTTAATGCTCCATCTACAAAAAGAAGTATACCATACTTTTCACAATCTTAATCTCCCATAAATTAATCTTCATCAAGACAATTCTATATTATCAAAAATAATCCATAAAACACAAGTCATAACTATTAATAATATTAAATAAAATTCATGATATTCAAGAAAAACATACCAAAAACAATGCCCAAGTAATGCCCAAGTAATAGGTGTTAAAAGAAAAAGTGAACGCCTTTAAATCAAAAGCAAGAAGACTGAAACTGAATACTAGAACTCACAAAAAGAAACTTGAAACAAAAACATAATGCATGCCTAGAAAACGAAGAAATGAAGTCTCATCAATTCCATCTCAAGCTTAATCATGCCGATATGCTCTTAACACGCAAATTATAAGGTTGCATTTGGATAAGGTATTTGATAAATTTAAGAGATTTATAAATGATGAGATTTTAAAATCCCATCATTTACAAATTCCTATTTGGATAATTATTTTAATTGTAGTATTTGATTGTGTAATTTTACAATTCCCTCATTTGGATAAGAGTATTATTTGTAAACGGAATTTTCAAATCCATTGAATTTCATACTTTCCACAAAAATGCTCAAAATACACAAAAAATCACAAAATTCACAAAATAATAAAGTACCCTAGATCTATATAGCAAAAAACATTATATCTAGATAGAAATTGGAACCTTAAACTCGAATAAATTCACAAAATGCACAAATTGACAAAGGACAACGACCAAATTGGATGACGATTGTACGATGGACACAAGTGTAACCAACACTATAATAGGGTATCGAAGGAATTGGAGGCATAGAAGAAACGAAAAGAGGCAATCAAGGAGAAAGATAGCCAGATGGGGGTAGTAGAGGATAGGGCATTTTGGACACCAAATTGGGCGACGAAATTTGAACCCTAAAACCAAGATGTACGCCAAATTGGATGATAACCGAATGATGGACGATGAAGGATGACCGAACGATGGACGACAAAGGACGATCAAACAATGGATGACGACGACCGACGGAGGACGAAGCTGTGAAGGAAGAAGCTGCGATGGACGGCGATGGCAAAGACGGCTACAACTGCGAGACGATCGACAACCTGAGAATGGTTTGAGAAAAAAGAGAACTCGCAATTGAGAATTTCTGAAATGCCCCTTTGGATAGATTTATAAAATGACGCCTATTTTGAAAGGATTTCCGAATCCCACTATCACCACTAGTTTTTAATTGGAAGAATTTTACAAATTCTTCTTCATGAATGCCCAAATAATTTATTTGTCAAAAAGGGATTTTGAAATCCTTTACCCAAATCAAATCCCTTCCCAAATTCCTTACCCAAACACAACCTTAACGATATAAAGAGAGGTATGATTTTAATTATTTTTTCCTTCCCCCTCTCGTGGAGTAAAGCTCTACCTGGGGTGTGCGAGGGCTATTGACATTTTATTTGAGGGCTTTAACAAACCCAACAAAGGTAAAAGTCGTTGTATTGGTGATGATAGACATGCTAGTACATAGCTGACAAACGGGAGAGCAAATAAGAAATCAATTTCAGCCACCTTTCTTTATATATTATCACTTCGAAAAAAGAAATAAGAACCACTAACGCTGCGTTTGGTATGTTGAAATGCAATGGAATAACAATAGAATTGAAATTAATATGGTAATAGAATGGTTATTACCATTCCTATATTTGATGACAAAAATGAGTACATGTGGTATTGGAATGATATCAAAGGGTAATATAGTAATTTAATTAAATTTCATTCTAATTCAAATATTTTGTTAGTATTTGGTCTCCTTTTTTGGCTGATAAATGATTAAAACCTAATCTCATGTAATTGGGATTAACTAATACCAAGATTATCTTGTGATGAGGGAGAAATTCCAACATGAGAACCAAAGTGAAAGAAGACAAAGAAACAGGTCAGACCTACCCAAGAAGCCCGACCCGAAAGAGGCAACGCAATAGTGGATATGGGCCGTTGCTCTAATAGCCCATGAACAAGGTGTTTGTCTTACTGAGTGCAACCTAGCCATGCATCAGGCCTATTTAGGGCAGGACGAGGCTACTCAAGTAGGGCCCAATCACCGAATCTAAGGGTAGTAGGTAGGTCAATGTAACCGTTGTATCACCTATTACTGCCCCCATGCACATACACGATTGGTGCCATTTCCCATAATAGGAGCACAGACTACGATTACCGTGGCTAGTTATGGAACGTGGAGAAAATCATGGCGCATTGAATTTGATTATGGGACATTTTGAGCCGTCGAATCGAATATCGTACGATTGAGATTGCACCTGGAGAAATTTTATATTTAAGACATTTTAATCCCTTAGATCAATATCCAACAGTTGAGATTGACTATTATTAAGAGATATTTTCAGCCGTCAAATTGAATTACATCTAAGTGTTACGATTAAAATTTACCCAACAATCCCAAAATTTAGCCATTTGTTTATGATTTTTACCCAAAATCTGGCCACTTCTCTACCCAACAGCCCCAAAATCTCATCCTTCTCTTCTACATACTTTTTTATTTTCTTCGTTGCTCTTTCTGTCCCCATTGATCACCTAGTCACCGCCTTCCCTCTCTCACACCTTCCTTCATCCAATTTGAGAAGCTACTGTATTTTCCGGTTTGACGATTGTCTAGAAGCTGGCTGCAGAAGGTCGGTGGCGTCGATGGTGAACGCCTCAAACTAATGCATCGTGCCCATATCTATACTTTCTGATCGATTGTGCGCATATGTATCCTTATCTATCTCTGTAACTAATGCTTGATTTCTTTCCTCTTGATTTTGTGTTTGTGATTCAGTGATGGAATGAGAGAGGCAATTTTGCTTGGAGCCCTAGCTCCTGGTGTTTTTGGCCACTGTCACCATCACTGTCACCATTGGAACTGACGTCGTAGATCCATTCGTCTCTTTTTTTTTCTCTCTACATTGTTTCCATCCCACCCTAATTTGATCTGCTCAATTGGTTGATTTTGGACCTTCATTTGATTTACTTAATCTCTCATTCATCACCTCCACGAACCCTTGCTGTTACCCTCCATTTGAATACCATGATTCCAATAGCCCGAAGCAGTCGACGTTCAAGGAGATGGAGATGAATTTGTCTAAGAAGCAGCAATGGAAGGAGGGACTGATGCTGCTGTCCGTGGTGGTCACCGACTTCATGAAGCGGTGGTTCAAGGACACCCTTAAGGAGGCCAAAGCTGGTGACACCACCATGCAGGTCTTGGTCGGTCAGATGTATTACATTGGCTATGGCGTCTCCAGAGATCCCTAAAAGGTTTAAAAATCTTCAACTTTTTTATTGTTTTCTCCTCTTTTAACTTGAAATCAAATTGATCATTTCACTCACAAATTAGGGTTATTGCAAGTCTTGGTCGTTCATTTCTCATTCCAATTCTAATGCTTCAATTCCATCCAACCAAATGAGCCCTTATGACAATTGGAATAACACTTTGAGTTCAGTGTTACATCATCTCCAACACTTTATTTTTAATTTGATTATGTAGGGAAAAACTTGGACATTCCCAGACTTTATACTCTGGTTATGTAGATATATGTGTGTGGTTGTGTTTGGTAACCGTTCCCATCTCATTCCTAGATTTTTGAGATTTCTGTTTGGGCATAGCGTGTGGCAAAACTATTTCCCATTTCATTCCATCCCGAAAACTAGAATTCATTCCCAAAATTGTGAAGGCCATCCCCAAAAGACTCGGCCTTCGGCATGTGATAAACTGCCAGGTGATTAGACAAAGACGGCCCAAGATCAGGAGGAGAAGGAGAACCAAAGTCTTCTAAATTAGGACTAATCACATTATTTTTTAAATCATTGGATGTAAAATGACATATTTAGTCGTTAAAATTTGAGTTTTGTTCCAAATTATGCCACTTTTCGTTATTTTATTTAATGGAGTATAAGCTTTGTCCAGATTTTGAATAGAATTAGATCCAAGGACTGATAGATGTAAATTTTTACTTCAAGGACCAAATATAATTCTGAATGAAACTTGGAGGATCATCAGGGAGTATAATCAAATTTATTATTATTTACTTTTTTTTACATCATCAATAGGAGATTGCTACAATGGCCAGCAATAATAGGGAGTTTGAGAGTGGATTTCATCAGAAAGTAAGAGATTTCCAGCCACAAATGCCCTTTGCCTTCCGAGTACAGCCAATGCAACCAAATTTACATGAGATTATTTAGGGTAAATTACACTGTTAGCCCTTGAAATTTAGGGATACTTACAAATAGATCCTTCATCAAATTTTATTTATCTGAATTGGGTTTTGGAAGTTTCTTTGCAATCAAGTCTTCTTTTTGTTTTTCGGTCAATAAATTGGACAAATTCTGGTTATAACCGCATGCATGGTGTGATGTGACAGAAAGGACTTAGTTGATTTTGTCTATTTTATTGGTGGAAATTAATAGATGAACCCAATTGTAACTAATCAAATATTTCTACCACAGTTACGTACCACCACCGCCCAAAAATGCACCATCGCCCACAAATGCTTCCTCACTGCCGCAAGTCCAAAATTATATGATATGATGCAAGTGTTGATACTTTTTATTTGTATTTTTAACTTCATATTAAGTTTTTCATTTTTTAATTTTAACTCTTTGAAGCTATGTTCATCTGTATACCTAAATGGTGTTTTTTTAATCTGCATATCTAAACTTTGAACAGATTAACCCTAAAGATTTGATTGGATGGTAACGACTCATGGTGAAACGTGCTCGCTCTTCCAGAAATAAAGTGCACTAAACAAGTATATCACCTGCCTCTTGATTTTTGTTTGTGATGGAATTTATTTATTTATTATTTTTTTTTTCATTTTCCTCGTATTTGGTTATGTTTAATTGTCTTTATTCTCTCTCTCTCTCTCTCTCTCTCTCTCTCTTTTTCTTCTAATTACTAAGTTTAAAGGAATTTGAAATTACAATGATTGTTTAATATAAATGATTTCGATCACATTTTTTTTATACATGCCAGGGTTCCAAGAAAAATCTAAACAATATTTTCTTTTGTAAATCACATGAAATGAAACAAGGTAAAGTTTTTAACAGTATTTTGTGTTATGAAATGAAATAGGATAAATTTGTTCCAGAGTTTGGTTCAATAAGAGTCACCTTCAATTCTTGGTGGAATATTAACTCAAAAGTGTAGTAGTTCTGTATTTTTTAGTCAGGTATATTTCTCTCCCGTTTGTAGGCAATTTATCTTTTGATTTTTTTATTCGTTTTTTTTAATGTCTATAGGTTCTATTCATGTTTTTGGTAGTTTAAAATATTTGAAGAGAAATTAGTTGTTTTGCTTTCGTTTCAGTTTATATTTCTATTCATGTTTATATGTTTGTGAAATTATTGTCTTTTAGTTTTACTTTGTAGTTGTATGATTGGTTAATCAAAATTACTTTTGCTCAAGCTAATTTAAAGTTTGAGAACAATAGATCAAAAGTTGCCTCGTGTAGTGTCATATTCAATTTTTTTGATCAAATGCTGCAGATTTCATACAATTCTGCATAAGTTGTATACTTTGTTGCGATGGCACTATTGGTTACTATGGTTTGAAATGTGTATAAGGTCTGCTCATGTTTTCTGTTGGATTTAGATTAAAATGTGTGGGCTTAAACAAATTGTTTAATACAATTTTTTTCCAGGTTTGCTCTTATGATAGTGGGCAGCGCAACCGCTATCGATGGGACAATATTTTCCATAAGGTGAGAACTATAGGCCAGGAAAATGCATATGGACAACTTCTTGAGAAACCTTAAAAAATTATTTGATTAAGTAGTCTCATTTTTTGTTCTTCGTTTTGGGTTTCTATTTTTAATTTTTTGTTTTTATTATGAGTTTCTTGAATTTAATTTCGTGTCACAATTATATATGTTTTTTTTTTTTTTTTTATCCAAGTCTCTCTATTATATGTGTTTTTGTTTTATTTATTTATTGTTTTCAATTAGGTTTCAAAATTTTATGTTTCAGACTATTTTTGGCATTATATGGATTTGTTTGTTAAATAGATTCATCATGATTTTATCTGTGTATGTGTGTGCATGAGGTAAAGAATAGATTCGGGAGTTTCAAATCTTCTTCCAAATCTGATAGCACAATCGTGACAGAGGATGTGGATTCGGGAGTTTCAGGGGCTCGATCGATGATGTGGCACTGAGATGAGATGCGATGGAGCAAAGTTAGCAACAGTAATTTAAAAATCGTGTTTTGCCACATGTATTTTACGTATTTTATTATCATATATATACGAATTTTAACTTTTCCCTTAATATATTTATGGGGTCAGATTTTTTGTTTAGACTACTGAAAACAAGGTAGTGCATTTTCATAAATTTATTTCTGTTCTCAAAAATATGTTTCCGTTTTGGGAATGGAAGCATTTAGGTAGTGTTTTGTTTCATCAAACTGTTTGACCATTTTTTTATCCTTATCAGTAAACCTTGAACCATTATAAATGCAAAAGAAGGATTTTTAGTTTTCAATTTGTGAAAGGTGGAACGAAAATAGAAAAATGGATGCAAAAGGAAAACACAAAAAAAAAAAATAAAAAAATAAAAAAATTGTTTTTTTGATCGAATTTAAAGAATTTTTGAGATGAGGAAAAAACAAAATTTTAAGGTGGTATTTCTTTGTGTTACAATTTTTGGATTCCTATTTCATCTCTACTTAATCTGCATTTTCTTATGATTCTTTTAGTTTTTTATTTTTAATTCTTTCTTTTTTTATTGCTTAATTTTTATGTAATACTATTTTTTTATTTAGCCATGAAGTTTCTATATTTTCATTATTAAAGGTTTACATAGTCTTGCATCATTTTTATTGTGCTAATGTAGTTAAATGAAAGAAGTTAAAGTTGTTTGGTGAAGAATAAAATTGGAGTCGTAGAGTGAGTTTTTTTCCCATTTTACATTGCAAAGTTCTTTTTTCTTTTTCTAATTGTTTATTTTGTTTCGGTTTAACTCATGTTTAATTGTAGTATTATTTTAATAGCGGAATATCTACATTATTGGATAAGAGTATGTTGTATTTATAATGTAAATTGTTTGTTGGTGATAACATTTAAATGTTAATTATTATAGATTTTCTTAATAGAACAAATGTAGAATGTTGTATAAATAGAAGAGATTGCATCGATTTTTTTGTTCAATTTTTTTTTTAACATCCATGCCTTCGGGATGATATCGCATTTTTATAGTGAATCCTATTGAATTGCATTTTTCATTATGAAGTTACAACTTTTATGGCATTTTTGCATTCTATTATCTTAGATATATGCATGCTTCAAGCAGCAAGTGGTTGTTCATTTCAGTTCTGTGTTTGTTCCTAGATTTTTGTCTGTTCCAGATTCTGTTCTCTGAGTTATGTGTTTGTTTCCATATTTCTGTATTTTTGTTCCCAAAGTTTGAGTGTCGGCAGTGTAATGTGTAGTGGGAGAAATAAGTATATATATCAATCATTTTTGTTTTAGGACACAAAATGGTGATTATTATCTTTTTTTTTTTTTTTTTAATTCTTTTAATTTCGATTGATTATTTTTTATGGAGTATTTTTTTTATTTTTTTTTAATTTATCCATTACTCAAATAAGTTTTTATACTTTTTGTCCTTACAGGTTTGTAGTGTCTTTTTTTTTTTTTTTCATC
Source organism: Eucommia ulmoides (assembly GCA_016647705.1). Classification (NCBI taxonomy): domain Eukaryota; kingdom Viridiplantae; phylum Streptophyta; class Magnoliopsida; order Garryales; family Eucommiaceae; genus Eucommia; species Eucommia ulmoides. The sequence goes on along the minus strand of CM028339.1, from coordinate 46,613,895 downwards.
ATTATTCTTCAAGAAATGAGGCCGATGACAAACGTAATTAAATTGAAGAAGTTAAAGTTGACTTTTGGGAATAAAATAGTAGTATTATATAAAATAATGTGAATTTATTCCCATTTTAAATTGCAATGTTCTATTTCTATTTCTATTTTTTTTTAATCCTTGCCCATGGAATTATGTTAGATTTGCATAGGCAGTACACATTTTTTGCTTCGATTTTGTTTCGGTTTAACTCATGGTTAATTCTGATATTATTTTTAATAATCAAATATTTGTGTTATTGGATACTGATTGTGTTAAATTTGTAATACACATTGTTTGTTGGTGATGGTATTGAAATGTTAATTATTGTTGATGTTTAATAAAAACAAGTGTAGAATGTTGTACAAATAGTGGAGATATCGATTTTTTGTAGGTTTATTTTTTTATGCTCGTGCATTCAAGCACGGGTTATACCCTAGTCTATATATAAACCCGGACATAGTTACATTTTGAGACATTTTGAGCGGTTGGATCGAATATCTGACGGTCCCGATTGAATTTGGACATATTATATATTTAAGACATTTTAGACCGTTAGATCGAATATCTAACGACTGAGATTGTATTATATTAAGAGATATTTTTAGCCGTCGAATTGGATGAAGATCCAATGGTCAAGATTAAATCATCAATCCCTCATCCTCCAAATCTCGCTGAACAAATTTCTCTCTCCTCCATAAAACACTCAGGCGTCTTTACTAGATCACCTCAAGGCTCTCATTTATGAAAATTTCAGCCCTTCCCTCTTCTCTAACATTATTTTATCTGCCACAAATGCCTTTCCCAAATGAAAGTTGCCATATTTCTCCAACACGAATGCCACCAATGTTATTATCTCTCTGCAAATCAGCCTTTGTTTTACCACCGCCACTATCGTTAAGAGTTTCGGAGCCGCAACCACCAGCACCAGCACCACCAGACTTGCCTGATCTCTACGCAGCTACTACCATACCACTAGCCTCTGTCACCTCATCGACGTTACGGCCTTCGATCACCACCATCGACTATTTGTGGCCGGTTGGCGACTGTTTGGACGAAGACAGGCGAAGAAAAATAATGGGGGCTGAAGACAAGTAGCAACAATCCAACAAACCGAACACTATCCCTATCTTGAACGCTAAACCCTATCTCATCACAGTATGGAGTGTCAACAGGTCTTCGATTTCTCTTCTTTTATAATTTCTTTATTTTCTAGGGTTATTTTCCTTCTAAATTATTATGAAATTTGTTTTTCAATTGATTTGTATTGATCAACAGTTATATCAATTTCAACAATCTCTCCCCTAAAATTTATTGAATAAATACTTGGGTTTGTGATCGTCAGATGCTGGATTAAGGTAAAATACTTTTCTAGCATCTAAGAAGGTACTGATTTTTGTTTTTCTTTTTAATTTATCTTGGATGTGCAAGTTTTTTTGATTTAGTTTTATCAAATATGTTATTTCCCAGCCGATTCAGAAATTTTCTCAAGCTTCTTCTTCTCCTCTTCAATGGCATAGGTGAGATTTCTCAAGCTTCACTTTTTGATTTAATTTTTCACTTCGAATCTTCGCATCGACTCCATCTCTTCATCGATGATGATCCATCTGACAATAGCCTCTGCCCTCCCAACCCACGTCGCCGTTACAGCCAGAGCAACATGGCAAGGGTCCATCTCCAGATCGACTTTCCAACCTCTATGAAACCGTTATTCCTTCAATTGGGCACCATTGCCTCGCGAAACCACCACGACCAATGAGGTGTCTTTGCTGGCGATAACAAAATCGAGGGTTTGGGTTTTCCGTCACCGTATCTTTTCTTCATGAAACGAGACAATAGATCATCAGACAGAGTCAGTTGACAGGTGGTGAGAACTTCCCTCATGTAACACCATATTCGCATGGGGGTAAAGCTAGATTTCATACTCTAGATTTGCCATCAATAACGCTAGCTCCTCCACTTAGGTATTACCTTTTTTATTATTCTCATTTTGTTTGGTTTAACTATGTATGTTCCCCACCTTTTTGCTCACTTCTAGGCCATTTTTATTTATTTTTAGGGTTAATAATTTGTATATTAGACTCAGATTTTTGGGGAAATCATCACACGACTTCAATGTCTGTGCCTAGAATTTGCCCTACTACTGTGGAGAGGTAAAGCTAATTGCATATGTTATATTTGTTCATCATTTATCACTGTTTAATCGCAACAATTGATTTTGTTTTAGGGTTTTTTGTTTCATTTTGTTTAGGGATTAAATTTGATTCAATTAGGTATTAGGTATTTTGATTTGATTTTTTGATTGTAGGGACTTTCATTTGTTTTCTTGATTGTAGGGATTTTGCCCCATATTTGAATTAATTTGATTTAGTGATTTTTATTTGATTTTTCGTTTAGGTATTTTGATTTGATTTCTTTGTCTTTAGATATCCAGGTAAAACGTCTTCTGTGGACAACATAATAGCAAGAGGTGAGTCAATTAGCCAAAACCTCTATTTTTTTTTTGGGATTTCCCTTCCTAATTTGACTAATCCTGTTTAAGGTTTCAATATTTTGCTCCAATTGAAATTATATCACATCTTCGATGTGTATCTATGTACAATCACCATTACATGTTAGGTGGCCTAGACCTCTATTTTTTGAATTTCTCTTGCCTTACCTCTAAAATTAGCTGTCGAGATTGTGATTTCAAAATAATTTTGACAATGATTTATGAATTTTGAAGGATCAAATATGATAAAATTTTCTTTGAGAAAGTGATGTTGTTTAGATTGTGATTACTAGAACAAGATTAACAACGATTCGTGAATTTAAGCAACATGTGTTTTTTTGCAACTGTTTTTTTTTTTTTTTCTCTTTGTCTATTATGAGCATAATGCACATTGACATTATTTATTAGCTGTTGCTAGCTATAATTGGGGACTCATATGGAATTTGTTAAGATAAATGTGAAATTTTAATTACTATTAGTTTCTTTATTACAGGTTCATCTAATGCACTATCTATAGGCACCACTGTCAAGCCAGTTGTTGTTTTGACTCGGAAAGGTGTCGGAGTCACCTCGAAAGCTCCATCTTCTGATGCCTATACTCCATATTTTCAATTCTAACACCAAGGCCCCCACAACCCCTTCAAAGGGAATGCTTTGATCATTGTACATTAAGCGGTTGGTATTTTTTACTTCGTCGAATTTCTAATCTGGGATGTTTTGACATAAGTAATTGGATTTAATAAGATTATTCTTACTTTGATTTTATGTTTGATACTTTAGGAGATGCATCTAGGTCATTACTATTTTATGTTTTTTTAAATTCTTTAGTTTCTAAATTAATGTTAATTGAGCCATATTTTAGATCCAACTGACAGTGTCAAAAGGTTTAACCTCTTGTTTGGTTCTTATTTTACATATCTTTATTGGTCTTTATCTTTAGTTACATATCTTTATTTGTTCTAGGTGATCGATTCACTTAGAGTGTTTTTTAACTAGATAGATGGATAAAAAGTAAAATATTTCTATTGATACTGGCTATGTATAGGTACAAGTTTAACATTATGCTTTCAATGTTGGCTAGGGTGCCGTTTATGTTTGATCTGAATGAAAATAATGGTGTATTATTTAATTTGATGCCAGTAATTTCTTGGACTATTGTTGTATGTTGGTATGAGGAAGCACAACTTCATGAATGAAACGATATGTTATTTGGATTCTACTCCCTATAATTTCTAGGGAAATTCCTTGAAAAGTCCCATGAATAAAGAATACTACTTTGTAGAGGACCATCCAAGATTTTTTTTTTTTCCTTCGGATGTTCCTTAGAAGTGGTCTTTTCAACTTGTGGACCTCCCAACAAGATGCCCTAATTTCTATTCGTGCTTTTGTTGAATTTTTTGTTATTGGTGTTGATATGATGGTTCATTTATTTTGCGGTCTATTTAAATTATTTATGGATGTGTAATTGTTATTTATTATTAATGTTCAAATGAAATAGGTGTAGAATATTTTATAAACAGATGAGCTTATATAAAAGAAAAAATTAAAGTATGTTATTTTTGTAATATCCATGCCTTCAGGCATGGGTTATATAAAAGAAGTTATTATTGATGTTCAAACAATACAAGTGCGAGTCTCGATTGTTAGTTTTCATTATTGTTGTTAGTTATCATTATTGAATTATTGATTATTGATGTTCGACGATTAGTTATTCTTCATGTTCTTAAAAAATAGGTTCAAAATGTTATATATGCAGTGGAGGTTATGTCAATCTTTTTTTTGGTTTTACACCCGTGCCTAATACAAATTAATGTGACAAGATTTTATTAATCAGATAATAAATAAAATTTTAAATTTTCCACTATCCATATAATATCAATAATCAAATCAACAATCAAACTAAAAATGTTATATAAATTATTCGTAAATTATTTTGTGATGACAATTAAGATCTTTAAATTTCTGTTATTTAAAATATGGATAAGGTAATTTAATTAATTTTACAATTAATAATAAGGTAATTTAATTAATTTTAAATATAAAAAAAATTGAAACCCGTGTATTCAGGCACAGGTTATGCCCTAGTATATATATACGATAGGGAATGATGTATCAATATATTCTCAACTCTCAACTTTTCGTATACAATTCTCTACATATTGTGTATTTTTACCGTTCTTGGAACAATTTAACCTAGGGAAGGTAGCGGGTTGCAAAGTTTTTTGGCACGTGAGGCCCTGGTTCACGCACCCGGTAAATTTTGGCAACATCATTTGGTGCTGTCTGTGGGAAAGTAAGAAAAAAATGAGTTCACCAGCGAAATGAGGCATTTACAATCAAGAATGAATGGACAGAGTCAGGGGAGTGGGATCCTACCGCCAGCAAACACAGAGGCTCACATGGAAGGTTCGGGCGAGGGATATGTTGTTCCTCTCCTTGAGGTGCAAACGATCAACACGCTAGCAGCAGAGATCTTCGCAATGGAAATGATGCTTACCATAATGGCCCAATAGATTGTTTCAAATGCTTAACATGCTCCTCTCCTAATAACGACCTTGGGGAACAGACAGAGTCGCAAGAATCCCTAAATTCGTCACAGGGAGCACGAACAGAACAAAGGGGCATGAGTACCCACTGGGTTGGGGGATGTATGCTGGCTCGTAATGAGACAATAGACTCCCACCAGCAGCACAAAGCACCAAAGCACAGAGATCTACTAGCTCATGAGCTGGACCTGCTTCTAAGGGGAATTGAGATGGTGTTCACCTTTGATATTTTGGAGGCACTACTGTTCGACAAATTTGACCCCACCAAGTTTGAGAAGTATGACAAAAGAGCAGACCCAGTGGATCACATCTGATAGTTTAGACATCTGATGTCCATCTACGGAGCAAGGAATTCTGCGCTCTGTAGGGCTTTCGCAGCAACCCTGAAGGGGATAGCACTGGCGTAGTTGTATTCACTGCCACCAAACTCAATTTTGTCCTTCATGGACTTTATGGGAAGTAGTTCATTGGACGATTTATTACGTGCCAAAGGTTAATGAAAGGTGTCGACTATCTATTGACGCGGCGGTAAGAAAGAGGATAAACCTTACGCTAATACATGAATCGCTTTAGTGAAGAGCTGACGTGTATCGAAGGTTGTAATTTAAACCTCATCATTAACGCCTTCACCTCGGGGCTGGGGTTAGGTCAGTTCCAAGACTCGCTCATGATGCATAATCCGAAGACCATGATTGAACTAATGGAGATGGCAAAGCCTTACATAAAATTAGAGGACATCAAGTACGCGTGGGAGGGTAGATCAGCACCGAAGGACAGTTCCAGGGCTGGGAAGACCAGTTATCAGAAAGTTAAGAGTAGTACCTCAGATTGACGGAGAGAGCATCATAAGAGCTCGACGACGAGAGCTCGGGGGCAGTAGGAGACGAACCTCCCGAACTTATGTGTGCCTATCTCCAGAATACTCCACGAGATCAGGTCATTCGAGGTTATACAGTGACCTCCTAAACTCCCATCGAAGTTCACTAAGAATAAGGACAAGTACTGTGAATTCCACAAAGATCACGACCACAACATTAACAACTGCTAGGAGCTTCAAAGAAAAATCAAGCAGTTGATTGAGATGGGGTGACTGCACGGATACCTATAAAAACAGACAAGAGAAAGGAAGATACCAAAGGACGAAGTTCGTTTAGAAGGCCGTAATGATGAAAGAAAGAATGATGACCCAGACAACACTCATGGGATCATTTATATGATAAATATGGTTAGCCCTCATGTAGGGAAGACGAATCGTGAGAGAAAAATGAAGGTTTGTGAGGCAGCATAGGAACAAATCTACGGGGAAGTGATAGCGTTAACTAGCAATGTGGGACTGGTGATCATCTTCAACAATGAAGATTGTAAGGGAATAGATTACCCTTATGACGACGCCTTGTTAATAACTCTTTGGATCTCTAGCTTTGAGCTGAGAAGAGTCTTGATTGACACCGGCAGTTCAACTAACATAATTTTCCACAACACACTTAACCATATGGGAGATCCTAACTCAGACATTGGGACCACCCATATAGTAATGGTAGGTTTCAACAGGGATCTAAACTCCCCCAAGGGAAAGATCACATTGCTTGTCACTACAAATAAAGATGAAGGAGGAGTGACAAAAGCTATTGAATTCATGGTTATGAACTCGACGTCTCCATACAATGCCATCTTAGGACGTCCCTAGCTCCATGTAATGGGAGCTGTGGTATCGACACTCCATCATTGCATCAAGTATGGAAAGGATGACAGACTTAGCCATGAAGGAAAAGAGAGCCATACAGTGATGATGAACATGAAAGCAAGGGTAAGTGTAGGCCAGTACCCCAGATTAAGGATGGGAACCCTATGGGGCTAGGATCCACCGCTCAGCTCATTTAACTTTACTTTAAAGACCCTAGTTTGTGAGTTTTTGTATTTTACTTTGAGATTTTTGTTTAAGTTGGAAGAACATTTATCCTTTGATGTTTTTCAAAATGAAATAAAAACCATTTACCTTCATAAGGAAGCCTCGGTTTTACATCGAAAAATGATAAACAAAGCTCATTTAAACCTGCCTAGCTTAGTTCAATAGAATTGCTTAGCTTAGTTTGATCATGGATTGAACTGCTCAGCACAATTCACGTCCAAAAGCTGCCTAGCTCAACTCAACAGAACCATTCAGCTTAGTTCGATCATGGATTGAACTGCCCAGCATAGTTCATATCCGAAAATTTCCAAGCTCAGCTCAACGTAACTACCTACCTCAGTTCACTCATGGATTGAATTGCCCAGCATCGTTCACATTCGAAAACAGCCTAGCTCAGCACTATCAAAGCTGACTAGCTTAGCTAAATAGAAATGCTCACCTCAGTTTGATCATAGATGGAACTGCCTAGCACGGTTCACATTCAAAAGCTGCCTAGCTCAACTCAACAGAACTGGTTAGCTTAGTTCGATCATGGATTAAACTGCCCAGCACAATTTACATCCGAAAGCTTCCTAGCTCAACTCAACGCAATTACCTAGCTCAATTGGCTCACGGATTGAATTGCCCAGCACAGTTCATATCTGAAAGATTCCTATCTCAACTCAACGTAACTACCTAGCTTAGTTCACTCACGGATTAAACTGACCAACACAATTCACTTCTAGATTAGCCTAGCTCCGCTCATCAAAACTGCTTAGCTTAGTTCATCCACAGATTGAACTTTCCCGCACAAATCATATCAAAAACTTCTTAGCACAACTCAACTAGGGAAATTCACCAACTAGATCAATGAGGTTTATTCAACCATTAGTTTCAAAGACTTAGGCTATCCATAACACGTTGATTATTTAAGCTTGTTATGGAGGAAGGCAAGGGGGAATGTTGGGTCCCCATTTTCCCAAAACATTCGAAGTTTGATTAATTGCACCATTTGTGAAGTTAAATGCATAATTTAACACACAACTGGCCCTGCTCAATGATAGGTGTAAATTACCTATCTATTTCTAATCCGAACATTATTAGTTTTTGAGTATATTTAGGATGTTTTAATATGTTTTTATGTGTTTTTGTATAAATCAAGTGTTTGAGGTGAAACGGGATGAAAACGGATAACAAACGATCACATCGGATCAAAGACGGTGGAAGAACAGTGGAAAAAGGGCAAAGAAGCTAAAATTCAGAACCTGCAGCCACCGCCGTGGCGACCAAACCACCGCCGCGACGGTCAAAGTACAGAGCCAAGCCTAAACTCACATTAGTTTTACCGCTTAGGCAGTGAAACCACCACCTAAGCCATCAGAATGAAGAGACTTGGATCACTATTCCACTGCCTAGTCGATCAACCCATCGCTTAGGCGATCACTGAACCGATATACTCACCGCCTAGGCGGTGAATCCAACTATCTTGGCCGTCAATCTGCACTAAATTTTAGATATGTTTAGGATATTTTCCCTATTTAAACCCCTTCCTCTCCTCTCCTCTCCTCCGACCATGAGAGCTCCATTAGGGATAATATATTTTAGAGAGAGGTTTTGGGAGTGATCATTCAAATTCTATGGATAAGATCACGTTTCCAAGAAGGGGGAGCGATCTCGAAATGTTTTTAGCGATAAATCTTCAGACTAGGCTAAGTTTCTTTCATTCTTTCCTTTATTTCTTAACTTAGGAGTATTGTTTGAGCATGTTTAGCTCCATTTTCATTGTATAACCGGCTATGACCATGAGCGAAATGAGTTTTTTTCTAGGGATTAATATATTTATAAAAATATTGTTTTGTAGAGTTTGTGTTTGGTTAGCGGTTGTTCTTTATTATTTTGATTGTTTGTGCTGTATTGTTTATAATGCTTACAATAATATTCGGAGAATACGATGTTTGCCAAACCTCAGATTTGGACTAGGGTAAATAAATTCCATGATTCAATAACCCAGGAGGGAATTGGATTATGGGAAATCGATGACGTTGGGGGAAGACTCACGTGACCTAGGGCCGTTAAGACGTTGAGGGGGACTTCTTCGTTGACTCGAAGTCACGTATTCCCCCATCTTACACTCGGGAGAGGTGGCGGGGGAGTGTTAGAACTAAGATTGTCGATACGGCAAACACAACGCGATGATCCAATAACCCGGTCGGGAGTTGGATTGTGTACAATCAATGACGTTGGGGCGATACTCACGTGACCTAGGGTCGTTAAGACGTTGAGGGGGATTTCTTTGTTTTCACGAAGTCATGTATTCCCCCATCTTACACTCAGAAGAGATGGCAGGGGAGTTTACGAACTGAGATTGTAGGATAAGTCGAACGCCGTTAACGTAAAGTATAACGAGACCAAACACATTTATATAAACAAAAGTTAATACCTAAGCAATACTTTCCCTAAACATCTCATAATAGTATTAGTATAGTTAATTTAATTAGATTAATTAACTTAGTATTAATATTATTAATTTTAAACATATTTATTTTCGCCTAGATAAAGTTAGGTCATGACAAACGCGGTACTCAATAATAGTCAAAACCAATCCCTATGGACACAATAACCCTAACTCCTCCGATCTATACTAAAACTTGACCTCGTATACTTGCGAGTGAAAGTAGCGGCGTATTTACGCGCCACAAAATTTTTGGCACCGTTGCCGGGGATTGTGTTTTTGGGTATTATTGATATTGTGGGTAAATAACCGAATTTTACTTTAGGCATCTATTTTGTTTATAATTTTTTGTTCGTAATTTTGTTTTCTATTTCTATTGAAGGGTACTCAACGATGTTAGATAAACGAGTATTGATGCAATTCTTTTAACGGGATTCCGAGCCATTTTATAGTGCTTGGGATTGATATAAGGATTTGTTACTTCGGTTTTCGAACCATCATTTTCCAACGGAGAGTCAACTTCTCAATTTTATTGACGGGTTACAAGCCGCAACCAGAATATGGGTGGAAGGAGGGAATGGATCCCTCTCTCTCTACGACCTAACCGCGGAGGAAGCCATTTGGTCGTTGGAGGAAATAGAGGCCTTTGATTATCAAAGTTGGAATCTTTCACTGAGTCCCCAAAGCTCAGAGAATTTTTCCAATACCACGGCACTATGGGTTGACAATTCGGCTCATGATGAGGGGTTTTTCCCTAATCTGGAAGAAACACTCGCAACCGTAATGGGAGAGACTCAGAGATTGTTAAGGGAAATGCCTGACCGTATCAACAAGCATGAGGATCATCTTAATCATATCGATATGGTTTGCACCACCATCGATGAGACTGTAATGTCTTTACGGAAGCAAATTGGTCATCTTCTTTGCTTTGTTGAGTCCGAGACAGGAGCAGTAGAATTGAGAGGCAAACAAGCCGGATCCAATTATGAAAGCCACTGTGAGGAATTGGAGATGAGCGGGAGCAACTTGGGAGAATATGTTGAAGATCTGAATGAGATGGGAATCCAAGCATGGATCGATGATTGTGATTCATCACCATTGGAGATCTAGATAGTAATACCACCATCGATTCCAAATGATCACATCTACGAGGATCCGATGTGGTTCACTTGTCCTTTGCCGCCGATAACAACATTTTTCCATACTCACCAAGTACGTAAACCGGTGAGGCATGCCGTTGAAAGCCCAAGCCGCATGCTAAATCTCTCCAAGCTTGAGGGTGTTGACAATCAAGACCCGTATATGGTATTGTACGACATTTACTACGGGCGGTAGCTTCTCTTTGATGAGTGCTTTGGCATGTTAGGCTGACGACCATAAACTAAGCGCATCTTTGGAGGCAACCCAAGGAAAAAAATAAATTAGATTCGTTATATCCAATTTGAATTGGAGGCGAGAGTTTTTTTGCCTCCCAGGTATGTATTCTAAACCCCTAGTCTTCATTATAATGCTTTATCATATCATTGGGATCGCTGACTAGGTTATAATGGGCATTTCCTGTTTGAGTCGGGTGTGATGTGTAGTATGTTTTTAGTATGCTTTAGTTAGTATGTTTTATTGTTTCTATGTGTGCATGTCTGTTTAGGATAGTTTTGTGTATGTGTTGAGTTTTGACGTTATTTGGGCCTTTACCCAATGATGAGTCTGTCCCTTGGTTGTTAATTGAGGTCGAGCGTAAAACTCATGCATGTATGTTCTGTGTGATCAACGTTATATTTTAGTAATAGTTATTATAAATCCTACTTGCACGACCACAAAAAATTCATTATATAACCGTCTAATTGATTTGAAAACGATTAGCTATCACCTAAATTCATGACATTAGGGTTTCTAGAAATTGATTTGGGGAAAACTTGAGGCGAAATCCTAGGTGAGGTTGTTCGGAAGATATGATTTAGGCATTCATTTTCTCGCTTGAGCCTTCTTAAGCCAACCTTCATAAATCATTACCCCTCGTTACCTTGTCGAAGCCTAAATGCCATTTCAATTCTGAACACTTAAACAAATACCCTAGCCGATTGAACTTTTTCTAAACCTACATCGCGAAACTGAAGGCACAATTTGAGAGTATCAAGCTAGTAGATTGCAAATGCTACTTGATGTGAGCGGTTGGGTTTAGGGTGAACTTTTGATTGGTTCGGTATTCGAGTACTCACTTGTCGTTTTTGTTCATTTTTCACACACCCCTTAAATTGTAACAATCGAATAAGTTTGGGGGTGTGTTCATTGACAAAAAAAAAAGAAAAAAAAGAATCAAGTATACATATGGTTTATTTCTGTTTCTTTTTGACAAGTGAGTACATCAGTCTTAACAAGATTGTTCGGGATTATTTACAATTTATCTATGGGGTTTCGAGTGTGAGAGTGCCAAGTGAAGTGCCTTGGGTAACATCAAGTTAACCACGTTAGCCCGTTTTCTCTTTTAAAAATTACCCTTGGACATTTGTCCTAAACCGAACCAAGACCTATTGATATTTTTGAACTTCCGAGCCTACATTAGTGGATAATAGATCCTGGGTCAAGCCTATGGATTCCCTATACCTTCGGATTTTTTTTTGTCATGCGCTTAAATGGTGGATAATCCAATCCGAATAACGGACAATTATATATTTGAGTTTTAAACACACACATTTTAGTAGGATCTATAACCTCACTTACTATTATAAATGTTGAAATTCTAGAACACTACATGGTGTGTTTTTATGCCTGAACTCGATAGGATTAGGGGCTGGTAAGGGATAATTTGTTTGGCCGGTAGATGATACTCAAAACTTGCACAAATTTGTTTTTTGTGTTTTTCATTTTTAGTTTTTAGTTGTTATATTTTCTTTTATTGCATGGGTGTTTTGCTCGAGGACTAGAAAAATTCTGAGTTTGGGGGTATTTGATAGATTTAAATTACCTATCTATTTCCAATCCGAACATTGTTAGTTTCCGAGTATGTTTAGTACGTTTTAATATATTTTTGTATAAATCAGGTGTTTGAGGTGAAATGGGATGAAAACAGATCAAAAACGATCATATCGGATCAAAGACGGTGGGAAAAGGGCAAAGAAACTTAAATTCAGAATCTGCAACCACCGCCGCGGCGACCAAACCACTGCCGCGGCGATCAAAATACAGAGCCAAGCCTAAACTCATTGCAGTTTCACCGCCTAGGCCGTCAGAATACAGAGACTTGGATCACTATTCCATTGCTTAGTCGATCAATCCACTGCCTAAGCGATCACTGAATCGACATACCCACCTCCTAGGTGGTGAATCCAATCGCCTAGGCCGTGTATCTGCACCATATTTTAGATATTTTTAGGATATTTTTCCTATTTATATCACTTCTTCTCCTCTCCTCTCCTCTCCTCCGGCCATGAGAGCTCCATTCGGGATAGTATATTTTAGAGAGAGGTTTTGGGAGTGTTCATTCAAATCCTACGAAGAAGATCACGTTTCCAAGAAGGGGGAGTGATCTCAAAACGTTTTTAGCCACAAATATTTAGACTAGGCTAAGTTTCTCTTGTTCTTTCCTTTATTTCTTAACTTAGGAGTATTGTTTGAGTATGTTTAGCTCCATTTTCATTGTATAACCGGCTATGGCCATGAGCTAAATGGGTTTTTGTCTAGGAATTAATATATTTATGAAAATGTTGTTTTGTTGAGTTTATGTTTGGTTAGCGGTTGTTCTTCATTCTTTTGATTGTGTTTGCCGTATTGTTTGTTTATCATGCTTAGAATAATAATCAGAGAATACGAGGTTTGATAAACTCCGGATTCGGACTAGGGTAAACAAACGCCATGATTCAATAAAGATAGGTGCAAATTACCTATATATTTCCAACCCGAATTTGTTAGTTTTCGAGTACATTTATAGTTATTTTTATATGTTTTAATATGTTTTTATTCTTTTTGTATTAAAACAGGTGCGTGGGGTGAAAATGTATGAAATCAGAGTATAAACGATCAAATTGTATCGAGAACGGTGGAAAAATAAGAAAAGAGGCAAGATTCTGAAAGAAGCCTACCGCCTAGGCGTCCAGATTACCACCTAGATGGTGAAGATACAGAGAAAACAATAATTGGCTAGTGACAACCCACCGCCTAGGCAGAGAATCCACCACCTAGGCGGAAATCCAACAGATTGTTTTCCTAGTCCACTGCATAGGCGAACCCTTAACCAACATACCTCTACTTAGGCAAAAAATCCCTTCGCCTAGGCGGAGAGCCTCTACACAGTTTAAATATTTTGTAGATATTTTTTGGCTTATTTAAACCCTTCTCTCCTCCTCTCTTCAGCGCTCTTCGGCCCCTAAGGCCTTAGCCCATATTTTAGGGTTAGGATAAGGGATTTTTTAGGGTGAGCTCTCAACTAGAGGTGGAGAATGAATAGGGAAGCGATCGTTCGAAGGTTCTAGCGGGGAGCATAAACGATCAATTCGTATTGAGAACAGTGGAAAAATGAGCAAAACGACAAGATTCTGAAAAGAGGCCCACAGCCTAGGCGGTGAAGATGTAGAAAAAATACATTTGGCTACTATCAGCCCACTACCTAGGCAGTGAATCCCACTGCCTAGTTGGAGATCAAGTAGAAAGTTTTCCACAGCCACCGCCTTCTCCACCACCTAGGTGAACCCTTAACCGACATACCTCCGCCTAGGCGAAAAATCCCTTCACCTAGGTAGAGAGCCTCTACACAGTTTAGATATTTTGTAGATTTTTTAAGCCTATTTAAACCATTCTCTCTTTCTTTTTTTAGATCTCTTTGGCCCCTAAGGCCTTAGGCCATATTTTAGGGTTAGGATAAGGGATTTTTGAGGGAGACGAGGTGGAGGATGAAGTAAGAAGCGATCGTTCGACAGTACTAGCGGCTATTCTTCAAATATTGGCTAAGTCGCTCATTTCTTCTCTTTGTTTTCTTAATTTTGGTAGTTGTTGAGCATGTTTATGCTATTTTACATTGTATATGTGGTTATGGACATTGGCTAAACATAGGTTGTATAGGGATTATTAATATAATTTATAAAAATATTGTTTAGTTGAGTTTGTGTTTTCTTTGCGATTTTTCTTCGTTATGTTAAGTGTGTGCCATATTGTTTGTTTATATTGCTTAGATTTACATATCGAGAATACAGGGTTTGACAAATCCTAGATTCGGACTATAATAAACAAACACCACAATCCTATAACCCGGTCGGGGTTTGGATTGTGGACAATCGATGACGTTGGGGCAAGACTCATATGACCTAGAGTCATTAATACATTGAGGGGGACTTCGGCATTGACACGAAGTCACGTATTCCCTCGTCTTACACTCGGGAGAAGTGGTGAGGGAGTTTTAGAACGGAGATTATCGATAGGGTAAACACAACACACAATCCAATGACCCAGTCAGGAGTTGGATTATGTGCAATTAATGACGTTGGGGCGAGACTCACGCGTCCTAGGGTCGTTAAGACGTTGAGGGGGACTTCTTCATTGACACAAAGTTGCATTATATCCCTCGTCATACACTCGGGAGAGATGGCAGAAGAGTTTTAGAAACCCAGATTGCGTGAGATAACGAAAAAAAACGTAAATGGAAAAATGTATCGAGGTATGATTGGTAGCTTGTTGTATTTCACTGCAAGTAGACCTGACATTATGTATAGTGTTTGTCTTTATGCTAGATTTCAGTCTTGTCCTAAAGAATCGCACTTGACTGCGGTTAAGCAAATTGTTTGTTATTTAAAGGGGACGACTGTCCTAGGATTATGGTATCCTAGGGGAGAGTGATTTTAAATTGGTAAGTTACTCCAATGCGGACTTTACCAGTTGCAAAGTTGAGCAAAAAAACACAAGTGGATCATGTCATTTGTTAGGACATGCTTTGGTTTCTTGGTCAAGTAAGAAATAGAATTCGATAGCCTTATCTACTACTGTGGTTGAATACATGGTAGCTGGTAACTGTTGTGCTCAAATTTTATATATTAAGCAACAGTTAAATAATTTTGGAGTTTGTATGGAGGTCCCGATCTTTTGTGATAATAAAAGTGCTATATGTCTAAGTAAAAATCCTACACAGTACTCACGAACTACGCACATAGAGATTAGACATCACTTTATTCGTGATCACATTCAGAAAATGGATATTATTATTGAGAATATTGATACCTCCGACCAACTTGCTGATGTTTCTACCAAACCACTAGCGGAAGATCAGTTTGTGAAAATCATTCGAGGTTTGGGTATGGCTAGGCATAATGATGTTTGCCTCGACTAAGTTACATGTGTTGTGTTCCACCCTTTCTAAATTTGTTTTTGAAGATGACAAAGGGGGATAAATTAGTAATGTTTTATTAAGGGGGAGTATTGTAAAACTATGTTTTAATCAAAATGAAGAAATTTTTTAAAAAAAATGTGCTTTATTGAGTATTTTTAAATTATGCATTAATGAAATCTTCATTATGATGCTTTAACGAATTTAAAGAACCCGTCCTCGGATTCAGGGGGAGTGTAGTTATATTTTATTTTGAAACAAACATCAAAGTTAATTGTCATCATCAAAAAGGGGGAGATTGTTGATCCTAAGATTTTGATGAACAATTAAGTATTGATGTTTTGGTAGAACTAATGTTTGATTAAGTGTTTTAGTGATTTAAAGTTCCAGTACTGAAGATGTCAAATTGAATGGATTCTAAATGAAGATATTAAGATGATGAAGAAGTATTAAGAGTTTGAAGAAATTAGGGAAAACAACCCAAGTAAATCTTAATTCTTAATATCCCATTTAGGAACACACACATGACACAAAATGAATTTGACCTTTTATGTGTGTTTTGGTTAAGTGTAATTATTTGCTCTTATGTGAATTGAAATGAAATATTTTTGAATGACTAAACTGGAATATAAGAATATTAGTGGAGCTTATTTAAAGATCATAATGGATAAAGGGGCAAAATCGTAAAAGAAAGTGAGTAAAAAATGATATAAGAGAAAAGATCTAGAAGGGAGAAGTTGATTGAGGAGTCGACCTGCCAATGATGGCTGAACTCTCTGAATCAAGGAGTCGATCGACAGGTCGATCGGTGAAAACAACTGAACTCTTTTAATCGAAGAGTTAATTAACAGGTCAACTAGTGAAAGCATAACAAACTCTCTGAATTGAAGAGTCGACCGATGAACTGCATGGGCTACTTTCAGTGCCTTTTAGTCGATTGGGAAATCGATTGAACGCGTAGTTTTAGGATATTGTTTGATCCGAGTTCAAATCTAAAACTAGTCATTTTTCGTTAGGATTTGAGAGAGATTTCACAGATATTTTCTATATTTAAGATATGGTTCATATACTAATTAAATCTTTTCAATATGGTTAATTAAATATTAATGTTTCTCAATTTGATACTTAAAATGGATTTTATACTTATTTATTTTGATTGAGAAATACTTTGGGGTTTAATTGAGTGTTTTGAAAGTTGTTGTTAAGTGAAATTGAACCTAAGTGAAGTCCTTATGGTATAAGGGGTCTATAAGATCTTTTTAATGTTATGACACTTGTAAACTAGCCGTTAGAAGGCTAATTACATGTTCCTTTAAATAGACCTGCGAATTTTATTAGAGAAGCTAATCATTCTAAAGGAGTTAATAATTTTATATCATTTTGAGAGTGCTTTTATAAGAGCTAGTATTCTATGTTATTGTGAGCTATTCTAAGAGTGATTTTGATAATCAATTGCGATCTATTCTTACTGATACCGAATTTTGAAGATATACTGTTCTAATCATTATTTCTGTAGATTTCGGGTGAGATATTTCCATATTGTTTATTGTTTATTATTTTATATTTTGAAAATTGATCTTTAAAAATTATTTTTGATTTTTGAAGAAAATATTTTTTCAAACAATTTCTTGAATCTAATTACGTGCTCCAATTTGCTACCTATATTCTTGTCAAAATCAGATTTTTGTATCTCACATATTTCTATTACTAGTTGAGATATTAATTGAGTTTTTATTTATATGGGGTGGTTGAAGCTTCTAGTGAGATTTACTACTTATCAATTTTTGTATTAGTGAGTTGTGACAGGTTAAATATCATTGGGGATATTTAATCAAGGGTAGCTGGGTTTCAGTCTCTTTCTGTAAAGAGATTAATTTATTAATTCTTCCTAAATAGAATTAGTGTGAGTGATTTTTAAAGGTTCCATCCTTACCTGTGAAAAGGATAGTTGCAGTGTTTTTGGTAAGGTTTTGATTCTTGAGCATCAGTGTTAAAAATAATTAGGTTATTTTTTGGCATGTAAAAAGTAGAGGTTCTTCGTTAGTCTGAGAAAAGGAAATTATAAAGGTTGATTCTGAGCCTGTAAAAGAATCAATGTGCGGGTTTGGTTCCTACCTTTAAAGGGATCTTGGTTTTAGTGGGTGTGATCTCTGTAGAGCTCGGGAGACTGAATTAGCCAAGAATAGCTCGGTGAACTAGTATAAATCTTTTGTGTGCTGCATTATTATTTTGCTATTTTTTTTGTTTGGGTGTGCACTTAGATTGATCCTATTATTCCGCTGTGTTACAATGATAACAATTAATTTAGGCTCAAAATTAATTATTTGATTTATATTAAGTTTTATTTTGATATATTTTTAATTACCCAATTCACTTCTTCTCTTGGGTATTCTATTGGGCCAACAATTAGCATTAGAGTTGGTTTAGCTCGAATCTATTTTGCTAACAAAGAGCACATGGCACACTTAGTAGGCACACTAGTTGAAGGGCAGTCTATGCACCGACTACCCTTATTTATAGGTGAATGTTACTCGTTTTGGAAAGAGAGGATGATAGCCTTTCTTTAGGCTACAAAATACGGCGTGTGGCTAACAATCGAGGATGGTTCGTTCATTCCAATGGAAAACGGAGTTGAGAAGAAGAAGGAACAACTCACTGCTATTGATAAGCATAAACTTTCTATTAATTCTCAAGCTATCAATATTCTCTTTTGTTCTTTAGATGCTAATGAGTATTCTAGAGTTTCAGATTGTAAATCCGCACAGGAGATGTGGGATAAGCTACAAGTCACCCACGAAGGGACAAGTCAAGTGAAACAGTAAAAAATGAATGCAATTACGAGAAAATTTGAGTTGTTCAGGATTAAGGAGAATGAATCGATTCATGATATGTACACTCGCTTCAACAACATATGCAACAATATGAACCAACTCGAAAAACCATACTCCATGGAGGATAGAGTACGAAAGGTCCTAAGGTTCCTGACAAAAATATGGGAGTCAAAGGTGACGACAATCGAGGAAGCCAAAGATCTTGGCAATTACAACATCGATGATCTAATTGGTAATTTGATGACTCATGAATCGGAGATCAAAGGCTACGAGGATGATATCGAAAATAGCAAGATGAAATCTTTGGCACTAAAAGTTCAAAAATTTGAAGAAGATGATGACAGTGATGATAAAAGCCTTGATAATGAGCAAGAGAAGAATGTATCACTTCTCACGAACAATTTTAGAAGAATTACTCGGCACACATTCCATGGGAAAAGAAATCTCAACATGTCCAAAGTGGAATGCTACAACTGTCGTAAAACCGGTCATTTTCAAAATGATTGTCCCGAACCAAAGAATGATAAAGAAAAAGAAAAGAAGAAAAAAGAAAAGAAAAAAGAAAAGAAGAGTAAGAAGAAATTGTTTGATGTTTATCAAGAACTTTCATATGATTACAAAACCAGTGTTCTAAAATAAATGCCCTTCAAAGTACAATTAACACATTAAACAAGCAAGTGGTGGATTATGAATTTGAAAACAATGGGTTGAAATCTAAATTGATGGATTTGCAATAATTTGTTCTCAAATTTACCAGTGGTGAAAATAATTTGAAAATTCTTTTGGGAAGTTCACGTGGAGTTTTTGACAAAGCCGATGTTGGATTTCAGAAAAATCTTAATAAAAAACGCTTTCAAAAATTCTTTTCTGAAACCAAAGTTCTTGTTAGATGTTTTAAATGTAACGTTGTGGGGCATACTATTCGTAGATGTTTTGCAAAACTATATAACTGTAGACAAGTTTGGGTTCCGAAAGGAACTAAAATTGTCCCGACTAACAAGATCGGACCCACGTAGGCTGGGTACCACTTAGGAACTATTTGAGGTGCTCTTTGCAGGTTATTCTAAAAGTATCAATAAGCAAGGACAAATAGTTCTTGGATAGTGGTTGTTCTCGACACATGACGGGAGATAAAGAAAAATTTACATCTTTGACACCTAAAGATGGAGGTTATGTGACTTTCAGAGACACTGCAAAGGGTAAAATTATGGGTATAAGTAATATCGATAATGGTACTACTATGATTAAAGATGTGTTATTACTGGATAGACTTAAACATAATTTGCTTAGTATTAGTCAACTTTGTGACAAGGGCTATAATGTTATATTTGATCATGATAGATGCATCATTAAGAATAGTCATGGTTGTAGTATCTTGCTAATTGCATTACGTTTTGAGAATATGTATACTTGCTCTTTTGATGATTTTAATTCTCAAAATTTATCTTGTTTGAATGCTTTATCTGAAAATAGTTGGTTATGACATAGAAGACTTGGGCATGTTAGTATGGAGTTAATTTCTAACTTATCTAAGAAGAGTCTTGTATGTGGCCTACTGATTTGAAATATATGAAGAATAAAGTATGTGATGCATGTTAATTAGGCAAGCAAGTTAGTTCATTATTTAAGAAAAAAATGCACACGTCCACGTCTAGATGTTTTGAATTATTGCATCTTGATTTATTTAGGCCTAACTCTGTTCCTAGTTTTCGTGGTAAGTTTTATTCATTTCTCATAGTTGATGATTATTCTAGACTTACCTCGGTATATTTTCTTGCCAAGAAAACTGAGGTTGCTTCTGTTCTTGCTAAATTTTATAACATGTTCAAAATGAGAAGCAATGTTCTATCATTAACATTTGTTGTGACAGAGGAAGAGAATTTAAGAATGGTAAAGTGGTAAGTTATTGTGATGAGCATGGTTATGCTCACAATTTTTCTGCACCAAGATCACCGCAACAAAATGGTGTAGTGGAAATGAAGAACAGAACGCTTCAAGAGATAGCCAGAACAATGCTAAATAAAAATTATTTACCAACCTACTTCTGAGCCGAAGCAGTAAGTACTACTTGTCATGTTGTAAACCGAGTATCAATTCGTAGAGGTTTTAACAAAACCCCATATGAAATCTAGAATGGTAAGACTCCTAATATTTCCTATTTTAAAGTCTTTGGATGCAAATATTTTATTTGAATGACAAGGATAATCTTGGTAAATTTGAAGCTAAATCCGATTATGGGATTTTCCTTGGATATGCTATTGATAGTAAGGCTTATAAAGTTTAAAATAAACGTACTTTAGTAGTAGAAGAAACTATGCATGTTGTTTTTGAGGAAGCTGATCCATACTTGTCGAAAAAGGTTTTGGATGATGATGATGCAGGTACCTTGAAGAACCAAAACCAAGGCAATGATGTACCAAAGGAGTCTCACCAATAAGAATAACCTAAGGAGAAGGATTCGACTTTACCAAGAGCTATAAAGAAAGTACCAGGACATTCAATTAAAGAAATCATCGGTAATTTCGAAAAAGGTGTAAGTACTCGATCTTCTCTTAGGGATATAATCAATCTTGCTTTCTTATCTCAAATTGAGTCTAAAAATATAAATGAGGTATTAATTAATGAATCTTGGATTTTCACATTATAAGATGAATTAGTTCAATTTGAGTGAAACAAAGTGTGATGTCTTGTTCCGAGACCGGATTTTCATCCAGTTATTGGTATTAAATGGGTATTTAGAAACAAAAATGATGAATCTGGTATGGTAATTAGAAATAAAGAAACATTAGTGGCACAGGACTATAATCAAGATGAAGGAATTGATTATGATGAAACATATACTCCTGTTGCTAGACTAGAAGCATTTAGAATGCTACTCGCCTTTGCATGTTCACGTAATTGTAAGCTCTATCAAATGGATGTAAAGAGTGCATTTCTAAATGGCTTTCTAGCTGAAGAAGTTTATGTGGAACAACCCTCGAGATTTGAAAGTGATAAATTTCCCAATCATGTATTTATACTTTGCAAGGTTTTGTATGGACTCAAACAGGCTCCGAGAGCTTGGTATGAGAGACTTAGTCGATATTTGATAAAAAATGGTTTTCAAAGGGGTATTTGTGATATTAAACTATTTGTTAAGCAAGTTGATTCTGATATCTTATTAATGCAAGTATATGTTGATGATATCATTTTTGGATCTACTAATGAGGATTTTTGCCAAGCGTTTGCTAAAATAATGCAGGTTGAATTTGAAATAAGTATGATGGGAGAGTTGAATTTCTTTCTTTGGATTGCAAATTAAGCAAACCAAAGAAGAGATATTTATAAACCAATCTAAATACACCAAGGAGTTGTTAAAGAAATAAGGCTTCAAAGGAGCTAAAGAGTACAAAACTCCCATTGCAACGGCTACAAAAATTGAAAAAGATGATACGGGCAAAAGCGTTAATGAAAAAATGTATTGAGGTATGATTGGTAACTTGTTGTATTTAACTGCTAGTAGACCTGACATTATATATAGTGTTTGTCTTTTTGCTAGATTTCAGTCTTGTCTTAAAGAATCGCACTTGACTACGGTTAAGCGAATTTTTGGTTATTTAAAGGAGACGACTGACCTAGGATTATGGTATCCTAGGGGGAGTGATTTTAAATTGGTAAGTTACTCCGATGCTAACTTTGCCAGTTGCAAAGTTGAGCGAAAAAGCACAAGTAGATTATGTCATTTGTTAGGACATGCTTTGATTTCTTGGTCAAGCAAGAAACAAAATTCGATAGCCTTATCTGCTACTGAGGCTGAATACATGGCAACTGGTAACTGTTGTGCTCAAATTTTATATATTAAGCAACAATTAAATGATTTTGGAGTTTGTATGGAGGAGGTCCCAATATTTTGTGATAATAAAAGTACTATATGTCTAAGTAAAATTCCTACGCAGCACTCACGAACTAGGCATATAGAGAGTAGACATCAATTTATTCATGATCACATTCAGAAAAAGGGATATTATTATTGAGTATATTGATACCTCCGACCAGCTTGTTGATGTTTTTACTAAACCTCTAGTAGAAGATCAGTTTGTGAAAATCATTCACGGTTTGGGTATGGCTAGGCATAATGATATTTGCCTAGTCTAAGTTACATGTGTTATGTTCCCCCCTCCCTAAATTTGTTTTTGAAGATGACAAAAGGGGAGAAATTAGTGATATTTTATTAAGGGGGGAGTAATGTTTTATTAAGGGGTGGGTGGGTAGGTGGGAGAAATTAGTGATATTTTATTAAGGGGGGAGTAATGTTTTATTAAGGGGGAGTATTCTAAAACTGTGTTTTAATCAAAATGGAGAAATTTAAAAAAACAATTGTGTTTTTTTTAAGTATTTTTAAATTATGCATTATTGAAATCTTCATTATGATGCTTTAACGAGTTAAAGAACCCGTCCTTGGATTCAGGGGGAGTGTGGTTATATTTAATTTTAAGGAAAACATCAAAGTTAATTATCATCATAAAAAATGGGGATATTGTTGATCCTAAGATTTTGATGAACAATTAAGTATTGATGTTTTGGTGGAACTAATGTTTGATTAAGTGTTTTAGTGATTTAAAGTTCCAGTAATGAAGATGTCAAATTGAATGGATGCTAAAGGAAGATATCAAGATGATGAAGAAGTATTAAGAGTTTGAAGAAATTAGGGAAAACAACCTAGGTAAATCTTAACTCTTAATATCCCATTTAGGAACACACACATGGCACAAAATGAATTTTATCTGTTATGTGTGTTTTGGTTAAGTGTAATTATTTGCTCCTATGTGAATTGAAAAGAAATATTTTTGAATGATTAAAACGGAATATAAAAATATTAGTGGAGTATATTTCAAGATAAAAATCGATAAAGGGGTAAAATCGTAAAAGAAAGTGAGTAAAAAATGAGATCAGAGAAAAGATTCAGAAAGGAGAAGTCGACTGAGGAGTCGACCGACCAATGGTGGCTAAGCTCTCTGAATCGAAGAGTCGACCGACAGGTCGACCGGTGAAAACAACTGAACTCTTTGAATCAAAGAGTCGACTGACAGGTCGACTAGTAAAAGCATGACAAACTCTCTGAATCGAAGAGTCGACCGAGCATTCGACTGATGAACTGCATGGGTTACTTCCAGTATCTTTCAGTCGACTGGGTAGTCGACTGAACGCATAGTTTCAAGATACTGTTTGATCCGAGTTCAAATCTAAAAATAGTCGTTTTTTGTTAGGATTTGAGAGAGATTTCGCGGATATTCTATATATTTAAGATATGGTTCATCTACTAATTAAATCCTTTCAATATGATTAATTAAATATTAATGTTTTTCAATTTGATACTTAAAATGGATTCTATACTTATTTATTTTGATTGAGAAATACTTTGGGGTTTAATTAAGTGTTTTGAAAGTTGTTGTTAAGTGAAATTGAACCTAAATGAAGTCCTTATGTTATAAGGGGTCTATAAGAGTTTTTTATTGCCATTACACTTGTAAACTAGCCATTAGAAGGTTGATTATATGTTTCTTTAAATAGACCTGCAAATTTTATTAGAGAAGCTAATCATTCTATGAAAGTTAATAATTCTATATCATTTTGAGAGAGCTTTTATAAGAGTTAGTATTCTACGTTATTGTGAGATATTCTAAGAGTAATTCTGATAATCAATTGCGATATATTCTTACTAATTTTAGATTTGAAGGTATATTGTTCTAATAATTATTTTTGTGAATTCTGAGTGAGATATTTCCATATTATTTATTGTTTATTATTTTATATTTTGAAAATTGAACTTAGAAATTGTTTTTGATTTTTGAAGAAAATATTCTTTCAAACAATTTCTTGAATCTAATTATGTGCTCCAATTTGCTACCCATATTCTTGTGAAAATCATATTTTTTTATCTCACATATTTCTATCAGTAGTTAGGATATTAATTGAGTTTTTATTTATCTGGGATAGTAGAAGCTCTGAGTGAGATTTACTATTTATCAATTTTTGTATTGGTGAGTTATGACGGATTAAATATCCTTGGAGATATTTAATCAAGGGTAGTTAGGTTTTAGTCTCTTCCTATAAACAGATTAAGGTAATTCTTCCTGAATATAATTAGTGTGAGTGATTTGTAAAGGTTTCATCCTTACCCGTGAAAAGGATAATTGAAGTGTTTTTTTAGTAAGATTTTGATTCTTGAGCCTAAGTGTTAAAAAGAATTAAGTTATTTTTTAGCATGTAAAAAGTAGAGGTTCTTCCTTAGCCTGAGAAAAGAAAATTGTAAAGGTTGATTATGGGCCTATAAAAGAATCGGTGTGCGGGTTTGATTCATACTTTTAAAGGGATCTTGGTTTTAGTGGGTGTGACCTCCATGGAGCTCGGGTGACTGGATTAACCAAGAGTAGCTTGGTGAACCATTATAAATATTTTTTGTACTGCATTGTTATTTTGCTATTTTTGTTATTTGGGTGTGCACTTAGATTAATCATATTATTCCGCTGTGTTATAGAGATAATAATTAATTTAGGCTTAAAAATAATTATTTGATTTATCAAGTGTTATTCTGATATATTTTTAATTACCCAATTCACTCCCCCTCTTGGGTATTCTACTGGGCCAACAATTTTAATTATTTTTATTGCAACCACATGACATTTGATGCCTCTATCTTTTTCGCTAAAACCCGTGATGACCATGCACCTACTATTCATATTGCCAATGTATCAAATATGTCAGTTAATCATACTAAACATGTTGACATTTTCCATTTATCTCTCCCTAATACATATTTGGTCCTTAATCTTATGCTTAATGTTATATCTGTTGGACAACTATGTGATCTTGGTTTTGATTTGCATTTTTCTTCTACTGGTTGTCGTGTGCAAGACCTTCTAACAAGAAAACTTGTTGGAGCCGGTCGTAAAGTTGGATGCCTGTTTGAGCTCGCTCACCTCCAAGTCCCATCCTCATCATCACTAAACCAATCAGCCACATCCATCCTAGTACTTTCACCCATTGAATTGTGGCATTCTCAGTTAGGTCACATTTTATCCAGTCAACTTCGTTCTCTTATTTCTAGTGGTCAGTTAGGTTTAATTTAGCATGAATCTTTTCATTGTATTCATTGTCAACTTGCAAAATAATCGGGTTTAGCTTTTAATAAGAGTAAATTTGTTTCTCTTGTACCTTTTGATTTAATGCATTATGATGTTTAGGGGCCCTTTCCTCATACAACAATGGGTAGTGCTCGCTATTTTGATATATTTGTGGATGACTACACTGAATATACATGGTTGTTTCTTATGGAAAAAATATATTTGAAATATATTCTGAGATTTCATCTATGGTTTAAACTCAATTCTTTCGGAATATCAAAGTTTTTCGCTTAGATAATGCAATGGAATATAATGACGGTGCTTTTATCAACATGCTTCACAAAAATGACACACTTCCCCCTCCGCTGATGTCTTGGAAGCTCACAACAAAATGGACAAGCCGAATGTAGACATAGATACATTCTTAACACAATTCGTGCTTTACCTATTTCTTTATCATGTCCTGAGCATTTCTGGGGTGATCCATCCTTAACCTCAATATACACAATAAATTGTGTCCCTTCCACCACAATCCAACATCAGTCTTTATTTGATTGTCTATTCGGTAAACCTCGTAATTACTCTGAACTTAAAGTCTTTGGTTGCTTTTGTTTTATTTTTCTCAAACTATATGAACACAACAAACTGGAACCAAGGGCTCACCTGTGTTGTTTTATTAGATATGGTATTGAATATAAGGGGTATCAGTGTTGGAACCCCATTTCTAAAACTCTTCGAGTCTCTCGTCATGTTAGTTTTTGGGAACACCAAATAGTTTTTTCCTTACGGTTATTTGACATGTAAACCATCACTAACTCCATATTCTTTACTGATCCATCTATTAAGTTATTTCCTGAGGATACAGTTTCAGGTACTGTTGAGCCCATCTTAGAATCACTAACTGATATCACCCATCTAGCTCCTACTCTAGAACCACCAGCTGATGTCACCCCTCCAACTCCAAGTCCAGCTCCAAAACCACCAGCTAACCTCACCCCTCCAACTCAATCGGCCATGCTCGAGGATATTCCTATGACTAATAAGTCTGCATTGACTCTTTCTGAGAGGCATCTTCCAGATCACACAAGCCAGTCTACGAGAGTAACTCATCATCACTCTTATCTCACTGATTATCATTGTTTTTCTACTATACTTCATCTGCATGAGCCTCAATCATACAAGGAGGCTAGTGTTAATCTTTTTTGGTAGAAAGCAATGGACAAAAAACTTTAGGCCCTAGCCAAAACTCGTACCTAGGATGTTATTAATCTTCTCTCTAAAAAACTCCTATTGGGTGCAACTGGGTGTTTAAGATCAAAATACTTTCTGATGGTTTTGTTGAACGATTTAAAGCTCGACTTGTTGCCAAGGAATTTGCTCAGGAATATGGCATTGACTATAAATAGACATTTGCTCCAGTGGCGAAGCTCATATCTCTCCGTACCTTTCTTGTCATCGCTGCCATTCGAAAATAAACAATCTTTTAGATGGATGTCAGAAATGAGTTTCTCAATGGCGATCTTCTTAAGAAAGTTTATATGCATACCCCTCCTGGTCTAGTTGCCCCTCGAAATAAAGTTTGTTGTCTTCATTTTGCCTTATATGGGCTGAAACGAGCACCACCTGCCTAGTCTGCAAAATTCAGCACTACCTTTCATCAGTTCGGGTTCACATCTAGTGCCCATGATCCAACCCTGTTTCTTCGCCACACTAATAGTGGTATTATCTTTCTTTTATTATACATGGATGACATGGTTATTACTGAGGATGATCTACGCAGTATTTCAGAACTCAAAAAGTTTCTTAGTGAACAATTCGAGATGAAAGATCTTGGCGTGCTCACCTATTTTCTTAGTATCGAAGTCTCATCCGGTTCTGATGTATATTTTCTCTCTCAAGACAAATATGCCTTGGAACATTTTTCCAAGGTTAGAATTATTGACTCAACCACTACAATTACTTCTCTCGAGCCGAATATTAGACTCACTCCACTAAATGGTTTACTTCTTCAAGACGTCACTCTTTATTGCCAGTTGGTTGAAAGTTTTGTATACCTCACTATCACTCGCTTAGATTTTGCCTATGTTATCCATCAAGTCAACTAGTTCTTGTCTGCTCCTCGGACCACCCATTACTCTGTTGTTCTTTGGATTCTTTGGTATGTCAATGGTACTTTATTTCACACACTTCATTTCTTAACCTAGTCTACTCTTTACTTTATAGGCTTATTTTGATGTCGATTGGGCTGGAGATCCTACTGACCGATGATTAACTACTAGTTATGGCTTCTTCTTGGGCAACTGTCTCATTTATTGGTGCAGTAAGAAACAAATTGTGGTTGCTCATTCCAGCATTGAAGCTGAATATTGTATTATGGTTGATGTAACTCAAGAACTACTTTAGCTTCGATGTATCCTCGCTGATATGGGAATCTCTTCTCCTACTGCCACTATTTTATGCTGTGACAATAAGAGTGCTAGTCTGATCGCCAACAATGATGTCTTACACGAGCGTACGAAACACATTGAGACTAATTGCCATTTCACCATCATCACATTCTCCAGAATACGCATCGTCTATAATCCGTTAGTTCAGCAGATCAGATCGCAAATATTTTCACTAAAGCTCATCCACACGAACGCTTTCACTATCTGGTTTCAAAACTCAAGTCCACGTCTCATTACCGCCTTGAGTTTGATGGGGGATGTTAATGTAATATATGAGTTTAGCACACTTGGCCCATTAGGTCAAAACTTTAACTCTAGGATTCCTCACTTCTCCTATAAATACTCATGTTGTATATCTTTGTAAAGTATTTTGATTACACATCAATATATCGTTCATGTTCTCTATACGTTCCACTTCTCAATTATTCGCTCAATTATTCGGACAACATAATGCACATATCATTAACTTCTATCAACTTCGGTCTAGTGACCATCTCTTGTCTTCTTTATCAATACAATGTTGATTTTATCTATTCAACATTGAGTAACTTCTCCATTCATTAGCCCCCATTAGACCTGCCCTGGTAGGAAAATAAAAATAAATGACAATAGAGAGAGATAGAGCGAGCAATTTCATCACCATAAGAATATCAAATTAGGGGAACATAAAACTTCTGGAAAACTTGGAACTGGGAACAAGAATAAATAAGAAGCCAAATTGCCAATATGATTTTTTTTTTCAAAAGAGAGAAAAAGGAATAACCTATTTTCAAGTCTTAAATTTGTTGTTGTAAGATATTATAAAGATACACTTTAATTCACTAAGATATTGTTTGGTTGTAAGGGATTTAGGCCTCGAAATTGGAATTAAAAATGAATCCAAGAACGTTTCAAGTTTTTATTTTGAATGTGTTCATTTTCAATTTCAATTCTAATTATGAGGCTCAAATCCCATATAGGGATGGTCATGGGATTGGGGGCCCGCTAAGCCCGCCCAGCCAGACCCTATATTTTTAGTGCTTGGGCTCAATTTTGAGGTCCGACTAAATCTAGGGTCGGGCTTGGACTAAGCCAAAATTTATAGGGCCAGCCCGAGTATTATTTTATTTTTTATTTTATTATATATATATATATATATATATATATATATATATATATATATATATATCTTATCTTGAGATTATAAAAGATAAGTTTAATGGCAATTTCGTAGTTTTCTCTAACATGTGTCCTCATGCGTCATTTAACCACCTCCATTTAGGTCCTCGTATGTAATTTAAATCTCTTCCATTGATACTTACACTTGTTTGGCAATAGGGAATCATTTTTTATTATTACAATAATACATTAGCAATTGAAATGGATGAAAGCTACTGGCGGTTTGGTCCATAATGTCTCATTCTCTCTCTACCATCTCACTCTCAAGTCTCGCTCTCACTTCGATGTAACACCGACGACGGCTTCTTCGAGCCTGCACCATCCCTCGCTCTTGTTCTCTCTTTCTCTTTTTGATCAAATACCAACGATCTCTCTGATTTAACGCCGCCGACGGCTTCTTTAGGTCGTCACCATCCCCAACCCATCTCGCTCCACGTTGTCGGTTTCACCGCTGATCTCGTTGTCGGTCTACCTACTGAGGACCAGATATGGTTCGAGATGGCCAGATCTCACTGTCGAACCGTCATCGCCAACCACCATAACTGACAGGTCCGTCTCTAACCCTAAAACCACGAATTTAGGGTTTGAAATTTACTTCTAAACATGCTTAAACAAAAACTACAATTTAACTTAAACTATAAAACGTTTAACAACTATCAAAGTTAACTACATATCCATCAAAATGTCTTCAAACAAGAAAAAGATAATACTAAAAGCATACGTAACAAAACAAAAAAAACATAAATATCCCATAACATAACAAAAACATCCTACATAACAAAACAACATAGACATCCCCTCGTATGTAACCATTGAACATTGTCAGAACATAGGGTCCTCATAACCGTTTGTGGGTCCTCTTGCTCCATTTCTTCATTTGAGTCTTCTTTTGTTCCCAAAGGAAACAACCCCAGTAGCTCGTTTATTATTTCCACATCAAATTTTACTACTTGAGTCCAAACCCTTGTCTTGTGATTCTCGTATTCTACAAAATAGGCAAAGAATTCATGGACCAAAGCTATATCTCCTGGGCCCAGTTGTCTACAAAACATTGCCAACCTCGTTCCCTTATCACATTTGCAATCTTGGCCAAAAGTTCATCCAATTCATCAAAGTCGCGCTCACGAATGCAATTACGCCTGTGCTCCAACCGATTGAAATGTTGCTCTGCTCGTTTCAAAACGAATCGACTTGAGTCATAATCTAAGATGGCATCACTAGATTATGAACCAGATCCCTCAACCTTTTAACGTTTGGTGGTTGATTTCTTTGGCATGGTTCTTGATGAATTATAGAAAGCCAAATGGTTAAAAATGGATGAAATCGCCTCTTTGAACTCTAACCCTAGAACCACAAATTTAGGGTTTGAAATTCGATTTTGGTGGTTGATTGGTAGAGGGGATCTTTGTTTTTCAGTATGAAATTATGGATTTTGAGTTTTCCATTGGTTTAAGATAGAAATTTGAAGAGATTTGGGAGTTAGGGTTTTGAAATAAACGGTTTCATGAAACGGTACCCTTTTTACCTGAATAGGGGTGTTATCGCTACAGCGATGGGAGCCATCGCTGCAGTGATGAAAGTACAGTAGGTTTTCTGATGTTCCATCATTGCAGTGATGGAATAGCATAATGGATTATGCTTTGTTGGTCGATGTAGCGATGCTTCTTATTGCTGCAGCAGTGAAGGCTGCAACTTTTGCAGTTGTCTTTTTACATTTTTTTCCAAACGGTCTATCACCACTTTTCTTCTATTCTGCAATTTCATCACTTTCAAGATTATATTACCACCCCAAATGTATGAACTCCTCAATTCACTTTCAAATTCACTTCAAGACCATTTCAACCTCCAAAAAGTTACTATATCAAAAATTGGCGAAAACCAATCCCACAAGTCGTAAATCAAAAAATGCACTTATTTTACCATTCCTAGTTGGACTTAGCAAACTTCCACATTAGTTGTCAATGAGGGAAATACTCTCCACAACTCATTTTTCATTCCCAAAATAGTGCTTGATTCTCTTCCCATTAACTCGGAAGATCTGTCTGTCGTCACCTTCTAATTCGACGAAGCCGAATGGAAATACATGCTTGATCTAGAACGTTTCGGACCATCTAGACTTCTATTTCCCAAGAAAGAGTCTAAGCCAAGAGTTGAAAAGTAGAACTTGTTGTCCCAGGCTAAACTCTCTCCTAACTATGCGCTTATCGTGCCATTTCTTGGTTTTGTCTTTGTACAACTTGGCGTTCTCATATGCCTCATTCCAAAATTCCTCCATCTCGTTGAGTTAGAGAAGATGTTGTTTCCCCGAAGCATTGAGATCAAAATTCAACTTCTTTATCGCCCAATAGGCACGGTGCTCTAATTCAACCGATAAAGGGCATACTTTCCCAAACACCAACCGATACGGTGATATTTCGATCGGTGTTTTAAAAGCCATGCAGTATGCCCACAATACATCATCTGATTTTACCGCCCAATCCTTACGGTTAGAATGAACCATCTTCTCCAGGATCTATTTTATCTCTCGATTGGACACTTAGGCTTAGTCGTTTGTTTGGGGATGGTATGGAAGCACCACCTTATACTGGACTCCATACTTTGTTAGTAGAGTATAGAACATTTTAATACAAAAATGGGTTCCTTTATAACTGATTATGGATCGAAGAGTCCCGAACCTTATCATTATGTTCTTTGGAAAGAATTTCAAAACCACCTTGGCATCATTGGTTGGCGTGGCCACAACCTCAACCCATTTAGACACGTAATCCATTGCCACCAAGGTATACTCCTGACCAAAGGATGGTGGAAATGGCCCCATGAAGTCAATCCCCCAAACATCAAAAAGTTCTAACTCAAGAATAGATGTCAGTGACAACTTATATCGTCTTGAGATGTTGCCAACCCTCTAGCATTGATCACAGGTTTTTACAAATGTATATGAATCACGAAATAGCGTCAGCCAGTAAAACCTGATTCAAGCACCTTACTGGTTGTCCGCGTTGCTCCAAAATGCCCCCCACACGGTGATGAATGGCAATGGTATAAAATGCTTGCCATTTCCTCTTCTAGAACACATCGCCGGATGACTTGGTCGACATATTTTTTTAACAACATTGGGTCATCCTACATGTAATACTTTACATCGAATAGGAATTTATTTCTTTGAGCACTTGATAGGTCCGACAGCAACACCTTTCACGTGAGATAGTTGATTATATCCGTGAATCATGGACGTTTAGTTTCAAAATTGAACAATTGCTCATCTGAGAAAACTTCCGTGATACAAGAATCATCACCAACATCTTCTTGCACGAGCCACGAGAGATGATCGGCAACCACATTCTCACTCCCCTTTTTATCTCTAATTTTAGCATTAAATTCCTAAAGCAAGAGAATCTAACAGATTAGATGAGGCTTGGCATCCTTCTTCGTAAATTAGTACCGGATCGTGGTATGGTTCTTATAGATGATCACTTTGGATCCTGTAATTTAAGACCGAAACTTATCACACACGAACACCACCGCCAACATCTCCTTCTCAGTGGTGGTGTAATTCTCATGAGCGTTATTCAACATTTTGCTTTCATAGTATATGGATTAGAAATTTTTATCCTTACATTGGCCTAAAATAGTTCTAACCGCGTAGTTGCTTGCATCACACATGATTTCAAAAGGCTCATTCCAATCTGAAGCGACTATAATTGGAGCTGAGATCATCTTCTCCTTCATGGCATTGAATGCTTCCACCTAAGCATCATAAAAAATGAACGGGGCTTCTTTTTCAAACAAATGACATAACAGCTTTACTGTTTTAGAGAAATCTTTTATGAAACGCCAGTAGAGGCCATACAGGCCTATGAAAGTTGTCTTCTCCTGGTCTTCTAGTGTAATAGATATTTGATTGTAGTCTGAATAGCCGTCAAGAAAGAAATAGTGGTCTGGTAGCAGAATTATTCGTCGCTACTTTTACCGCAAGTGTACTGATCAAGTTTTAATAGAATAGTGATGAGTAGGGTTTTCGTATCCACAGAAACTGGATTAAATTGCCACTAAGGATCGCAATTATCGTAACTGAACTTTATCTAGGCAATCAAATTTAGGGTTTTTATAGAAATATAAAACTAAACTAAAATCATAACTAATTAAACTATAATACTAATAATGACGTTTATGGGAATATATTATCTAGGGATTAACTTTGTTCACTAATACGTGTTCGATTTAGTCTAGTTTACATTAATGGTATTAAAACTATCTGACAATCTAGGTATCGAAAACTCTCTCACTACCTCTCCCGAGTGTAAAGTAAATGAATATGCGACTCGTGTCGACAACGATATCCCAATCTAGCATCTAAACGATCATATGAGTCTTTCCTCCATCTTACGAATTGCACACTTTCTAATAATCTCCTGAAACATTAGAACGTTGTTTGTATTTAAACCCTAGTTCGAATCTGGGGTTAGCTCTCCCGAGTGTCAAATCCCGTATTCTTAAACCAACCACAATATCATAACAAGCATATAATAGAATTATTGAAATGGTAAACACAATCGGAAGTGGAAGAACAACCGTTAACAAAAATAGATTTATTTAAATAACGTTTTCATTGATTACATCAACCCCTAAATAATATATGTTTAGCTCATGGCCATAACCACATATTCAACTACAAACAAGCAAAACATCATCGAAACAACCAACCAAATCTAAGAAATAAAGAGAGAAACAAGGGACAATAGTCGTTATCTAAAAAATGGATACTTCCACATCTATGATTTCCGCTCCGATCTTGTTTCTTTTTCTCAAATTTGTGTTCTCCATAAGCTTGGTTGATCTTGGAGATCTCAAAGTATCCCAAACAAATTTGCCTACGGTGTTAGGGAAAGAGGGATATAATAGAGATGAAGAATATATCTCAAAATATCCCAAAATATCTTTGCTAGGTGGGGTCGGGTCATTGCAGTGGTGGTTGGGCAAAAGGTCCACTGACCCTTCATTGTTCAGCGGTGAAGGCCATCACTGCAGTGGTGGTTGGGCAGAAGGTCCACTGACCCTTTACCGTTGCAGCAGTAAAGGCCATCGCTACAGCGATAGAGGGCCAGTGGCCCTGGGTTGCCGGTGTTGCAGCGATCAGATTGATCGTTGTAGCGATGAGGCTGCTGGTTGGCCTTTTTACCACTTTGCTCACTTTTCAACTGTTTTTCTACCGACGTCCTACCGATTTGCTCGATTTTCAACCGTTTTCACTCCTAACACTTGATTTACATAAAAACAAATAAAAACATATTAAAACATTACAATAATACTCAAAACTACCAAAATTAGCTTGGAAATACATAAATAAATTCCCCCTATCATGGTCATAACCGGAAGACTATCCAACATTTGATCAATGAACAGTAGAGAAAAATGATCCTTCCATGTGGCCTTGTTCAACTTTCTATAATTGATACACACTCTCTATCCAGTGATGGTTCGTGTAGGAATTAGATTATTCTTCTCATTCTTAACCACTGTTATGCCTATTTTCTTGGGAACCATTTGCACCGGACTCACCCATTCATTATCCGATATAGCATATATAATTCTGACATTCAATAACTTCAACACCTCAGCACAGACCACCTCTTTCATTATCGGATTTAGCCTTCTTTGGTGCTCAATGGAAGGCTTAAATGATTCCTCCATCAATATTTTTTGCATGCAAATTGTAGGGTTTATTCCCTTGATGTCGAAAATAGACCACGCGAAAGCGGATTTGTGTCGTTTCAAGATACTTAGCAGCTTATTCTCTTTTTCTTAAGTCAAATATGATGAGATGATGACCGGATCGGTTGTGTTCTCCCCCAAGAAAGTATACAAAAGGTGATCTGATAATTGCTTTAGAATCAACCTACCGTAAGGTGGATTTGAGGGTTTGGGTGAACTAACTTTGTCATCAAGGACCTCCACTTGAACCGAATCCACTACATCTTTAGGTACGGCTTCCAAGGATAGGACGTAGTCTACAACACCTTCTTTTGTGGTTGAGCCTTTTTCACCAAAATGTCTCATTAATAGGGATTTTGTGAGAGTATGCTCTAATGGATCCCAATTCAAATTTTCATGAAAGAATTCCCTGACGCACGAGTCCACCACTTCCAGTCAATTGCATGTTGAGTATTTATCTGGAAATTTCATTGTATTGAACATATTGAATTTTACTTCATCATCATTCACCCTCAACGTCCAGTTCCCATTGTGAATGTCAATCAACGCCTTCCCCGTGGTGAGAAAAGGCCTCCCAATTATTATAGAAATCTCACGGTATTCCTCCATTTCTAACACGACAAAGCCCACTAGAAATATGAACTTGTCTATCTTTACCAACATGTCTTTAATTATGCCCTTTGGATAGGTCAATGAGTGATCTGCCATTTGTAGAGAAATCGTAGTCGGCTTTGCATATCCAAGCCCCAATTTATGGTAAATGGATGACGACATTAGATTAATACTTGCTCCTAGATCACAAAGTGCCTTCACAAAGTGAGATTTCCCTATAGTGCACGGAATAGTGAGACTTCCTGGATCTTTCAACTTTTGAGGCAACTTTTCTTGAAGGATCGCACTACATTCCTCTGTTAACCTAATGGTCTCATATTCCTCTAATTTCTTCTTCTTTATCATAATATCCTGCTAGAACTTCCCATAATTGAGCATTTGTTCCAAGGCATCAGTAAACGGTATGTTGATATAGATTTTCTTGAAGATGTTAAGGAATTCAGCAAATTGGGAATCCAATTTCTTCTTTTCAAATTGTTGCGGATATGGTAAAGGCAGAGTGAGTATCGATGGATTGACCAAAAATGAGATTGAACCCAAATTCACCCTTGGTGCTTCTTTCTTTTCCTCAATCGGAATGGCTTTAAATTTCTCCTCAACTTTCTCCCTTGGCTCATTCTCCGTTCGCATAGATGCTTCAACTTCCTTTCCTCTCCTCAAGGTAATAGTTTTGCACTCCCATGGGTTAGTCTCTGTATCACTTGGAAGCTTCCCCACGGTTTGCCCTTTGATAGCACTAGCAAGCTGACCAATTTGAGTTTCCAACAACTTCATAGTTGAATTTGTATTGGTGCACTGATGAGTGGTTTATTTACCAACAAATAAAGTACTTTTAGATTCAAATATTTGTGTGTTTTCAAGTACTTTTGTTAGTTTAATGTGTTTTTGTATTGTTTTATAGGTTTTTGAATAAATGGGTGAAAAGATGCAAATTTTATACAGGTAATGTAACTTCAAGGCCACTTTTGAACATGATGCAATCTAATTTTGGAAACTCTAAAAAATGGAAGTTGTATATCTATATCTTACCTTTCCATAGATTTTTGAATTACCTCAATCGGAGTTCAGACGATAAAGTGACGACCAAAATGAGAAAGGGTGTCACCGCTATAGCGGTGGCCTTCACCACTGCGGCAGTCGAATATCAGTAGGCTTACTAACTTCCCACTGCTATCGTGGTGCTTCCCACCACTGCAGTGGTCCAACACCAGGTTACAAAGATATTTTGAGATATTTTGGAGATATTTTGGATCCTTCATATTAGGCCTTCTTCTCCAACACTTAGGGTACATTTTTTGGGTGTTCTTGCGAGCTCTAAGATAATATCTAAGGGAGGATATAATTAAATTTAAGAAGAGGGAATAAGCTCGAAGTGGAAATCACAGATGTGGAAGCGTCGATTCTTTAGATAACGGTTTTTCTCCTTTGTTTTTCTTCTTATTTCTTAAACCTTTGGTAGTTTTGATCATGTTTAGCTTGTTTGTGGTTGAATATTGGGTTATGACCATGCATAGCTAAACATATACTTTCTAGGGTTTGATTGAGTTCTTGAAAATGTGCTTTGAATAAATTGATGTTTTGTTAATGGTTGTTCTTCGTTATCCGATTATGTTTACCGTTATTTTATTTCCATTATATGTTTGTTATGAAATATTGACAAATCGGGGTTTGACACTCAGGAGAGACAACCCCGGATTCAGATTAGGGTTTAAACACAATGCGACGATCTAATGACCTGGGAAGGTATTAGAAAGTGTGCAATCCGTGAGGTTGGGGCGAGACTTATGTGACTAAGTGTCGTATAGACACTAGAGAGGGACTTCGGCATTGACACGAAGTCGTATATTTATTCACTTTACACTTGGAAGAGGTAATGAGTGAGTTTTTGATACCTAGATTGTTGGATAAGTAAACTAGATTGAATAAAAAACGTTTAAATGAACAAAGGTAATCCCTAGGCAATATAATCCCTTAAATGTCATAGTAGTATTATAGTTTAATAATTAATTTAGTTTAGTATATTTTATTAACAAAAACTTAATTTAAGTCATCTTAATAAAATCCGGTTATGACAATCGTGATACTTAACGATAATCTAATCCAATCCCTGTGGATACGACAACCCTTACTTTTCCCACTTTACTAAAACTTAACCCGTACACTTGTAGTGAAAGTCGCGATGTAATATTCCGC
This sequence comes from Eucommia ulmoides, assembly GCA_016647705.1. Taxonomy (NCBI): domain Eukaryota; kingdom Viridiplantae; phylum Streptophyta; class Magnoliopsida; order Garryales; family Eucommiaceae; genus Eucommia; species Eucommia ulmoides. The sequence goes on along the minus strand of CM028339.1, from coordinate 46,576,137 downwards.
TACCATGCACGTTGTCTCAATTTTGTCTAGCCTTGTCTCATGCTTGTTGAGTCGGTTATTCATTTCTTGCATAATGGTTTATGTTTCTTTCATGAATGAGTCGAGCATATCTTCCAACGGTGGCTTATGGATTTGCACCGGATTTTGTTGCATAGGACAGTTTTGTTGCATCGGTTGATATCCTGGAGATTGTGACGAGTATCCAAGATGAGGCCGCAATGTATTCTGATTATTCGCATAAGAAAAGTTCTCATGATTGCGAATTCCGGGATGATAATAAGTTGGGATATTGTTGGCAGGCCTAAAGGTGTAGGCCTGATTGTTGACAAAATGACATTCCCTAAACTCGCTATTTACCCCCGGTTGCGAAGTACTTGCAACTTTTTCCACTTCTCGACTGGATGAGGCATCTCTGGTAGAGAAGGCGACTAAGTGCTCCGTGAGTTTAGAAACTTGGGCCGACAAGGTAGCTAAAGGATCGGTCTCCTAAATTGCGGCTACCTTTCGTCCCATGTTTCTCTCGTGTAGCCATTAGTAGTTGTTAGCCGCCATCTCTTCCAAAAGTGAATTAGCTTCCTCCGGAGTTTTGTATAACAAAGAACATCCCGAGGCGGCATCCACAATTGTTTTAGCCTGGCCATCTAACCCGTTGTATAATAGCTGGGTTTGAAACCAATCCTGATACCTGTGTTTGGGGCACTTTCTCAATAAGTCCTTAAACCTTTCCCAAGCCTTGAAGAGTGACTCCAAATCCCATTGGCAAAATTGTGCAATCTTGTCTTTCAGCTGTGACGTCTTCGAAAGTAGAAAGAACTTGGTGAGGAACCGTTGAGCTATTTTCTCCCATGTATTGATGCTCCCCGGTTGGACTGACTGAAACAAACCCCGTGCTCTATCTCGAAGGAAAAATGGGAACAACCTCAGTCAGATTACATCATCTACTAATCCGTTAATCTTCACCGTATCAAAAATCTCCAAGAATGTTGCGAAGTGGATATTTGGATCTTCGTGAAGATTCTCGCATTACTGATTTTGCTGAACCATGTTGATTAAGGTGGGTTTCAACTCAAAGTTATTTTCTTGGATTGGCTACCTCCGAATCCCAGAATAATTGTCAAACATGATGGGTCGATAGTAGTCCCTAAGGACCCGCTATTGAACTTCCGGTTCCAGTTGCTGTTGTGGTAACACTTGTTGCACCAACGGTTGTCGAGGCATATGATCATCATCGCCGTCGGCCATTGATTGAGTTCGGTTTCTCCATGACTTGAGTTCGATTTCTTCTCTCTCTTCTTAATATCCTCAATGTAAGTTCAATCTTAAGATCAAAAGTTAAGAATTCCAAACTTCAGCTACGTCGCTACTTTTACTCGCAAGTATACGAGGTCAAATTTTAGTATAGATCAGGAGAGTTAGGGTTATCATGTCCACAGGGATTGGTTTTAACTATTATTGAATACCGCGTTTAACATGACCTAATTTTATCTAGGCGAAGATAAATTGAATGAAATTAATTATACTAATACTAAGTTAATTAATCTAATTAAATTAACTATACTAATATTACTATAAGATGTTTAGGGAAAGTATTGCTTAGGGATTAACTTTTGTTTACAACGTGTTTGGTCTCGTTTTAGTTTACGTTAACGGCGTTCGACTTATCCGATAATCTCAGTTAAACTCCCTCGCCACCTCTCCCGAGTGTAAGATGAGGGATATAACGCGATTTTGTGTCAATGAAGAAGTCCCCCTCAACGTATTAACAACCTTAGGTCACGTGAGTCTCGCCCCAACGTCATTGATTGCACACAATTCAACTCCTGATCAGGACCTTGGATCGTCGTGTTGTGTTTACCCTATCGATAATCTCAGTTCAAAAAATCCACCGCCACCTCTCCCGAGTGTAAGAAGGGGGAATACATGACTTCGAGTTAACGAAAAAGTCCCCTTCAACGTCTTAACGACCCTAGGTCATGTGAGTTTTGCCCCAACATCATTGATTGTCCACAATCAAAACAACGACCGGGTTATAGAATCGTGGCATTTGTTTATTCTAGTCCGAATCCGGGATTTGTCAAACCCCGTATTCTCGATATATAAATCTAAGTATAATAAATAAACAATACAGAAAACACAATTAAAATAACGAAGAACAACCGCTAACCAAACACAAACTCAACAAAACAACATTTTCATAAATATATTAATCCCTAGACAAAAACCCATTTAGCTCATGGCCATAGCTGATTATACAATGAAAACTAAGTTAAACATACTCAAATAATATTCCTAAGTTAAGAAATAAAGGAAAGAATGAGATAAACTTAGCCTAGTCCAAAGATTTATCGCTAAAAACGCTTCGAGATCGCTCCTCCTTCGTTGCAATGTGATCTTCTCCTTAGGATTGGCTTGAGCACTTCCCAAAATCTCTCTACTATCCTCCTAAAGTCTATGGAGGTCCCTTTGCCGAATGGAGAGGAGAGGAGGAGAAAATAGGGATCAAAATATCCTAAAATATCTAAACTAGCGCAGAGATGACGACTGCGGAAATGGCATCACGGCCATGGCGGTGGGATAATGAACCAAGTTTCTGTCTTCTGACTGCCTAGGCGGTGACACACTTTCTTGTTTTGGCTGTAACTTCTTCGTCCGAGCTCCGATTGAGGTGATTGAAACACGTAAGGAAAGAAAAGAGAAAGATATACAACATACACGTTTTGATTTGTTCCAAAATCAGATTGAATCATAGTAAAAAATAGCCTTGAAGTTATATCACCCGTACCGGCTTTGCATATTTTCATCATTTTTCCACCGTTCTTGATCCGATATGATCGTTTTTGATCCGTTTCCATACCGTTTCACCTAAAACACCTGATTTAGACAAAAACACATAAAAACATATTAAAACGTACTAAACATACTCGAAAACGAACAACGTTTGGACTGGAAATAGATAGGTAATTACACCTATCAAATACCCCCAAACTCGGAATTTTGAAAGTCCTCGAGCAAAACACTCATGCAATAAAAGAAAATATAACAACTAAAAACTAAAAATGAAAAACATAAAAAACAAATATGTGCAAGTTTTGAGTATCATCTATCGGCCAAACGAAATATCCCTTATCGGCCCCTAATCCTATCGAGTTCAGGCGTAAAACACACCATGTAATGTTCTAGAATTTCAAAATTTATAATAGTAAATTCCGTTATAGATCCTACTAAAATGTGTGTGTATGTTTAAAACTCAAATATATAATTGTCCGTTAATCGGATTGGATTATCCACCATATAAGCACATGATAGAAAAAACCCGAAGATATAGGGAATCCATAGACTTGACCCGGGATCTCTTCTCCACTAATGTAGGATTGGAAGTTCAAAAAGATCAATAGGTCTTGGTTCAGTTTAGGAAAAATGGCCAAGGGTAATTTTGAAAGAGAAAACGGGTTAACGTCACTAACTTGACGTTACCCAAGGCACATCGCTTGACACTCTCACACTCAAAATCCCATAGATAAATTTGAAACAACCCTGAACATATATTAAGAACGATGTACTCACTTGTCAAAAAGAAACAAAAATAAAAACCATATTTACATTTGATTTTTTTTTTTTTTTCAACTAACACACCCTGAAACTTATTTGATTTTTACAATTGAAGGGGTGTGTAAAATACAAACCAAAAACAACAAGTGAGTACTCAAATACCGAACCAATTAATAGTTCGTCCAAAATCCAACCGCTCACATCAAGTAGCATTTGCAATCTACTACCTTGATTCTCTCAGATTGTGCCTTCAGTTTAGCGATGTAGGTTTGGAAAGAAATTTTATCGGTCAAATGGTATTTGTTAAGTGTTTAGAATTGAAACAGTGTTTAGGCTTCGACAAGGTAACGAGGGATAATAAAATATTAGGGTAAGCTTAAAAGGCTCAAGCGAGAAAATGAATGCCTAAATCATATCTTCCGAACTACCTCGCCTAGAATTTCACCTCGAATTTCCCCTGAATCAAGTTCTAGAAACCCTAATGTCATGAATTTAGGTGACATAACCGTTTTGAAATCAATTAAACGGTTATATAATGAGTTTCCGTGCTCGTGCAAGTAAGATCTATAATAACTATTACTAAAACATAACGTTGAGCACACAGAACATACATGAATGAGTTTTACGCTCGACCTCAATAAACAACCAGGGGACAGACTCATCGTCGGGTAATGGCCTAGATGACGTCAAAACTTAGCACATAACACAACAACTATCCTAAACAAACATGCACACGTAGAAACAATAAAACATACTAACTAAAACATATACTAAAAACATACTACACATTATACCCGACTCAAACAAGAAGTGCCCATAATAACCTAGTTAGCGATTCCAATGATATGATAAAGCATTATAATGAAGACTAGGGTTTAAAACACGTACCTGGGAGGCGAGAGACTTTCACCTCCGAATCAAATCGGTTATGACGGATCTAACTTATTCTTTTGCTTGGGTTACCTCGCAAGAAGTGCTTGGTTTATGGTCATCAGTCTGACACGCCAAAGTACTCATCAAAGAGCAGCTTCTGCCCATAGTACGTGTCAAGTAACACTACAAACAAGTCTTGGTTATCAACGCCCTCAAGCTCGGCGAGATGTTTCTTTGGATGGCTCGAGCTTCCAACAGCATGCCTCACCGGCTCATGTACTTGGTACGCATGAAATAACATTGCTAATGGTGGCAAGGGACATGTTAGCCATATCGGATCTTCGTAAATGTGATCATCTGGAATCGAAGGTGACATCACAATTTGGATCTCTAATGGTGACGAATCACAATTGTCGATCCATGCTTGGGTTCCCGTCTCATTCTGATAAACATGGTTGAACTCTTCCAAGCTCCTCTCGCTCATTTTCGGCTCCTTATGGTGGCTTTCGATGAATGTGTCTTGTGAATCTCCGAGTGCCACCGCTTCTGACGCGGTCTCAATTAAGTAGATTAACTGACCGATCTGCGTCTGAAGAGACGTTACGGTCGCATCGATTTTAGTGCAAATTGTCTTAATATTGTCGAGACGATCCTCGTGCTCATTTAGCCAATCATTTGTCTCCTTCTAAAATATCTAAGTTTCCTCAATAAAATCAACGAGTATTTCCTCCAGGCCGGGAGAAGACTCAACGTATTGGTCCGAGGTGTCAATTCATGGCGCCGTAGAATTGCAACTCTGATAATCAAAGGCCTCCATGTCTTCCAATATCCAATGGGCTTCGTCCGCAGTTAGTTGGTTGAAAGAGGTGGTACTGTTTCCTCTTTCAACTCACATTTTGGTTGCAGCTTGTAACCCATCGAGGAAGTTCAGTAGTTGACACTCCCTCGGGAATCCGTGATTCGGAAACCGGAGTAGAAAATCCTTGTATCGATTCCAAGCACAGTAAAATGCCTCGAAATCCCATTGAAAGAACTGCAAGAGTAGCTATTGATCTACCATCTTCAAGCACCCTGCAAGAAAAGAAAAGCAAAAACGACAAAGAAAAACAAATTATACACAAAAGAAATGCCTAAAGTAAAATTCGGTCATTTACTCACAATATCAATAATAACCGAAAAGTCAATCCCCTACAATAGCGCCAAAAAATTGGTAGCGCGTGAAATATGCCGCTACTTTCACTCGAAAGTATATGAAGTCAAGTTTTAGTATAGATCGGGAGAGTTAGGGATATCGTGTCCACAGGGATTGGTTTTGACTATTATTGAGTATCGCGTTTATCATGACCTAATTTTATCTAGGTGAAGATAAATTGAATAAATTAATTATACTAATACTAAGTTAATTAATCTAATTAAATTAACTATACTAATATTACTATGAGCTATTTAGGGAAAGTATTGCCTAGGGATTAACTTTTGTTTACAAAAACGTGTTTAATCTCGTTTTAGTTTACATTAATGGTGTTCGACTTATCCGACAATCTCAGTTCATAAACTCCCTTGCCACCTCGGCCAAGTGTAAGACGAGGGATATAACGTGATTTCGTGTTAACGAAGAAGTCCCCTTCCACATCTTAACGACCCTAGGTCACGTGAGTCTCGCCCCAACGTCATTGATTGCACACAATCCAACTCCCAACCGGGTCTTTGGATCGTCGTGTTGTGTTTACCCTATCGACAATCTCAGTTCTAAAACTCCACCGCCACCTTTCCCGAGTATAAGACGAGGGAGTACATGACTTCAAGTTAACGAAGAAGTTCCCCTCAATGTCTTAACCACCCTAGGTCACGTGAGTCTTGCCTCAACGTCATTGATTGTCCACAATCCAATACCCAACCAGGTTATAGAATCGTGGCGTTTGTTTATTCTAGTCCGGATCCAGGATTTGTCAAACCCCATATTATTGATATGTAAATCTAAGCATAATAAACAAAAAATATGGCAAACACAATCAAAATAATGAAGAACAACCGCTAACCAAACACAAACTCAACAAAACAACATTTTCATAAATATATTAATCCCTAGACAAAAACTCGTTTAGCTCGTGGCCATAGCCGATTATACAATAAAAACTAAGCTAAACATGCTCAAATAATAATCCTAAGTTAAGAAATAAAGGAAAGAACGAGAGAAACTTAGCCTAGCCTGAAGATTTATTGCTAAAAACACTTCGAGATCGCTCATCCTTCATTGCAACGTGATCTTCTCCTTAGGATTTGCTTGAGCACTCCCCAAAACCTCTCTACTATCCTCCTAAAGTCTATGGTGGTTGGTAGAGGCATGAAATACACTACTACTTACTCACAAAAGTATACGAGATCTAAGTTTTAATATAGTGGATCTTGAAGATCGGATATCGTTCCCACAGAGAAAAGTGTGAATAATTGAATACCGCAATTTACGTAGTCTCATGTTATCCTGACGATGAAAGACATGATTTTAAATTAAACTAAGCTAAACTATAATTAGAGGGTTAATCTTAACTAAGTTGATTAATTAGGGATTGATTTCGTTCACTTAATACATGTTTTATTTCGTTTAGTTAACAATAACAGAGTTTAGGTATCCGACAATCTCGGTTCGTAAACTCCTCCGCCACCTCTTCCGAGTGTAAGACGAGGGAATATGCGAATTCATGTCGATGAAGAGGTCCTCCTCAATGTCTTAACAACTCTAGGCCGCGTGAGTCTTGATCCAACGTCATCGATTGCACACTAACTAAGGCCCACCCGGGTCGTTAGGTCTTAACGATGTGTTTACCCTAGTCTGAATCCAAGGTTACCTCTCCCGAGTGTCAAACCCAAGATTCTCAAATCCAACCCTAATAACATTACAAGCATACTAATATCATCACAAAATGATAAACACAATCGGATTTAAAAGCAACAACCGTTAAAGAAACATATATTAAATCAAACGAGTATTTACACAACTATATCTTTCCCTAACTAATCTTTAATTAAACTAACGTGTTCTTAGCCAATACAACATTAAATCAAGAGGAGATCATCAATATCAACAATAAACATTAAGTACAAAGATGGAAACAAGGGAAGAAAGATCAAATCTCAAAGTGGAGTAGTCCACTTTCGCCAAAGAACAATCCTCTCGAGCTTCCTCTTCTCCATTGATAAACTTCCACTTCTAGCTCTTCAAGAAATGGAAAAGAACACTCTCTAAACTAATCTAATCTACTTCCTAAATTATCTAAACCTAACTAAGGTGGAAGGAGCTCTCCAAATCCTAACTGGTACTCTGTCTCACGTCTAAGGGTTCTAGGGGTTTGGGGGAGAAAAGGGTTTTATAGGTAAGGTTTGGAAAATATCTTCAAAATATCTAAAAATAGATATTTTTGCACAGAGTGTCACCGCCTAGGTGGTAGTTTAAGTTAGTTTAAGATTTTGTAGGATCTTCGCCTAGGTGGTGGTTTCTCCGCCTAGGCGGTGGCTGCTGACACAACTTTTTGACGATTTCTCGCCTAGGCGGTGGTTTTCTTGCCTAGACAGTGTTTCAGCACTTCAGTACTCCAAATTCTGTCTCTTTTCTGCCTAGGCAGTGGTCTTCATTCACAGAAACCCTGTTTTTCACATTTTGTTCACCTTTTCTCCACCGTTTTCATTTATTTATCGCCCTTCACCTATTTTACACTAAAACACACTAAAACACAATTAAATATAACTAATACGCTTGAAAACTAACAAATTTGGTTTCGAAATAGACAGGTTTTTCACAGCTATCAATACCCCCAAACTTAGAATTTTGCTAGTCCTTGAGCAAAACACTACCACTAAACTAAACTAACTAATAAACTAACCAACTAAAAATAAAAAACTAAACTAACACTAAAGAAGTATATGCATGTAAATATAAAGTTCAATCGAAAGGACCAATTTGTTCCTCCCTCAACATCCCTAAATCGGATCAAGTTCGGGAAGTAACCCACACCAAGTGGTGTTCTAGAATTTCAATGATCAATATCAATAAAAATCATTCTAGATCCATTTGAAATGTGTGTGTGAGAACTCAAATGTGTAACTAGTCAAATACCGGATTCGATTATTCAATCGTCAAAGCTCATAACTTAAACCGTTGAAGGATTCAGGAAAACCATATGCTTGATTAGAGTCTACTATCCTCTAATGTAGGCTCGGATATTCACAGAAATCAATAGGGCTGGGTTTGGCTTCGGAGAACGACTACGGGTATTACTGGAATTGAAAATAGATAATCGCTGTAAATTCATCGATATCCGAGATAAAATCATTTGTCGCTATCCTCTCTCATGACCCCACACATTTAAAGTACAACTTTGAATGAGAATTAAAGATCCTTGTATTCACTTGTCGAAAGAAAAGAAAATCAAAACGATATTCAGGTTTTTTTTTTTTTTTTTTTTTTTTTTTTTAACATATTCCTAAATTAATTCGAATTATTACAGTTTTAGGAGAGTGCAAAAAAAAGTTAGAGAACCATTCCCCCAAACTTATTCGAATTTATAAAATTTTAGGAATATGTAAAAGAAAGAAATTATAGAAACACTCCCCCAAACTTATTTTAGGAGCGTGCAAAAAGAAATACAAAAGTGATAAGTGAATACACTAATATCGAATCAATAAAAATTTATCAAAAACCCGACCGCTCACTTGATTTCACTCAATTTTGAGAATTAGGCTTAGCGACAATGGGTTAAGAACAATTTAAATGAAAGTAGTATTTGAACAGTTTCAGAATTGAGTACGTTATCGGCTTTGACAGGGGAAATAGGGAATGAAAATTTTCAGGTTAGCTAAAACGGTTCAAGCTAGAAAATGATGGCCTAAATCATGTCTCCGAAATTACCTTACCTAGGATTCCGCCTCAAGTTTCCCCCAAATCAAGTTCTAGTCTTCTTATTTTCTATCATGAGCTTAATATTAAATAATCAGCGTCTAATCGCTCAGATTATTATACATTGAGTTCAAATGTCGTGCAATTTTAGGATCTAGATAATTTTTACCTAATCAACATGTTAAGCACACAAAATACACAAGGAAGGTATTACCCCCGACCTCAATATGCAATTAGGGGATAATTCTCATCATCGGGTCTTAGCCCAAATGAACTCAACATCTAAACATGCAAATACAACTTTATACATACATGATTCTAAACTAAATCTAATACTAACATACATTAATTAATCTAACACTACTCATGCAAAAACAAAAAAATTAAACTAACTAAACTAAAAATTTAAAAACTAAAACATTCATAATAAAATACATACATAAACATAGATTTGTACATAAAAAATTTTGCATTATGTTCAAACATTTAATAATGGTTCATCATTTTCTACAAAAAATCAAAATGGATGAACATCTACTAAACTATCATCCATTCCATCCCATCCAGGCCTAAACATGGCAGTGTTCCATCATCAATGAACCCAATAAACATATAGCATGCATGCAAACAAAATGGGTTGAACACATACCTAGGGAATAAGACTTATTCCCTACTGTTCACCTGAAGAAAAATCATCACCGTTCTCATGTTGGAAAGGAGAGTCTGGTCTCTGGAGCAGATGTGGCAGCACAGATGGCATCAGAGGGTAATCGTTCATCTCAAGGGCAAGGCCATCTCAAATCTTCCGTTGGACTCGATCTTGCTGCCTCGAATATTGGTCCAAGAAAGAAGTGTTCTCATATTGGTTCTGGAGGACGATCTGAAGCTTGTTATTTATCCTCTCTTGGGAGTTTTCATTTCGAGCTTCAAAAGGTCCTGCCATCTCGTCTGTTGGCTCTTTCCCTTCCTCAGGCTCAGGCTCAGGCTCGGCTACCTCTTGTGCCCCAGTCTTCCACAACTGGTTTATCCTTAACATATCAAGTGGAATGATAGGGTCACACAGACTTCTCCCAGATACCGTCACTCCAGCTAGTCAGAAAATATGGGTCAATAGTGACGGAAACGGGAGCCCACCCTTTACCGTCTTCGCAGCATATATGATTGATGAATAGATCAGGAATCCAACATTGATTGGTTGCCCGGTTTGAATTTTGTAGATAAAAAAGGCCCTGTCCTTTGAGACGTCTGAAAGATGTGATGTCGGTAGGAGGCTTCCACATATGAAATGGTGCCAGATTTTTGGAATTGGCTTTAGGCATTTCACCGAGAAGGTAGTGACATTCAGCCCTTGGTGTTTCCACTTTACTTCGCCAGATGTGATCTTTTTATGACCCTATACAGAGTAGGATCTTGGCGTTCAAGGGACCTTGGTACCGAAAGTCCAAAGAGATGGTTGATAAAATCAGGGCTGAAGATGATAGGCATATTTCGAACCCTTGCTTGGTCGTATATAGCCTTCGTAGCATTAGCGTAAAATTCTTTGACCAAAGCAACCTCGCCTGGGGGTGGCGATTTACAAAATTGCTCCCATTGACGGCTTCGGATTTTTTCTTGAAATTCCGCCGAGACATCCTCTATCGGACCGAAACCCCGTTGACGTATGCATGCTCAAAAGGCTGGGTGTTCTTTGAAATGTTTCTCCGCTTGTTTTGACACAAAACGGGTGCCATCATAGTCAACGTCGGTCAGCACCCCGGGGTGCGAACTTGACCTTTCTCCTCTCTCCCTCTTCTTTGCTACACTCTTTGGCATTTCCTAACAACCACAATCACAAAAATCCAATACAACCTCATCATATATGAACAATTGAAAAACATAAACCTCCTTAATCACTTTGTCAAGAACACAAACATCCCTAAAACGAACACCCATTCGAACTTTTCAAACAAATTTCTCAAACATGACATCCTATCTTAGTTCACATACTCAACCAATCCAATTAAACATACTCATAACCAATAATTAAACCAAAAACCCATGAAACTTCGGAATCGCGAAAATAGGGTTAAGGGGTTTTGGGCAAAATTTCAAAATCCAATGATTTCTTTGAAATAATTATGCAAACCAACCAATAATTTCAACAACTAGACTAAATGTAAAGTAAAATAAACTTACTTGTTGAGAATTTATGGTCCAATCGAAAGAGAATGAAGAAATCGCACCGTTTACGCAAAACCCTAAATTTTCAAAAATAGGGGTGGAGATCCAATTCTTAATGGTTGATTCGTGATGGAAATAACTATTTTTGGTAATGGAATGATGATTTTTGAGTATTGGAACGGTTTGGAAGTGAGGTTTTAGAGAGAAGGTGGAGGAATTTGGGGAAGACGGCTTGCGATTTCAATTTTTGAATGAGAGGGTTGTTTTAACTGCAGAAGGTCCACCGCTTAGGCGATGGATTCACTACTTAGGCAGTGGAGCCCTTTTCTTTAAAAAAAACTTTCTAACGAAATTCTGCCTAGGCGGTGGTTTTTCTACCTAAATGAAATTACACCAGTGTGAAAACTCATATTGTTCTACTGCTAATCCGCCTAGGCGGTGGAGTTTGTTTTGAAAATTTGTTGCATCCTGTATTTTTACCGCCTAAGGGTGCTTCACCGCTTAGGTGGTGGGCCATTTTTGCTGAAAAACACATAACCTGTATTTTTACTACCTAAGCGGTGGTTCATCGCTTAGGCGGTGGGCCTGCAGCTCTTACTTTCATATTTTTCTCAAATTTTCAAAATACGGCTCCACCCCATACATTTTCACTTCGCTTGTTCAACGTGTTTAAACTTAGAACACTTCCCCAAGCGTCCACACTCCTAAATTCACTTCTGAACACGTTCCGAAACCATACCGGCTTCCAAAAAGAATAAATAATCAAATAAATAGTAACAAAAATCGGGTAATTTGATACCCTAAGTTTCATTTTAAAAAAAAATAAAGCGCTTGAGTTACCGTTGATAGGTGTAAATTACCTACATATTTTCAATCCAAATTTGTTAGTTTCCGAGTACGTTTATAGTTATTTTTATATGTTTTAATATGTCTTTATACTTTTTGTAAAAATCAGGTGTGTGGAGCAAAAAGATAGGAAATTAGGGAAAAAACGATGAGATTGAACCATAGGCGAGTCGAAGTTATAGTGGATAAACAAGCAAGGAGGAAAAAATATGAAGGAAGCCCATCGCCTAGGTGTCCAGACCTCTGCTTAGGCAGTGAAGATGCTGAGAATGATAAAAGGCTACTGACAGCCCACCGCCTAGGCAGGAAATTCCTTCGCCTAGGTGGAAACCCCAGTAGGAACATTTCCAAGTCCACCGTCTACTTCTTTGCCTAGGCGGTCACCAAACCTGCAAAGTCTGTACAAGTGCTGTAACTTCAAGGCTATTTTGGACTATGATGAAATTAGATTTTGGACATACTCAAAACACTAAATTTGTATATATGTTTCTTAGATTTCCATAGATTTTTGAATCACCTCAATCGGTGTTCAGATGAAAAAGTTACAGCCAAAACAAAATTGCCAACCTGTAGTAACTTCGCCTAGGCGAAAATCCTGCAGCACAGCCTTGATATTTGTGAGATATTTTGAGATCTTTTTGATTTTTTTTAATCCCTTCTCTCCTCTTCTCTTCCATTTCTTCAATTCTTAAGGCCTTAGGCCATATTTTAAGAGTAGGGTTAGGTACTTTTGAGAGAGAGCTCTCAACCCGAGGTGGAGAATGAAGAGGAAAGCGATTGATCGACGTTTCTAGTGGCAAATCTTCGGATATCAGCTAATTCGCTCATTTTCCCTCTTTGTTTTCTTCATTTTGGTAATTATTGAGCATGTTTAGCTCGTTTTACATTGTATAAATGGTTAGGGCCATGAGTTAAACAAGGATTGTAATAGGGATTAACGTATTATTTATGAAAATGTAGTTTTGGTTAAATTTGTGTTTCGTTTATGGTTGTTCCGTAAAATTTCGATTGTGTTTCCATGTTTTCTATGATTATATACTAGTTTAGATATATTGAGAATATGGAGTTTGACACTTGGAGAGGTAACCCCGGATTCGGACTAGGGTTAACACAACACGACAATCTAACGACCCGAGAAGGCATTAGAAAGTGTGCAATCGATGACGTTGGGGCGACAATCACGTGACCTAGAGTCTTTAAGACATTGAAGGGGACTTCGGCGTTGACACAAAGTCACGTATTCTCCAGTCTTACACTCGAAAGAGGTGGCAAGGGAGTTTACGAACCGAGATTGTCGGATACGACGAACGCCGTTAATGTTAACTAAAACGAAATCAAACGCATTTAAGTAAATAAAGTTAATCCCTATGCAATCTACTCCCCTAAACAATCTCAAATTAGTAGTTATAGTATAGTTAACATAATTAGTATTTTAGTTTAGTATTAGTAATTAATTAAAATCCATTTTTAGCGCCTAGATAAAATTAGGTTATGACAATCACGATACTCAATAGTAACAACACCAATCCCTATGGATACGATACCCGACCGAAAGGTCCACTATACTAAAACTTGATGTGTACACTTGCGGTGAATATGGCATCGTATTATTTGTGGCCACCAAGTTTTTGGCGCCGTTGCCGAGGATTGTTTTGATGTTATTGTCGGAGAAACGTGGTAACGGCTCTGGACTTAAGCAAGTGTATCGTATTCTAGTACCGTCAACGCACCAAGGCGCCGTTGTCGGGGATTGTCTTGTTGATTACTTTTGATATTGGGAGTAAATAACTTGATTTTAATCTAGGCATTTTTGTATATAATTTTTGTTTGTAGTTTCGTTTTTGTTTCCGGCAAGATGCTTGAAGATGTTAGATCGATAGGTGCTCTTGCGGTTCGATCATTGAATATCTTGCCAGTCTTGAGGGCATGTGTCGGGCTGATGACATTAAACCAAGCGCTTCTTGGGAGGCAACCCAGGGTCACAAATAAGTTAGATACATCTCCGTCTATTTGAGTTGGATGTAAGATCCTCTCGCCTCCCAGGTATGTGTTCTAAACCCCCGTCTTCAATATCATGCTATATACTGTCATTGGGATCGCTAACGGCCTATTTAGACACCACCTGTGTTGAGTTGGTGGTGATGTGTAGTATGTTTTAGTATGTGTATATGTTTTTTAGTATGTTTTACTGTTTTTATACGTTTGCATGCTTGTTTAGGATTAGTTTGTTTAGTTTAGTTGTTGTATTGTGTTGAGTTTTGAGGTCATCTAGGCCTTTACCCGATGATGACTCTGTCCCCTGATTGTTTTGAGGTCGAGTGTAACGCTCATTTACGTGTGTTCTGTGTGCTTAACGTATGGTTTAGTAAAGGTTATTGTAGACCCTAAATGCACGAGCACGTAAACTCAATATAGCACTACCTTATTGATTTGAAACTAATTATCCGTCAATCAATTTCATGACAATAGGGATTCTAGAACCTGATTTGGGAGAAATTTGAGGCGAAATCCTAGGCGAGGTTGTTTTGGAGATATGATTTAGGCAGTCATTTGATCGCTTGAGCCTTTTGAAGCCTACCATGCAATATCATTATCCCTCGTTACTCTATTGAAGCCTATTAGCCATTTTAATTCTGAACACTTAACAAATACCCTAGCCGATTGAACTTTTTCCAAACCTATATCGCTAAACTGAAGGCACAATTTGAGTGAATCAAGTTAGCATTTCGCTACTTGATGTGAGCGGTTGGGTTTAGGCCGAAATTCTAATTTGGTTTGGTATTCGAGTACTCGTTTGTCATTTGTCGTTCATATTGTTTGCACATTCCTAAGGTTATAAGAATTCGAATACGTTTTGGGGTGTGTTACTTAATCATTTTTGCACACTCTTAAAATTGTAGAAATTCGAATGAGTTTGGGGGTGTGTTAAAAAAATAAAAAAATAAAAATAGTTTCTTTTTTTTTTACATGACAAGTGAGTATGACGTTCTTAAACATTTGTTCAGGGTTATTTCCAAAAAATATGGGGTTTCGAGTGTGAGAATGCCAAGCGATGTGCCTCGGGTAACGTTAAGTTAACGATGTTAACCTATTTTCCATTCCAAAATACCCTTGGCCATTATTCCAAAACCAAACCAAGTCCTATTGATCTTTTTGAACCTCCGAGTCTACATTAGTGGAGAATAGATCCCAAGTCAGGCGTATGGATTCCCTATACCTTAAAGGTTTTAGTCATGATCTTTATTTAGGGATAATCCCATCTAATTAACGGATAGTAGTATATTTGAGTTTAATCATACACACACTTAAACAGGATCTAGAATAGTGCTTACTATTTTTGAACGTTAAAATTCTAGAACATCACATAGTGTGATTTATGCTTGAACTTGTTAGGATTAGGGGCCGACGAGGGAAAGATCTTTCGGCCGGTAGATGATAATCAAAACTTACACATTTTTGTTTTTAATGTTTTTCGTTTATAGTTTTTAATTTCGTAATTAGTTTTTATACTTTTTCGTATTGTGTGGTTGTTTGGCTCGAGGACTAGCCAAATTTTGAGTTTGGGGGTATTGATAAGTGTGAAAAACCTATCTATTTCCAATCCAAATTTGTTAGTTTTCGAGTACATTTATAGTTTTTTTATTATATTTTAATTAGTTTTTATCTTTTTGTATAAATCAGGTGTGTGAGGCAAAAAGATAGAAAACTAGAGCTAAAACGATGAGATCGAACCAAAGCGGTTCGAAGTTACGGTGGATAAACAAGCTCGGAGGTTAAAAGATGAAACAGGCCCACCGCTTAGGCATCCAGACCACCGCCTAAGCTGTTAAAATGATGAGAAGAGCAAAATGTTACTGACGGACGACCGCCTAGGCGAAGATTCCATCACCTAGGCAGAAATCCAGCAGAGGATGAAGATGGGCTACTGGTAGCCACTTGTCTAGGCGAAGTTTCCTTTGCCTAGGAAAAAATCCAATAGAATGTTCTCCCAGTCCACCGCCTACTTCACCGCCTAGGCGATCAGACCAAACCGACCTAACTCCTCCTAGGTGCAATTTCCACCGCCTAGGCGGATTTGCCCTGCACAGTTTTGAGATATTTTTAGGATATTTTGGCTATAAATACCCCATCTCCTCTCCCCTCTCTAGCCTTTCTTGCATTTTTAGCCCCTTAGGCTATCTCTAATGGTATAGGTAGGGATTTTGGAGGGAGAGCTCTCAACCCGAGGTGGAGGAGAAGAAGAAAGCGATCGATTGACGTTTCTAGCGGCAAATCTTCGGATATCGGTTAAGTCGCTCATTTTATCTATTTGTTTTCTTCATTTTGTTAGTTGTTGATCATGTTTAGCTCATTTTACATTGTATAAACGGTTAGGGTCATGAGTTAAACATGGATTGTAATAGGGATTAACGTATTATTTATGAAAATATAGTTTTTGTTGAATTTGTGTTTCGTTCTTGGTTGTTCTTCGTATGTCGATTATGTTGCCCTGTTTTTTATGATTATATGCTAGTTTAGATATATTGAGAATACGGGGTTTGACACTCGGGAGTGGTAACCCTGGATTCGGACTAGGGTTAACACAACACGACAATCTAACGACCCGGGAGGGCATTATAAAGTGTGCAATCAATGACGTTGGGGTAAGACTCACGTGACCTAGAGTCGTTAAGACATTGAGGGGGACTTCGGCGTTGACACGAAGTCACGTATTCCCCAGTCTTATACTCGGAAGAGGTAGCGAGGGAGTTTACGAACCGAGATTGTCGGATACGCCGAATGCCGTTAATGTTAACTAAAACGAAATCAAATGCATTTAAGTAAATAAAGTTAATCCCTAGGCAATCTACTCCCCTAAACAATCTCAAATTAGTATTTATAGTATAGTTAACTTAATTAGTATTTTAGTTTAGTATTAGTATTAAATTAAATTGAATTTCATTTTTGTTGCCTAGATAAAGTCAGGTTATGACAATCGCGATGCTCAATAGTAATCTTAACCAATCCCTGTGGATACGATACCCGACCAAAAGGTTCACTATACTAAAACTTGATCTATACGCTTGTGGTGAAAGTGGCAGCACATTATTTGCGGCCACCAACTGTCCCCAGCTAGACTTTCGTGTTGGTAAGTATTTTTCACTCAAATTCCCCATAGACAAGGAATTTGGGCTCAAATGCTCAGTCGGATCAAGATCATGGCTTGAAGTCGGATTTTCCTCTCAGTCTTTATCATTTGCAATAAGTTCAATCTCGGGATTGAGAATTAAGAATTCCAATCTTCTTCATCGTTTCTCACACTGCTTGATCTCATTAACACAATGAAACAAAAATAAAAATTAAAAACAAAACAAAAACAAATGTCCGGATTAACAATTGACCACTTAGTCGCAATATCAACTTGAAATTCACACAAATCCCTGGCAACGACGCCAAAAACTTGGTACGATGACGGTACTAAAATACGATACATTTGATTTTCCTATTTAAAACTTAAGTCCTGAGCTGTTACCACGTATCTCCAGCAATATTCAATAAAACTCACACCATTCCCTGGCAATGGCGCCAAAAACTTGGTAGAGGCGTGAAATACACCGCTACTTACTCTCGCAAGTATACGAGGTCTAAGTTTTAATATAGTGGATCTTGAAGATCGGATATCGTTCGCACAGAGAAAAGTGTGAATAATTGAATACCGCAATTTACGTAGTCTCATGTTATCCTGACGATGAAAGACATGATTTTAAATTAAACTAAGCTAAATTACAATTAGTGGGTTAATCTTAACTAAGTTGATTAATTAGGGATTGATTTCGTTCACTTAATACATGTTCGATATCGTTTAGTTAACAATAACGGAGTTTAGGTATCCGACAATCTCGGTTCGTTAACTCCTCCACCACCTCTTTCGAGTGTTAGACGAGGGAATACGTAACTTCGTGTCGATGAAGAGGTCCCCCTCAATGTCTTAATGACTCTAGTCCGTGTGAGTCTTGACCCAACATCATCGATTGCACACTAACTAACGCCCTCCCGGGTCGTTAGGTCGTAACGATGTGTTTACCCTTGTCCGAATCCAGGGTTACCTCTCCTGAGTGTCAAACCCTAGATTCTAAAATCCAACCCTAATACCATTACAATCATACTAAGATCATCATCAAATGATAAACACAATCGGACTTAAAAGCAACAACCATTAAAGAAATATATATTAAACCAAACAAGTATTTACACAACTACATCTTTCCCTAACTAATCTTTAATTAAACTAACATGTTCTTAGCCAATACAACATTAAATCAAAAGGAGATCATCAATATAAAAAAATAAACATTAAGTACAAAGATGGAAACAAGGGAAGAAATATCAAATCTCAAAGTGGAGTAGTCCACTTTTGCCAAAGAACAATCCTCTCGTGCTTCCTCTTCTCCATTGATGAACTTCCACTTCTAGCTCTTCAAGAAATGGCAAAGAACACTCTCTAAACTAATCTAATCTACTTTCTAAATTATCTAAACCTAACTAAGGTGGAAGGAACTCTCGAAATCTCAACCGGTGCTCTCTCTCACGTCTAAGGGTTCTAGGGGTTTGGGTTAGAAAAGGGTTTTATAGGCAAGGTTTGGAAAATATCTTGAAAATATCTAAAAATAGATATTTTTGTACAGAGTGTCTCCGCCTAGGCGGTGGTTTAAGTCGATTTAAGCCTCTGTTGGATCTTCGCCTAGGTGGTGGTTTCTCCGCCTAGGCGGTGGCTGCTGGCATAACTTTCTAATGATTTCTCACCTAGGCGATGGTTCAGCACTTCAGCACTCCAACATTCTGCCTCTTTTCCTCCTAGGTGGTGGTCTTCATTCACCGAAACCCTATTTTTCACATTTTGTTCACCGTTTCTCTACCGTTTTCACTTGTTTATCGCCCTTTAATGTCCCTTCACCTGTTTTACACTAAAACACACTAAAACTCAATTAAATATAACTAATACGCTTGAAAACTAATAAATTTGGTTTCGAAATAGATAGGTTTTTCACACCTATCAAAGGTCCCTTTGCCAAATGGAGAGGAGAGGAGGAGAAAATAGGGATCAAAATATCCTAAAATATCTAAAATAATATCTAAACTGGCGCAGAGGTGATGTCCGCGGCAATGGTATCACGGCCGCGGCTGTGGGATAATGAACCAAGTTTTTACCTTTTGACCGCCTAGGCGGTGACACACTTTCTTGTTTTGGTTGTAACTTCTTCGTTCGAGCTTCGATTGAGGTGATTCAAAAACTTATGGAACGATAAGAGAAAGATATACAATTTCCAAGTTTTGAGTTGTTCCAAAATTGGATTCAATAATATTCAAAAATAGCCTTGAAGGTATAGCACCTGTACCGGCTTTGCACATTTTCACCCTTTTTCCACCGTTCTTGATCCGATTTGATCCTTTTTGATCTGTTTACATACTGTTTCACCTAAAATACTTGATTTAGACAAAAAAATATAAAAACATATTAAAATGTACTAAACATACTCAAAAACTAACAATGTTCGAATTGGAAATAGATAAGTAATTTATACCTATCAGTCGCATACACTGCTTGTCACCACAACAAATGAAAATGAATTAAACAAAAGAAAATTAAAACAAAATAAAACAAAAGAATGTCAAGATTCATATTGAACTACTTGGTAGTAGTATCAATTAAATCACTAATCTAAATCCCCGACAACGGTGCCAAAAACTTGTTCGCAATATTCTAACGCTTTGATTTTACTCGCAAGTACACGAGATCAAGTTTTAATATTGTAGATCCAAAGATCGAGTGTCATCAACTGGGATTTGTTATAGGTTTATTTAAGTACTACAATTGACATAGCTTAATATTATCTAGACGTTTCAAGAATTGATTTGTGAATACTTAATCGAAAACTAATTAAACCAAAAAACATGGAATTAAATCTATGAGAATGGATTACCTAGAGATTAATTTCGTTAACTAATACATGTTTGATTTTGTTTAGTTTGCATTAACAGTATTCAACCTATCTAACAATCTAGGTATCGTAAACTCGCTCGCTACCTCTCCCGAGTGTAAAGTGAGCGAATATGTACTTCATATCAACACCGATATCCCTATATAGTGTCTAAAGAAGTACATGAGTCTTGACCCAACCTCACGAATTGCACACGTTCTAATAATCTCATGAAACATTAGACTGTCGCATTGTGTTTAACCCTAGTCCGAATCTGGGGTTACCTCTCCCGAGTGTCAAATCCCATATTCTCAAACTAACCATAATACCATACCAAGCATACCATGGATGTAATAAAGTGGTAAACATAATCGAATATAGATGAACAACCGTTAAAGAAACACAAATTAACTCAAACACGCATATACATGAACTAATCAATCCCTAAATAATATTTACTTAGCCACATATGATCACAACCGAATATACATTAAAACATGAGAATAACTTCATCATTCAATACACAATGTTTAGAAACAAATATGGAAACAAAGAGGGAATGGAAAATCTGAAGAGTAGAGTAGTCCACTTCCACAAAAACCGCTCTGAGATCGTTTCCTCTTTCTCCAATGAGCTCTCCTCTTTCTTGGTCTGATCTAAGGCTCTCTACATGTGTATAATAGAAGGTAGCAATGGGTGGATATAATACAAGGCCAAAAATATCCTAAAAATATCACAAAAGATATTTCCCACTTGTTTGATTAATCGTTGTAGTAATGGAAAGCGTCACTGCAGTGATAGTTAGGTAGTAGGGATTCTTCTCTTTCATCGCTGTAGCAATGAGGGCCATCGCTGCAACGGTGGTTGGGAATAAGGCCTACTGACTCTTCACTACTGCAGTTATTAAGGCTATCACTGCAGCGGCCAAGGGTCAGTGGCCCTTGGCACTAGCGCTGCAGCGATGGGGCTCATCACTATAGCGGTGAGGCTGCAGTTTCTTTTCTTGGATCATTTTCATCTTTTTTTCACCAACTTCTTACCAATTTGCTCGATTATCAACCGTTTTCGTCCTTACACCTGATTTACATAAAAACAAAAATAAACTATTTAAAACATTACCAAAACACTCGAAAACTATCAAAATTTGGCATAGAAATATATATGTAAATTCAACCTATCACTCGCAATTCGCTATTCTCGGTCCTGACCAAAATTACAAATTACACTAAAGACGTCTCAAACTTTTTCTTAAAACCAGACATCCTAAATGATAGTTGGTACCCAAAACTAACTTGGTTATCTCATTTAACAAGATTCCTCAAGCTAAACACTAATGGTAGTGCTAAAGGAAACCCAAGCAAAACAGGATTGGATGATTATTAAGGGATAACTTGGGAGTTTGGAAATTTTAATACCATGGCTGCCTATAAAGTTGCACGGCTCTGGAGGCTAAACTTAAGAGCGTCATCACGGGCATCAAGATTGCATCAAATAAAGACTACCCCAGAATCTTGGTGGAGACTGACTCGGTGGATGCAGTTACTCTCATCCAGAACCCGTGTCCGGAAGAACATAGATACAAGGAGTAGAGTACAGAGTGCAAAAGGCTTCTCGTCCTCAACAACTACACCATCCAGTCTATACCTAATGAAACTAATAGGTGTGCACACATTCCAGCTAAAAAAAGGGCTGAGGAGGATTGCAACATGAAAATCCTTATTACTCCAACAACTAATTTATAGGATATTCTTCTAGAGGAATAGACGAGAGGGCCTTTGATATGTGCTCGGAGTAACCGGATGTTTGTTGTTGCACCAAAAAAAAAAAATAGTTAGAATCTTGTAGTCAATATATTTAAAAACTAAGCAATTAAAAAATACTTTTGTAAAACATGATATCATAATTATTTAGCATATATCACAATAAAAATAACAAAAACACATTAACTTCTTTTAAATGTATATTGTTAGACCGACAACAAAATGACTTAAAAAACATGATAATTGAAGGTAAAATTTGAGGTAAATGAAGATATTGTTCAAATTTATATATAGGGGTTAATCGACCGGAAGTCCCAAAAAACATATCTAATTTTAAAAACGTCCCACCTGAGATATAAATTTCGATTTAATCCCTTAAGTTGGATTTCACTTGAGTTTTAGTCCCTCATTGGAAGGATTGTAGGGCATTACAGGGATTGTAGGGAGAAGTGGATGAGTAAATTCGGTTTATAGTGAATATTAGTTATATATAACGAATATTAGTTACAATTTAATAATTGTTATATTTTTACATATATCTGTATATTTTTTATTACATGCACTTATTTAATATTATTTACATGTTACAATTATATATATCTGTGTAATATTTGTGACATTTAAAAAATATTGGACACATAAATTAGTTTAATATTAGTTACATGTATTTGTGTACATTTAGTCACATGTTACTAATTACATATTTTTTTGTGTGATTTTTGGTATATCTAACAAAAGTTTACACCCAAACTAGTTATATATTACAAAATACAGTAATATTTGTTACGTCTAATAAAAAGTTAAGCACAAATTTGTTACATGTGTTGGCCCATTGGAATACCCAAGAGGTGGGGTGAATTGGGTATTTAAAAAATAATCAGAATAAAACTTCAATAAATCAAATAATTAATTTTAATCCTAAATTAATTATTATCTTTATATCACAGCGGAATTGAATAATCAACTAGGTGCACACTAAATAGTCACAAGATAAACAAATTAAAGATTGCAGCATACACCGATATATCCTGGTTCATCTAGATACTCTTGGCTAATCTAGTCCTCCGAGCCCCACGGAGATTCGCACCCACTAAACTCAAGATTCCTTTATAGGTAAGAACCAAACCCTCACAATGATTCTTTTATAGGCTCATAATTAACCTTTACAAAATTCTTTTCCCAAGCTAAGGAAGAACCCCTACTTTTTACAGGTTAAAGAATAACCTAATTCCTTTTAACACTAAGGCTCAAGAATCAAAATCTCACCAATCACTCCAAATATCCTTTTACCCGGTAAGGATTGAACCGTTACAAATTTACTCAAAACGCAATTTTATTCAGGAAAAATTACTACCTCAATCTCTTTACAGAAGAGATTGAAAACCGACTACCCTTAATTAAATACCTTTAACAGTATTTAACCTGTCACACTACTCACCAATACAAATTAATAAGTAGAAAATCTCACTCAAAACTTCTACCACCCCAGATAAATAATAACTCAATTAATATCCCAACTAGTGATAGAAAAAACGTGAGATAAAAAATCTGATTTTAACAAGATATGGGTAGCAAATAATTGAGCACGTAATCAGATTCAAGAAATTGTTTGTAAAAATATTTTCTTCAAAAATCAGAAATAATTTCTAAGATTAATTTCCAAAAGATAAATAAGTAATGCAATGATAGAATATAATTGGAAATATCTTACCCGAAATCCACAAAAAGAATAAATAGATCGATGTAACTTCAAATCTGGTAGCAGTAAAGATTAATCGCAATGATTCTCAATATCACTCTTAGAGTAGTTCACAAACTCTTAGAAAGATAACTCTTAGAAAAGTTCACTCTTATGATATGATATGATTTCTTTTGATAGATCTTATATCACTTGATTTAATAATGAAAACGCAAGTCTATTTTTATGGAAAATAAATTAGCTCTCTAACGGCTAGTTCCCATGTGTCATGACATTTAAATGCTCTTTTAGACCCCTTATATCATTATAACTTCATTTTGATTCAATTCACTTAATAACAACTTTCAAATCGTTCAATTAAGTCTCCCAAATATTTCTCAAACTCAATTAATTAGAATAGGAACAATTTTATTTACCAAATTAAGAAATAATAAAACTTAATGAACCATATCAATAGGATTTAGATAATAGGTGAAACATATCTTAAATATAAAAACATCACTGAAATCTCTCTCAAATCCTAAAAAAATTGGCTATTTTTGGATATAATCTTGGATAAAACAGTTTCCTGAAATAGTGCTTTCGGTCGACTGCCTAATTCAGGTTGTAGTCAAGCTATCGCTGTTGCGTGCATCGGTCGACCTGTCTGTCGACTTGTAGATTCAGAGAGTTCATTTTGCCTTCATCGGTCGACCTACCTATCGACTTATAGATTCAGAGAGTTCAACTTCCCTTGGTCGGTTGACCTGTCTGTCGACTCATAGATACAGGGACTTCATGTTGTTTGGTCCGGTCTACTCATCAGTCGACTTACGTCTTCTGGATCTCTATTCTGAACTCGTTTTTAGCTTATTCTATTC
Organism: Eucommia ulmoides; assembly: GCA_016647705.1. NCBI lineage: Eukaryota > Viridiplantae > Streptophyta > Magnoliopsida > Garryales > Eucommiaceae > Eucommia > Eucommia ulmoides. Next base: position 46,551,541 of record CM028339.1, on the reverse strand, counting down.
TACGTTTTCGCCCCTTTAGTCATTTATCTTCTAAATAAGCTCAACTAATCTTCTTATATTCTATTTTAGTCATTTAAAATTATTTCTTTTCAAATCACATAGGAGCAAATAATTTCACATAATCAAAACACACAAATAATAAATACTTTTTGTGTCATGTGTGCGTTCCTAATTGAGATATTAAGAGTTGAAATTCACCTGAGTTGTTTTTCCTAATTTCTTCTAACTTTTAATTCTTCAATATCTTCAACATCATCGTTTAGCATCCATTTAATTTGCATCTTCATCACTGGAACTTAAATCACTTAAACACTCAAACAAATCATTAGTTCCACCAAAACATCAATACTTAATTATTCATCAAAATCTTAGGATCAACAACATGTAACCGCGTGTCTGCAGGTGCGTGCAGTGGACTTCCGCCTTTTTAAAATAAATGAGACTAAAACACAAGTTCATTCCGTTTCTGAGACTTTTCTGAAATTAAGGATGAAATAAGGGACATCTCACCAAATGACCCTTTATATAAAAGTGATGATATATGATAAATAGAAACAAATAAAATTTTAAAGAATGTTATAAAAATTTATGAAATAATGAAATCAGTGTAGTTTCTAGAAATTGAAGATATATGAAACTTGGGTTGACAAAATGTTATTTAACTGTGTTTTAAGAAATTTTTACAATTAAAAAATGATATTTATTTCGCGCGTTAAAAAATAAAATTATTTATAAAAAAAAAAAAAAGGTATTTCATTTATTTCTTTTTAAAAAGTTAATCAACTAATACCTCCCTAATATATACCCAATTTTTCAAAGTTATACTAGTTTTTGCATTAAGAAATTATTTGTGTTTATAGATAATGATGGGCATAATTTCACCGCTCTACGAGGACTGCTCACAGCCTGACACATGGCAAATTAGGGGATCCCGAGAAGGACTGTTTGACCGGTCAATGCCCACTATGAATGTTGATTGGGCATAATCGACAAACAGAGGTCAGATGACATCAATCCCTTGACGATCATCGCCCAACGACCAGAGCGAGAGCGTCACCGACCTTTTTCGTGCCGACACCGCCAAGCAACTAGAGCTGAAAGGTCCTTCTACCCCGAGCTGCGGTTTAGCCTCTGCCCAATGACCATCTACTAGGACCGTGAGGCCAGTGATGAAGCTCCTTTGTGTCCATGGGTTGAGCTTAATCTCTTGGTCTTTGTGAGTCAATCCATATATAGGCTCCTCTTGATAGCCCGAAATAAGACCATGTGCCTAAGTCATGCCACGCGCCTCTTCATTGACCACGTCCTAGATTACAGTAATTAATAACGCTTAGGGCCTCAATTTGGCAAAGTTAATCCAACTCCTCTCCTATAAGAGGTAATAAATATACTTCGAGTAATATTTGATTTTTCTACTTTGAGCAAATATTTGTCCTTTTTTCCCCTAGAGCTCTTTTTCCCCTTTTCCTCCTAAGCTCTTACTTTCACACCAGAATGATTTCGTTAGGCACATTCCAGTGGGTCTTTTTGCAGGTGTTAACTCAAACAAGCATTGAGAATCAATGGCTCTTGATTGTTGGCCGTGGACTTTGGATTGTTTTGTGAGCACCAATCCCTGAGCACATGAACTCCATCTCAGCAAAGAAAATCCATTTGGCCTTTGACCAGATTAACTGTAAATGTTAATCGATATTCGCTATCAACAAATATTATTTCTAAACACACTTCTAAGTTTTATTTAAATAAAATATTATATTTTATTTATTATTTTTAATAAAAAATACTAAAGAAAAAAAAAAACGAAATGGTGCTAATTCATTTAGGGTATGTTTGGTTGGAATAATAGAAAAGAAAAATGATAAATAAAATGCGAAGATAATATTTTTATTTATTGTGAAAGAAAAATTATTTTTCCTAATATTGTTTGATTAGGAAAGAAAAATTAAAGGGAAAAAAAATAATTTACTTTAATGTAATTTAGTTTTTTATCCTCAAATATTACAAAAATAAATTAAAAATTATATTATCAAGTATTTAATTATAATTTTATTGATTTTCCAATCACTTCCTTCCATATTCCTCCCATATTACTGAAAAATATATATATTTCAAAAATTGTGTATTTTTCATGTTATTTTTTTTCTTTCAATTTTACATCCTTACTAAATAACTTTTCATTTTTATTTTCTATTTATTTTTTTTTTATATTTTTTTCTATTTATTTTTCACCCAACAAAACATTTAGGGTGTGTTTGGTTGGATGGAAAATTGATAGAGAAAAAATGAAAAGAAAAATGAAATGGAAAAGGAAAATAAAATAAAATAATGCTTGGTTGGATAACAAATGGAAGAGAAAAGAAAATAGAATGGATAAAATACAAATTTGGGAGAAAAATAGAAGGAAAATTGGTAAATATATCAAAATTACAATTATATCCTTAATAATAGATTTTTTAATTTATTTTTATAATATATTAGGGCAAAATAATAAATTATATCAAAGTGAATTATTTTTTTTTCTTTACGAATTAAATAACACTAGAAAAAATAAATATTTTTTTATAATAAATAAAAAATTTATTTTTTTATTTTTTCTTTTTCTTTTCTCATTCTTTCAACCAAGCATACCCCGTGTTGGTTTCCTTTAACTTGAGAACAAGTGGGGGGTAATATAGGTGAAGCAAGAAAGAAGTCGACAAGCATGGGCCACGAATGGGCAAAAGAAGTCAACAGTCAGTGTCGGCCACAGTGGCGTGAAAAGATGTCCACCGATCGATAGCGATAGTATAGCCGAAATATTCCAGACTGGATGAATACGACGTCGCCGCGCGAAACAAATCCAGGAAGCCGCGCGAAAGGAGAGAGACAGAGAGAGAGAGAAGGAATGGATCCTACGCCTTCGTGTGTACATAGTGATGAACTTAACTCCTTTACCAACACGGCCAGGACAACGTGTTTGACTGCAGGTACTGATTCAAATAAAAAAAAGACTGTAGACAGATTTTGATTATGACCACTAAGAAATCGACACGTATGCAACTCAACTGTAAGGCGTGAATAGTATCATCTGCGCCAAATAAAAGTTTCTTTATAACCAAAATATCCTTGATGTGTTCGGTTGGAAGAGTGAAAAAAAAATGGAAAAGAAAATTTTGTTATTCTGTACGGAGAATTTTTTGTTTTTTTTTAAGTAGATTTAGTTGAAAAGAAAAAAAAAAAAGGAAAAATAATATTTTATGTATTAAAAAATAATAATAATAATATGTATTTTTTTAATTTACTATTTTACCTTTATTACAAATGAAATTAATATTTGTTATATAAAATAAAGAGACAAAATGGTAATTTTAGATCTTTTTTCCCTCCAATTTTTCATTTTCACTCCAAATTTGGAGGGAAAAAGAAGGGCAGGAAATGTATATTTCACCTCCATTTTCATTTTCTTTTTCCTTTTCAACTCCAACCAAACACACTATTTACCTCATTATCCACCCTATTATCCATTTCATTTTTCATTCCATTTCATTATTCATTAATATGAATATATTAAATGAACATGTACCAAGTTTAATATTCGTAGGTCAATCGATTTCCATTCTTTCTTTTGGCTAAAATCACCGACGTCGCCTAAATCCACGATGCCCAAATCTTCAGTGTGTTGCTTCATCTCCGGAGAGAAGTAAAGAAATCGATCAAAGGGTCCACAATTCCATGTCTTCTGTCAACTTGAATCCTATTTTCCACGACTGATTCAAGCATACGAAGCCATCTAAGCATAAATTGAATACAAAATGGTATGAAATCCTAGCGACATAGGTTCGTTAGGCACCTTGATTAACCTAAAGAACAACAAGAAATCATGTAAGACAAAAATCTCCAAGTGAATTATGGATGAACCCGCAACAATTGAAGGCTCGTATCTTGTTAGCCAAATACTTTTGATGTTAAAATAAATTAATATGCTCTTAGATAGAAGAAAAATGAGAATATATCCATATTTTGTTTATGGTGTCAAAATATGGATTGCCAGATATGGTTCTTAAGATTTGAAATGTTATAATTCTTTAACTTTAAGGTACTTGCTAAACAATGCACGCTAGGGAGAGTCTTCCGGCGTTACACCTTCGGTGTTTTCAATGTAACTTTGGCAGAGTAATGGCCAAAAAAATATGCGTACGTGGCTAGAACCCTCCCCCTCTCCCCCCCTTATAGTATTATAGGAGATGGAAGACATGTTTTGTAAGTTTTTCACAAATCATGATCAATCTTCATTAATATCTCGGATTTGGTAGAATTATGGGATTAACAGACTGTTATAGTTGAGTCAAAACTGCCCATTCCATATATAAATGGAGCAGGTGTAGCAGCTCCCAAGCACAAGGCACACACACTAAGTTGGGAATAGAGCGGATTATCTTTGGTGGTCTTGGGTCTAAACTCATCACTAGATCGAGACTATGGTCTCGGTTAAGGCTTGCTCCTCGGTATTCTTGTGCCTTTGATTCCTTTTGGGTACCAACCAGTATCCTCGGTTAACAATCGATGTACTTGGGATCAATTGTTTGGCACGTGAACATTATCTAAAGTTGCTTAGGAGTGTGTGCTTCGCATGTGATTTTGTCTTTACACGTGGGAGTATTTTTGGCTGGTTGTGAATCCTCCATTGGATGCCCCTATTCTTGAGCCCCTGATTATGAATAGGGTCGAGAATATATATTCATCAGTTATTATCCTGCGGATACCTGTCAGTTGGCCTAATAAGCTATCCAAGAGGGGGACTGAATTAGTTAGTTACAAAGTTTAAACAAATAAATCTTTCAACACTTAATTATCAAATAATCAAATTTTCTTAAATTGGTTATTATCTTCGTTACGTAGTGGATAAATGTTTAATTCTAGGTGCACACCAAAACACAATATAATGAATAATACAGTACACTAAGATATATCTTGATTTAGCAAGCTAACCTTGCCTAATCCAGTCTCCTGAGCTCCACGGAGATTTACAACATTTAAACCCTTGATTTCTTTAACGGTAGGAACCAAACCCTTACAATGATTCTTTTCCCAAGCCTAGAATCAAGCTTTACCATTTTCCTTTTTCTAGGATCAAGAAGAATCTTATCTTTTCACAAAATTAATGACTAATCTAATTCTATTATAGGAATAATCAAAATCTCACCACACTTTCAAGTATTATTTTCACAAATAAGGATTGAACATTTACTATTCACTCAAAATTAATTCAATTACAGGGAAAATCAAAACATAATTCTTTTTAAGAAAAAAGAATAATCTAACTTTTTTACTTAGGATAAAGATCAAACTCTAATATTTTTCACAGAAAAAAGATCGAAACCTAACTACCCTGACTAGACACCAGTCCAATCGTGTCTAATCCACTCAAACTCATAAATATAGAAAAATATGAGTTTCTTCCCACAAAGAGTTTCTACCACCTCAATACAGATATACTTGATTAATGTCCTAAAATTTACTACGTGATAGATACAATATGAGAAAAATTAATATTCGATTAATAAACAATGTGGGAAGCATAAATTAAAGCACATAATCAGATAAACATACAAAATTGTTTTAGAAAGATTTTTAGGCTTTTACGTTTGGAAACGATTTTTTAATGATCTTAACATAAGCAAATAATAATAATATGGAATCAATATAAAGAACAATAGCTTGGAAATATCTCACATGGGAAAACAATGAAGATTGAAAACATAATCGCAATATAGTAGAAGTCGTTGACGCAAAATTAACAGTGATTTAGATCAAGAACGTAGCAAGAGTATCTATTGAAAATCTCAGTGTAAGCATCTCTCTTAGAAAAGCTTAGAACTGATGTCCTTGATGTGTTTTCACTCAATCCCGCAGGTCTAAATATATAGACTGATAACAAGCCCTCCAACTGTTATTTTTCGAAATATATGCCTCTAAAAGGCACTATTAGACCCCATATAATAATATCTTTCAATTATGCGATAATCCACTTAAAAATAATTTCTAAATCTCTCAAAAAAGTTTATGAAATATTTCTCAATTGACAATCATAAAGATATGAAGTATTTAACTCTTTAAATTGAGAGAATCAAGAATTATGTGGACTAAATTAATAGGGATATTAAAATACATATACCATATTTTTAATAAGATCAGGTTCTCCAAATCTCTCCCTTGGAATCATAAAAATGGTTAGTTTTTAATCCGGAGACCAAGTTCCTTGCAATTACAACCGAAACAGTCGGTTGACCGACCCTTGATGTTCCATTGACCGATTGATACAACACCGAAACTAGGTTAAGGCTACACAGGCAATCGGTTGACCGATTTCGCTAAATTGATTGACCGATTGATGTAGAGAGTTTCTCCAACCAAACTTCAACCCAATCAGTTGGCCGATTTCCACCCAATCGGTTGACCGATTGTTTCAAAGCCTTTCCCTACCAAAACATCAAATCCAATCGGTTGATCAGTTGCCTTCGTTCGGTTGACCGATCATTTCAAGGACATTCCATTTTGCTCCGAAAACCTCATTAATTCAAATGGTTGACCGATTTCTTTTAATCAATTGATCGATTTAAACTATGTGGTCCTTTCTTTCACTATTTCAGCTCCAAAACATAATGTTTGTTTCAGGTAACCGATTGCTTTTCTCGGTTGGCAAAATTGACCCTAAAAATCAACTTTTTATAGTTTGAACCTTATTTTCAATTAGGTCAGTTATCATTTTCAATTTCACATAAGGAGTATATATCAAATCTTTAATTAGGATCCTGAATACTATCATATCAATTTCAAAACACACATAAAGAAAACTCGTTCAATAACATTGTGTGTGATCTTAATTCGGGTTGTATTAAGAATATACAAGTATTGAGTTGTTTTCATCTAATTTCTTCAAGATGTTCACAGCTCTTCATTTCTTCAATGCGTCCATTTTTGTATCCTTAACTTTTTCTTCATGATGTATTCACATAATCAATAATATGGAACTCTTCTCTGAAATACCCAACAAACACATTAGTTCCACCAAAAACGATCAACACTTAATTGTTCATCAAAATCTTGAGATCAACAATCTTCTTCTTTTTGATGATGACAATTAACTTTAATGTTTTCTTAAAAAAAATGTAACCACACTTCCCCTAAATCCGGGGATGAGTATTTAACTCATTTAACCATAATCATGAAGACAAATTCAAACAATTCAACGGATATTCATTAAAAGCACATAAATCAATATACCGATAATAATATTCAACATAAGCTCATTATGATTAATTCAACCAAAATTTCTCTTTTATTAGTGCAATGCTTAGGTGAACAATTTTCTAAATATCAACTAACTCGTTTAAACATCAATTTCTCCCCCTATGTCATCTCCAAAAGTGGGGACGTAGAACTAAAAAGATTTCTTTTAAACACCTTTACAAACATTAAAAAAAAAAATCATAAAATCTTGATTTTCAACAATAAGGGTAAAAATCATTTTCAACACTATAATATATGTGGATCATCATAAGAATTAAATATTACAGCATAAAAGATCATATTCAGACAATAATTCATCACAATAAAGTAACTACTACTTAGTCTATCTAGATCAAGTACCACAATCCTAGAATAACTATTACAAACCAAGATATCACGGTGAGACTTGTTCAATTACAGAACTAAAATGAGAATGATAAAACATGAAATCTAATGAGGTCCCTGTCCTATAAATAGATAGCATGGTCCCAGCGGACTAGTAGGCGACTGCTGTTGGTACTGACTACCAGGCTACACACCTAAGCTCGAGGGCATTTGTTGATAATATGGCACAGATGGTCCTACCCCTGATGACCCTGCTACACTGGATCCTTTAAAGGATTGTTGCGCTCTAAAGGTAGTATGCCCACTATACTGCTGTTGGGTCCTAAACTACTGATAGCTGCTAAACTACAAGTTCTACATCAATTGGAACATGTGTTTCATGCTGCCTATGATCCTCCCGAACCTAGCTTCTATGGTTTCAACAAGCCTAATGTATCTGCTTTCCATGGACACCCTCATCTCAGCCATGTTATTTTCGATCCCGGACATTCTGTAATCAATCATATTCATGTATTGCTGGAGATCATCAACTTAATTTCTATGCGTATCAATCTTCTGATCTGAGCTTAATTTTTCTTCTCTTTTTCTTCTTCTTCTTCTTCCACTATTACTTTCTCTCTCTCTCTCTCTCTATCTCTCTCTCTCTCTTATTCCTTCTTTTTCACCCACCTACTTTTCTTAAATTCATACCCTATCAAAATACAACTACTAGCATTTATCCATCCATGGGTCGTTTTGAAAAATTTACTTTCATTAGGGTCTCCATTAACTCTGAAGAAATCAAATATTTTTTGAAGTGCATCGCCATAGGGTAGCACTCTTGAGGGTTTCTTTAAATGATACTTCATGTGCTTAGGTATAATGGGGGCTAAATCAAGTTTCCTACCCTCAACAATTTCATTTGGCAAATATAACTAGAAATCATTAACATTTGCATGACTCCCTCTTCTAGGCACAATTGAATAAGTAATCATCGAATGAATGAGACGATGCTCAAGTGATAGTGTTCTCGCTCTATCAACAACCAAACCAAACTTATTAGGAATCTCACTTCTCCTAAAATTTGTCACAAGCCAATGAGTGGTATTGTAGGGAAAAACATCTCATTTGTTGAACTTCAAAATGTTGCTAAGACCATCTTTATCAAATCTAATTTCAACCCCTTTAATAAATGACCTCATTTGTTTACCTCTAATTTTAAGATTACAATAAAACATTTTTACCCCATGGGGCATCCACTCATTGCTTTGGGAAAGCAAGTCGGTCTAACACAATTTCTTAACATACTTCTCAAGATCGATATTTTTCTTTTTAAATCTAACAAAATCAATGGGTTTACAACAAATGACCTTTTGATTTGCAAACTCATTTTTGTATTTTATCTCATTCTCTTTTGCTTTCAAAATGATTAGTGTCAAATTTAGGCTTTCTGGGGCAAGGTTGTTTACTTCTAAGCATTTTCTCTCAATAGTAAGTTCAACAACGGATTTAAGATCCAAAACTTAACAAGGTAAAGTAGATCTACCAAAACCCTAAAGAGAAAAAGAAGAACCAACCTTATGATGAAGCTTTTAACTTCCAAATGATAGATCTGAGCCCTTAATTTTCTATTCCAAGTCAAAATATAAATATCTCTTGAAGATTTGAGAGGAAAACTCTTAGGAGATGAAGGGTTTTAGAATGAGAAAGCCTCAAAACAAAATAGGGGTGAAATGAGAGGTTTAGGGATATTAAATCTCGTAACAATCAGTTGACCAATTGTTCTTGGTCGGTTAACTGACCAAGGCAGAGTCTGCGTATTGCAGACTCTATTCCTGTTAGTTGACTAACAGGTTCTGTCGATTGATCGATAGGACTCATTTTCTCCATATATGAGTTTTTGCCTTATTTGATCAACTAGCTCAATTTTTACCTATTATTTTGATCGACATATATTATTTAAAATATTTTCATACCTATATACACACACACACACATACAAAAATATCACAAATATCTAATTGATGAAATGCGAAGCATCGGTCTCCCTAACAAAATTAACATAATTGAATTTTAGGAAATTTGACATACCTAGATCGTCATTGGGAGAAATTCGTGTATGTACCTTTAGTGGACTATCAATTTCAAGCTTGTTGTCCTTTGAATCCGTTTTTTTTTTTCTTTTGCTTGATTAACTAGTTTGATTTCCTCCTTAATTGCATTGGCTTTCTTCTGGATTGGTTCGGTAATAATTTTCTTGCCTCTATACGGTGCTTTGAGTTGCTTGTCCTCATTTTTATTTGTCACTTCCCTATACATTATCATTCTCTAGTTATTGGTTTCTTGTCATTCTTTGAGGATAAGTATAATTTGATTTCATGTACTGAACTTACTGCTTTTTGAACTTTCTTCTTTGCATATACTAATTCTTCCTCATTGGTTCATTGAATTTGGACTCCTTTCTTGCCATATAGTATTCATTATATCCTCTTGATTGGTCGAATCCCTGATTAGTACCTGCATAGAAAATTTCTCTCTTTAGTTTCCAGTTATTTCTGGATCTAATAGGTTAACCATGAAACAAATGAAAAACTTTCTCAAAATAACCATGCTTCCCACACGGTGATTCAATCAGAAGGAAGAAATTAGAAGAGAAAAACCCAAAAAATCTAGAGAAAGAGAAAGGACAAGAGAACGACCGACAGTGTATTCCTCCGGCGGGTGTGGGTAAGGCATCATCGGTTGGTGTGTGTTCATCATGTATATGTGATCGTTGCATGTGGATGTGTGTGCTCTGTTCTGTTCATCACCGGTGTGAGTATGGGTGAGTGTATCCTGTTCACCGGTGGTGTTTGTAGGTGTCTTCATTATCGATCAGCTGGTGATCAATAATGTGTGTGTTTGTTTCATTATGTACATGTGATCGGTTGTGTGTATGCATTTTGTGTGTGCTGTGAGTGGGTCTTGATCTACTGAAAACTAAATAGGACTGGTGGGGTATGTGTGTATGTGTGTGTGTGTGTGTGTTGTCCAGTTGCCGTTCGTCTGGCGTGCATGTGGGTGTGTGTGTTTTCTTTTATATTTGTTGTGTGTATGTGTGTGGATTAATGAGCGGGGGAGCGTCGAAGAGAGGTGTGTCTGTGTCCTGATCGTTGAGGGTGGTCGGACGATGAGCTGGTAAGGGGAGGAAGAAAGGAAATCGTCTGAAAAATTGAAACGGAACTAGAGAGAGAAAGAAGAAGATGGTTATTCGCCGAGGCGGTGGAGCATCGCCTAGGCGGTAAGACGCAGAACTGAAGCAAAAACCGAGCTACTGTAGCATTCACTGCGGCGGTGGATGTATCGCCGAGGTGGTGATGAGTCAGTGAGCAGATTATGGAAAGAAGAAGCATGTCGCCGCGGCGGTGAACCAAAATCAGAAAAATAGTTAAACTTCAACTATTTGAAAAAGGGTAAAATTTCGATCAGTTTTTAATTTTGTTAAATTTAACTATTAACATCAAAAAAAATTCGTAATCAGGATAATAAATTTTGTGACCGTCCATGTTAATAAATCGTGTACCCTAATTATTAACGAAGCAAAAAAATTAACGAAATAATATTTTTTTATAATAAAATGTGGGGAATGGAAAATTGGTGAAATTTAGGGCCTATATTGCATGATTAGGTTATGTTGAATAAAATATTAATTTAGGCCCTATCACTATTAGGTTAGTAGGCATCGGCGTACCGATAGAGTGTGGTCAGTAGGAATTTTGCAGAGCAGATATTGGGGTGAGTGTACTATCTTCTACGTAAATTGTAAATTGTATTTTCGTATATATTATAGAAAATGTGTTTATTTAAAATTGATGAATTTGCAAATTATATGGGTCAAGCAATTTTGGGTATTTGTGAAAAAAAAAATGATATTTGGAACAAGTTGGTTTTAAAGGTGGGAAAAGAATTGTGGACCTAGTTGTTTGTTTTTGAGGTGAAAATTGATGTTTCGTCTGACTATACCATAGTATTTTCTTCAAGGAAGGGATGTGGATTATTTGCTAGGCAAAGTTCGACAGAGCATTGATTATCTGCTAGGCAAAGTCAGGCAGAGCGTTGTGTTGTGACCCGTTAGGAAGGCAAATCCTACGGGTGGTACGGTACCGTTGCAACTCCCGATATAGTCGAAGGTTGGTGTGGTGTATTGTTGGTATACGATGAACTATTTGGATATATATATATATATATATATATATATATATATATTACTTTAAAATGGTTGGCGTATAAATATATTTATTATTCCGGTTGATTTACACTACTTGAATAGATATAGTATTCTGGTTGATTTTCATTGCTTGGATGAAATATTATAAATATATGAGTTTATTTCTGTAGTGACAAGAAACCTGAGTTTTCGTGTGGTATGTGATTATTATATTATTATTTGAAATGTGATATTTAAATTATTCTTATACTTGATCCATACAAAAATGTTTTTATTATAAAGACAGTACACCAATAAAAATTTTGGTTTTAGGTACTATGGATAGGAGTTGGTCCCTACTGGCACTAGGTAGAGTCTAGCGATAGTGTCATTTAGGAGTGGGCCGTTTGAGGCGAACCCGTGGGAGGTTCAGTTTTATTATTTTGCTGATATTATTTAGTTGTATATATTCGGGGATGGATGTGTCCCAGTTTGGAAGAGTTGTATGGTTTGTATGCCTATTTATGGTATTATATATATATATATATATGTGTGTGTGTGTGTGTGTGTGTTTCTGGTTGGTTGGTCGTTCAGTAGAGCATTATGTTGATGTCACGCCAGTTCTAGGTGACAGGTGTCCGGGGTGGGATGTGACAATTTGTGGTATTAGAGCCTAGGTTATAGGTTCTATAGACTTTCTAATTTTCGTGTCAGTAGAGGACCATGAGATAGGAAGACTTGCTAGTCGTCTAGTTGGTAGGGGACTTTGAGATAGGGTGTTAGTGAATTTTGGCACTCGCGTGGTAGTTATTTAAGTCAATTAATTAAGGTCATTTTCTGGTTGTCCTAGTTGGGTGTTGAGTTGAATCATATTGTCAATAATAGGTATGGAGCATGAAAATGAGAGCTCTGGGAGTGTGGGACCCCAGAAGTAGGTAGAACCCTCGAGGCAAGTGGAACCTTACGAATAGAGATATAGGATGCAAGGGAGCTTTAATGTTGTTGAAAGAATTTTGCAGGCTGCTGCCCAGTTGACAGAGCAGCAGGCGAAAATCATGGAAAGTTAAACGGCCCAAACTGATACTGCTACGTCCCAAGCAGTACGCTTGAAGATATTTAAGGAGTTGGACCCTCCGGTTTTTACCAGAATGGCGGGTCTAGATGATGCTGAGAATTGGATTAAAGGCATGCGACATGTATTCGAGGCTATGGGAATTGTTGATGATAGTCGAGTACCTCTTGCCACTTTCCAACTAAGAGAGGAAGCCGAACATTGGTGGGAAGAGATGAAGAGATTGATTATCGTTTTCGGCGAGAAACTCACTTGGGATCATTTTGTTGTGGTGTTCAATGAGAAGTATTTTCTTGAGTCTTACCGGTTCCAGATGGAAGACGAATTTATAGTTCTAAAGAAGTGAAAAATGACCGTTCAGCAATACGAAGTCAAATTTGATGTTTTGTCCTGTTTTGCCCCTGATTTGGTGAAAACGGAAGAGGCAAAATACAGATGATTCCAAAAGGGACTTCATTTAGAGATTCGTTCCAGGTTGACAAATAGGCAGATTAAGAGTTACGCAGAGTTGGTGAATACGACAAAACTAGTAGAGAAGGATATTCAGGAAGCTTTTGAGAGTCGTGAGCAGTACAAAAAGAGTAGATTTGAGTCACTCAACAGGTTTCCATGTGGCAATTCACCGGGGGGGCAGTACCTCGACCGCAAGTTGCTCGGGCCCAATTGTTTGGCCAATCTGTTAGGAGTCGTGGTCCCCGACAATCATACTTCGGGCGACAACAGAGTGTATCTGAATCAAGTGTCGGCCCACAGAGGCAGGGAAGGAATCAACCGTCTAGTCAAGCTAGAGTAGGTAGATGCTATTAGTGTGGGGCACCGGATCACTTCATCAGAGATTGTCCCATGGGAGGACCGATATGTTTTCATTGTCATGAGCTGGGTTATATATCTACGAATTGTCCGAAATTTGCTTCTATCTCTGTAGCTTCTGCTAGAAGTATGGGTAGTGCTGGTCCTAGCACTATCCAGGGTCATAGTAGAGGATCTATTGGTAGACCTCCGACGCGAGTCCGTGTATTTGCTACTACTCGACAGGATACCCAGGCCACTCCAGACGTGGTCACAGGAATCATGTATTTATATGATAAAGATGCCCATGTACTTATTGATCCCGGTTCTACTCATTCACTTGTTTCGGAAACTTTCGTGATGTATGCAGGCAAGTTTCCCATTTTGTTATCATATCGTATTGTTATCTCTACTCTAGTGGGTGAGTTGGTATGGATAGATAGTGTGTGTGAAGACAGTCTGTTTCGGATCGGTGATAGGGAATTATTGGCAGATCTATTACCCCTGAGTATTCACGATTTTTATGTGATATTGGGTATGGATTTGTTATCAGGATATCATGCCACAGTAGATTGTTTTAAGAAGAAAGTGATCTTTCGAATCTCAGGCAAGCCAGAGTTCGTATTCTCAGGAGACAGAATTATTACCCCTATTAGTTTGATTTCATCCTTAGAAGCCAGGAAGTTATTGAAGAAAGGATGTCCGGGATACCTCGTGCACTTCATTGATACCAGTCAGAAAGAAGTTCAGATGGCGAATATTCCAGTGGTCAGAGATTTTTCTGACGTGTTTCTAGAAGTTTTTCCAGGGTTTTCAGTAGATAGGGAGATGGAATTCACGATCGAGTTACTTCCAATAACTACTCCTATATCGATTCCACCCTATCGTATGGCGCCTACCGAGCTAAAGGAATTGAAAGTGCAGTTGAAATATTTATTAGATCGTGGGTTTATTAGACCCAGTGTTTCCCCATGGGGAACCCCAGTGTTGTTTGTAAAGAAGAAGGATGGCACGTTGAGAATGTGTATCGATTATCGACAGCTGAATAGGGTGACGGTTCGTAACAAATATCCATTGCCTAGAATTGATGATTTGTTTGACTAGCTCCAGAAGGCTAAAGTATTTTCCGAAATAGATCTTCAATTAGGGTATCACCAATTGAAAGTTAGAGACAGTGACATGGCAAAAATGACACTCCGTACAAGATATGGATATTACGAATTTTTGGTTATGTCTTTCGGATTAAAAAATTCCCCTGCTACTTTCATGGATTTGATGAATTGGATCTTCCAACCATATCTGGATCAATTTATTATCATGTTCATTGACGATATATTTATCTATTCCCAAAATAGAGAAGAGCATGCAGAGCATCTCCAGATTGTGTTACAGACATTGCGTGAGAAGCGATTGTATGCGAAATTCAGTAAATGTGAATTTTGGTTAGATCATGTTGTATTTTTGGGGCATGTTATATCAGGAGATGGTATTCAGGTTGACCTTAAGAAAGTTAAAGCTGTTGTCCAATGGGAAAGGCCAAAAAATGTAATTGAAGTTCGAAGTTTTTTAGGATTGGCAGGTTACTATCGTCGATTTGTGTAAGAATTTTCTATTATAGCTACCCCATTGACCTAATTGACCTTTAAAGAGTTTAAATTTGAGTGGACTGATAAATGTGAGTAAAGTTTCCAAGAGCTGAAAAGAAGGTTGATATCGGTGCCAATACTGTCTCTCCCGATAGAAGGAGGTGGTTTTGTAATTTATAGTGACGCGTCACACCAAGGGATAGGATGTGTTATGATGCAGTATGGTCACGTAATCGCATATGCATCTCGAAAATTCAAGAACCACGAGTGTAATTAACTGATGCATGATTCGGAGTTTGCAGCGATCGTATTTGCCCTGAAGATATGGAGGCACAACCTATATGGAAACACTTGTGAAATATACACCTACCACCAGAGTTAGAAGTATTTGTTTACCAAAAATGATCTAAATCTGAGGCAGAGGCGTTGGATAGAATTGATCAAAGACTATGATTACACCATCCACTATCATCTAGGGAAGGCTAATGTTGTAGCGGATGCGTTGAGTTGGAAATCGGCGGGTTTGGTCGCACACATTAAAGTTGTTCATACTAATCTGTATGAGGAGTTGAGATCGTTGCGAGTTTAGTTAGCGGTTGGTCAGACGGCAGCGTTGCTTGCGACTTTGACTTTGAGGCCGATATTGACCGACCATATTGTTAAAGCACAGAAGTCAGACGTACAATCGGAGAGGATTCGGGACGAAGTGAAAAATGGTCGCAGAGCTGATTATCATGTCAGGGTTAGTGACGAAGCTTTAATGGTTGGAAATAGACTGTGTGTGCCTAATGACGTAAATTGAAGAAAGATATCTTGGAGGAAGTGCATAGCTCCGCGTACGCGATGCATCTAGGCAGTACCAAATTGTATCAAGATTTGCGTGAGCATTATTGCTGGATCGGAATGAAACGAGAAATTACAGATTTTGTTACCAAGTGTCTTGTTTGTCAGCATGTTAAGATTGAGCACCAACATCCAAGTGGGTTATTGAAGCCTCTACCTATTCCAGAGTGTAAGTAGGAGCATATCACAATGGATTTCATGTCGGGATTACCCCGTACTCAAAAGGGGCATAATTCTATCTGGGTGATCATTGATAGACTTACCAAGTCTGCTCATTTTTTGGCCGTAAAGATGACGTACTCTCTTGATAAGTATGCCCAACTGTATATTGATGAGATTATTAGGTTGCATGGTGTACCAATTTCCATAGGGTCTGATAGAGATCCAATATTTACTTCGAGGTTCTAGCTGAGTCTCCAAACTGCTTTGGGTACTAAGCTGAAATTTAGCACCACTTTTCATCCTCAGACGGATGGACAATCAGAGTGTATGATTCAGACGTTGGAAGATATGTTGAGGGGATGTGTTCTGGAATTTCCTAGTAACTGGGATGCTCATTTGCCATTGATGGAATTTGCCTACAACAGCAGCTACCATTTGGCAATTGAGATGGCCCTGTATGAAGCGTTGTATGGTAGGAGATACAGAACCCCAGTCTGTTGGACTGAGGTAGGGGAAAGGAAATTATTGATGTCAGACATAGCCCAGATGACAGCAGACAAAGTCAAGGTGATTCGGGAAAAATTAAAAATTGCTCAGAGTCGACAAAAGAGTTATGCAGACAAGCGCTGGCGGGAGATGGAATTCGAAGTAGAGGATCATGTGTTTTTGCGTATTTCTCCGTGGAAGGGTATAATAAGGTTTGGGAAGAAAGAAAAGTTAAGTACAAGGTACATCGGACCATATGAAATTTTAGATTGGGTTGGCACGACAGCTTATAGACTTGCTTTACTGCCAGAGTTGTCTCGACTACACTACATTTTTTATGTATCGATGCTCCAAAAATATGTACCAGACCCTTCGCATATGTTGACTTTGTAGCCAATCGAATTAGAAGAAGATTTGACATATATTGAGGAGCCAATCCAAATCCTAAGCCGTAAAGACCAGGTGTTGCGGATGAAAATGATCTCATTAGTAAAAGTGTTATAGTGCAATCATGCAGTGGAAGAGGTGATGTGGGAGCGAGAGGACGAGATGAGAAAAAGATACCTGCACTTGTTCGATGAAGGTAATAAAATTTCAGGACAAAATTTCTTTAGGAGGGAAGGGTTATAAGAGCCTAATTTTAGCATGTATGTAATTTGAATTGCATTCTAGAGCATGTAAAAAAATACGGGGTGGAAATATGCCAATTAAAATTCAAATTAAAAGTTTAGGGGTCAATTTGTAAATTTAGAAACATTCAATCCAAACTTTGAGAGGTAAATTGACATTTAATTTCTTAATTAAAAATTTTAGGGGTTAAATTACAATTTATGAAAATCATAAATGTGAATTGGGTTAAAATGAAGATTTAAAGAAGTTAGGGGGAGAAAAGAGTAATTAAACAAAAGGTTATTTTATATATATATATATATATATATATGTGTGTGTGTGTGTGTGTATGTGTATGTGTATGTGTGTGTGTGTGCATATCTCTATGTGTATGCCATGAGATCAACCGGAGATAGAGGAATGGGGAAGTGGATGATGTGGCAATGTTAGTTCTATTCTCAAACCACTTTATTCATGCATACATGCAAGGTATTCAATCATAAGAAAGAAATCAGAAGAGAAAAACTCAGAAAATCTAGAGAGAGAGAGAGAATTGGAGAACGGCCAGTAGTGTGTTCCTCTGGCGGGTGTGGGTGAGGCGTCATGGGTTGGTG
Source organism: Eucommia ulmoides (assembly GCA_016647705.1). Lineage (NCBI taxonomy): Eukaryota > Viridiplantae > Streptophyta > Magnoliopsida > Garryales > Eucommiaceae > Eucommia > Eucommia ulmoides. The sequence continues at coordinate 46,533,601 of CM028339.1, read as the reverse complement.
TGTGTTCATCGTGTATATGTGATCGTTGCATGTGGATGTGTGTGCTCTGTTCTGTTCATCGCCGGTGTGAGTGTGGGTGAGTGTGTCCTGTTCACCGGTGGTGTTTGTGGGTGTCGTCGTCGTTGATCAGCTAGTAATCAACAATGTGAGTGTTTGTTTCATTGTGTACATCTGATCGGTTGTGTGTATGCATTTTGTATGTGCTACGAGTGGGTGTTGATTTACTAAAAACCAAATAGGGGCAGTGGGGTGTGTGTGTGTGTGTTGTCCAGTCGCCGTTCGTCTGGCGTGCATGTGGGTGTGTGTGTTTTCTTTGATATTTGTTGTGTGTATGTGTGTGGATTGATCAGTGAGAGAGCGTCGGAGAGAGGTGTGTGTGTCTCCTGATCATTGAGGGTGGTCGGACGATGAGCTGGTAAGGGGAGGAAGAAAGGAAATCGTCTAAAAAATTGAAATAGAACCAAAAGGAGAAAGAAAAAGACGGTCATTCGCCGAGGCGGTGAGACGCAGAACTGAAGCAGAAACCGAGCTACTGTAGCATTCGCCGTGGCGGTGACGAGTCAATGAGCAGATTACGAAAACAAGAAGCGTGTCGCCGCGATGTGTGAGCCAGAATCAGACAAACAATTAAACTTCAACCATTTGAAAAAGGGTAAAATTTCGACCGATTTTTAATTTAATTATTAACATAAAAAAAATTTCATAATCAGGATAAAAAATTTTGTGACTGTCCTTATTAATAAATCGTGTACCCTAATTATTAATGGAGCAAAAAAATTAATCAAATAATATTTTTTCATAATAAAATGTGGGGAATGGGAAATTGGTAAAATTTAGGGCATGCATTGCATGATTAGGTTATGTTGAATAAAATATTAATTTAGGCCCTATCACTATTAGTTTCGCAAGCACCGACGTACCGATAGAGTGTGGTTAGTAGCAATTTTGCAAAGCAGATATTGAGGTGAGTATACTGTCTTCAACGTAAATTACAAATTGTATTTTCGTATATATTATGAAAAATGTGTTTATTTCAAATGGATTTTGCAACTTATATGGGTCAAGTGGTTTTGGGTATTTGTGGAAAAAGAAAATGATCTTTGGAATAAGTTGGTTTTAAAGGTGGGAAATGAATTGTGGACTGGGTCATTTTTTTTTTTGAGGTGGAAATTGATGTTTGGTCCGACTATGCCATAGTATTTTCTTCTCGGAAGGGATGTGGGTTATCTGCTAGTTAAAGTCCGGCAGTGCGTTGATTATCTACTAGGCAAAGTCCGGCAGAGCGTTGATTATCTACTAGGTAAAGTCCGGCAGATGGTTGATTATCTGTTAGGCAAAGTTCGGTAGAGCGTTGATTATCTGCTAGACAAAGTTCGGTAGAGCGTTGATTATCTGCTAGGCAAAGTCCGACAGAACATTGTGTTGTGACCCATTTGGAAGGCAAATCCTACGCATGGTATGGTACCGTTGCAACTCCCGATTGTGAGGTTAAAATGATTCTATGGCTAGTCAAAGTTCGATGTGGTGTATTGTTGGTATACGATAAACTATTTGGAGATATATATATATATATATATATATATATATATATATATTACTTGAAAATGGTTGGCGTATAAATATATTTATTATTCCGGTTGATTTACACTACTTGAATAGATATAGTATTTTGGTTGATTTTCACTGCTTGGATGGAATGTTATAAATATATGAGTTTATTTCTGTGGTGACAGGAAACCTGAGTTTCCGTGTGGTATGTGATTAATATATTATTATTTGAAATGTGATATTTAAATTATTATTATACTTGATCCATACAAAAATGTTTTTATTATGAAGACAGTATACCGATAAAATTTTTAGTTTCAGGTACTGCGGTTAGGAGTCGGTCCCCTACTAGCACTAGGTAAAGTCCAACGATAGTGTTGTTTGGGAGTGGGCCGTCTGAGGCGAACCCGTGGGAGGTTTAGTTTTATTATTTTGTTGTATATATATTAGGGGACGGATGTGTCCCAGTTGGGAGGAGTTGTATGGTTTGTATGCCTGTTTATGGTATAATATATATATATATATATATATATATGTGTGTGTGTGTGTGTGTGTGTGTGTGGTTGGTCATTCAGGAGGACGTCTTGTCGACGTCACGCCGGCCCTGGGTGATGGGTGTCCGAGGTGGGGTGTGACAATTTTTTAGAATTTGACACTAATTTTCAACATAATAAATTTTCATACGAACTTTATCAAGCGCTCACCTTGCATTTTCTGACTCAATGCTCATGGCCTCATTTAAAGTTTCAAGAGTTTTCTTTTTAAAATCATTTTGCTGAAAATCATAAACATTGGTTTTCAAAACTTCGTTCTCTTCTTCAAGAGAATCGTTTTTCTCAAGCAATTTACCAATTTAGATAAAGCAATTGTTACTTTGGCAGTTTCAAAATACTTGTCCAAACTCTTTTTCTTAAGAGATTTAGTAGTACTAAGATTTATATTTTCAAGAATTGCAATTTTTTGCCCGAGTTTCAAATTCTCTTTCCCGAAAGTATAAGGGCAATCATCATCTCAATAGCTTTATCTACAACCTCATTATCACCAAGTTTATCATTCTCACTAACGGGACCCTGACTATCAGAAAAAGTGGGAGACTCTATAATAGTACATATGATATCAAGATCAGTGCACTCTATGTGATCATGTTTAGCTAGGATTTTAAGTCAATCGAGCTAAAACCAGCTTGGATGCCAATTATTGGCACAATAAGCTATCAAAGAGTGGGGAGTGAATTGGGTAGTTACAAAAATTTAAACAAATAAATCTTTCAACACTTAATTATCAAATAATCAATTTTTCCTAAATCACTTATTATCTTCTTTACACAGCGGATAAGTGTTTAATTCTAGGTGCATACTCAAACACAATATAATAAAAATAAAGAATGCAATACACTAGAATGTATCCTCGTTTAGCAAGTTAGTCTTTACCTAATCTAGTCCCCTGAATTCCACGGAGATTTGAAACCTCTAAATTTCTAATTCCTTTAACGGTAGGAACCAAACCCTTACAGTGTTTTTTTTCCCAAGATCAGAATCAACCTTTACAATTTTTATTTTTCCAGACTCAGGAAGAACCTTATCTTTGTACCAAGCTAAAGACTAACCTAATTCTATTATAAGAAGAATCAAAATATCACCACACTCTCAAGTATTATTTTTAGAGGTAATGATTGAACCTTTGCAATTCACTCAAAATTAATTCAATTATAGGAAGAATCAAAACCTAGTTCTTTTCAAGGCAAAAGAATAACATAACCTTTTTACTTAGGACAAAGATCAAACTCTAATATGTTTCATAGGAAAAAGATCAAAACCTAGCTACCTTGGCTAAATACCGGCCCAACCATATCTAATCTGCTCAAATTCACAAATTTAGAAAAAATATGAGTTTCTTCCCATAAGGAGTTTGTACCACCTCAATACAAATATACTCAATTAATGTCTCAAATTTACTAGGTGATAGATACAATGTGAGGCAAATTAATATATAATTAATAAACAATGTGGGTAGCACAAATTTAAGCACATAATAAAAGAAACACACAAAATCGTTTTTAAAAGATTTTCAGGCTTTTACGTTTGAAAACGATTTTCTAATGATCTTAACACAAGCAAATAACAATAATATGGAATAAATATAAAGAACAATAGCTTGGAAAGATTACACCGGGAAAACACCAAAAATTGAAAACAGAATCGCAATATAACACAAGTCGGTGACACCAAATCAACAGCGCTTTGGATTAAGAGTGTAGCAAGAATATCTCTTGAAAATCTCAGTGTAAACATATATCTTAGAAAAGCTTAGAACTGTTGTTCTTGATGTGTTTTCACTCAATCCTGCAGCTCTAAATATATAGACTGATAACAAGCCCTCTAACGACTACTTTTCAAAAAATATGCCTCTATAAGGCACGCTTAGACCCTGTATAGTAATATCTTTCAATTCTGGGGTAATTCCTTGAAATATAACTTCTAAATCTCTCAAATAAGTCTATGAAATATTTTTCAATTTTTTATCCCTTCATAGTTCTTTATTTTGTATTACCTTTATCTCTATTTGTTTAGATTTTGATTTAGGCTTTTTTTCCCCTTTCCCTTATTATTATTATTTTTTTTTGTTTTTTTACAGTTTCTATTTATCTTGTTCCTTCTCCGGTTGCTTTCTACGGTAATGTCTTGGAGTCCTAATTTTCCTTCAATGTCCAGTAGGCTTGGTCTTGAAGTTGATGAGGAGGCTGAGCTAGTTGTTCCAACCAACTTTGCACCCCGAGTTGGCGAAGGGATTGGATCATCCATGAGGCAAACCCAGTTGATGTTACCAAGCTATATAGTACTTGAGAGAAAGTTATTCAACCCATGCCTTAGGATCGGGTTTCAGAGGTCCCATTTCCTATTCCTATATTGAGGTTTGTCCTTTGTAGGCTTTCGCAAGATCTAATTCAAGAGTATAGGAGCATGATGATCGAGGACTAATTATCAGAGCTTCTGAAGAGGTGTCACATCCCCAATTTGGTGGGGATAGCCTTTCCATCAAAATCCACCCACTAAGTACATGATTTTGTAAATGTTTGATTTCTACCCCTTAAAGGAATCTAGTGGTTTAGTGGGTGTGAATCTCCATGGGGGCTCGGAAGACTGGATTAGCTAAAAGTAACTTGGTGAACTAGGATATATCCTTGTGTGCTACATTGTTTATTTCATTTATATTTTTTTATTTGGGTATGCACCTAGATTTGAACACTTATCCACTGCGTTGTAAAGATAAATAATTGATCTAAGATAAATTGATTATTTGATTTAATAAGTGTTGAAAGATTTTAAATTGTTTAAGTTTTATAACTACCCAATTCACCCCCCCTATTGGGTAGTTCACTGGGCCAACAATTGGCATTAGAGCTAGTTTTAGTTCGACATGGCTCATAGACTAGCTAAACACGATTACATAGAGTGCATTGATTCTGATATTATTCTCACTATTAAACATGATCACATGGAGTGTACTGATTTTGATATTATTTGTACTATTATTGAATCTTCCACTTCTTTCGATAGTCATTGTTCTGCTCGTGAAAATGGTAGAATTCATGATGATGAGAATGGAGATAAGGCTATTGAGATGCTTATTGCCCTTACTTACGTTTTTGGAAAAGAAAATTTTAAACTTGGGCAAAAGATTACAACCCTTGAAAATAAGAGGTTTAGTACTATCAAATCAATTATGAAAAAGAATTTGGAAAAATATTTTGAAACTATTGAGTTTAGAAATGCTTTATCTGAAATTGGTAAGTTATATAAAAAAATCTAGTCTCTTGAAGATGAGAACAATGTTTTGAAAACTGATATTTATGAACTTCAGTAGAATTATTTCAAAAAGAAAAATCTTGAAATTTTAAATGAGGTAATGAGCATTGAGTTGGAAAATGCAAGGTGTGAGCTTGATAAAGCTCGTGTGAAAATTCATTCTGTTGAAAATGAGTTCTAAATTCTTAAGAATGATTTTGAATTTATGCATAAGAAAATTTTTGGTCTATAGGTAAACGTTAGTACAAATGAGTGGTTATTTGAAAAGACACAAAATAAGCTTGATGAATCAATGAATAAATTCAAGGATATTGAGAGGATTGAACCTGTTGAAAAACAAATAGTCACTAAAGCAGCCCCTCCATATCATCAACAATATCGTGCTCCCGTACGAAACAAAAGCTATCTAAAGAGACGTACTAACAATGCTAAATGCTTTTATTGTGCGAAGCATGGCTATGATGAGAATTTTTTTTATTTATTGCATGGTTACCTTGTCGGATCCAAAAATAACTGGATACCAAAAAGAGAATATTTCCATTCGGGTGCCAATCAAAGATTCGAACAAACACAAGGATACAATGAATATTACATGCCCACAGGGGAGTCAAGATTCAATGTATCTAAGAGGAAGAATCAGTACGTGCAAAATGGAAGGTCAACGAGTAGCAAGTTCGTTATATAAAATCCAACAAATCTTATCCTCAACAAGTGGCGATATATCAATGCAAGAAAAGAATTATATACAAAGCAGTGGCAAAACTGAATGAGGAAAAGTAGCTCAAATAACCGAACAAAGGCAATGAGATTATCACTGAATCAATTTCGAAAAGTGCCAACACGAGAAAAGAGGAATTAAAGTGACAAATCAAGCAAAAGGAAAAATAGGGGATTTAAAGGACACAAAACTTGAAATCAATAATCCACCAAAGGTACACACACCAATTTCTCCCAAAGATGATTCAGGTATGTCAAACTTTTTAAAATTCAAGTATATTAATTTTGTTAAGGAGACCGATCATTCAGATTTTGAAAATTAGATATTTGTGATATGGGGGTATGGGGGTGTAAGTGTGTGAGTATGAAAATATTTTAAATAATATATGTGGATCAAAATAAGAGATAAAAATTAAAATAAGTTGGTGAAATTACGGATTAAATGCACAAAAAGACAAAAAGATAGGATTGTCGGTCAACCGACAGTTTTAGGCCTGCAAAGGCTACAAGGTGCTACATTGGTTGGTCAACTGACCCCCAATGGTCGGTGAATCGATCGTTACGGGATTAATATCCCCTAACCCGTTCATTTCACCCTATTCTGATTTCAAAACCCTTTTTCTCCCAAAACCTTTCCCCTCCCAAGTACTTTCATCCCTAATCCTCATGAAATCAACATGGTTTGTCTTGGACTTGAAGATCTAGAGCTCCAATCGATGATTTGGAAAACCGTTGCTTTGAATTAAGGTTGGTTTTTCTCTTTTGTCTCTAGGGTTTTGGTTTATACTTCAATGTTGCTTAGATCTCTCGTGTTTTCTTGGTTGATTATTCTTGAAATCGTGAGAAAAATTCCTAGAATCAAGAGAGCTACTCCCAAACCTAAATATGACAAAACCTACTTCCAAATCCAAGAGAAACAAATTAGGTTCAATCAGGAATTTGCTAATTGAGAGGTTGTGTGTTGCGAACCCATAGATTTTGTTGGTTTAAAGAAGAAAAATCTTTATATTGATAAGTTTTTTAGTGTTTTAGGGTGGACCGAGTTTGTCAGCCAAAGGAATGAGTGGATGCCAATGTGGGTAAGGATGTTCTACAACAATCTTGCATTTGATAATGTTTATATGATATCATTTGTTAAGGGAAAGAAGATTATGTTTGATAGGGGTATTTTGAGTAATATTTTGGGGGATGGAAAGAGGAAATGTGTGTCTTTATAATACTCTTCATTGGCTTTCGACAAACTTTAATAGAAGAGAACTTGCTGAGAAATTTGATTTGGATGGAGAAAAAGCAGGATCACTATCCCTTGAGCACCGTTTCATTCATTTAGTGATAACATACACCATTGTACCTAGAGGGGGAAGTCATGCAAATGTGAATGAATTTGATCTATACTTGTTGAATGAGATTGTTGAGAGGAGGAAATTAGATTTAGCTCATATCATGATAGATCACATGAAATACCATATACAAAAACCCTCTAGAGTGTTACCCTTTGCCGAAGCGCTTCAAAGAGTGTTTAACCACTTTGGAGTGGAAACTGACCCTGATGAAAATAAAATTTTCTCGGTTACCTCGGGATGGATAAATGTGGGAATATTGCACTGATGGAGTATGAGTTTAAGAAAGACAGATAGGTAAAAAAGAGGAGTGAGAAAAGACAGAAAATGGTGGTTGAGGAAGAAGAAGAAGATAAAGATAATGAGGAAGAATTGAGCTCAAATCAGAAGATGGATTTGCTTTGAGATGAGGTTGATGATCTTCGGGTACATGCAGACATGATTGATTATCGGATGACTGGGCTAGAGAGCAGTATGGATGATATAAATGTAAACATGAATAATGGATATGAACGGATCATGGACATGATGGAGGCAAGATTCTGGAGAATCAAAGGAAACATGGAATAAATGTTCCAGTTTATGCAAACCTTACAGTACATAGCCCAACAATAGTTTAGTGCACAACAACACTATAGCAGATAGACTACATTTGGAGCACAACAGTCCTTTGGAGGACTATTTGTAGCTGGACCATTAGGAGCAAGGCCATCGGGGGCAGGGCCATCAATGCTATATTATCAACAAATGCCCTCAAGTTCGAATGTCCAACCAGTTGTTCAGTATCCACAGTAGCCTGCGACCAGTCCATTACGACCATATTATCCATTTACCGGACAAGGTCCTCACTAAGGGGAGATTGTTGATCTCGGGATTTTGATAGAAAATATTAAAGTTAATTGTCATCATAAAAAATGGGGAGATTGTTGATCTTAGGATTTTAATGGACAATTAAATGTTTATTTTTTTTTTGTGGAATTAACGTTCTTTTTGAGTGTTTCAGTTTAAAGAGTTCCAATCAAGATAATATCATGAAGTAATTGTGAAAGATGCAGAGACGAACATTAAGAGAATAAAGATTCTGAAGAATCTATGTAAAAACAATTCAAATATATTTTACTCTTAATGTATCCCGATTAGGATCACACATGACATAAATTAAATGATTTATATTTTTGAGTGTTTATATTAAGGTCCTAATAATTGTTAAATTATTTGCTCCAATGTGAAATTGAAAATGAAAAATTGACCTAAGTAAGATTAGTGTTTAAAATTTATTAATAGTGTCAATTTAGTTAATTGAAAAAAGAAATTGATTAAAGGATTTAAAAAATTTAAGATTGGAGTTGAAATATAAATGAGATTGGGTATTCCGACAAGTATCGGTCAACCGACCACAAAGGATCGGTCAACCGATGGGCATAGGCTGGAAAGAGATGAGTCTTTGAATCGATCGGTCAACTGGATCTGGGGAGATTGGTCAACTGATGGCTGATGTAAAACTCTTTGAATCAATCGGTAGACCGACCATTGATGATCGGTCAACTGACCAAGACTAATATTTGGCCTGAGATTGCATCCTGTATCGATCGGTCAACCAACCCATGTGGGATCAGTCAATCGACCAGTGTTTGGGAAAGGCTTGGCTAGTATTCTGTATCGATCAGTTGACCGATGGGTAGAGGCTGGTCAACTGATTGTGCTATTTCAAATTTCGAGGAATTTTGGGATTTGAACAAAACTAGTTGTTACTAGCCTTTTTTGGTTGATCTTTTGGATATATCTTCGGAATTTAAATGTATTGAAGATATGATACTCTTATTTAGATATCCCTATAGATATGGTGTATGAAATTAAAGTATTTCTCAATTTAGTTCATTTAATACTTCCTATCTATTTGATTTAAAATTGAGAATTATTCTGGGGACTAAATTAAATATTTTAAAATCCATATTTAATTGAATTGGACAAGGATTAAATGGTATTGATTTATGGGGTTTATATGTGCATTTAATTGTTATATCTTTTGTGAACTAACCGTTAGAAGACTTGTTCAAAATCAATTTAAATAGACTTGCGTTTTTAGAGATCAATAACATCACATCTATCAAGAACTTTCAGTTCATGAGCTTTCTAAGAGTAATTATTCTGATATTAATTGAGAGATCAATTGTGAGTTCAATTCTTTGAGAAGTTTTTGAGTTAAAGCGGTAAGGGTTTTAGCATCACCAATCAAAGTTATCTTTCAATTCGTATTCAATCTTTCGGTGATATTCCCGGTGAGATTGTTCCAACTTTTATTCTTAATTGTGTTTTTATATTATCATATTTTCTTGGGGTGATAAGATCGTATTAAAATCATTTTCAAACTTAACGAGCATAAACAAATATTTTTAAAATGATTTTTGTGATAATTTGATTATGTGCTTATTTTTGTGCTACTCATATCTATTATAATCAAACTTTGATTTCCACACATAAATTCTATCACTAGTAAATTTGGGATATTAATTGAGTTTAATTTATTTGAGGTGGTAGAAGCTCTGAGTGGGAAGAAACTTATTAATTTTTTTAATTGGTGAGTTTGTCTGGATTAGATACTATTAGGAGTATCTAGTTAGTGTTAGTTTAGGTTTCGATCTCTTTCGGTAAGGAGATTGAGGTTTAATCTTTACCTATTGTATAAAAATGTTAGGTTACTCTTTTTTTTGTGAAAAGAGATAGGCTTGATTCTTCCTGATTAAAATTAAAATTGATTGAATTGTAATGGTTCCATTCTTACCTGTGAAAAAGATACTTGGAGTGTTTTTGGGTAAGGTTTGATTCTTAGCCTAAGGTATAAAATAATTAGGTTAATCTTTAGCTTGATAAAAAGATAGAGGTTTTCTTAGCCTGTGAAAAAGAAATTGTAAATGTTAATTTCGAGCCTGTAGAAGAATTATTATGTAAAGGTTTGGTTCCTACCTGTTAAAGGAATCTAGTGGTTTAATGGGTGCGAATCTTCGTGGGGCTTAAAGGACTGGATTAGCCAAAAGTAGCTTGGTGAATCAGGATATATCCTTGTATACTGCATTGTTTAGTTTATTTACATTTTGTTGTTTGGGTGTGCACCTAGATTTGAACACTTATCCTCTGCGTTATAAAGATAAATAATTGATTTAAGATAAATTGATTATTTTATTTAATAAGTGTTGAAAGATTTTAAATTGTTTAAAGTTTTATAACTACCCAATTCATCCCCCCTCTTGGGTAGCTCATTGGGCCAACAAAATACTTAATTGTTTATAAAAATGTTAGATTCAACAATGTCCCACTTTTTGATGATGACAATTAGCTTTGATTTTTTTTTTTTAATAAAGAATATAATCATGCTCTCCCTAAATCCGAGGACGGGTATTTAAACTCATTTAAGCATAAATCTAAAAACAATGATAAAGATATGTAATATAAGCCCAATTTAATCAACAATGATATTCAACGTTAAGCCCAATAATTAACATCTCCCTTTAATCATTGCAAAGCTTAAGTGAACAAATTCCTAAAAATCAACTAACTCATTTAAACATCAACTTCTTCCCATTTGTCATCTCAAAAAGTGGGGGCGGAGACCCAAAAACATCACTCTAGGCATATATCATTATGCCTAGCCATACCTAAACCTCAAATAATTTTCATGAATTGATCTTCCACTAGAGGTTTGGTAAAGATATCGGTAAGCTGATCGGAGGTATCAACATATTCAATGGTTACATCCCTTTTTCTGATTGTGATCATGAATAAAATGATGTCTAGTCTCTATGTGCTTAATTCGTAAGTGTTGTGCCGGATTCTTACTTAAACATATAGTACTTTTATTGTCATAATAAATAGGGACTTCCTCCATGCATATTCCAAAATCATATAATTCTTGCTTAATATATAGAATTTGAGCTCAATACTCAGCCTTAGTAGCAGATAAGGAAATTAAGTTCTGTTTCTTGCTAGACTAAGAAACGAAGGCATGTCCTAAAAACCCACATAACCCGCTTGTGTTTTTACGCTCAACTTTACCTCTAGTAAAATCAGTGTCCGAGTAACTAGTTAACTTAAGGTCACTCTCCCTAGGATACCGTAATCCTAAGTTAGTTGTCCTTTTCAAATATCAAAAGATTCGCTTGACCGTAGTTAGATGTGATTCTTTAGGACAAGACTGAAATCTAGTATATAAGCAAACACTAAACATCATGTCAGGTCTAATATCAATAAGATACAACAAGTTACCAATCATACCTTGATACATTTTCTCATCTACATTTTTCCCTGTATTGTCCTTGTCTATTTTCGTAGTTGTTTCCATTGGAGTTTTGTACTCTTTATCATCATCCAAGCCATACATTTTTAGTAACTCTTTACTGTACTTGGCTTGATTAATCAAAATCTCTTATTTAGTTTGCTTGATTTGCAACCCAAGAAAGAATGTTAACTCTCTCATCATACTCATTTCAAACTCAACCTACATAATCTTGGCAAACTCTTGACAAAAGTCCTTATTAGTATAACTGAATATAATATCATCAACATATATCTGTACTAATAGTATATTAGAATCATTTTTCTTGATAAATAAAGTTATATCGCTAAGACCCTGTCAAAAATCATTTTCAATCAAATATTGGCTAAGTCTCTTATACCAAGCTCGTAAAGCTTGTTAAGCTTGTACAAAGGCTTTTGAAGTTTAAACACATGATCAAGACGCTTATCACTCTCAAATCTTGGTGGTTGTTCGACCTAAACGTCTTCTGATAGAAAGCCATTTAAGAATGCACTCTTTACATCCATTTGATATAATTTAAAATTCCATGAACATGCCAAGGCAAGTAACATTCTAATAGCTTCTAATCTAGCTACAGAAACATACATCTCATTATAATCAATTCCCTCTTCTTGACTATAGCCCTGTGCTATTAATCTTACTTTATTTCTAATTATGACACCTGTTTCATCATTTTTATTACGAAAACCTCATTTAGTACCAATTACAGGATGAAAATCCAGTCTAGGAACTAGAGACCGCACCTTATTACGTTCAAATTGAACTAATTCTTCTTGCATCGCGAAGATCCAAGATTCATCAGTTAATGCCTAATTCACATTCTTAGGCTCAGTTTGAGATAGAAAAGCAAAATTGTCTATATCCCTAAGAGAGGATCTTGTAGTTACAATTTTTTCGAAATTACAAATAATTTCTTCTACCGAATGTCCTAACATTGCCTTTATAACATGTGGTAATGTCGTCTCCTCTCCTTTTGGTTCCTCATTTTGTGGTTTATTTATCGTATCACCTCCTTAGTTTTGGTTATTCTGTGTATCTCATCATCATCATCTGAAACCTTTCTCGACACAAGTGGATCAGATTCCTTAAATACGACATGCATAGATTCTTCCACTACTAAGGTACATTTATTATAAATTCTATAAGCTTTACTAGTTAGAAGCGTACCCAAGGAAAATACCGTGATCAGATTTAGCATCAAATTTACTAAAATTATCTTTATCATTTAAGATAAAATATTTACCACCAAAAACATTAAAATATGATATATTTGGAGTCTTACCATTCCAAATTTCATAAGTGGTTATATTAAAACCTCTTCGGATAGAAACCCTATTTACTACATAGAAAGCGGTGGTTACGGCTTCGACCTAGAAGTATTGAGGAAGATGATTCTCATTCAATATTGTTCTGGCCATTTCTTGAAGCATTTTGTTCTTCTTCTGCACAACACCATTTTGTTGTGGCGTTCTTGGTGTAGAAAAATTGTAAGCATACCCGTGCTCATCACAATAACTTATTATCTCATCATTTCGAAACTCTCTACCTCTATCACTACGGATGTTAATGATGCAACATTGCTTCTCATTTTAAACACGTTTACAAAACTTAGAGAATATAGAAGCAACTTAGCCCTTTTTAGCTGGGAAAAACACCCATGTAAATCTAGAATAGTCATCCACAATTACGAATGCATAAAATTTACCTTCTAAACTAGCAATGACATTCGTACCAAATAAATCAATATGCAATAATACAAGACATCTAGATGTAGATGTGTTCAACTTTTTCTTAAAGGATGATCTAGATTACTTACCTAATTGACATGCATCACATACTTTGTCTTTCACATATTTTAACGTAGGTAAGCAACGTACAGACTCGTTTTAGACAAATTTGAAACTAACTCTATACTGGCATGCCCAAATCTTCTATGTCATAACCAACTATTCTCAAATAATGCATTTAAGAAGAAAAATCATCAAATGAACATGTATAAACATTTTCAAATCGTGATGCAACAAGTAATATGCAACTATCATACCCATTCTTAATAATGCATCTATCATAATAAAAAATAATGTTATAACCTTTATTATATAATTTACTAATGCCAAGCAGGTTATGTTTAATACCGTCTACTAAGAGAACATATTTAATAGTGGTAGACCCATTATCGATATTACCTATACTGATAATTTTACCCTTTGCGTTGTCTCCAAACGTCACATGAACTCTGTCTTTAGGTGTCAAAGATGTAAATGTAGATTTATCTCCCGTTATATCGAGAACAACCACTATTTAGGAACCATTTTTCCTTACCCATCGATGCTTTCAGAGTAACCTACAAGAAACGCCTCACATAGTTCCCAAGTGGTACCCAATCTATGTGGGTCCGATGTTGTTAGTTGGGATAATTTTGGTTCTTTTAGGACTCGAAACTTGTCCACATTTAGATACTTTAGAAATGCATTCACTAATAGTATGCCCTACAATATTACATTTAAAATATCTAATAAGAAATCTCTTTTGTTTAAGATTTTTCTGAAACCTAATTCCTGCTTTATCAAAGATACTTCGCGAACTTTCCAAAAGCATTTTTAGATTATTATCACTACCTATGAATTTGAGAACTATCGAATGTAAATCTGACATCTTGGATTTCATTTCAATGCTTTCAAATTTGAATTTTATTACTTGCTTATTAAGTGTATTAATTGTACTTTGTAAGGCATTAATTTGAGAACACTGGTTTTTATAATCATATGTTAGTTCTTGATAAACATCAAATAAATCATTGAAATCTAAAGGACAAGAACTAGAATATTTCATTACCTCACCTCTAGTGGCCATCAAAGCATGCATAGATGAATTGTCACTACCTGACTTTTTCGAAGTGCATTACTAGAAGTCATCCCAAGTGGCTTTCATTGATTTATTCTTACTCTTCTTTACCTTCTTATTTTCTTCTCTTATTCTCTTTTTCCTGCATTGGTTCAGGATAGTTAGATTGGAAGTGTCCATTCTTCTGATAGTTGAAGCATTCCATATTGCCCATGTTGAAATTTCTCTTTCCCCGGAATGTTTGTGGAGTTATTTTTTTGAAATTGTTCGTGAGAAGCCCCACATCCTTTTCTTGCTCATTGTTAAGACTAATGTCATCACTGTCATCTTCTTCCTCATTTTTCTAAACTTTCAATGTCAAGGGCTTCCTTTTGATGTTTCCTGTTTTGTCCTCATATCCTCATACAGCTGTCTCATTTTCTAATAAGCTTCAACGGTGTAAATTGTGAGATCTTTAGCTTTCTCTATTGTCGTCACTTTTGGCTCTCAGACTTTAGTTAATGATCTCAAAATCTTTCACACTTTGTCCTCTATATTATAATGTTTTCTAAGTTGACTGAGGTTGTTGCAGATATTATTGAATTTCGTATACATTTCCGGAATTGATTCTACTTCACCCATTTTGAATAGCTTGAATTGATAAACTAAGGCATTGATCTTACACTACTTCACCTGATTTGTCTTTTTGTGGGTGATTTGCAATGTTTTCCACATTTCTTTAGCTGATCCACAACTTGAAACCCTAGTATATTCATTAGCATCTAAAGAACAAAACATAATATTAATAGCTTGAGAATTTATAGAAACTTTCTATTTATCAGAGGTTGTCACTCGCTCCTTCTTCTTAATCACTCCATTCTCCTTTGGAATTAATGGACCATCCTCAATGGCTAGCCACACATCATAATTGGTGGCTTGAATAAAAGCAATCATTATGTCCTGCCAAAATGAATAATTATCACCTGCAAATAAAGGTGGATGGTAGAAAGACTACTCCCACCTAGAGTGCCAATGGGATGCACCATGTGATATTTCTTAGCTAGAATTTTAAGCGGAACGAGCTAAACCAGCTTTCTTACCAATTATTAGCCTAAAGAGATACCCAAGAAGGGGAGGGGTGAATTGGTTAGTTACAAAGATTTAATAATTAAATCCTTTAAACACGAATAATCAATTTTCCTAAACCAATTACTATCTTGATACGCAGCGGAAATATGTTTATTTCTAAATGCATACCCAAACACAATATATGAAATATTTTATGCAACATACAACGATATATCTTGGTTCGGTAATCTACTCTTACCTATATCTAGTCCCCTGAGCTCCATGGAGATTTGCAATCCACTAAACTTCTTTTATCCCTTTACTAGATAGGAACCAAACCCTTGCAACGATTATTTTACAGGCACATAATCAACCTTTATAAATTACCCTTTTCCCACGTCAAGGATTAACTCTATCTTTTTACAAAGCTAAAGATTAACCTAACACTCTCACTTATCATTTTCACAGGGAAGGATGAACCTTTACAATTCACTCAAAATACAATTCAATTATCAGAAGAATCAAAACCTAATTCTTTTCAAGGGAAAAAAATAACCCAACCTTTTTGAAGGACAAAGATAAAACCCTAACTTTTTTTTCACAGGAAAAAGATCAAAACCTAGCTACCCTAACTAGACAAGGTCCTAAACATGCCTAATCCATTCAAACTCGCAAATACAAAAAAAATGTAAGTTTTTTCCTACAAGGAGTTTCTACTACCTTACTACAAATATGCTCAATTAATGACCCGAATAATTACTACGTGATAGATACAATATGAGACAAATAAAATCTAATTAATAAATAATGTGGGCACAATTTAAGCACGTAATCAGATAATCAAACAAATATCGTTTTAAAAAGATTTTCAGGCTCTTAAGTTCAAAACAATTTTCTAATCAACTGTACACCAAGAAATCAATAAAAATATACCTTCAAAGAAAATAATAAATCTTGGATAGATCTCGCTGGGAAACACCGAGGATAGTGACAGAATAGCAATAGAATTGAAGTTGGTGACGCCAAACCACAAGTGCTTTAGATCAAGAATTAGAATAAATCAATCACAAAAGTCTCAGCCTAAATATCACTCTTACAATAGCTCAAATTGATAGTTCTTGATGTGTTTATCTCAATTCTCGCAGGCCTACATTAATAGACAAATATCAAGCCCTCCAACGGTTAGTTTCTCAAAGTATGTGTCTAAAAGATACTCTTAGACCCCATATATGATAACATTTCAATTAAGGAGTATTTCACTTAAAAATATCTTTTGATACTCTCAAATAAGCTTGTAAAACTATTCTCAATTTAAAACCATAGGGATAAGAAGTATTAATCCATTTAAATTAAGATAATCTTTAAGTATATGGACCAAATCAATAGGGATGATAGAATAGGTTGTTAATATCTTAATTAAGTTTAAATTCCCCAAATCTTTGCCTTGGAATCCTAAAAAACTGATAGTTTTTTTTACCAAGAGACTAAATCTCCCAAAATCTCAACTGACTTAGTTGGTTGATCGAGTCCCATAGGCCTGTTGACCGACTTGTCTAGAACCAAAATCTAGTTGTTACATTCAAGCCAATCGGTTGACCGATTGCCTTCAATCAGTTGACCGATTGGTACAGAATGGTCCAATTCTTCTTCAATTTACCTACTGACTTAAATGGTTGACGGATCACTTTTATTCGGTTAACCGATTGAATTAGTGTGCTCACTTCTTTTGACAATTAAGTTACTGTTTCAAAAGGTTGACCAACCAATTCAATTCGGTTGACCAACTGGATCAGTAGCACCTCATTTCGACTCAAAATGTATTATTTAATTAAGTTGACCGATTAGTTTTCTCTGTTAATCAAATTGATCCGAAAATACAATTTTTTATACTTTAAAACTTGTTTTCCAATTAGGTCAATTATCAATTTCATTTCACATAAGGAGCACATACACTATCTCATTTTAGGATCTTGAACTTATCATTTCTTACCATGACACACATATAATTAATTCATTTGAAGTATCATGTGTAATCCTAATTCGGGTTGCATTAAGAGTATATAAGTAGATAGTTGTTTGCATCTATTTTTTTTCAAGGTTTTCAAAACTCTTCATATCTTCATTGTATCCATCTAGCACCCTTTGTGTTTTCTTCATGAGTTCTTCTTCTTAATGACATGCCTAGAACTTATAAATCTGAAAGACTTCATAAAATCATTAATTCTACAAAAAACATCAATACTTAATTGTTCATCAAAACTTTAGATTCAACAACTTATATTCAAACAAAATTATTTTTTACAAAGATGTAGTATATGGGGAAGCTTGGTTCTCTCTACCCATCTACGTTAGGGAGCTTCTTATTCGATCTGACCTTTATCATCCCTAGCTAAATCCTAATGCTTGGAGAATAATGGTTGGTGTTGACCCAAAGATCTATCGAAGAGAGGTGGAAGGCAAATTGGGTAGTTTAAAAAAATTAATAAATAACTTCAATTTTTCTTAATAGTTATTCTCTTGTTATTTATAGAAAATGTGAACTACAAGATACACAACCAAACAAATTAAAAATAAAAAAATTGATACACATATTTATAGTGGTTCGACAAACTTCGCTTACCTACATCCACTCCCCTGAGTTCCCATAAGGAATTTACAATCAACTACCCTGCCTGATATCAAACCCTTACAACAACCATTTTCATAGGTTCAGAATTAACCCTAATTCTTTTTTCATGCTAAAAACTAAGCTTATATACCCAGATTAGATGAGTTTCCTTTATGACCAATTAACACTCTCAATTAGACCAATTACTTTTAGGTATAAACTATAACTCATAGGTAAAAAAAAAAAAAAAAAAAAAAAAAAAAAAAAAAAATCAGTTTAATCTCACAAAAGCTTGTACCATCTTAATTTAATGTAAACTCAATTAATGCCCCGAAACTAAGTAATAAAAGTGATTCCACTAAATATATATCAATTAACGTATATGAGAATCAATAGCCTAGATTTCTATCAATTTAAGCACAAATTCAAGCAAATGGGATATTTGAAATCGTTTCTATCTTTAGAAAGAAGATTTTCAATAAAAATATTGAAGGATTTTCAAAAATGATTTTTTGTAGATAATTCAATATAATATTACAGGTTCAAAAATAAAAGATAATCAAGTAATGCTATAGCACAAGATTTGAGCACACAAATAAATCAAGATTAATAATCAGATTTCAAGAAAAAATTGTTTTAAATAATTTTCAATTTATTTTTGCAATAATGAATTTTTATTTATTATATGTATTTCAAATAAAATTTAGCTCAAAATAAAGAATATAGATCAATTAAAGAATAAAATCTTTTGAGCACACAAAAAAACTAAAAAGATCTCACCGAGTTTTTTCAGGAAAGATTTTACACGACGAACAACTTCATAGTGACCTTGATTTTGCAAAAACTTCTTCTTTTGATCACGAACACACTCAAAATATAGCATTTAAATATATATATATATATATATATATATATATATATATATATATATATGTATATTTCTCTCTTTTTTAAATCTGAAGTTTTTTTATTAACCCGGTTTATATGAATTTCACAGGTTAGTAAAAATTGATATTAACGATAGCCTATAAGGGTTAGTTTTTAAAAGATATATAAAAAATAGAATTTATAGACCCCATATATAAAATAGATTTACAAAAGATATATTTGACCAAAAGTATAACTATTAAAACTCTCAATTTAGCCCCAAAATAATTTGATCTAAGCAAATCAAAGAATCGAAAGAATTTTATCGAAAAGGTCATAATATTTTCTATCGCAAGTTTATTGAAAGAACTTCGCAGGCTAGTATAAAATGATATTAACGACAACCTATAACGGTTAGTTCTCAAAAGATATATAAAAAAAAAAAAATAGAACATATAGACCCCATATATAAAATTGATTTACAAAAGATACATTTGACTAAAAATATAACTTTTAAAACTCTAAATTTAGCCCCAAAATAATTTGATCTAAGCAAATCAATTAATCGAAAGAATTTTATTGAAAATGACTAAATCATAAGATCAAATAAAATCACATAATTCTCTCCCATATCTCTAAAAATCTATTTCAGCAATTAAAAAAACAATATTCCAAGATTCATATGTTGAAAATCTAGTTCAAAGATCTTTGAAAACATTTTGGTCAAAATATAAAAAAAACACATCGGTTAATCGGATTCTTGGTTAGTCAACTGTTTAGCTTTCAATGTCTATATTTCTAGCTATTACAACACAAGTCGGTTGATTGTTCAGTTGACTGATTAACACTCTGAAATACAAATCCAACCAGTCAGTCGATTGGTATGCCTAAAATCCCATTTTATGATACCTTGATTCCGTAGTAGACCAATTCCCTTGCTAATCGACTGTTTTGGTCATTTTCTTAATTTATAAATTTTTTCAAATGGTTCTTGATTGATTTCTAAGAAACACTCTTTTAATGACATAAATTTACCACTTCTGACCACTTTAAAAATATTTTATGTTATCAATAGGTGTCATGTATGGTCCTAATCAGATTGCATTAAGAGTAGACAAAGAGATTAAGCTGTTTTGCTTAATCATATGAAAAAATTTCTTATCAAAATTCTTTAATGTCCTCCATTGCAATCAGCTTGATATTTATCATTTCTCCTTCTAATATCTTCTCATTTAAATACAGGAACTATAATCTAAAACTTTTCTAAATTAAATCATTAGTCTATTCAAATATTAAAGTTCATTGTTTCATCAAAACATATAGGGTCAACAATGTACCCTTTTTTTATGATGATAATTAACTTGATATTTTTTAAAAAAAAAACATAATTCCACTCTCCTAGAATTTGAGGACGGGTTTTGCTCACATTAAAGATATTATCAAGATATAAAATGCAAAACATTAAAAAAATAAAAAAATCTGCCCCTTTATTTGAACATAAAGAAAACATTACTCACAACAAAAACATCGTGCACATTTCCCCCTTTTTGTCATTTAAAAAAGTGGGAGAGGGGGGGGGGGGGGGGTTGAATAAAAACATAGGAATATATGATTATTTAAAAATATGTGAAACCCTTTAAACACTTCCATTCCATAATCACTCAAAAACTTTCTTTATATCCCTTAACACAATGAAAAATCTTAAAATTTCAAAAGTTGAAATTAATTTTGAAACAGAAATTGATAGAAAAATGAAAACAATGATTTTGATAGGAACATATTTTATTTTAAATAAAGAAATCATTTTCATTTATTTTAACGGATTAATTTGTTTGTTTCCAAAATAATATAGGAAACATCTTTTCAAAATTCGAATGAATAGATTTTTCAAATCATTTAATACTAATTCAATAATAATACTAACAAAAGAATTTAAATTAAACAAATAAATCAATTATCAATTGTAATTTTTTATATGAAGGCAATAAAAAATACATGATGTAGTTTATTACCACAGTTTTATGAATCACTGTGAAATAATGATGTAATTTTAAATAACTTAAATTCAAAATTCATCAAAATAGTAAATGTCAAAGTATCTTGTTGATAAAATAAATTCTCATTATCAAAGTCCTGATCAATGGAAAACATGCTTAGTTAAATAAGGATTCAAATATTATGAATGCATCAATGAAGAAGATAAATAAATAATTTTATCTTTTAAAGAACCTCAATATGTCAAAATAAATCAAGATATCATCTCAAGATGCATTATAAAAAAAAATTAGCTTCATTCAACACATTTGCATAAAAGATATGACTATGAGAGCAAATTATACAATTGCTTTTTCTAATATGCATATGCAATGATGAACAAACCATGAAACAATACTAGCGGATTCATATGAGAAAACATAAGTACAAACGATTGATTCACATAACATGTTTCACATAATTTAAAACACAAGTGTTACTAAATCTCATATAGCATAATTTATAACATAAGCAAATCGCACACAAACATGTCCATATATGTAATTTTCAATATCAATATGCAACAATTGTAAGACAACAAGTGGACATATAATTCAATGTAGGTCTTAGAAATTCTTACTGACTTTGCTTAAATTGATTTTCTTACTCTTGACATTATTTCCAAAAGTCTACATGACCTTCGTCTTTCAGTATCAAAGACGTAAATTTTACTTCATCTCTTGTCATGTGCCGAGAACAAGCATTTACTAGCAACAATTTGTCCTTGCTTATAGATGTTTATTATATTAACCTGCAAAGAGCACATCCAAAAATTCTTCGTTGGTTCCCAATCTACGTGGGTCCATTTTTGTTAGTTGAAGCATCATTTGTTCTTTTACGAACCTGTAAAACCCCGAAAATTTGTATTTTTAAAAATATTATTTTATAAACGTTTAATATTTTTGGGTTGTTTTGCATATTATGAAAATTTATAGTATAAATATATATTTTATAAATTTACATGGAATGTTTTTAGGAAATATTTACAATAATCCGCACATAACCCAATTATATTATGTGGGACCTATAGCAAAATTATAAAAACAATAATATGATATAATATTAAAACAATCATATGATATAACCTAATATTATTAATGTTTTTCATTATTGTGTTTTGAATATTAATCTTATCCTATGTAACATTATTGTCAGTGTATATATCATATTGACTTTTTAACATTTCTCAATAATAAAATATTCATTATTTAAAATTCTTAAATTTAATTCTCTGTGGAAGAAACCGCAGGACTGCCTTGCGAAACCGTGTCGTTACAAAACCCATAGCTATTTGTCTTTAGATTTTGATCTAAAGTAATTTTTTATATTATGCCCCAACAATGTTACAATTAAAATATTTCACTAATTTATTAGTTTTAGAAACAATTTTTGAAATCTCTTATTTTTAACATTTTTCTGAAATCCAAGACCAGCTTTTGTCAAAAACCCATCTAGAACTTTCCAAATGTATTTGTAAATTATTCTCACCATTTGTAAATTTGAGAACAATAGAATTCAAATCCTCAACTTTGAATTTCAATTCCTTGTTTTCTTTTTCCAAAACTGATAAGATATTTTTACAAACTTTATCCTTTAGAGAAGTATTTTCAGCTTTATACTTTTCAATCTATTTGTTTGATGAAATAATTGTACTTTTATGGAACTAATTTTAGAACACTGAGTTTTACAATCGTGTAATAGTTTTTGATAAACGTCAAATAATTTATCAAAATTTAAAGGATAAGAATAAGAACATTTAGGTACCTCATCCCTAATATCCCTCATTATCATAGCTTCTTCATTACTACTTGATGTTTTCGAGTTTCTTGAATTCGAATCATCCCACATTGGTTTCATAGATTTCTTCTTACCCTTCTTTGATTTCCTTTTGTCGTCATGTTTTTTCTTTTTCTTTTTTAGCTCAAGACAATCAGATGGAAAATGCCTCATTTTTTGACAATTGAAAAATTCAATATTGTTCATATTGAAGTTCCTTCTTCCATGGAAAGTAAGTTGAGTCATTCTTTTGATTTTTTTTTGTTTTTTTTTTGTTTTTTTATAATAAGAGTTGCGTCCCATTCTCGATCACTATTTGCGGCATATATCATCAATATCGTCATCATTATCAACTTTATGAGCCTTAGGCACCAATGATCTATGTTTGTTAATGCTTGCTTCCTTTTCATATTCTCGAATGGATGACTCATGTGTCATTAGATTGCTAATGAGTTTATCGATAGTGTATTTTTTAAGATCTTGGGTGGCCTTCGGCTCACACGCTTTGGTTAAGGACCTCAGAATTTTGTGAACTCTCCTCAACACTAAATATGTCTTTCCAAGTGTGCTGAGACTTTTACCAAAAAGCTAGTGAACTTGGTGGACATATATTAGACTGCTTTTGTCTCGTCCATTTTGAAAATCTCAAATTGGTGGACCAAGGCACAAATTTTGGATTCCTTACTTGATTTGTCCTCTCATTTATACCTTGTAAGGTATCCTATATTTCCTTTGTTAACTCATAACTTGATATCCTATTGTATTTATTCACATCTAATCCACAAAAAATTAAAGGCTTGGGCATTTATGGATAATTTTTTAAAATAATCCTCATAATACCTTTATTCATTTTTATCAATACCATAAACAAAAGGAACATAACGACAATTTCTAATAACTAACAATGCATTGTAATTAGTAGCTTGTAAGAATGCAGTCATTCTAGTCTTCTAGAACACATAATTATAGCCAGTGAAAAGTGGAGGGCAGTGCATAGATTACCCCTCAAATAATATGTTACTAATGTGGTGTGTCATGTGATCGTGTTAGCTATGATGTGAAAACTTTTAAACTAAATAAGCTCTGCGGTCAATTATAGACACAAAGATCTACCTAAAAGTTGGTGTGAATTAGGTAGTTTAAAAAATTTAACAAATAATTTAATTTTTCTTATCTAGTTGTTATCTTGTTATTTATTGATAACGTTAATTATAAGATGAACAACCAAACAAATAAAAGATAGAGAAATCGACACGTAGATTTATAGTAGTTCGACAAGCTACTCTTTCCTATGTCTACTCCCCTGAGCTCCAGCAGAGAATTTTTTTAAATGTTAGTTCAAGGTTGTTTCGAATATATCTTTGGGGGTAAGAGAGTGATTGAGTGCCAAGCATGTGCCTTGGGTAACGTCGAGTTAATAACTTTTATCTATTCCCGATATACCTTTGGCCAGTTGATAAAAACCGATCCAAGTCTTTTTTATATTTTTGAATTTTCAAGCCTACATTAGTGGAGAGTGGAACTCAATCTAGCATATGAATATCTTATACCTTTATGGTTTAAGTCATGAGCTTTGTTATTGAATAATCCAATCCGATTTTTGGATGGTTGTATAATTGAGTTTTCACACACACAATTTAAAGGATCTAGAACGGTGTTTACTGATATTGAATGTTGAAATTCTAGAATACCACATGGTGCATTCTATTCTTGACTTGATTTGATTGGGGGGCTGTTGAGGGAAAAATATTTTGGTTGATTAGTTGAATTCAGAACTCACACGTCATTACTTTTAGTTTGTTTGTGTTTTTTCGTTTATAGTATTGAAGTTAGTTAATTATTAGTGATAGTTTATTTTATTGTTAGGGCATTTTGCTTGAGAACTAGCAAAATTTCAAGTTTGGGGGTATTTGATATGTTGAATTTACCTATATATTTCCAAGCCGAATTTGGTAGTTTTCGAGTATTTTTGTAATATTTTAAATCGTTTATTTTTGTTTTTATGTAAATCAGGTGAAGGGATGAAAACGGTTAATAATCGAGCAAATCGGTAGGAAGTCAGTAGAGAAAAGTTGAAAAATATCCAAGAAAAAAACTGCAGCCGCACCGTTGCAGCGATGAGCCCCATCGTTGTAGCGCCAGCGACGAGAGCCACTGACCCTTGATTGCTGCAGCGATGACCTTCATCCTGCAGAGGTGAAAAGTCAGTGGGCCTTTTTCCCAACCACTGCTGCAACAGTGAAGGCCATTATCCACTGGGATTTGTTATAGGATTAGTTAAGTACTACAATTGACATAGCTTAATATTATCTAAATGTTTCAAGAATTGATTTGTGATTGCACTTTATTTTGGTGATCAAATTTTAGGTTTTTATTTAAAGATAAACTAAACTAAAATAATAACTAATTAAACTACAATACTAGGAATTAATTATATGGGAATAAAATACCTAGGAATTAATTTTGTTCACTAATACATGGGCTTCATTGCTGCAGTGGTCAAGCATCAGTGGCCCTTGTTGCTGGCGCTGCAACGATGGGGCTCATCGCTGCAGCGGTGAGGTTGTAATTTGTTTTCTTAGATTTTTTCAACTTTTTTCCACCGACTTCCTACCGATTTGCTCGATTATCAACCATTTTCGTCCCTACACCAAATTTACATAAAAACAAAAATAAACTATTTAAGACATTACAAAAACACTCAAAAACTACCAAATTCGGCTTGGAAATATATAGGTAAATTCAACCTATCAAATACCCAAAAACTTGAAAGTTTGCTAGTCCTCGAGCAAAATACTGTAACACTAAAATAAACTATCACTAATAATTATGTAACTTCAATACTAAAAACGAAAAAACACAAACTAACTAGAAGGAATGATGTGTGAGTTCTGAATTCAACTAATCAACCAAAACATTTTTCCCTCAACGGCCCCCAATCAAATCAAGTTCAAAAATAAAACGCATCATGTGGTGTTCTAGAATTTCAACATTCAATATCAGTAAATGCCATTCTAGATCCATTCAAGTGTGTGTGTGAAAACGCAATTACACAACCATAAAAAAACTGGATTGAATTATTTACTAACAAAGCTCATGACTTAAACCATGGAGGTATAGGATATCCATATGTGAGATTGGGTTCCACTCTCAACTAATGTAGGCTTGGAAATTCAAAAAGATAAAAAAGACTTGGATCGGTTTTTATCAACTGGCCAAAGGTATATCGAGAATAGGTAAACGTTATTAACTTGATGTTACCCAAGGCACTTGTTTGGCATTCAATCACTCTCGTACCCCCAAAGATCGATTCGAAACAACCCTGAACTAACATTTGAAAACGTCGTACTTACTTGTCAAAAGAAACTAAAGTAGAAATATATTTACATACTTTTTTTTGTCACGTTAACCACACCCCCAAACTTATTTGATTTGTACAATTTCACAGGTGTGGGAATACGATAGAAAAATGACAAGTGAGTACTCGAATATCAAATCAATCAAAAGTTCACTAGAAACCCAACCGCTCACTTCAAGTAGCATTTACAAATGCTCACTTGATTTTGACTCAAATTGTGCCTTAGGTTTAGCAACATAGGTTTGGAAAAAGTCTTATTGGCCAAGGTATTTGTTACATGTTTGAAACGGCTTACTGGCTTCGATAGGTTAACGAGGGATAAAACATATAGCATGGTAGACTTCAACGGCTCAAGCGATCAAAATAAATACCTAAATCATGTCTCCTGAACTACATCGCCTAGGATTTCGCATCAAGTTTCCCCTAATCAGGTTCTAGAATCCCTAAAATTGTCATGAACTTTCTATTGAATGATCGACATCAAATTGATTGAATAGCTATATATTGAGTCTACGTGATCGTACAATTTCGGATCCAAAATGACTTTTACTAAATCAAAATGTCAAATACACAGAACACACATGAATGGGCATTACCCCTGACCTCGATAAATAACTAGGTGATAATTTCATTATCAGTTAATGGCCCAGAAAAAGTCTCAAACTTAGCACACAATTACTACTTCAGACATAAACACATTTATACTAAGACTAAACACAAACATGCATTCATTACACTAAATATTCACAACACCACAATTTACTTCTAAACATGCTTAAACAAAAACTACAATTTAACTTAAACTATAAAACATTTAACAACTATAAAAGTTAACTGCATATCCAATTGTCTTCAAACAAAAAAAAGATAATACCAAAAGCATACATAACAAAAAAACATAAATATCCCATAACATAACAAAAACATCTTGCATAACAAAACAACATAAACATCCCCCCCAAACATGAACCGGTCAGTGTCCACAATGACCTATCAGTGATCCCAATAACAGCATATAGAATGATGACGAAAAGGATAGTAAACACGTATCGGGAAGTGAGACATTAAAGTCTTACCTCCTACTACCCTTTTCAAGGAATTTCGTCCCTACTGCCATTGTAGTGGGATGGATTGTGAGGTGGTTGTTGAAGATGTGTAGGGAACAGGCGCATCGCGAGATAGCCGCTCATATTATAGCTTGCCTACATTTCGAATTAATATAGAGCCTGATGCATCGTCTAGTTGTACTACTCTTGGTACACATGGAATGTAGCATGTTTATTTTGAATCACTGCGGCATCTGGCTGTAGAGCCTGCAGTTTCCTTCCCTGATACACGACCTATTGATGAAGGCTGTCCAATGTGATTTTCTGGCGAACGGAAACCGCTAAACCTTGGACCTCAAACGACCCTGCTTCTTCTTTATTCGGCCCCTCAACCTCGATGCTCCAGATTTGTCTCTTTGCCGCGATATCCATAGGTCTTTTCAGGAGGTATGGGCTATCTCCAAAGATTACCACACCTGCCCTATTGAAAAGTTCAGTGAGAAGAGATGGGAAGGGAAGGCCAATTTTTGTGTTCTAGATTGCATATTGAATTACCAAATTAAAGAGAAAACCAACGTTCAATAGCCGGCCAGTCTCAATAGTGTATAGCGTCAAGGCTCTGTCCTTGGTGACGTCGGTCAAATGAGACGTCAGGTGGAGGCTAGTGCATATGAAATGGAACTAAATCTTTAGAAATTTGTGTAGGTACTTCGACAAAAAAATTGCGAGATCAAGCCTCAAATGTAACCATTGAACATTGCCGAAACAAAGGGTCTTGATGACCGTTTGTAGGTTTTCTTGCTTTATTTATTCATCTGACTCTTCTTCTGGTTCCGGAGGAACCAACCCTAGTAGCTTGTTTGTTGTTTCTACATCAAATTTTACTACTCGAGTCCGGACCCTAGTCCAGTGGTTCTCGGCTTTCACACAATTGGCAAAGAATTCATGGGCAAAAGCTATGTCGCTTGGGCCTGGTTGTCTACACAAACTTTGCCAACCTTGTTCCTTTATCACATTTGCAATCTTGGCCGAAATCTCATCCAATTCATCAAAGCCACACTCACGAATGCAATTACGTCTATGCTCAAACTGATTAAAATGTTGCTCCGCTCGTTTCGAAACAAATCGACTTGAGTCATAATCCAAATCGGGATCGCCAGATCGTGAATCAGATCCCTCACCCCTTTGACATTTGATGGTTGCTTTCTTCGGCATGGTTCCAATCAATTCAACACACAAAAACCTGCCACCCAATCACAATGGAACCTCACAAATCAACAATCGAATGAAATCTTCAAGAACACCAACAATCCCCAATTTACACACACCAATCACAAGTTTTCAACAAAAATTGCAAAAACTTGACAACGGTACTTGGATCTAATAAACAAACCACCACTAAATAACTTGTTCTTCACCAAAAATCAACCCAAAACCACAATGTAAAGAAAACCGCAATAAGGGTTCAAGGGTTCCACATCAACAATCCATTTTCACAACCAATTTTCTAATAAAGATGACTTTCACAACAAGATTGTACCACACACGTGTAATGTAGTTTAAAAAAAACTTACTTGATGAATTATAGAGTGCCAAATGGTTGAAAATGGAATAAATCTCCTCTTTGAACTCTAATCCTAGAACCACGAAATTAGGGTTTGAAATTCGATTTTGGTGGTTAATTGGTGGCGGGGATCTTTGTTTTTGAGTATGAAAGGATACATTTTGAGGTTTTCATTTGGTTTGGGAGAGAAATTTCAAGAGATTTGGGAGTCAGGGTTTTGAAATGAACGGTTTCATGGAATGACACACTTTTTATCTGAACAGGGGCGCCATCGCTGTAGCGATAAAAGTCCAGTGGGTTTTTTGATGTTCCATTGCTGCAGCGATGGAACAGCCAAATGAATTCTGCTTTGTTGGTCATTGCAGTGATGTTTCTCATTGCTGCAGCAGCGAAGGTTACAACTTTTGTAGTTGGCTTTCTGCATTTTTTTCCAAATGGCCTATCACCACTTTGCTTCCATTCCGTAATTTCATCACTTTCAAGATTATATTACTACCCCAAATGTCCGAACTCCTCAATTCACTCTGAAACTAGCTTTGAGACCATTTCAACCTCTAAAAGGTTACTATATCAAAATTTGGCAAAAACCAATCCTACAGGTTGTATATCAAAAAGTTCACTTGTTTTACCATCCCTAGCTGGACTTAGACAACTTCCATGTCAGTTGTTAACAAGGGAGATACTCTTCACAACTCATTCTTCATTCCCAAAATAGTGTTTGATTCTTTCCCCATTGACTCAGAAGATCCGTCCATCGTTACCTTCCAATTCGACAAAGCCGAATGGAAATAAATGCTTGATCCAGAACGGTCTGGACCATCTGAACTTCTCTTTCCTGGGAAAGAGTCTCAGCCGAGAGTTGAAAAGTAGAACTTGTTGTCCCGGGCTGAACTCCGTCTTGACTATGTGCTTATCGTGTTATTTCTTAGTTTTGTCTTTATAGAACTTGGCGTTCTCATATGCCTTATTTCAGAATTCTTCCATCGCATTGAGTTAGAGGAGATGTTGACCCGAAGCATTGAGATCAAAATTCAACTTCCTTATTGCCCAATAGGCATGGTGCTTTAATTCAACCGGCAAATAGCACGCTTCCCCAAATACCAAACGATACGGTGACATTCCGATTGGTGTTTTAAAAGCCGTGCGATATACCCATAGTACATCATCTAATTTCACCGCCCAATCCTTATGGTTCGAATGAACCGTCTTCTCCAGGATCTATTTTGTTTCTCGATTGGAAACTTTGACTTGGCCATTTGTTTTGGGGATGGTATGGAAGTGCCACCTTATGCCAAACTCCATACTTTGTCAGTAGAGTATTGAATATTTTATTGTAGAAGTAGGTTCATTCATCATTGATTAAGGCTTGAGGAGTCCCAAACCTTGTCATTATATTCTTCAAAAGAAATTTCAGAACCAACTTGGCATCGTTGGTTGGCTTGGCTACAGCCTCAACCCATTTGGGCACGTAATCCACTACCAGCAAGATGTACTCCTGACCAAAGGATGGTAGAAACGGCCCCATGAAGTCAATCTCCCAAACATCAAAAAGTTCCAACTCGAGAATAGACGTCAGTGGAAACTCATGCCCTCTTGAGATGTTGCCAACCCTCTGGCATCGATCACAGGCTTTTACAAACGTATATGAATCACAAAATAGTGTCGACTAGTAAAAACCTGATTGAAGCACCTTAGCGACTGTCCTCGTTGCTCCAAAATGCCCCTCACACGCTGATAAATGGCAATAGAATAGAATGCTTTCCATTTTCTCTTCTAGAAAACTTGGTCAGATGGCTTGGTCGGCGCATTTTTTAAATAACATTAGGTCATCCCACATGTAATACTTCATATCAAGTAGGAATTTCTTCCTTTGAGCCCTTGATAGGTCTAGTGGCAACACTTTGCACGCAAGATAGTTGATTATATCCATGAACCATGGAAGTTTAGTTTCAACATTGAACAATTGCTCATCCGAAAAAACTTCCGTGATACAAGAATCATCACCAACATCTTCTTGCATAAGCCGGGAGATATGATCGGCAACCATATTCTCACTCCCCCTTTTATCTCGAATTTCAGCATCAATTTCCTAAAGCAAGAGAATCCATCGGATTAGACGCGGCTTGGCGTCCTTCTTCGAAAATAAGTACCAGATGGTGGCTTGGTTCGTATAGATGATCAGTTTGGATCCTATAATGTAAGACCGAAACTTATCACACGCAAACATCTCCTTCTCAGTGGTGGTATAATTCTCTTGAGCGTCATTCAATGTTTTGCTTGCATAGTATATGGATCAGAAAATTTTGTCCTTGCATTGGCCTAAAACAACTCCAACCGCATAGTTGCTCGCATCACACATGATTACAAAAGGCTCATTCCAATCCGGAGTGACTATAATTAGAGCGGAGATCAACTTCTCCTTCATGGCATTGAATGCTTCCATACAAGCATCATAAAAAATGAACTGAACTTCTTTTTGAAGCAAATGATATAATAACTTCACTGTTTTAGAGAAATCTTTTATGAAACGCCAGTAAAAGTTGACATGGCCTAAAAAACTTCAGACTCCCTTCACATTGATTGGTGGCGGAAGTTTCTCGATTGTCTCAATCTTCGTCCAATCCACCTCAAGCCCCTTGCAAGAGACTCGATGGCCTAAGATGATTCCCTCATTGACCATGAAATGACACTTTTCCCAATTGAGAACTAAATGCTTCTTTTCTTAACGGTTAAAAACAAGTGAAAATTGTAAAGGCAATGGTCAAATGATGAACCAAACACCAAGAAGTCATTCATGAATACTTCTATTATGTCCTCCACCATGTCCGAAAAGATAGCCATCATACCCCGTTAGAACATTGTCGGAGCGTTGCAAAGACCAAACAGCATACGACGGTAAGCAAAGGTTCCATACGGGCATGTGAAAGTTGTCTTCTCCTCGTCGTCTGTTGTAATGGCTATTTGATTGTAGCCTGAATAGCTGTCAAGAAAGAAATAATGGTCTAGTAGCGGAATTATTCGTCTCTATTTTTACCGCAAATGTACTGGTCAAGTTTTAATAGAATAGTGACGAGTAGGGTTTTCGTATCCCTAGGGATTGAATTAAATTATCGCTAAGTACCACGATTATCATAACCAAACTTTATCTTGACAATCAAATTTAGGGTTTTTATAGAAATATAAAACTAAACTAAAATAATAACTAATTAAACTACAATACTAATAATGATGTTTGTGGGAATATATTATCTAGGGATTAACTTTATTCACTAATATGTGTTTGATTTAGTCTAGTTTACATTAACGGTATTCAAACTATCCGACAATCTAGGTATCGAAAACTCACTCACTACCTCTCCCGAGTAAAAAATAAATGAATATGCAACTCGTGTCAACACCGATATCCCTATCTAGAGTCTAAACAATTACATGAGTCCTTCCCTGACCTCACAGATTGCACACTTTCTAATAATCTCCCAAAACATTAGAACGTCACGTTGTAATTAAACCCTAGTCCGCATCCATGGTTATCTCTCCCTAGTGTCAAACTCTATATTCACAAACCAACCATAATTTCATAACAAGTATATAATAGAAGTAATAAAACATTAAACACAATCAAATATGGATGAACAACCGTTAACAAAACATAGATCTATTCAAACAACGTTTTCATGAATTACATCAACCGCTAAATAATATATATTTAGCTCATGGTCATAATCACATATTCAACTACAAACAAGCTAAACATCATCAAAACAACCAACCAAATCCAAGAAATAAATAGAAAAACAAGGGAGAATAGTCATTATCTGAAGATTGGATAGTTCCACGTCCGTGATTTCCGTTTCGATCTTGTTTCCTCTTCTCAAATTTGTGTTCTCCTCAAGATTTGATCTTAGAGCTCTCAGAATTTCCCCAAAAATGTGCCTATGGTGTTAAAGAAAGAGGGGATATAATAGAGATCAAGAAAATATCCCAAAATATCTTTTTCAAGTGGTGTCGGGTTGCTGCAGTGGTGGTTGGCATCGCTGCAGCGATAGAAAGTTAGTAGGTCCACTAACCCTTCACCACTATAGCGGTGAAGGCCATTGATGCAGCGGTGGTTGGGCAAAAGGTCCACTGACCCTTCATCGCTGCAGCGGTGGTTGGGTAGAAGGTCCACTTACCCTTCACCGTTACAGCGGTGAAGGCCATCGCTGCAGTGATGGAGGGCCAATGGCCCTAGGTTGCCGGTGATGCAGCGATCACATTGATCACTACAGCGATGAGGCTGCTAGTTGTTCTTTTTGCCACTTTACTCACTCTTCAACCGTTTCTCCACCAACGTCCTACCGATTTGCTTGATTTTCAACAGTTTTAACCCCTAACACCTAATTTACATAAAATCATATTAAAACATTACAATAACACTCAAAAACCATCAAAACCATCTTGAATATATAGATAAATTTCACTTATCATGGTCATAACCGAAAAGACAATCCAACATTTGATCAATGAACGGTAGAGAAAAATGATCATTTCGTGTGGCCTTGTTCAACTTTCTATAATTGATACACACTCTCCATCCAGTGATGGTTCATATAGAAATTAGATCAATCCTCTCATTCTTTACCACCGTCATGCCTCATTTCTTTGGAACCACTTGTACCGGACTCACCCATTCACTGTCAGATGTAACATATATAACTCCAACATTCAATAACTTCAACACCTCAGCACGAACCACCTCATTCATAGCCGAATTTAGCCTTATATGGTGCTCAATAGATGACTTAAATAAGTCGTCCATCAAGATTTTATGCATGTAAATTGTAGGGCTTATTTCCTTGATGTTGGAAATAGACCACGCGAAAGCAGATTTGTGCCATTTCAAGATACTTAGCAGCTTATTCTCTTCTTCTTGAGTCAAAGATGATGAGATGATGACCGGATCGGTTGAGTTCTCCCCCAAAAAAGTATACCGAAGGTGATCCAATAATAGCTTTAGAATCAACCCACCGTGAGGTGGATTTGAGGGTTCGGGTAAAATAACTTTGTCATCAAGAGCCTTCATTTGAACCCAATCCACTACGTCTTTAGGTATGGCTTCCAAAGAGAGGACGTAGTCCACAACACCTTCTTTCGTGGTTGAGCCTTTTTCACCAAAATCCCTCATTGATAGGGAATTTGTGAGAGTATTCTCTAATAGATCCCAATTCAAATTTTCATAAAAGAATTCCCTAACGCACGAATCCACCACTTCCACTCTATTGCATGTTGGGCATTAATTTGGAAATTTCACTGTATTGAAAATATTGAATTTTACTTTATCATCATTCACCCTCAACGTCAAGTTCTCATTGTGAATGTCAATCAATGCCTTCTCCGTGGTAAGAAAAGGCCTCCCAAGTATTATAGGAATCTCACGGTATTCCTCAATTTCTAACATGACAAAGTCTACTGGAAATATAAACTTGTCCACTTTTACCAACATGTCTTCAATTATGCCCTTTGGATAGGTCAATGAGCGAGCCGCCATTTATAGAGAAATCCTAGCCGACTTTGCATCTCTAAGCCCCAACTTCTGGTAAATGGATGGTAGAATTAGATTGATATTTGCTCCTAGATCACAAAATGTCTTCTCAAAGTGCGATTTCCTTATAGTGCACAGAATAGTGAAACTTCCAGGATCTTTTAACTTCTAAGGCAACTTTCGTTGAAGGATGGAACTACATTCTTCCATTAACTTGACAGTCTCATATTCCTCCAATTTCTTCTTCTTTGTTATAATATCATTCAAGAACTTCCTGTAATTAGGCATTTGTTCCAAGGCATTAGCAAACAGTAAGTTGATATGAATTTTCTTGAAGATGTCAAGAAATTTAGCAAATTGGGAATCCAATTTCTTCTTTTGAAATCGTTGCGGATATGGTAAAGACGGACTGAGTATTGGTGGATTTTTTGGAAATAAGATTGAACCCGGATTCACCCTTGGTGCTTATTTCTTCTCCTCAATCAGAATGGCTTCCTTTGTCTCCTTTACTTTCTCCCTCAGCTTATCCTTCGTTGGCTTAGATGCTTCGACTTCCTTTCCGCTCCTCAAGGTAATAGCTTTGCTCTCCCTTGGGTTAGTCTCCATATCACTTGGAAACTTCCACAAGGTTTGCCTTTTGATTGCACTAGTAAGATGACCAATTTTAGTTTCTAACGACTTCACAGTTGAATTTGTAATGGTGCACGTTGTGTCAATGTTGTCTAGCCTCGTCTCATACTTGTTGAGTCGATTATGTGTTTCTCACATAGTTTGTGTTTCCTTCATGAATGAGTCGAGCATGTCTTCTAACGGTAGCTTATGGCTTTGCATCGGATTTTGTTGCATAGGACGATTTTGTTGCATCGGTTGATATCCTTGAGATTGTGACGAGTATCTAGGAGGAGGTCGCAATGTATTCTGATTATTAGCATAAGAAAAGTTTTCTTGATTACGAATTCTGAGATGATAATAAGTTGGGATATTGTTGGCGGGCCTAAAGGTGTAGCCCGGTTCTTGACAAAATGGCATTCCTCAAACTCGCTATCTACCCCTGGTTGCAAAGTACTTGCAACATTTTCCACTTCTCAACTGGACGAGGCATCTCTGGTAGAGAAGGTGACTAACAGCTCCATGAGGTTAGAAACTTGGGCCGACAAGGTAGCTAAAGGATAGGTCTCCTGAATTACGGCTACCTTTCATCTCACGTTTCTTTCATTAGGCCATTGGTAGTTGTTGGCCGCCATCTCTTCCAAAACTACATTAGCTTCCTTTGGAGTTTCGGATAACAAAGAACCTCCTGAGGCAGCATCCACAATTGTTCTAGTTTAGCCATCCAACCCGTTGTAGAAGAGTTGGGTTTCAAACCAATCCTGATACCTGTGTTGGGGGCACTTTTTCAATAAGTCCTTGAACTTTTCCCAAGCCTTGAAGTGTGGCTCAAAATCTCGTTGGCAAAATTGTGCAATCTCGCATCTCAACTTTGATGTCTTCAAAGGTGGAAATAACTTGGTGAAGAACCGTTGAGCTACTTCTTCCCAATTATTGATGCTCCTTGATAGGTGTAAATTACCTATCTATTTTCAATCCCAACGTTGTTAGTTTTTGAGTATATTTAGTACGTTTTAATATGTTTTTATGTGTTTTTGTCTAAATTAGGTGTTTGAGGTGAAAAAGTATGTAAACGGATAAAAAACAATCAAATTGGATCAAGAACGGTGGAAAAATGGTGAAAATGTGCAAAGCCGGTACAGGTGTTGTAACTTCAAGGCGATTTTTGACTATGATACGATACGATTTTGGAAAAACTCAAAACTTGGAAGTTGTATATACTTCTCTTATATTTCCATCGGTTTTTGAATCACCTCAATCGGAGTTCGGACGAAGATGTTACATCCAAAACAAGAAACTGTGTCACCGCCTAGGCGGAAATTCCACCGCCTAGGTGATAAAGTGCAGAATCAAGCATAAACTCACTGTTGTTCCACTGCCTAGGTGGTCACCCTGCACCTGTAAAGTGTGTTTTTTTAGATATTTTAGGA
The DNA here is from genome assembly GCA_016647705.1 of Eucommia ulmoides. NCBI lineage: Eukaryota > Viridiplantae > Streptophyta > Magnoliopsida > Garryales > Eucommiaceae > Eucommia > Eucommia ulmoides. Next base: position 46,497,174 of record CM028339.1, on the reverse strand, counting down.
TATTTGTTGGCCCTTATCCCTCATCCCCTCTCCATTTTCGTCAAGAACACTTAGGAAAACCATTTGGGCATATTTTTGAGTGTTTTGGAGGGAGAGCTCACAATCTGAAGGAGGAGACGTTAAAGAAAGAAGTGATCGTTCTACCACATAATCTTCAGACTTGGCTAAGTTATTTTGTTTTCTCTTTTATTTCTTTAACTTAGGTATTTGTTGAGCATGTTTAGCTCGTTCTTATTGTAAATATGGTTATGGCCACTAGTTAAACGTGTATTGTTTAGGGATTAACAATACATTTATAAATATGTGGTTATTTTGATTTTGTTGTTTCGTTAATGTGTGTTTTATAATAATTTCGATTGTGTTTGCTGTGTTGTCATGCTATTAGGCTTGTTTAGATATTTAGAGAATACGGGGTTTGACATTCGGGAGAGGTAACTCCGGATTCGGATTAGAGTAAACACAACACGATAATCTAACGACCTGGGAGGGCGTTAGAAAGTGTGCAATCAATGACATTGGGGCGAGACTCACGTGACCTATGGTTGTTAAGAAGTTGAGGGGGACTTTTTCTTTGACGCGAAGTCGCGTATTCACTCGTCTTACACTTGGGAGAGGTGGCGAGTGAGTTTACGAACTGAGATTGTCGGATACCCGAACACCATTAACATAAACTAAAATGAGATCGAACACGCATTTGTAAACAACGTTAATCCCTAGACAATTCTTTCACCGAAAATATCTCATTATATTAGTATAGATAATTAAGTTAATTAGTTTAGTTTAATATAAATTTTATTCACATTTATTTTCACCTAGATAAAGTTAAGTCATGATAAACGTGGTAATCAATAATAATCACAACCAATCCTTATGGACATGATACCCCTACTCTCCCCATCTTTACTAAAACTTGACCTAGTACACTTGCGAGTGAAAGTAGCGACGTATTTACGCGCTGCCACTCCCTAGTTGGACTGACTGAAACCAACCCCGTGCTCTATCTCGAAGGGAAAATGGGAACAACCACAACTGGATTACATCATCTGCTACTCCGTTTATCTTCACTGTATCACAAATCACCAAGAATGTTGCCAAGTGGATATTTAGATCTTCATGAAGATTCCTGCCGTATTGGTTTAGCTAAACCATGTTGATTAAGGTACATTTCAAATAAAAGTTATTTGCTTGGATCGGCTACCTCCGAATCCCAGAATAATTGTCGAACATAACAGGTCTATAGTACTCCCTAAGGACCCACTGTTGAACTTTTAATTTTGGCGGCTATTGCGGTAGTGCCAGTTTCACCGACAGTTGTTGAGGCATATGATCATCATCGCCATTGGCTATCGCTTGAGTTCGGTTTCTTCTCTCTCTTATTAATCTCCTCAATATACGTTCAATCTCAGAATCAAAAGTTAAGAATTCCAAACTCTGGCTACGTCGCATACACTATTTGTCACCATAATAAATGAAAATGAATTAAAACAAAAGAATGTCAAAATTAATATTGAACTACTTGGTAGTAATATCAACTAAATCACTAATCTAAATCCCCGGAAACAACACCAAAAACTTGTTGGCAAAATTCTAACGCTTTAATTTTACTCGCAAGTGCACAAGGTCAAGTTTTCATATAGTGGATCCAAAGATCGAGTGTTGTCCACTGGGATTTGTTATAGGATTAGTTAAGTACTACAATTGACATAACTTAATATTATAGGCTGTTTCAAGAATTGATTTGTGATTGCTTAATCGAAAACTAATTAAAGCTAAAAACTTGGAATTAAATCTATGAGAATGGATTATCTAGGGATTAATTTCGTTCACTAATGCATGTTTGATTTTGTTTAATTTACATTAACAGTATTCAACCTATCTGACAATCTAGGTATCGTAAACTCGCTCACTACCTCGCCCGAGCGTAAAGTGAGCGAATATGTACCTTGTGTCAACACCGATATCCATATCTAGCACTTAAATGAATACATAAGTCTTAACCCAACCTCACGGATTGCACACGTTCTAATAATCTCCCAAAACATTAGACCGTCTCATTGTGTTTAACCCTAGTCTGAATCCGAGATTACCTCTCTTGAGTGTCAAACCCCGTATTCTCAAACCAACCATACCATGAATATAATAAAGCAGTAAACACAATCGGATATAGATTAACAACCGTTAAATAAATATAGATTCACTCAAACATGCATATACATGAACTAATCAATCCCTAGATAATATTTACTTAGCCACACATGATCAAAACCAAATATACTTTAAAACATGAGAATAACTTCGTCATTCAATACACAAATTTTAGAAACAAAGATGGAAACAAAAAGGGAATGGAAAATTTGAATAGTGGAGTGTTCCACTTCCGCAAAAATCGTTTCGAGATCGTTTCCTCTTCCTCCAATGAGCTCTCATCTTTCTTACTCTGATCTAGGGATCTCTACTAGTGTAAAAACATGTATAATACAAGGTAGCAATGGGTAGATACAATACAAGGCCAAAAATATCCTAAAAATATCACAAAAGATCTTTGCCACATGTTTGATTAATCGTTGCAGCGATGGTTATGCAGTAGGGCTTCTTCTTTTTCATCGCTGCAGTGATGAAGGCCATCGATGCAGCAATGGTTGGGCGGAAGGCCCACTAAATCTTCACTACTGCAGTGATGAAGGCTATCGCTGCAGCGGTCAAGGGTCAGTGGCCCTTGTCGCTAGTACTGTAGCAATAGGGCTAATCGCTGCAGCGGTGAGACTGCAGTTTCTTTTCTTTGATCTTTTTCAACTTTTCTCCACCAACTTCCTACCGATTTTCTCGATTATCAACCGTTTTCGTCCCTACACCTGATTTACATAAAAAAGAAAATAAATAATTAAAAATATTATAAAAACACTCGAAAACTACCAAATTCGGCTTGAAAATATATAGGTAAATTCAACCTATCAGAATTTACAACCTATTACTACACCTAATCTTTTTTTTGGATAAGAATCAAACCCTTACAACAATTCTTTTCACATGATCAGGATTAACCCTAATTTTTTTCTCTGGCTCAGAATTAAACCTTTATACTAATTATTTTCCCAGGCATAGAATTAAACCTATATATATTGATTAGGTAAGTTTCCTTTATGCCCAATCAATACTCTTACTTACCCAAGCTACTTTTAGATCTAAGCTACAACTCAAAAATAAAAATAAAAAATCAAGTTCTTTTCACATGTACTTCTACCACCTTAATTCATTGTAAACTCAATTAATGTTCTAAAACTAAGTGATAAAAATAATTTCACAAAAATATATATCAATTAACATACGTGAGAATCAATAATCTGGATTTTTATTAATTTAAGCATGGATTCAAGCAAACCAGCTATGCCATATATTTTTTTAGAAGGAATATTTTCATAAAAAAAATTTCAAAAATGATTTTCACAGATATTCAATTTAATATTACAGGCTCAAAAATGGAAGATAATTATGTAATATTGTAGCCCCGGATTTAAGCACACAAATAAATAAGGAATAATAATAAGATTTGTGAGAAAACCATTTTTAATACTTTTCAATTTATTTTAGCACGATTTTGGTTTTTTTATTTCAAATAAGGTTTAGCCCAAATAAAGAATATAGATCAGTTAAAGCACAAAATTTTTTGAGCACACAAAAAAACTAAAAGGGTCCCACAGAGTTTTCTCAAGAAAGATTTGACACAATGAACAATTTCATTGTAACCTCAGTTTTGCAAAAAAAACTTCTTTGATCAAGAACAAACTCAAAATATAGCTTTTAAAAATATTTTTCTAAAAAAAATATTTTTTTTACTGAAAACCTTTTTCTCGTGATGGATTGATATGAATTTCGCAGGTCTATACAAATAGATTTTAAAGATATCCTACGAGGGCTAGTTTTAAAAATATATTAAAAAAATAGTAGATATAAACCCCATATATAAAATAGATTTATAACAGCTATATTTGACCAAAAATATAACTTTTAATGCTCTAAACTTCATCCCAAAATTATTTGAGCTAAGCTAATCAAATAATAGAAAGAATTTTGTTGAAAAGATTGTAAACATAGAAAATAAGATTGTTGGATACGAGATCCTCATAGTAGGCTGGATGTTGATAACAACTAAATCATAAGGTCAAATAAAATCATTCTATCTACCATATTTCTTTCTGAATGCACTTTAGTCCTGGATTGATAGTCTTCTTTGCTATAGCTTGAATTAGTGATCAACCTAGTTGTTGTCTTTTCTTTATTGGCTTGAGTCTGCGTTATTTATCTATCGTAAACATTAGAAGGGCCGAATCCCTACTTCTTGTTGCTAGAAAAGAGAAAAAGACTTGTTGCATCAGTATAGTAGTAGCACATATCTGTATTTTTAAATTGTTGTAGGGATAATGAAACCAATGATAGAGTTGACCCAACAACAACCATCATTTGTCTCTGACCGGGAGATAAAGACTATTTCATGCGCTACTTCAAGATCTCTCTCCTGCTATTATCAACCCCATAAATAAAATTGATTTATAACAACTATATTTGACCATAAATATAACTTTTAAAGATCTCAACTTTACTCCAAAATAATTTGAGCTAAACCAATCAAAGAATAGAAAGAATTTTGTTGAAAAGATTATAAAATTAGAAACATAACGACTAAATCATAAGGTCAAATAAAATAATATAAATCTCTCCCATATCTTTGAAAATACATTTTAAAAATATTCTTCCAATGTTCATATACTGAAAATCTGGTTAGAAGATCTTTGAGAAACATTGTAATCAAAATAGAAAAAGAACACATGGGTCTACCGGATTCTTAGTTAGTTGACCATTTAGCTTCCAACATTATATTTCTAGCTGTTGCAACACAATTCAGTCGGCTGGTTTATATTATGAAACACAAATCCAACTACTATGTTGATCGGTAGGCCTAAAACCTTATGTTATGATATCTTGATTATGGTGGTCAACCAATTCTCTTATCAATCGACCGTTTAAGCCATTTTCTCATTTTATAATGATTTTGAAATGGTTCTTGATTGATTACTTAGGAATAACTCTTTTTAAAACATAAATTTTTCATTTCTGATCACTTTTAAAATATTTCATGTTATCATAATATGTCGTGCGTTGTCATAATCGGATTGTATTAAGAGTAAACAAAGAGAGTAAACTATTTTACCTAATGATACACAAAATCTTCTTATCAAAATTCTTCATTGTCTTCCATTGCAACCATTTTGATCTGTATTATTTTTCCACATAATATCTTCTCATTTAAATACAAGAACTATAATTTGAAATTATTTCTCAATAAAATCATGGGAAATTTACCAAATAGTCTCCTTAAATCACCAAATCTAGAAAATAGTCCTATAACCTTTTTTTTGCACAAGATAGTCCCATAAAAAATGCTGGTTTTCACCAAATAACCCTAAATATTTGTAATTGAAAAAATTACCCTTCTATCATAATTCTTATATTTTTACCTCTTCTTCTATGTGCTTTCCACATCTAACCAAAAAACGTGAACGAGTCAGATGGTAAGGCGTTGGGATAGGTGGTGGCCGCTATGGAGATCTAGGGGGAGATGGTGGTGGTGCATGTGGGGGCGGAGGCCGTCGAGGAAGCGACATCGAGGGTGGTAGTGTAGCTCGTGACTGTGGATGAGGAGGTGGCGGTGGCCGATTATACCTATTTTGTTGAGATTCGACGACTTCGAAGAAAATCCTGAAACCCATGGCGACAAAGTTAAAAAATGATGACTCCATTTGACTTGATTTCAGCGGAAAAACCAAATCAGGAGCCCTAGGGTTTCTTAGATTTTGTCATCAACTTTATGCAGAAGCATAGATTCAATAACGAATTCGATCTACGGTTTCAATTTTGTGAAATTAAGCGATCAATTGTTCAAGAAATAATGGAAATAGAGGTGGTCGGACGTCATGCTCTCCTCTTCGGCAATGATGCCATGGCGACGTTTGGGAATTCCGAGAATGCACTCATGGAATGGAATTCACTTCTCATCAACCTCTACGACGTTCTCTATCTTTTCTCCTCGCCTCCACTGCCAAGGCATCAGCTAATCTCCAATAATCGAAGTCACCATCTCCTCTTCTGACCTCGTCGTCTGTTCTGACCCCTTCTTCTTCTTCAACACTAACCTCTCTCCATTTCTTACCCAACCAGCACCAAGAAATATGAGGATGTTTAGATTTCTATTTGTGTTTTGTTTGTTTGGTTGACGCATTTCCACCTTCCCTAGATTTGAGTGAGGAGATCGAGCGACTAATTTGTTTTTCTAGGGGTTTGTATTTGATTTGGTTTTTCTGATTTTACGCGATTCGATTTGCCCTATAATTCGACGTAATTTTCTGATTCTAATTGGTTTTTCTAGGGTTTGTATTGATTTGTTCGATTTGTTTGGATTGATCTAGTTGATTTGAATGGAATTTAGAGTTTATATGGTTGAATTGATTTGGTTTGCATTGGTAAAAATAAAAAATATGAATGTAGGATAGATGAATTAGCAATTTGAATGAAAAAATTGGAATGTAACACGATCTTGTGTTATATTCAAAACGAGATCGTGTTGAATATATCACGAATATAGGATAGAAAAATTATCAATTAGAATTAAAAAATTGGAATGTAACACGATCTGACATTGTGTTCAATGTAATACGATATGAGATTGTGTTGAATATAACACGACCCTTGCGTTGAATATAACACGAGGGGTAAAATAGTCACAAAAAGGTAAAAGGACTATTTTGTAACATAATTTTGAAAAACGTGTATTTGATAGTTTTGTCCTCGTAAGAGGACTTCTTGATAACTGCCCCTAAAATCATTAGTCCCCTAAAACGTCTAAGTTAATTATCTCATCAAAACATCTAAGGGTTAATAGTTGGGTTTGTACTCTTCCATTGCAATGACAATTATCCCCACCTATCGTTTATTCTGCAATTTCTACAAACTAGTGAGGAATTAATGTCGGACTTGAGATTATAGTGCTTTCGAATTACAGACGACATGTAAAAATAGATTCTAAGTATGCCAACAATAATAAGGGTTGGAAGGGGAAATAGCTGGGAGTGTCGAGCTAATGAGTAAAATGTATTTCAAGTTCGCGTTCCCTGGTTGAATCCCAATATGTTTGAAGCTACTTTATTCTCTTTCTTTTCATATGTTTGACATTATTTTTGTGTCTTTTCATGTTATATTTGTCTTGCAGATATTCATTCACCATCAAGTCTTAGTGAAGTCAAGGAGGTCGACATAGAAACACTTTCTTACAATAGCGAGCCTGGTCAGGATTTCTATTTTAAGATTCCAGTCGTCTTGTGCCTGGGATGAGAGAACGATAAGCCAAGGTTGACCTCAAACTTATCGAAGAGGAAGGTATCCGAGCAAACCTTTATTTAATTGTTTGTAAAGTATGGTCAAGTCCTTTGTATTCTCTTTATTTTTGAATTAACAACTGATTATTACAGACTCGGCATTGTCTGCTGGGGTCTTAAAGTACATGAGGAGAAGAGAAGCCACTAATACGACTAAAGGAACATCGGGGCTAACGTTTGTCGATCCTACTCCGAAGAAAAGGTCGGCTCCAACTAGGAAAGTGCGAGCAGTGACAAAGAGGTCTTTCTTAGTGGTCGATATTCATGACCCACCAACCAAGATATCAAAATAAATCGCCTTGTGCCTCGAGAACTCTCCAAGGAGGATATAGAGCTAATCTCTCAGTTTATTAGACAATCTCGACACCACTCCGTGGCATTTTCCCAAGCTCCTCCCCATGGGTTCCCGAGGGCACCATTTTTTTACTTCGAGGCCTTGTTGGTGGAGTCTCCTGGAATAGATAGGCCCTGGGCCAAAGTCCACATCTTTATCCCAGATAATGATCTCATAAGATCCAAGCCTAAGCCCAAAAAGGTGTATGGTCTGTACGAAAGTCTCGTCGAGGTATGGATACCTCTAGTTTTCTTTATGATTTTCCCTATATTATGATGCCTTTAACTTATGAATTTTATTGAATTTTTCAGGCCTTGGCCCGAGCTTTTTCCTTGACTAATGAATGGGAGCAAGAGGACAACAAATTGTTGAACTTAGTTGAGGAGGATCAAGATGCCTTCAATCTCTAACTTGGGAAAAAATTCAAGGCCCTTTGGAGGCTGAGTTGGCAAAGGAGACGACAGAGAAAGATGCCGAGATGGAAAAAAAATTGGCCAAGGAAGCGACAAAGGCAAGGGATGATGCCCTTTGTCGCTTGGAAAAGGTTCAAACTCAACGGGATAAGATCTTTGTAGAGGTTGAGACAAAGTGTGCTCGACACCCGAAATGAAGACCAAGGTGATAGAAGAGTAGAAATTTAACTTAGGCTATAAGGAGCTCGAAGACGAGCTCTAGGACATATTTGTGGGCATGGGATTCTAGGATGCAAAAGTGGAGGACTTGTAAAAATACCCTGAAATGGACTTCTCCAGAATTTTGTGCTTCACGGTTGATCTCTCTTAGTGTCTCTCTTTAACAAAACCAGTGGTCGTCGAAGAAGAAGTGGGGGAGCTTCCCGTTGATGCTACTATTTAACAAATCACTAAATGCCATGGTGTAGGTGAATATTATCAGCAACACAAGGACACTCCTTGTGCCCCCGATCAGAACCCTTTTGAAGTCCTCAAGTTAGAATCGTAGCTTTTTGTTTTTTTCCTTGTATTTTTTGTATTTGTAATTGTAGTAACTTTTCTTCTTCTTCTTTTTGTAATTGCCCGAGGGGGCACATACTATGTTGTGTTCGGAGACGACAAAAATATGAAAATAAAGAATACACGGAAGGAGAGAAAATGAAAATACAAAAGTGACACAAGATATAACGTAGTTCGGCACAACTTGCCTACTCCATGGGCGAAGAATAATAAATGGTTTCACTTATATGATGAAAATCACACAAATTGAGACAAGTTCTTGAACTCAAGAACTAACAAAAAAATCTCCTAAAAAATCTCTCTCAACAAATATACTCTCTTTGAGTATGGGCACACAAAATTCCTAATTAAAATTCTCGATATACCTCACAAGAAATACCCTTTACATTTTGAGAGATCTTCACTCTCTACATCTTGAGGTATCTACTCTCTTTACATATTGAGAGAGCTACACATGCTTCAAAACCTTTGCCAACTTATAAGAAGAGAATGAGATGAAGAAAAATTAATCATCTTTAATTTTTTTTAAAATCGTCCGCCGAGTAATGAAAATGGTTGATCCCAATTGTCAAAAGAAACAAAAATTCTTTATAAAAGAAAAATGGCCGCTGGTAACAAACAAAAAATGAAAAGAGGGAGTTTTTATCTTTTTCTCTTTTGTCCAAGGGGTGGGCCCCTTCCTTTGAAAATTGAGCCAAACCCCAACACGCAATGCCTTCGGGCTTTTAAACTTAATAAAAACTTCATTTTCTTAATTTGTGTTCTTATTAATGTTCCCCGAGTAGAATTTCATACTCAATTGTGTACTTTTTATTCCAAGTAGGGATTAATGACCCAAACATGATGATCATATTGTAGCTTTCTCAAGCATTATCATATTTTAACACTTGAATAATTTCTCTAGTTTTGGTACCAAAGTAGATTCAACAATTATCAAAGTTCTATAAACTTTTGAGAGTGGCTAGAATCTAATTCTTGTAAAATATTTGATTGTTTTACCTTGTATTTTTTTCTATTTCGGTTAATTCCCCAAAATACGGGTGCTTAGAGAAAATTCTAATTATTGAAACACTTACTTGTACATGTTAATTGTGGTTTTGTAGGAATGTTAGATGACATCCTAATTCTGCGCCTGCTTGAGTTGTCCAGTTCATCAGGTCACACGCAAGCACAAGACTTGTTCTAATAGGATTTTTCAAGGCATCCCCTGTGCCGCCACCTTTCAAGGCTTAGGGTCTATCATCGAAGATCATGCAAGTATCCTATTCTATCACTCCAACCTTATCTGTTAAGACCAAGCAGGGTTAAATAGGCAATGCCCAATCCCCACTTGTAGAGTATCGTAGATCTCGTACTTGTCAAATAATAGTAATCATTGTAGAAGTCGAATGCAATACTTTAAAATTTTGATAAAAGAACGTCGTTGGTAATATTTCTTCAAATGTTCAACATTTTAAGGATTACGTAGTGGTTGACCTTCCATGTTTTCTAACTCGTATGTTCTTAGCCATACAACTTTAGTAACCTTTTAAGGGCCTTCCCAGTTTGTTCCTAGAGCCCCTTCTATTCTATCTTTCGTAGCAATGGTCACTTTCTGAAGGACTAAGTCTCCTTCCACGAATGGCCAATACTTTGCCCTTTTGTTTTCGTATCCTTCCATTTTATGTTTAGAAGATGCTCGTCAAATTGGAACTTTGTCCCTCTTTTCTTCCAGTAGATCTAGGTTAACGATGAGCTCAATATTGTTCTGCTTGGGCTCATAATAGATAACTCTTAATGTTAGCATTTTAACTTGTACTGGAATCACAAACTCAAGTTTGGATGCCATTAAGAAATAGGGTTTCCTTGTCGATATCATCAGATTTGAATAGTAGGCCAAAATGACAGCTGGTTCTTTAAACCATTTGGTTTTGGACTTATCCAATTAGGTTTTCAAACTATGGATGATTGTCCAATTGGTAACTTGGACTTGCTTACTGGCTTGGAGTTGTCTTCGAGTGGACATAAGATGATAGCTCCCCAAGTCTTCGTAAATTGTTTCGAATAGAGTACAATGAAATTGAGTCCCATGATCACTAATGATTACATTCGGGATACCAAAATGATAAACGATTTACCTACAAACAAAATACTTTATTTTGGCTTCGGTGGTTTTGGTAGATGCCTCAACTTCTGCCCACTTTGTGAAGTAATCAATAACCATGATCAAGAACTTATTTTGGGCCACTTCCACAGGGAACAGGCCTGGTATGTCGACTTACAATTGTGCAAATGGCCATGATCCAGCCATAGAAGTTATGACGGTCGCAGGGACATGGATGATAGGGCTGTACCAGTGGCATTTATCACATTGTTTCACCAAATATCTTAATTCTGCGTCCATTGTTAGTCAGAATTATCCTTGGCTTTATGTATTGTTGTCTAATGATTGTGATCAAGAATGATTTCCTTAAATACCTTCTTGTATTTTTTAGGAAACACATAGTTTTCTTCTTCTGGTCGGAGGCAATGGAACAATAGGCTTGAGAATGATCATTTATAAGGAATTTCGCAGATAAAAGCATCCCAAACAGCTTAGTAATTAGTTTTCCTCGTTGGATTCTTTTTCTCGAGTAGAAAATCTTTTATCAAATAATTAAAAATTGGGTCCATCCAACTTGGTTGATGGATGGCCAAATTGACCTATTTTTCATCTTCTTTAAAGCATGGTCAGACCAAAGTTTTGACTATAATCGTTCTCGGGCCTTTTGATCCGAAAAAAGAAGATAAGCTTGCAAATGAATCTCCATGTCTGTTTTCTACCCTTAGGATCGACATGACATTGAACTTAGTGAACTTTTTATCCAATTGTTTTACCTTAGGTGATTGACCATCTTCATCTCTGTGGTTGTATATTCCCTATTTATCTGATTAGAGAGTAGTAGGGAATCGTTATAGCTCTACCCCAATTTCTCCAATATCTCCCAAGATCTGTAATAAGGAAATTAGGGCTCCGTATTAGGCCTAATTTTTTGTTGTCTTCAATCCTAGTTGGAGGGTTTCTAGGGCGTCCCCTTCTAGTGTTCGATTGCCAATCTAGAGCCTGAACTCTTTTGATTAGAAGATCCATCTACAGAGATTGTCCAAGCCGCTTTAATCGATTGGTCGATTTTTTTTTATCATAATTTTGTCGATAGAACCTTCAATTTCAGGGAATGTTAATTCCACAATGATGTAGTGCCTGAGTTTCCAAGAGATACAATCAGTGCATAAACAATTAATTCTAACTTGGGATACCTAGTTTCTGCACCTATTAAGGCATGGCTTACATAACAAACCAACCTTTAGACTCCAGCCTCATCGAACACTAAAGTCCAGCTCACTATCATCGTAGAAGCTTCTAGATACATGATACCTCTTGCCCAAGGCTCAAGGTTGTCAAGATTGGGGGAGATTGTAGACGTCACATTTTGTGTCGCTAGTATTGTGTTGATATCAAAGTTATCATCAGGTAAATTTTAAATAAATAATAATAATAATAATAATAATAATAATAAAGTAACAATTATTGTAAAATTTAAGTCTTTCAAAAAACAAATCTCAAAGGGCCATTTGGTGGATTTGGGCCAATTTTTTTTAATTGGAAAACATTAGGGAATAAATTGACAATTAAATAAGTTTAAACCTTAAGTCCTTAGAATAACATTTCCAATGTCTAAATCAAGTCCAGATCATGACTAATTAACTTCTAAGCTGAAATTAGGTTCATTTCAAACCAACTTGAAACAATGGTTCAAATTGGAAAATATAGGGACTTCATTGAAAATTTGGAAATTTCAATAAATAAAAAAGGTCAAATTTAATAAATTTATTATTCGGATCCTGTTAGGGTCCAATATAATCTTGTAAACACTCAACTTTGGCCTTTTTAGAGCTCCAATTAATGTTGGAAATTTCAATAAATAAAAAAGGTCAAATTTAATAAATTTATTATTCGGATCCTTTTAGGGTCCAATATAATCTTGTAAACACTCGACTTTGGCCTTTTTAGAGATCCAATTAATGTTTCATGAAGTTAAGGGGTAAAAAAATAAAAAATCAAAAAAATCATTAAAGGCCCCAATTGGTCAAATTGATCCAAAATTTCGTTAATTAAAGTGTTAACGCACCAAAAAATAACAAATAAAAAGACGATGCATAATTGAGAAATCGCTAGTTTTTTCAATGGTTTTGGATAATCCTGTTTTTGAAATGTTATATATATATGTATATATATTTATGAAAATGGATTCTAGGACATTTTTAGGTGTCGATTTTTTAAAAACAATCTTGGGCCAATTTTTTAAAGAAAATGAGTCCATACCTGGTGTAAATGGTGTGTTAGATTACTGTGATTCTCTAAATTATTTTTATTTCATAATGGCCCAAATTCGACTAAAAAATATATGGTCTAACCAGATAATTCATAATTTCGGGGCTTGATTATGCTCGGAAAAGATGTTTGGCACCCCTAAACACCCGTTCGAAAACAATACCTTTGCCTTCAGAGATTTATGAGTTTGGTTCCTAAAATTGATATTCCCTTTATTCGATTTTTATTCTTTTTATTTATTTTGACAATACAAAACAAAACGAAAGCAAAATGTCCACTATTTAGATTGCCAATCGATTATGAGTGAAATTGTCAAGTTTGACTCTGTGGGTATTTTGATGATTTTGTTTTTAGTTTGGGTTACTTCGGAAAACTGAAATGTTAAATGCTTGTAAAAAAATCCTCGACAAAAATGAAGAGAAAAAATGTAAAAAGTTAAATACTTGCATAAAAAGTTAAATACTTGCATAAATAAATCTATTTATTTATATTTTTCTAAAAGACCCTTGATGATGGAAAATTCAGTCAGAAGCTAGAAGGTCACTATGTGTCATTAAGCACGTGATTAGCCGGATAACTCTAGTATTGGCCAGCTCGGTTAGGCCCTATCTCTAGACCTGATATGGGTTACACTTCCTCGGGTGTGAGTGCCAAAATGCTCCCACTCTAAAGGTGGTCTGAGTCGCCTTCCCTAGAAATGAAGGTACTATTACGTTCCCACAATAACGACCCTGTGGTCTCCTCCCACAATCATAGTCATCTCCATGCTAATATCTCAAAGACTCGCGCAATCACCATAAAAGTGGGTAGAGAATCAGGAGAGACTTGTCAAATGAGTGTCATCCCTCCCTATATAAAGGTCAACACCCTAAAAGTTTGAGGTTTGTGATAATCGTATGTGAAATCTCATTAGACTATAATTTCTTACCGTACTTTCTCTCTATACCCGCGATTGATTATCACACCGAAGGTGTAACACTGGTAGGCTTACTGGTAGTGTATTATTTTGATGGAACCTAGACTGAGAGACTGTAAGACAACCCTAACAGTCTACCGTTCTACAATCTTAGGAGGGAACGTGTCTAGTGTTCCATTTCTAGGCTTCACCACAATAGTATCGTCTTTGGGAACGACATATAGTTGTTCTCACATTTTAACTAAATGGTCACTTAGAGATCGAGGATTATGATAAATGAAGATAAAAACGAGAGGTAACCTCTCCACACGGTTGCCCATGAAGTTGAGAATCATCACCGATCATGATAGAGATAATGAGAGAAGTTAGGGATCTCTCCCAAATTGTTTGATACTTTACCAAACAGGTGGACCTCCATCAACTTCCTCCACCCCCGTTGGCGCTATACGAGGTTGTGCCACTCACTTACAAGGTGCAACCTACAACTAGCTGAGGATTAAAGGCCCGACATGAACAATGTAAAGAGGAAGAACATTACCACGCGTAGGGAGACCCTCGATAGAAGGTAGAAAGGATCTGCACAGAGTGGGATAAACTGCGCTGGCAGACCAGAAATCAATGATGTGACACCGAACCCCCAAGGCCGGAGTAAACCCCCAACATTCATGCCTAGCTAGGCCCAAGAGCATCCTCAGAGAAGTCGTGTGATAGAACTAATAGAGTACTTCCACATAAGAATGAGGCACGACACACCTACACTATGGGCATAACTCATGGATTATCTCGACATACCCTACCGACCTTAGTGGAAACTTTCTCATCATCCCATTTGAGGCCCCCATGGTATTATTCTAGCTGACAAATCAATAGAGGCTTAGCACTTTATTAAGGCTATTCACGAGAAAGTGGGATAGATCGGGAGGAATGAGCCGAGCATTTACGAAATAGTGAAGTGAAACACTTCTTCTTTTACCTCGAAAGTACTGCTAGAGCCAATCCCATCCAACTTCAAGATGTCATCCCAGATCAGGACATACAAAGGAGACTCTGATCCAATGGAGTACCTCAATGCCTTCCATGTATACATGGATCTGAGAAGAGTTCTGAACTTAGTAAAGTGCTAAGCCTTCTAGGTCACCTTTCCCGGAGCAACACGCACATAGTACAAGAATTTGAATCCAAATAGCTTTAATTCCTTTGAATCTTTTAGTCTTGCCTTTGCCCACAGGTTTTTTAGCAGTAAGAAGGGGTCCAAGAACCCATTTCACTTCATGTCGATCCGAATAAAGAAAGACAAAAGACTAGAGGCCTAAATTGAAAGGTTCTATCGTGAGTTAGACCAACTCGAAGAGCCCGACAATGGAGTAGTCATGACTGCCCTTTTGTCAGGGGTACGGATAAGCTGATTTTCATATGAAATGGTTTGTACCCCTCTGAAGACCCTAGCCACGACGTTCAGGCTCTCCATCGAGTTTACTGTTGTGGAGGAGGTTTATAGGGATTAAGTCAAGAAAGAGGAGGATCTGAGAGTAAGAGGAAAGCCGATGAGCCTAATGACCACAAATCGTGGATAAATGACTCCTAGTTAAAGACGAGGTGAAGTGAGGAGGAAAAGGGGCAGCCAATAAGAAGTCAGAGGAAAATAGATCTCCCCTAGTGTTTGACCAACTTTATGCCCCTCAACGCTTCATTAGGCACAATCCTAATGCAAATCGATGATAATAATCTTGTTATGTGGCCCCAGCCCATAAAGGGCCGGGAAAAAGGCATTACTGCTGACAAGTGGTATGACTTCCATTGAAGTTATGGCTATGCCAATGATTGCTATTATGACCTGAACAATGAGATCGAGCAGTTGATCTGGGGAGGCCATCTCAAGAGGTTCACTACTGATAGAGATTAGGCTGAGGAATACCCTAATGAAGAAAGATGAAGACCCGAGGTTTAGGAAAATATCTACACAATTCATGGTGGATTCACCTCTGGAGGAACCTCCTATTCCAAACACAAAACTCATGCCCAACGCGTTAAACGATCAGCAAATGAGTATGTACTCCAAGTCTCTATGAGACCACCCACCAAGAAAGAGGCTATCACCCTCACTGATAAAGATTTATGTGGGGTTCACACAACCCACGATGACTCATTAGTGGTTAATCTACAAATCACCAATTACAATGTGGGGCACATACTGGTTGACAATGGTAGCTCGGTAGAGATACTCTGTCTGACAACACTCAATAAGATGAGAATCAGCTACGACTAATTAAAGTTGATAATGACCTCTCTGGTCAGATTTAGAGGGAAACTATGAAGCCTCTCTACTAAATCATATTACAGATCACAACAGGCATGGAACTGAATTATGCCATCGTCGACGCGCGATTTATAGTAAAGGACTGTCCATTGGCGTATAATGTTATTATCAGAAGATTGTGTCTTAACACCCTGAAGGCCATCATTTCGATGTACCATCTCATGCTGAAGTTCCCCACAAAGAATAGCGTGGGGAAGGTGCGTAGAATCCAGAAGATGGACAAGGAATGCATTATGGCTAAGATGAAACTCTCCGAAGTGCTACCTTCAAAAGATCAATTAACAGATAGAAAAGTTGATGAATACTTGACAGAATTGCCCAAGGAATAAGACATACTGGACCCTCGGGTCGAGTAACCCAACCAACCGTGACCTTGTCTCAACTAAGAAATAGAATAATTTTGTGTGCATCCGACAGAGTTGGGTCAGAAAGTTTAGATTGGAAGAGTCCTTACCGGGGGCATAAGACACTAGTTGGTCAAGCTCTTGAGCACTAACAACGACGTGCTTGCCTTGTCACATGTCGATCTACCTGAGATATACCCAAACATCTCTGTGCACCAACTATACACAAACCCAGCCTATCCACCGATCCAACAGAAATGGCAGAAGTTTAGACAAGAGAGGCAATCAGTGATAAAAAAAGAAGACAAAGATGCTCAAGACGCCAACACGATTAAATAAATAAAATTTTCCCTCTAGTTGTCCAACGTCGTTCTAGATAATAAAAATACGAGAAAGTGGCACATATGTGCAGATTTCACGACCTCAACAAGGCATGTACCAAGGATTTCTCCATTCTCCTGAAGATCGACGTGATCGTGGATGCTACAACCAGCAACGAGTTGCTTAGCTTCATCTACATATGTTTTAGGTATTATCAAATTAGCATGTACCCCTCGACTTAAGAAAAATGGGGTTCATTACCAACAAAGGCATTTATTGCTACAAGGTCATACACTTCGGATTGAAGAACGCCATAGCTACTTATCAAAAGCTACCAAACAAGATATTCGGAAGTTGATTAGAAAGACCATAGAAATCTACATCGATGATATGCTCGGTAAGAGCAAAATAGTTGAAGATCACCTAGACGACTTACGTGAGTGCTTCGACTTGCTAAGAAAACACCAATGAAAGTAAACCTAAGCAATTGCGTGTTTAGGGTTATCTCTGGTAAATTCCTCGATCATCTTATGACCCAAAGAGGGATGAAAGCTAGCCTAGAATAGGTCAAAGTGATCCAGGACAAGGCGTCCCCGAGGATGGTCAAGGAAGTAGCGACCCTTAACTAATTAATTTCTCGAGCCTCTAACAAATACATGTCCTTCTTCAAGACTCTATGTGGTAACAAGAGTTTGGAACAGACTAACAAATGCAAAGACGCCTTCGAGGCACTCAAAAAATACATCTTGATACCTATAATATTCACCACCCCGAAAATGGGGCATGAGATGATACTTTACCTAGTGGCATTGGCTACTACTGTAAGGTCAGCCTTGGTAACGAAAGAACACAGGGCACAGAAGCCCGTGTATTATGTTATCCATGAGCTGAATAAAGTACAATATCGCTACCAAAGCCTGGAGTTGATTTCATACATGTTGAAATATTCGCCATAAATCTCCAATACCATTTTCAAGCTCATTCGATAGGAGTGTTCATCAATTAGCCCTTGAGGGTTATAATACATGGACTTAAACTTTCGGGTAGATACTAAAGTTTTCAATCAAGCTAGGAGAAATCTATATCGAGTACCATCTACAAATAACCACAAAGGCTAGGCGTTAGCAAATTTCATCTCAGAATTCACATTCCCAAAAGAACTAGCCCTAAGAAGAGAAGGTGACACCTGCGACCCGATGTAGACGTCGCATTTTGTCATGCCCAGTTAGTGTCGGATTAAGTATAAGTTCAGATAAACTTTAAACTCAGGTTTAAAGAAAATGAATTTTTGCCTAAGATCATACTAGGCAATATTTAAAAACAACCGAAAACATGACAAAAGCACATAAATGTAAAATTTGACAAAATATAGTTAAATAAAAGTTTCGAGTCAAAATCGAAATTCCCTTGATTTAAGGTGGTCTAAAATGACTTTGGTAATGTTCATTTTCATCAAATTAACTTTAGTATAGGTACATCTTAGTCACTACCCTTCAATTATAGGACATTTCAAACAATTAACTCGGTTACCTTATCCCGACTTTGAAAAATTTACTTTTCACTGAATCTTGTTGAATTTAACACCGAAAACAATTCTTTCTCTCATGCATACCACATAACATAACACCAAGAAACAATCCAAGACACCTGAATCAAGTCTTGGAAAGGTTATGATAAAGCCCAAAATCACAAGGTGATTTAAGGTGTGGGCATGACATAGATTTTCACCAAATCCAGGTAGTCCTGACAAACCACCCTAGGCCCAAGTATACTATGAGCGTTTGTTACACGCTCGCGTATTGACTCCTCGCAAGTGTACGAGGTCAAAGTTTTAGTATGATGAATCTTTTAAGATCGGGTATCGTATCCACAGGAATTGGTTGTCGTTATTATCGAGTACCGTAATTGTCATGACTTAACTTTATCTAGACTAAAAAGAATGTATAAAATTTATATTAAAATAAACTAATTAACTAAATTATCTATACTAATATAATGAGATGTTTTAGGGGAAAGAATTATCTAGGGATTAACTTGGTTTACAAATACGTGTTCGATCTCGTTTGACTTACGTTTACAGTGTTTAACCTATTTGACAATCTCAGTTCATAAACTTCCCTGCCACCTCTCTTGAGTGTAAGACAAGGGAATACGCGTGTCAACGAAGAAGTCTCCCTCAATGTCTTAACGACCCTATGTCACGTGAGTCTCGCCCCAACATCATTGATTGCACACAATCGAACTCCCTCTCGGGTTATTAGATCGTTGCGTTGTGTTTACCCTATCGATCATATCAGTTCATAAACTCTCCCACTACCTCCTCCGAGTGTAAGACGAGCGAATACATGACTTCGTGTCAACGAAGAAGTCCCCCATAATGTCTTAACAACCCTAGCTCACGTGAGTCTTGCCCCTACGTCCTCGATGGCCCACAATCCAACTCCCTCCCGGGTTATTGGATCGTCGCATTTGTTTACCCTAGTCCGAATTCGGGGTTACCTCTTTCGATTATCAAACCCCAAATTCTCGATATATCTATCTAAGCATAATAAACAAACAATACGGAAAACACAATCAAATTTCGAAGAACAAACATAAACGAAATACCGAAATCATAGGAATAACATATTTATAAATATAGTGCTAATCCCTATACAATCCATGTTTAACTAATGGCCATTACCGTATTTACAATAAAGTACAAGCTAAACATGCTCACAAATTCCTAAGTTAGAGAAATAAAAGAAGAAATTGAAGAACTTAGCCTAGTCCGAAGATTTGTTGCTAGGAACCGTTCGATGATCGCTTCGCCATCTTCTTCTCCTTCGGGATGTGAGCTCTCCCTCTAAAACCTCTCAGCCTACTCTAAGATATGTTCTAAGGGTGGTAGCATGCAAGAGGGCCAAAAATTAGAGAGGAGAATGGCTTAAATCGGAAAAATATCTCAAAAATATCTAATATGTGTAGAGGTGACCGCCTAGATAGTGGGATTCACCGCCTACACGAGGGGTATGTCAGTTCAGTGATCACAGCAGCAATGAAGACAACGGTGGATTAGGTGACCATTTTGTAGTTTCACCGCCTAGGCGGTGAGCTTCCATCAGATTTTGGCCCTCTTTGCATTTTCACCGCCTAGGCAATGGTCTGGATGCCTAGGCGGTGAGCTTCTTTTCAGAATCTTGCCTCTGTGGTTGTTTTTCCATCGTTCGTGGTTCAATCTAATCATTTATGCTCCGTTTTCATACATTTTCACCTCACACACCTGATTTATACAAAAAAAATAAAAACTAATTAAAATATAATAAAAACGCTATAAAAAAATATTCTAAAACTAAAGAGCATTTTGGTTCATTTTTGGAAGGTTAGACAAGGGAGGAGAAGGACAAGAGAAGGTTTGGAGACGAGCTATATCGGGACAAAGAGAAGGAATAGAGATTGGAGATTGAGAGGGGAACTTGTCCACAAACCAAATTTAGATTACTTTTCTCATCCATTTATCTCTTATTTTAGATCTTGGTTAGTTTACCTTTGAACATGTATTATTCATGTATTGTAGTGGATTTGAGAATGACAATGTATAGCTAAACTTCCCTTAACTAGGGATTAATGTAGTTTTTTTTGTTTTTTTTTTCAAAACGAAAACTTTATTAATGAAAAGGAAAAAATACAACCTTAGATGAGGAAGACCCTCTTGATCCTCACGAACATAGGAGGTTAAATTGTGAAGTAAGGGACTACCTAAAGGAAATAACAAAGGGCTAGACGAAGCAATGTTATCAAGACCATTAGTAACAAAATTACATTCTCAATAAACATGAGAAATCTGAATGTCAAATGATAGAATCCAAAATCGAACTGTGCTCCAAAGATAAGCAATCTACTAGATTGGGCTATCCTTCTTGATCGAATGAACCAAAGCTAGCGAGTCGCTTTCCACCAGCACAGGAAGTTGGCCTAAACGCAAAGCTTCCTGAATTCCCAAGAACAACCCGTGGAACTCTACTATGAAACTTGAACTAATAGTAAGGGGAGAGAAGAAAGCCCAACTAATAGCTCCGTTACTATCTTGAACAACACCACCACAAGAAGACGTCATGGTCTCTCTCTTCAAAGCACCGTCCACATTAAGTTTGAAACACCCCTCGGGCGGATGGGTTTAGCAACAAATCAGCGGCCGATGACGAATAACCTGCTTAATTGGACAAACCAACAGAACCAGAGACTGAATCCCAAAAGAGCATGAAGCCGACTTAGATTTAGTCAAAGGACTCAACGCTTGAACCCAGTTCCTAACTTTGAAAATAATCAATTTATCAGACATGTAAATATCATCATAGAGAGCACGATTCTAATTTAACCAAATCTCCCAACAAATCAACGATGGGATCAATGCCCCTAATTTATGAAACAGAGAACTCCCTTTTAATCTACTCCACCATAACTTCATACGATGTATTAAAGGTTGAGGAATAAAGGGAATATTAAAAAAGGAACTAAAATACCACCAGACCTTAGAAACAACCTCACTATCCAGAAAAAGATGTTGGATATTTTCAGTGGAATGAAAGAAGCAGCATCGACAACCCGAAACCAAAAACACTCTCATTTTCTGGATGATATCATCAACTGCAAGTTTGTTCTTCAAAAGCCGTCACATGAAAATCTTAATCTTCAAAGAAAACCGCATACTCCAAATATTAGAATAAAGAGCATTTAGGATTACCTCACTGCTAATAGCCCTCCAAGCAGATTTAATGGAGAAAACTCCATTATCGCTAGGAAACCAAATGAGAGAATCGGATTTCGATGACAATACTGGGAGGGATCCCTCCAAGAAGTCCTAAGCATCATTTTCCAGATCTGGGGAGATCCATTCCTTGTCATGTAAGCAAATTTTGATAGAAGACAACGAGTTGGTAAAATGAAGATCATTAGCAAGGATACCAAGGCCCCAATCATCATGCCAAAAACTAGTTAGCTCTCCATTTCCAACTTTCCATATCGATAAATGCATAAAAGTATTTTTTGCCAATAATATATCTTTCCAAATTTTAGAACTCCCAATATAATCTTGCTACAAAGATAACGAGAGATGATTAGTGTATTTGGAGTGCATAAAATCACACCAGAGAGACTTCCCTTTCAGCAGAAACCAAATCTGTTTAAGAGAAATAGCCAGCATCATATCTTTTAGTTTACGAAGACCAAGACTGCCGAAAGAGGTATCTTGACAGATTTTATACCAAGTTACCCAGTATCTTTTCTTACATGAATCTAAGTGGCCCCCAAAAAAATTCGCAAACATGGATTCCATATCCTCCAAAATACTATTCTGAACATAAGTGGATGCCAAAATATGAAGAGGGAAGGAAGATAAAACATGCTTTAGAAGAACAAGTTTACCTCCACTAGAAATAAGTTTAGCCTTCCACCCATCGACTTTCTTAGACACTTTCTCGATAAGACCAACAAAGTGACTCTCTTTAAGATGACCATAGGTAAGGGGCACTCCAAGGTAAGTACAAGGAAAACCACCTTGACTAAAACCTGTGGAAAGACCAGTAGCCAAGCGACGCACATTAGGATAGTTATGATACAAATAGAAAGTACTTTTCGGAGCACTCACAAGTTGACCAAAGGCTAATTGATACTCTTCAAGCACCTGCATTAAATTTCTAATACTGCGAGAACTTCCGTTGCAAAAAATGAGAGTATAATCTGCAAACATCAAATGAGACACCATAGGACAGCGTCTTTTAGTTACAAAAGGTTGAACTCAGCCATCTATCATGGAACGATAGATATTTCGACTAAGAACCTCTTGAGCCAAGATAAATAGTAAAGGAGAAATAGGGTTGCCTTGACACAATCCTCCAGAAGCAGGAAACAAACCCTTATAAACCCCTTGAAACACCACTGAGAAATAAGTTGAGTCAAAACAGCTAGAAGCAGCAGTAATAAATTTCGAGCTGAAACCATATCGATTAAGCACCTCAATTAAAAAATTCCACTCGATTCGATTATATGATTTAGCCATATCGAGTTTGAGCATAACATTATGCCCCCAAATATCCTTGCCCAAATCTTTGACAAGCTCTTGGGCTAGCCCAATAGCTTCGGCTATGGACCTGCCTTTAACAAAACCATCCTGTTGAACAGAAATCAACTTGGGTAAAAGAGACCCCAGCCTGGTAGTTCACGTCTTAGAAAAGATTTTATAATAAATATTACATAAACTGATCAGACGAAAATCTTTTAAAGAAGAAGGTTGAGACTTCTTTGAAATGAGGACCAATAAGGTACTAGAGAGAGCAATAGGAAGAGGATTTCCTTTAAGAAAATAATTAGCAGCTTCCCAAATATCTTTACCCACAATATCCCAAGAAGATTGGAAAAAACTTGAAGAGAAAGAATCCATACCTGGAGCACCGTCAATGGGGATGGACCAAATGGAATCTTTGATTTCCTCGATCGAGAAAGGATCCAATAGCGTAGCATTATCCATATCCGTAACAATGCGAGGGATGGAATCAAAGACAGTATCAAAAAAAGATACCTGGGAAGGCGAGTATAAATCTTTGAAAAACTCAATAGCAGCTTTATGAAACATATTGGGATTAGCCAAGCTACTTCCATCTTCATGGCGAATAGTAGACAAACAAATAGGAGAATTATGCATTTTAATGGACGTATGAAAGAATTTAGAATTGCTATCTCCCTCTGCTAGCCAATACTCTCGAGATTTTTGTTTCCAATAGATTTTCTCTTTCGGAATAAGATTATTATATTCTATAGTAGCTTGATCAAGTAAGTCCGATAAACTTTGAGACCAGTTGGTTTGAATCATAGAATAATAAGCTTCCACCCTATCCTTCCAAGAATTTAACTCAACAAAAACGTTTCCAAAAGTTTGAGCATTCTAAACTTTAAGAGCCGCCCTCGTTGATTTGATATTAAGACTCAAACGAACTAAAGGATTTTGATGATAAGCCTTCCAAGACAATTTAACCATATCAAGAAATCCCTCATGCAACGTCTATATCCGTTGAAACCGAAATAGCTTCGGACCATTATATGAAAAAGATGAGGAGTGTAGAATCAACAGGCAGTGGTCTGAATTAATACGTTCCAAATGCTCAACCCGACCATCGAAGGAATTACAAATTGTAGGCGAAACCAAGATTCTATCCAACCGAGAATATTGTCGAGATAACCCTTGACGATTGTTACAAAAAGTAAAAGTTGACCCCATGATCAAGGGGTCCACCATCCTGGCTAAATTAATACATGTATTAAACTCTTGCATGGAATTCCAAGAAGGGGTTAAACGATCCAACTTATGCTCATATAATATATGTTGGATGATTTGAGAACTTGAGATTTTACACTCGGGAGAGGCAATTTTGGCTTCAGACTTAGGTTAAACACAACGCAAGTTTTAATAGATTGGGAGATTATGAAAGCTTGGGTAGTCTATAAGTTCGGGAATAACGAATGTTTTCACCTAAATTCTAAATAAGGATATCAATTTTGAAGTGTTTACATTTTTCTCACTTGACACTCGGGAGAGGTAGTGAGAGCATGAGTGACCTTGATTATCGAGATAATTGATAACTATTAGCATAAACTAGGATTAATCAAACAAGTGTACGTGTGGATGAAATTAATCCCTAGATAACTTTTTTATATAGAGATCCTTTTAATTCTTTTAATTTGAATTGTCTTATTACCTTGGATACAACTTTAAATCTTCGATAGTCTAGATAAAATTGAGTCATTCTAGTAGTAGTACTTAGATTTTGCTAACTACAATCCTAGATGGCGATACTCGATCTTCAGATCACTTTATTACTTGAGTGTTCTCGTGCACTTGCGAGTACACGTAGCTGAAAAAGGTCACAACAAGTTTTTGGCATTGTTGCTGGGGATTGAAAGTTTGAAATTAAGTTGATATTACTACCAAGTGACTCAATCTTAATTTAGACATATTTATTTATTTTAGTTTGATCTTTTTCTTTGGTTGTAGTGGTTGATAGTGTATGCGACAAAGCCGTAGCTTGAAAGTTCTACCTCTTGATCTAGAAGTTGAATTCACAATAAGGAAATTAAGGAGAAAAAAAAAAGACCAAGCTCAAGAAATGGTCGACGGTGGTAATAATCCTCTACCACAGCAGCTGCTGGTACCTCAAGGACAACCACAACAATAGCAACGGGTCCTTTGGGATTATTTTAGGCCCGTTGTAAATGATAATTATTCCAGAATTCAAAAACAGACAATCATTGCCAATAATTTTGAGCTAAAACCTTCCCTGATCATTATGGGTCAATATAACCAATGTGGTGGGCTTCTACATGAAGACCCCAATATCTATTTGGAAACTTTCTTAGAGATATGTGATACCGTAAAGATTAGTGGAGTCCCGGAGGATATCATTCGAATGAGGTTATTCTAGTTTTCTCTTCAGGACCAAGCTAGAGATTGGTTCCAATCTATACAAATGGAGAGTATCAATACTTGGGAGGACTTAGCCCAAACGTTCCTCCCTAAGTATTTTTCTCCGTCGAAGACTTTACAATTGAAGGGCGAAATAGCTATCTTTCGCCAAAAGGCTTACGTGTCTCTCTTTTAGGCGCGGTTCAAGGATTTATTGAGAAGATATTGTCAACACGGGTATCAAGATTGGTTTTAAATTTAACTCTTTTACAACGGGTTGGATAGACAAATGAGGACGATCGTGGATGCAACATCTGGGGGTTCTCTGTTATCTAAAATCCCTGAGGAAGCCTAAGAGTTATTAGAGGATATGGCGGCGAATGATTTCCAATGGCCTCATGAGTGCAATACGGGACAAAAAATAGCCAGTATTCATGAGGTCGATCCTCTAGCTACTTTGTAGGCCTAAGTTTCAAAGCTCACAGAACAAATTGTTGCTTTCACCACCAATGATGCTTCGTCAAGTAGAGAGATGGAGAATATGGCTAGTGTATGAATTAGAAGAATGTTATTTCATCAATAATTGGGTTTACACCTTTAAGCCTTCTAATAACATCCTAACTCATTATCATCATAGGATTCAGAACCATGAAAAGTTTTCATATACAAATACCAATAATGCTGTGAGAGCTTCTCCCGATTATTCTTCGCAATCACAAGGTCTTTCTATGCAACAACAGAATTATACTTCGCAACAACAACAGATGGACCATAGTAAGTCACAATTGGAAGAGATGTCCACTGCATTCATGAGCCAAACAAATAATATGATGAGAGAAAATCATAATTGTCTTAATAAACATGAGACTCTGTTGGCCCAGTGAACTACCCAAGAGGGGGGTGAATTGAGTAGTAATAAAATTTTAAACGAATTCAAATATTTAAACAATTAATTAATCAAATAATAAATTTTATCCTAAATCAATTATTATTTTGTTACGCAACGGATAAGTGTTTAAACTACGTATACAACCAAACAAAATGTAAACAATGCAGAACACAAAGATATATCCTGGTTCACCAAACTACTATTGGCTAATCATGTTTTTTGAGCTCCACAGAGATTTGTACCTACTAAAACTTAAATTCCATTAAAGTTAAGAGCCAAACCCTCACAATGATTCTTTTCACAGGCTCAAAATTAACTTTTACAATTTTCTTTTCACAGACTAATAAAGAACCTTATCTTTTTGCAAGCTAATTACTAACCTAATTCTATTATAGGAAGAATCACAACCTAATCCCTTTACCAGGCTAAGAATCAAACCTCACAAATACTCCAAGTATCTTTTTCACAGCTAAGGATGAATCATTAATGTTGATCCAAAGATTTTGATGGACAATTAAAGGTTGATGTTTTTGGTGGAACTAACGGTTTGATTAAGTGTTTCAGTTTATTAGTTCCAATGATGAAGATATGATGACAAGTAATGAATGCATACTAAAGAAACTGACAAAGATGATGGACAATAAGAGACCGAAGATTTTGAAGAAACTAAGTGAAAACAACTCAGGTTAATTTTTACTTTTAATGTATCCCGATTAGGATCACACACGACGCAAAAAAGTGTTTAAATTTATGTGTGTTTTGATAGGATCCTAATTAGTAAAATTATCTGCTACTATGTGTAATAAAAAAAATATTAATAATTAATTAAAACTGAATTTAAGAATTTAGTGGAGCTAATTGAGAACATAAATAAGTTAAAAGGGCAAAAATGTTGAAGAAAATAAATTAAAAATGAATTTAGAAGAGGTTTCCAGTATTGACAAGTCGATAGGTAAGTCAACCGGAGCATAGAAGAAGAAGTCTCTGAATCTCCCAGTCGACAGGTAGGTCGACCTATGATTAAAGGATGAACTCTCTGAATCATCCGATTGACAGATGATAGATAGGCGGTCGACCGATGGGCGAAGGAATTTTGGCTTGGTTAGTATCCTGAATCGAGCTGTCGACTTATGGGTGTTGGTTGGTCGACGGATGAGTCTGTTTCAGGTGTAGAGGATTTCATCGATTTGATTCAAAACTAGCTATTAACAAGTCGATTTTGGCTTACTTGATTGAGCTATTGTAGGGATCTGTACTTAATTGAGATATGGTCTATATATTTTATTATCCCTATTAATTTGGTCTATTTAATTAAATGTTCTTTTAATTAAAGTGCTTTAATACTTTTTATTTTGACGAATTTTGATTTAAAAATATTTAAGGACCAAAATGAGATTTCCCAAGAATATTTTTAAATGAAAAAGATCTATTTTGATTATATATGATGTATGAGGTCTTGGGGTGTCATTTAATGACATAATATTTAAAACTTAGTTGTTATAAGATATCTTTGAAATTCATATATTTAAACTTGCGAATTTTGAGTTTCAATATTGCTATTTTGGTGGATAATATTTTGGGCCTAAAATATGGGAAATATTTAAGAGATTTTATTTTGATCTTACGATTTGGTCCATATATTTAAATATAATTCTTTCTATCTTTTATTGATTAAGATCAAGTCATTTTGGGGACTAAATTGCGAGCTTTAGAAGTTATATTATTGGTTAAATATAGACTTTATAAATCTATATGATATATGAGGTCCATATGTGTTGTTTATTGACATAACATTTGAAAACTAGCCGTTAGAGGTCTAATTTGAGGGCTATTAAAAGAGACCTGCGGATTTAACATAAAACACACACGATATCAAGAACTATTCAGTTCCTAAGTTTTTCTAAGAGTTATATTTCTGATATTATATTGAAAAATATTGTTAGATTATTCTGGAGTTAAAGTTCTTAAGTTAAAGCGCTAATTTATTTGGCGTCACCAATCTGAGCTGTCTAGTGATTTGTTTTGCAATCCATTAGTGTTTTCCTAGTGGGATCATTCCAAGCTTATTCTTTAACTGGGTATTTTATTATTATTACTTGCTTGGTGAATTGATATTTTTGAGAAATCATTTTTGAACTTTAAAAGCATAAAAATCTTTTAAAACAATTTGTTTCTTAATCTGATTACGTGCTTAATTGTGCTACCTGTATTTTTTTTTTTTTATAATCAGGTTTTGTTTCCTCACTTGATTTCTATCACTAGTATCGGGACATTAATTGAGTATTAATTAATCTGATGTGATAGAAGCTCCGAGTGGGAAGAACTTATCATTTTTTGTAATTGGTAAGTTGTATGCAGATTAGATACTATTGGGAGTATCTAATCAGGGGTAGCTGGTTTTAATCTCTTCCTGTAAAGAGATTGAGGTAGTAATCCTTCCTAAATTGAATTGTTTTGTGAGACTTTTGTAACAGTTCAATCTTTACCTGGTAAAATGATATTTGGAATATTTGTGACGTTTTAATTCTTTAGCCTTTGTGTTAAAAAGAATTAGGTTATTCTTGAGCCTGTAAAAAGTAGAGGTTATTCCTGAGCCTGGAAAAAAGAATTTGTAAAGGTTGATTCTAAGCCTGCGAAAAGAATCTTTGTGAGGGTTTGATTCCTACCTTTAAAGGAATCTTGAGTTTAGTAGGTGCGAATCTCTGTGGGGCTCGGAGGACTGGATTAGCCAAGAGTAGCTTGGTAAACCAGGATATATCTGTATGTACTACATTGTTTATTTTTTTTATTTTATCTTGTGTTGTTTCGGTGTGCACCTAGAGCTTATTACACTTATCCATTGCTATAAAGATAATAATTAATTTTAGGATAAAATTAGTTTTTTAATTTTTGAAGTGTTGTTATTTGGATTAAATTTCTAATACTACCTAATTCACCCCCTCCTGGGTAGTTTACTGGGTCAACAATTGATATCAGAGCTGATTTTAGGTCAATTCGGCTTAACATATTAGCTAAACCGGTCATGTGTACACCCCATGGATGATGTATTTTGTGTATCCTCTTTTGATAGTGGTAAATGCGTATATGATAATGTGATCTCTGATTCTCGTGATTCTTGTAGTAGTGATGGAAATGATAATATTGAAAATGTTCATATTGTTATGGAAAAATTACTTTCACTCACATTATTTTTTGCTAAAGAGAGTTTGAGTTTAAAAATAAAAATCACTTCTTTTGAAAATGGCGAAAAAAGTGTTCAAAAATTTAAAATGTATTTGCATGATTATTGTGGTACAAAAGAGTTTTCGGACTTTATTTTTTAAATTAATAATTTGCTCTCTAAAGTAGATTCTCTTGAAAATGAAAACAGAGTTTTAGAAAATAATTTTGATATAATTTTCAAGCAAATGTTAGATCTTGTTTCTAAAGTTGATTTACTTAAGAAAAAATTTAAAAAATCAAAATTTGACCTTAAGACTGTTTCAAGAGATTCTAAGAATGATTTTTCTAGGCAAAGTGGATATGCTTCATCGTTTCATCCTTCATCACAGGCCAGTGATAGTTATGCTTCTATTTTTAGAAACGATTTATATTTTACATCTCATGCTTTCTATGATAAATCAGATTTGAGATGTTATTATTGCAATAGGGCTGGGCATTTTAAAGTATCATGTCCATTCAGGAACCCTAAGTTTATTTCTAATAAGGACGGATCCAAAATGAAATGGATACTGAATAGAACTGTTGGAATGTCTTGTGCTGAGTTACATAATGTCAGAAGTGGACCTGAAGGAACAAACAAATAAGTTATATCAAAGCCAAGTCAGGAAGTACCAAGGATCCAGAAGCGATGCATATAAAGTGAAAGGATGCACTAAAGACAAGAAGTGAAGTTGCAAAGAAGCCACAAAAGACATGAGCAAAGAGAAAAATTGTGCCAAAGCCAAGATGGGATATCACCAGGAAGCCATAAGCGATACGTGCAAAGGAAATCATCAATAAATCAAAATGAAATAATCAAATGCAGAGAGAATACGGACAGGCTATGAAGAATGGTGCACCTAAATCAATCACTAGTACAAATGAGGTAAAGAGTAAAGTTTCCCTGAAACATATAAAGGGTACTCCTAACCCCTCGTAGTTTAAATTTGTTAAAGAGGGAGGTGCTTGACTTGCCAAATAAGTATGTTCGCGATGGTTTCTAAGACTTATACTAAATGATGTGCTTATTTGTTGTCTTAGAAACAGTGCAGACTGATTATGAAAATCACATTTAGTTAAGGGGTATTAACATGTTTTTTATGTGCTTATATTGAGTAATGATCATGTGCTAATTTTAAAACATGTTACGTGAGTTTAAAAAAAAATGAATTAAGTGTTTGAGCTCCCACTAACTAGTGTTAATAACTTATTGTGTATACATTTTAGTAAGATTATTTGTATAATGTGCTATCATTCACATTATATACTTCCATACAAATAAGTTGAATTGGGCTGAGTTTTTGTTAATCTTGATTTATTAAAATGTATGATATTTTATATTGAGGTGAATTAAATGATTAAAGAATGATTTTGTTTGATTATGATATTGATATGACTTGTATGGTTAATATTAATATGAAAGCATGATAATTCTTTTTGATATTATACATATGAGTATTTGAATACATGACATATTAATATGTGCTTAATGATTCAAGTTCATATTTTTCTGCACAAGGATATATTTATAGGCATGAAACACCTAACTATTTGCATGATAGTATGTTATTCTCATACGTTTCATATATCTTTATTTTTAAATGATTAGTATTGTGGAAAGGATTTAGCATGTTATGAGATAACACCTTTAATACACATGTTATTGTTGAGATATGATTCATGTTTTTGCGTGTAAATTGTATTAGATCTATGTTGATTGATCATAAGTTATTCTTGAGATATGCTTCCTATTCTAGTGTATTAAATATTACATAACTTGATTTTATTTAATAGGAAGACATTATTTGGTATCATGAGTAAGACATGAGAACTTAACTGAAATAATTTGATTACAAGCTATATTGTTGAAGTATTTTGATTGACTCAGGTTTATTCTCCTAAGCATGAATTGACTTATTTACAATTATATATGGGGAGAAGTGTTTATAAGAGAGGTAATATTATGTCATGCTTACATTGAAAGATGAGTTTTGTTGAAAAATCGTAAGAGTTAATATGTTTGCGAAAAATTAATAACATGCTACATAAATAAGATGTTTTGATTGCCTTAGGGGGAGATTACATTTCTAAGTAATGTTTTCGGTTCCACCATCCCCAATTTTTTGAGATGAAAAAGGGGGAGAATTAGTTGTTGTTTTATTGAATATCTTAAGGAGGAGTTTATTTTTATATTTGTGCTTTGTTGATTATTTTAGGAATGTTTTCATTACTATGCTTAAATGAGTTGTAAAACCCGTCCTCAGATTCAGAGAGAGTGTGGTTATATTATTGTTTTGAAGAAAACATCAAAGTTAATTGTCATCATAAAAAAGAGGGAGATTGTTGATCCTAAGATTTTAATGAACAAATAAAGGTTGATATTTTTGGTGGAACTAACAGTTTGATTAAGTGTTTCAGTTTATTAGTTCTAATGATGAAGATAGGATGACAAATAATGAATGCATACTAAAGAGGCTGACAAAGAAGATGGACATTAATGAATGCATACTAAAGAGACAGAAGATTTTGAAGAATTTAAGGAAAAACAACTCAGATTAATTTTTACTCTTAATGTATCCCAATTAGGATCATACATGACACAAAAAGTTTTTAAATTTATGTGTGTTTTGATAGGATTCTAATTAGTGAAACTATCTGCTCCTATATGTAATTAAAAAAGAAATATTGATAATTAATTAAAATTGAATTTAAGAATTTAGTGAAGCTAATTAAGAAAAGAAATCAGTTAAAGGGGAGGAAACGTTGAAGAAAATGAATTAAAAATGAATTTAGAAGAAGTTCCCAACATTGACAAGTTGACAGATAAGTCGACCGGAGCATAGAAGAAGAAATCTCTGAATCTTCCAGTCGACAAGTAGGTCGACCTATGCTTAAAGAATGAACTCTCTGAATTGTTTGGTTGATAGATGATAGATGGGCAGTTGACCGATGGGTGGATGAATTTTGGCTTGGTTAGTAACCTGAATCAAGCGGTCGACTTGTGGGTGTTGGTCGGTCGACTGATGGGTCTGTTTCAGATTTAGAGGATTTCATAGATTTGATTCAAAACTAGCTGTTAACAAGTCGATTTTGGCTTTACCTAATTGAGATATTGTAGGGATCTGTACTTAATTGAGATATGGTCTATATATTTTATTATCCATATTAATTTGGTCTTTTTAATTAAAAGTTCTTTTAATTAAAGTGTTTTAATACTTTATATTTTGATGAATTTCTATTTAAAAATGTTTAAGGACCAAAATGAGATTTCCCAAGAGTATTTCTATTTTGATTATATATGATGTATGGGGTCTTGGGGTGTCATTTAATGACATAATATTTGAAAAATAGTTGTTATAATATATCTTTGAAATTCCTATATTTAAACCTGCGAATTTTGAGTTTAAATATTGTTATTTTGGTGGAGAATATTTTGGGCCTAAAATATGGGAGAGATTTAAGGGACTTTATTTTGATCTTACGATTTAGTCCATATATTTAAATATAATTCTTTCTATCTTTTATTGATCAAGATCAAATTATTTTGGGAACTAAATTGATAGCTTTAGAAGTTATATTATTAGTTAAATATAGCCATTATAAATCTATATGATATATGACATCCATATGTGTCATTTATTGACATAACATTTGAAAACTAGCCGTTAGAGATCTAGGTTGAGGGTTATTAAAAGAGACCTACGGATTTCACATAAGACACACACAATATCAAGAACTATTCAGTTCCTAAACTTTTCTAAGAGTTATCATTCTGATATTATACTGAAACATATTGTGAGGTTATTCTGGAGTTAAAGTTCTTGAGTTAAAGCACTAATTTATTTGGCATCACCAATCTGAGTTGTCTAGCGATCGATTTTGCAATCCATTGGTGTTTTCTTGGTGATGGTGAGATCATTCCATGCTTAATTCTTTAACTGCGTATTTGATTATTATTACTTGCTTGATGAATTGGTCTTTTTGAGAAATCATTTTTGAACTTTAAAAGCATAAAAATCTTTTAAAACGATTTGTTTGTTAATCTGATTACATGCATAATTATGCTACTAGCATTTTTTTTATTATAATCAGATTTTGTTTCTTCACTTTATATCTATCACTAGTATCGAGACATTAATTGAGCATTAATTAATCTGAGGTGGTAGAAGCTCTAAGTGGGAAGAACTTATCAATTTTTGTAATTGGTGAGTTGTGTGCGGATTAGATACTATTGGGAGTATCTAATCAGGAGTAGATGGTTTCAATCTCTTCCTGTAAAGAGACTGAGGTAATAATTCTTCCTAAATTGAATTGTTTTGTGAGATTTTTGTAACGATTCAATCTTTATCGGGTAAAAGGATATTTGGAGTGTTTGTGAGGTTTTGATTCTTTAGCCTTTGTGTTAAAAAGAATTAGATTATTCTTGAACTTGTAAAAAGTAGAGGTTATTCTTGAGACTGGAAAAATGAATTTGTAAAGGTTGATTCTGAGCCTGCGAAAAGAATCTTTGTGAAGGTTTGGTTCCTACCTTTAAAGGAATCTTGAGTTTAGTGGGTGTGAATCTTCATGGAGCTCGGAGGACTGGATTAGCCAAGAGTAGCTTAGTGAACCAGTATATATCGGTGTGCACTACATAGTTTATTTTTTTTTTATTTTATCTTGTATTGTTTGGTTATGCACCTAGGGCTTATTATACTTATCCGCTGCTATAAAGATAATAATTAATTTTAGGATAAAATTAATTGTTTGATTTTTTAAATGTTATTATTTGGATTAATTTTCTAATACTACCCAATTCATCTCTTCTCTTGGGTAGCTCACTGGGCCAACATTTACAATCCACTAAAAAATGAACTATATTTAGGAAGAATTCACACCTAATTCTTTTCAAGGGAAAAGAATAACCTAACATTTTTATCCACTAGGTAAAGATTAAATCTCAATCTTTGTCCTGGAAAAGATTGAAACCACATCTACCCTGATTAGATACAACTCAACTATATCCAATTCGCACAAACTCACAAATTACAAAAATTACTAAGTTTCTTCTCACTTGAAACTTCTACTACCTTAAACCAATTAAACTCAATTAATATTCCGATAATTACTATGATTGAATTAAGTGAGGAATTCAATATCTAATTATAATATGTGTGGGTAGCACAAAATTAAGTACGTAATCAGATAATCACAAAATTGTTTTAAAATTAATTTTTATTCTCTTTAAAGTTGAAAAACGATATCACTAAGATCTTATCAAACAAGCAAATAATAATATAATTTCACAATAAAGAATAATAGCTTTGAAATATCTCACCAGGATAACACTGAAAATTTGGAATCAGAATAGCAAGACATCACAGATCGGTGATGCCAACTTAATCAGTAATTTAAATCAAGAACTTTGCATAAAATTGATTTCACAAATGATCTCTTGAATATATCGTAGAATAGAAACTTGTAGAAAGTTCATAAACTTTGATAGTTCTTGATTGATGTGTTATATTGATATAAAATTCACATGTCTGTTTAAGTTGATTTGAAGGAAGCCCTCTAACGGCTAGTTTTCTCAAGATATGTCATTTAAATGCACCTATATACCCCATATATCATATCCATTCATTCCTAGTATAATTCACTCACATATGACTTTAAAATCTTTTAATAAAGTCCTCAAATTAATTCTCAATTTCAAATTGAATAAATAATAAATATCAAATGTACCAAATTGAGAAACACTTCAATTTTAAGTTCCATATTTATAGGGATATTAAAATAAGTATGATAAATCTCAAATATATTCAAATCCCTAGAATATCTGAATCAGATATGCAAAACATGGCTTGTTAACTACTAGTTTTAATTTAATCCTTAAAAATTTCGAAATTCTAACCAGACAGTCAGTTGACTGACTTTCAGTTACTAGTTGACCGATCAATACAGGTTGTAACTCAAGTCAGCCTTCATAGGCAATCGGTTGCCCAACCCATGCGTGGTCGGTTGACCCATCATTACCATAGGCCAATTCTAAGCCTTGATCTGTTAACTGATCCCCTACGGTCGGTTGACTGATCGATATAGAGAGTTTCACTTTAGCCAATCGATTGACCGATCTCCATTGGTTGGTTGACTGATTGATTCAAAGACTTCTTAATTTCCAACCTACTCTAATCAGTTGACCGAACCTTCTATGGTCGGTTGATCGAACACAACTGGAACACTCATTCTTAAATTATTTCAACTCCAAACTTCATCGTTTTAAACCCTTTAACCGATTTGTTTTATCGGTTAACTTAAATGATACTAATATTTAATTTTAAAGACTAATATTTCTTAGATCAATTTTTATTTTTTTCATTTCACTTTGGAGCAAATAATTTAAGACTAATTAGGATCTTAATTTCATCAAATTAAGTACACATAAATATAACTCATTTATTTGTGTCGTGTATTATCCTAATCGGGATATATTAAGAGTAAAAGAGGTTTGAGTTATTTTCAGCTAATTTCTTCAAAATCTTCAACACCCTTCATCTCTTTAATATCCATATCTGTATCTTCAATAATTACTCATGATTTGAGCTTTAATGGAACTCTTAAACAGAAACACTCAACAAACATGTTAGCTCCATCTAAAACATCAATCCTTAATTGTTCATCAAAATCTCAAGATCAAGAGACACGTCTTGACAATATTGAGATGATGTGCACTAATACTAATGTAACCGTGAAGTCTTTTGAGATGCCAATTGATCAACTTGCTAGTGCCATCGAGGGAAACCTTCGAGAAATGTTCTAAGTAATATAGAAACTAACCCAAGGGATTACAAAGCTATCACTTTGAGAAGTAGGAAGAAAGTTAAAGCAACAAAGCCACGGGAGGATGAGTCCAAGGAGGAAGCTACTTGTGAAATTGAGGTAATTACGGATGAAAATAATTCTTGAGGTAACTCCAGGTTCCAGCTCGTTCCTAGATAAGCCTCCCATAATCACTCTCCTATTAGCGTACCCATAACGGTCTCAGAAGAAGAAGTTGGATAGTTAATTTGTGAAGTTTCTCAAGATTTTCAAGAAAATCCACATCAATATTCCTTTCACGAATGCATTAGAGAAAATGCTCAATTATAGAAAATTTCTGAAGGACATCATGGCTAAGAAGAAAAAGTTAGAGGAATATGAAACCGTCAAGCTCACAGAAAAATGTAGTGCAATTCTTCAACATAAATTACAGCAAAAACTAAAGGATCTCAGAAGGTTCACCATCCCACGAACCATTGGGAATTCTCATTTCGAAAAGGCGTCATGCGATCTTGGAGTTAGTACAAATTTTATGCATTTATTTATTTTCTGAAAGCTGGGGCTTAGAGAGGTGAGGCCCGCGACTATTTCTTTGTAGATGGTCGAATGCTCTCTTACTTATCCAAAGGGAATTATTGGAGATGTGTTGGTAAAGGTAGATACATTTATCTTTCCAGTGGATTTTGTTGTGTCGGACATAGAAGAAGACCATGAAATTCCCATTATTCTTTGGAGGCCTTTTCTTGCAATTGGAAAGGTGTTGATTGATGTGTATAATGGGAACCTAACTTTAAGAGTCGATGAAGAGGAAGTAAAATTCAACATCATCAAAACCATGAAGTTTTCGAAAGAAAGCTTGACGTGTAATCGGGTGGAGGTAGTAGACTCTTGTTAACGAATTCATTCAAGAAATTGTGCATCCTGATATGCTAGAGTATAGTCTCACAAATTTCTTATCTATGGTGGATTTCGGTAACGAGGGATATACCAAGAAAGAAAGTGTTCCGGATTGTGTTCTATCTCCCGAAGTTATACCTAGTGAAACGGTAAATACGGCTCAAGTGGATACTCTTGAGGGGTAGGAGAATTCATCAAATTCTTCAAATTCACCTCAAGGTGGGTTAGTGTTACCACAATTACTTGAGCACCTTCGGTATGCCTTTTTGGGTGAGAACTCTACTAATCCGGTAATCATTTCATCATCATTGAGTCAAGAAGCACAAGTCCTTGTTTGCTTGGTCTATTTTCGACATCAAGATGATAAGCCCAACCATATGCATGCACAAGATTCTTATGGAAGACTCTTATAAGCCCTAAATAGAAAATCAAAGAAGGCTTAATCCGGCGATGAAGGAAGTGGTTCGTGCCGAAGTCTAAAGTTGTTGAATGCCAGAATCATTTATGCAATTTTGGATAGTTCGTAGGTAAGCCCAGTGCAACTGGTACCGAAGAAAGGTGGTGTGATAGTGGTGGAAAACGAGAAGAATAAACGTATTCCCACAAGAACTATCATGGGATGGAGAGTGTGTATTGATTATCGGAAGTTTAACAAAGCTAAAATGAAAGACCATTTTTTGCTTCCTTTTATCGACTAAATGTTAGACCGGTTAGTGAGGTATGAGTATTATTGCTTTCTTGACGGGTATTCTAGCTAAAATCAAATCGCCATAGTCCCGGAGGATAAAAAAAAGACT
This sequence comes from Eucommia ulmoides, assembly GCA_016647705.1. Classification (NCBI taxonomy): domain Eukaryota; kingdom Viridiplantae; phylum Streptophyta; class Magnoliopsida; order Garryales; family Eucommiaceae; genus Eucommia; species Eucommia ulmoides. The sequence goes on along the minus strand of CM028339.1, from coordinate 46,459,177 downwards.
CCATTCACTTGCCCATATGGTAGTTTGGTATATTACCGTATGCCTTTCGGACTATGTAACGCTCTAGAGACTTTCCAATGGTGTATGATGGCAATCTTCTCCGATATCCTGGAAGATATTATAGAGGTATTTATGGACGATTTCTCGATTTTCGGTTCATCTTTTAACCATTGCCTCCATAATTTATTGTTTGTGTCATAGCGATGTGAGGAGAAAAATCTAGTTCTCAATTAGGAAAAATGTCACCTCATGGTAAAAAAGGGCATCGTTTTAGGCCATTGGATTTCTTCCAAATGACTTGAAATGGATCGAGTGAAGATTGATACAATTGAGAAACTTCCTCTACCAACTAATGTAAAGGGTGTCCAGAGTTTTCTATGGAATGCCGGCTTCTGTTGAAGATTCATAAAAGATTTTTCGAAGATTGTAAAGCCTGTATGCAACTTACTAGAGAATGATACTCTATTTGTATTTGATGATTCGTGTTTGAAGGCCTTCAACGCAATGAAGGAAAAATTAGTCTCGGCTTGGTTATAATTGCACCCAATTGGAATAAACTGTCTGAGATTATGTGTGATACTAGACACCATGCGGTTGGAGCAGTTTTAGGCCAACGAAAAGATAAGATATTCTGGGCTATCTATTATGCAAGCAAAACTCTTAACGATGCACAAGCGAATTACACCACTATAGAAAATGAGATGTTAGCGGTAGTCTATGCCTGTGACAAGCTTTCGGTATACATAATTGGATTCGAGGTAAATGTCAATATGGACCATGCAAGTATCCGTTACTTGTTTGCCAAGAAGGATGCAAAGCCTCGCTTAATTCGATGAATTCTCTTACTTCAAGAGTTTGATGTGGAGATTCGTGACAAAAAGGGTAGTAAGAACGTTGTTGTGGACCATGTCTCAAGACTTGAGTTAGAAGATAATAGTGGTAATTTATGCATTACAGAAGTATCCCCGGATGAGCAACTCTTCAATATTGAGGTAAGACTTCCTTGGTTCACAGATATTGTCAATTATCTTGCTTGCAATGCGTTGCCTCTAGATTTATCTAGCATTCAAAAGTTCTTGTATGATGTGAAGAATTACCTGTGGGATGACCCTACCTTAATCAAAAGGTGCTCCGACCAAGTCATTTAGAGATGTGTTCTTGAAGAAGAGATTCAGAAGATCCTTCATTACTGTCATGCGTCGCCTTATGGAGGACATTTTGGTGCAACCAGAAGCATAGCAAAGTTACTTTAATTGGGTCATTATTGGCCTACTCTTTTTCAAAATTCTTATAGTTTTGTAAAAAGCTGTAATCGTTTCCAAATAGTTGGCAATATCTTTATGCGGCATGAGTTACCCTTAATAGATTTTCTTGAGTTGGAACTTTTTAATGTATGAGGAATATACTTCATGGGACCATTCTCTCATTCCTATAGTTAAGAGTATATTTTGTTGGTGGTGGATTACGTATCAAAATGGGTGGAAGCTGTGGCCACACCAAGAAATGATGCAAAGGCAGTGTTAAAGTTTTTGCAAAAGAACATCTTAACAAGGTTTAAGACTCTTCAAGCCATCGTTAGTGATGAATAAACACATTTTTGTAATAAAATTTTTATTACTCTATTAATCATGTATGGAGTGATGCATAAGGTAGCATTAGCTTACTATCCTCAAACTAACGGGTAAGCCAAAATCTCCAATTGGGAGATTAAACAAATTCTTTAGAAGACAGTTCATACAAATCAAAAGAATTAGGCAGTGAAACTCGACGATGCTTTGTGTACCTACCGCACGACTTTCAAAACACTAATTGGCATGTCTCCACATCGATTAGTCTTTGGGAAGGCGTTCCTCCTACCTGTGGAGATGGAACAACGTGCTTATTGGGCATTCAAAAAGCTCAACTCTAATCTCAAGGCTGCTCGAGAACAAAAACTTCTACAACTCAATGAGATAGAAAAATTCCAACAAGAGGTGTATGATAATGCCTGGTTATACAAAGAAAGGACCAAGAAATAACATAATAAGCATATCGTAAGCAGAGAATTCAGCCTGGGACAACAATTGTTGCTTTTTAACTCTCGATTATGACTTTTTCCCATAAAGTTGAAGTCTCAGTAGTCCAAACCATTCCAGATTAAGCAAGTGTTTCCATTTGGCGCGGTTGAATTGGAAGACGACGATGAATGTAGTTTTCATGTTAACGTGAAATGATTAAGCACTACCACGGAAGTGAAGAATGAGTTGTGGAGAGTATCTCCCTCGTTGATGATTGATGCGGTTCATAGCTGAGTCCAGCTAAGGACGTTAAATTTAGCGCTTCTTGGGAGGCAACACAAGCGATTTTTATTTCATCATTTAAAAAAAAAAAAAAAAAGGTTCAAGCATAATTTTTGGGATACAGATAGGTATTTTGGGTTGAAATTGAAGAAGAAAATAAGGAAATTGGGTGTTTTGATCAAAATGTTGAGGCTACAACATGAATTCAGGGGGCTGCAGCATGGAAGGAAATTACAAAATCAATGGAAACCCAACAGAACGTTGGGGCTGCAGCGTGAAAATGAGCAACAAAATTGAAAAAAAACTATCTAAACGCTCGTGCTGCGGCGTTGAGCTATCTTGCTGCAATGCAAGTTAGCACAAATTGGTACTCAACTCATCTAGTCGCTACCCCAGTCTGTAGCTAGGGCATATTTCATCCTATCCATGTTTTCCTAATGCAAACAACTTTTATTTTGTCTTACAATGAGAAACGAATACCTCAGTCATAATGAACTTACTCAGGAACTACTCGTCAGCCTAATTCTCTGAAGCGCCCGGGATACGTAGGAAATTGGTAGCGCGTAGATACGTCGCTACTTTCACCGCAAGTGTACGGGTCAAGTTTTAGTATAATGGGAAGAGTAGGGGTTGTCGTATCCATAGGGATTGGTTGAGATTATCGTCGAGTACCACAATTATCATAACCTAACTTTATTTAGGTGATAAAAATTGGTTTATAATTAATTAATACTAAACTAAAATACTAATTTATCTAATTATACTATATTACTATATTGAGATATTTAAGGGAATGGATTATCTAGGGATTAATTTTATTTACTTAAATGTATTTGATCTCGTTTGACTTACGTTAACGATGTTCAACTTATCTGACAATATCTGTATCGTAAACTCATTCACTCCCTCACCCGAGTGACAAGTGAATGAATATGTGACTTTGTGTTAACGCCGAAGTCCCCCTCTAGCGTTTTTTAGAACACATAGTCACATGAGTCTTGCCCCAATGTCATGAATTATACACTTTCTAAACCCTAGTCTGAATTTAGGGTTACCTCTCCCAAGTGTTAAACCTCATATTCTTAATATATCTAAACAAGCATATAATCGAAGAATAACAGTAAACACAATCAAATAACGAAGAACAACCATTAACGAAACACCGATTTTAAATAAACCATATATTCATAAATTATATTAATCCCTAGACAATATCCGTTTAGCTAACGGCCATAGCCATATATATAATGATAAATGAGCTAAACATGCTCAAACCACCAACCAAAGTTAAGAAAATAAAGAAAGAAACGAAGGAACTTAGCCGTATTCTAAAGATCTGCTACTAAAACTGCTCCGAGATCGTTTCTCCTTTTTCGCTTTGTGTTCTTCTCCTTCGGATTTGGTTAAGCACTCCCCAAAAACCTCTCAAATTTATTCTAATCCTATATGAGCTCTAATGGCCAAATTGGATAGGAGTGAGAAAGATAAAGGGAACAAAATATCTAAAAATAGTTAAAAATCTATTTTACAGTTGCAGGGGTCACCACCGCAGTAGTGCAGTTCATCGCTGCGGAGGTGGGCATGCCGGTAAAGTCACTGCTGCGATGGTGACTTATCGCTGCGGCGGTGGAATAGTGGACAAACTATTTATATTTTCACCACCGTGGCGGTGGCCTGACTGCTGCGCCAGTGAGATTTATGCATTCCAGCATTTTCATCGATCCGACAATGGATGTAGGCTTCTGAATAATGCCTTTTTGCTCGGTTTTCCACTGTTTTTCCGCTGACTTGCTCCGATTAGCTTGATTTTCAATCATTTTAGCTCATTTTCACCCCCAAACACCTAATTAATATAAAAACACAAAAACATAATAAAATGTAACAACAATACTCGAAAACTACCAAAATCGACTTAGGAATATATAGATAAATTATACCTATCAGAAATCCTTAGGGTTCGGTTGACAAATTTGGACTCATCAAAACCCCAGGAACTATGCATCACCTGATTCCCAGCAAAGTCCGGGATATATAAGAAACCCTCACGGGTCCACTTGATAAAATTCAAACTCATCAAAGCTTAGGAACTACATGTCAACCTCATTCCTGGCAATACTTGGGATATGTAGGAAACCCTTGCGGTTTCGGTTGACAAATTAAAACTCATCAAATAAAACCTCATGAACTATGCATCCACCTGATTTTCGGCAGCGTCCAGGATACATAAGAAACCCTCACGGGTTTTGCTGAAAATTTTGGACTCATCAAAAGACCTCAAAACTACATGTCAGCCTGATTCCCAATAGCACTTGGGATATGTGGAAAACCCTTGTGGGTTCGATTGACAAATTCAAGACCATCAAAATTATAAGAACTACATATTAGCCTGACTCCTTGCAACGTTCGGGATATGTAGGAAACGCTCATGGGTTCGGTAGACAAAATCACAACCATGTGCGATGAACTATGTGCCGACTTAATTCTCAATTATCTAAGATACGTAGGCAACCTTTACGAGGTTCGATCGCATCCTTTAAGCTACAAACTATTTATGCGCATTGAACTTAGTGTCAATCAGATTCCCTGTGTAAAACAAGAATACCAATAGCATTTCGACCAGATCCTTGGTAGATCACCAAGGATTATAAAAAACCCAAGTGGGTTCGGTCGAAATAATAAGAGAAACGAGTATCATTTTTAGAATGCTTTCTCCACCCTCGACTGGGGTGCATCTCTAGGAATAGTCTGTTGACTCTCCTAAGAAATTATGTATGCACTCTCCTTATTCGTCAAACAATAGACCATGCTCAAATAAGAAAACTACATCTAACCCAGGACACGTACAAAACCGATGTTGATCGGGATTGAATCACGTCATCATCACTAAAAATCTACATGAAGACACGTCAAACCATGTAATCCCCATAGATATTCTCAATGACAAATCCCCCAATCAATTGGGATTGAACCATACCAAAAAATGACAATGTCCCACCAATCCAGATTTGACCATACCATACTTTAACTAGACAAATGAAGAATTAGGTGTCGACCTGAGTCCTAGTAAATACCTGGATACGCAAAACCTTTACAGGTGGGTTGTCACCGTGAACAAAATTCCTCCATTCCTAGAAGACTATGCTTCAACCTGTCCTTGGTAGACCACAAAGGTACATAAGAGACCTAAGATGGTCCAATCAAAACCAGAGAGATATTAGCAATCACGACATTCTCTTAGCCCTATATTAGAGGGCATTTCCTAAGAAGTCCCTTGACTTCCTTGAGAAGCCACACCAATCCTTTTGTTAAGAAAATGACAAACAATACCTAGCCTCGAGCTATGCATCAGCCTGATCCATGGTAGATAACCAAGGTACATAGGAAGCTCTTGTGGGTACGGTTGACAATCTGAGATAGCACAGCGACGACCAAACTGCATTTTGACTAGATTCCTAACTTAGGAACTCAGTGTATGTAGGTAACTCAAGTGGGTTTCGGTCATCTGGTAATTACCATCCAAAATCAGTAATACCAATACTACATAAACAACCCAACCGGGGTTTCCGAACTAAAATTAACACTACAAATAGCACACTCAATTGAGGATACAAAGGCGACCCGTATGGGCGCTACCGCATTATTTAAACACTTAGGAGGTAGTCCCATACCTCAGCTAGAGCTGGGGAATATTATATCTAGTTTTTTCATTCAAAATCTATGATGGGACTTCCCGTAATAAGAGCTAGGGCACATCATATTTGGTTTCTCCGTTGAGACTCTGTGAAAAGAGTTGCCCCAGTTAGAGCTGGGCCACCTTATATTAGATTCTCCCTACAAAGTTTCTTGATATAAGACTCATACCAATCCCAATCATAATCAATGTAAAAAATTCAAAAAAATGAAAACTATTATACTAGAATATGAATAGGCATCGTCAAGCCCCAGTCTACAACTAGGCCACATTTTACCCAAGGTAAACTTTCCCCCAGAAAGTTTTCTAGTCCTCATTAAGCAATCCCAGGTGGGATGTAGCCAAGAAAATCCACTAAGTGTTGAGTTCCCTAAAGGTCTTCGTCTATTGTGAATTCTCTAAGTCATTTTTAATCTTGCATTGATATGATGAGCAAGGAATCAGTTTCCCTAACAAAGAATCTGTTCTAACCAAATATTGATCCACATCATGAGTTTGAACGACATTTGACCTGATTCTCGATTAAATCCGAGATATATAGGTGCCCCATAGAGGTTCGGTCAAACCAGCTCAATCAAAAATTTAATCCATTAATCAAGTCAATTTACTGCTTTCATCAAATCAAGTAAATTTACTGCTTTCAATCAATAACATTTACTTTACCTGTTAGAACTACATGTGTCTTGATTCTCATTAACTTGAGATATGTAAGAAACCCTTTGGGGTATAGTCACAACCAAGAGTCGATCGACTGAGTGTCATCCTCCCCACCTCCTGTTAGGATAGACCGCACGTCATCCTTTAGTAGTAGCATATTTTAATTTCATAGTGTAATGGAGACAGCCAGCCAGACAATATTTTATGGATTCCAGATAATAGTATAGCGTAGCAGTGGAATTTATTTTACATGTTAGAACTACATGTGACCTGATTCTCATTAATTTGATATATATAGGAAAACTCTTTGGGGTATGGACACAACCGATAGCGAATTGATCGAGTATCGTCCTCCTCACAAACAGGAGTTGATTGGTCGATTATCGTCCTCCTCACAAATAGGAGCCAATTGATTGGGTATCATCCTTCCAACCACCTATTAGGTTTCACCAACTATCGTATTCCTCACAAATAGGATCCAATTAACATATTATCGTCTTCCTTACAAACAGGAGCCGATTGATTGGGTGTCATCCTTCCCACTTATTTTTATGATTTGTCTAATTATCATCCTCCTCACAAACATGAGCTAATTTGACTAAGTATCGTCCTCCTTAAAAACAGGAGCTGGTTTATATAAGTATCGTCATTCTCACAAACAGGAGCCGATTTATCTAAGTATCATCCCCATCTTAAACAGGAGTCGATTTATCAAAGTGTCGTCCTTACCAAGCCCTATAAGATTAGATATATCACCATCCTCAAGGAATGAAGATAGATAGGAGCCAGATGTGTCACCATCCTTCCAGTAGTAGTCTCCCAAGGTTTATTGTTTATCAATCCATCGAAGTACACGATGGTAGAAGTGATCAATAATCATCCTCGTTAAAACCTCCAGGATCGAGTATGTCCCCATCCTTGTCTTTAAATTCCATGTCTAGCAGAGCAAAATGTTTGTGTCTTCTTCTTTGTCATTCCGAGTAAACTCGCATGACAAAGAGAGACAGCTGTAAACATTTATTTTTGTCCCGCCCAGTCAATGTCGAATCAAGTATAAGTCCAGATAAACTTTGAACTCAGAATTAAAGGGAATGAATTTATACTTGAGAGCACACTAGGAAATATACAAAAATAACCAAAAACATGATAAAAACAAAGAAATGTTGAATTTGACAAAATACAGTTAAGTAAACGTTTCGGGGCAAAATCAAAATTCCCATGATTTAATTAGGTCTAAAATGACTTTAGTAATGTTTAATTTTAATCAAATAAACTTTTTTATAAGTAAATCTTAGTCACTACCCTTAAATCATAGGACATTTCAAACAATTAACTTGGTTACCCTACCCCGACTTTGAAACATTTACTTTTCATTGAATCTTGTCAAATGTAACACCAAAAACAATTATCTCTCACATATAACACATCACATACCACCAAGAAAAAAAATATAAGACACCTTAATCAAGGCTTCGAAAGGTAATGAAAAAGTCCAAAATCACAAGGTGATTTATGGTGTGGGATTGACTTAAATTTTCACCAAATCCAAGTAGTCTTGACAAACCACCCTAGGCCCAAGCAATAAAGGTCCTTATCCATCATTTAAGTCCCAAAAAATAAGCCTTATAATGACCAAGGAGGCTTCCTAGAAGTTGCTTACTACATGGCAAAGGAAGAGGACAAGACAATTACGGCACAACTAACCATTATCGAAACCAAACCAATTTGGTTCGCGATCTAAGTAAGGCATTCAATGAGCATTGAATTCCCATCCCATCAAGCATTAAATGCTTGGGATTACATAGAATTACTAGGTTCAAAGGTTATAGATATTTTCACAAAACAAAACTAAGGGTAACTAGTCAACTTGTAAACCAACCGATGATTACAAGGAAAGTTCACCCGATTCCATCCGAAATTAACCGAATGTGTGGCCTCAAAATTGTAACTCATCACTTTGCATTAAATTCAAAGTGACCCCTAAGGACTAGGTTCAATGCATCTTGGGAGCATTTATGACAACCAAACCGAAATAGTGGATCTATCTGACGTTTAGCCCCTAAACTGAACGGGTTCCATCCCATCAAGTCATAAATGTACCCATGTGCAAGGAATGCTATTGGTGTAGAAGTAATGATTGACGGTAATGATAGCCAATGATTAGCAAATTTTTGAAAAGATTTTTTAATCGTTACCAAATCATTGAGAATTTAGCATTTTCTCCTAAATTTGTTCCAAGCCAAATCAGACCAAGAAAAGATAGCAAGTTCCCTAGTCCAAACACCCCCCAAGGAAGAGGCTGGTATTGCCTATGCATTGCCCAATATAAATAGGGGTACCCTCTTCCCATTTTTTTAAAGTCTTGGGAGCCTAACTTCTCTCTCTAAACTTTAGCACATCTCTCGGATCCTAGGCCTCTAAAGAAATTTTCTCAAACAACACATTGTTATTTTATCAAAATCCAGTCGTGGGAGGAATTTTTGAAGTTCTTAGAACAAGAACTTTGAGGATCGATGATCACCGGTCAATACCAAGCCAATAAGGAATAGAGGTAGGCTACTTAGGGACGACTACATCCCCTAAGTAGTTTGTTGTTCTTGGGTTCTTGGATAGGAACTCAAAGAACCACGACCACCGATCAATCACCGACCAAACACCGATCAAGGCAAAGGAGGTAAACACTTAGGGAAGACCACATCCCCTAAGTAGTTTTCTTTCAACCAAACCCATTGTGATTCTTGGTTGATTTTGTGCATATTGTTTTGTATATAGTATGATATTTTAAATAATACACTTACTATCGTGTTTTTAACACATTAAACCCATAAAAATTCAAAACAAACCCTAAGAGAAACCTAACAAGCATTTGATTTTCTCATGAACATAAAGCAAGCACCTAATCTTAACCATAACAACCAAATTACAGTTAAACCATACAAAAATAATTCAAGAGCATTGAAAACATGCTAATACATTCAAAACCATCGACTTATCCAACCATGTGGTAAAAATGCGTGTGGATTCGAGCAAAATGACTATTCACACCATTAGTTGTACATAGTCTATATGATTATACCCAAGAACATCAAATTTTTATTTATTTTTAGTTAAATAAACACACATATATACATATATACTTATATACTACACCGACAGACCCTTGTGGCTAAGAACTCAGGATAAAGGGAGGGACTTTATTCCTTTGGGGATATATGTGATTCTTCTTCAGAAACCCTCCCATTTTCCTTAGTTATGAGTAGGACTGATATAAATATATGGTGTTTCTTTTCACTTTTTAACTCACAACTCACACACAAGCACTAAACTAACAAGATTGAACTACGTTCGACCTAATTTTTGGTAACCACCCAAATTACGTAGGTTTCCTATAAGGGTTCGGTCACACCTCTAATAATGAATGCAGTTTTAAATGAGAGATAGATGAACTACATCTGACCTAATCTTTGGAAACCTCCCAAAGTATGTTGACAACTCATAAGGGTTTAGTCATACCTATAATAATAAAATATGTTCTTTCCCAAACCAAAACGAACTGCATGATGACCTGATTCTCATTCGAGATACGTAGGCTACCCACGTTTGGGTTCGGTCACATATCCAAACAACTTAATCTTAGTTTATATTTTATTTAGTATAGCTTGAATATTTACATATATGTCTGTAAATAAACTTTTATTGGGTGTCGCTGACTAGTAGTAGCTATAGAATTTACCTGTTTTCCCTTAAATCATTTCAAAAAGACATAAAAAGAACAAAAACTTTAGAAAGGGAAATTGTTTTTGTTTAAGTAAATCAAATAAAACTACTTGGATAGTGTTCAACAGTGAATATCTATTTGGACTTAGGTACCATTTTCGGATGGGTGTCTTGGGATGTCTAACACCTTTCCCGAGCATAACCGACTCCTGAACTTAAAGAATTTCTTTGGTACATAGACCTATGGAAGTCAAAACATAGGCCATTTCAAAATAAAAAATAAATTTCGAAAATCCCGATGACCTAGTACACCATTTAACCTCATGCTAAGTGGCAACTTTGTTTTTTAACAAAAGTCTCGGCCCAAGAAGTTTTTTAAAAATGACGCCTAGAAAAGTCATTGAAAAACTATTTTTAAAATGAATGGATATGGAGGACTTAGAGAGGAAAGAACGAAACTTGTTTCCCCTCTATTCCAATTCTCTACTTTCTCCGCTAATCGAAATCCAGGGTACGTCACCCGACCCAGCGCACGGGCGAATATTGGATGATGCACAAGGATGGATCGTCGAATAACAATAACTCGGGGGCTAGAATTGTAATCTATACTCCTAGGGGGCGACATTCTAGAGTACACCCTAAGACTTAACTTCAAAGAAACAAACAACGAAGCCAAGTACGAAGCCCTAATCTCCCTGTGGAGAATTCTCAAAGAACTCAACTCCATTGAAGCAAATGTCTTCTACGACTCCCTACTAATAGCAAATCGTATCAACGGATAGTATGCTACGAATGAGTCTAAAATGATTTCATACTTGAGAAAAACCACACTCCTAATGGGAGGCTTCCAAAAGATCACCATTAGGCAGGTCCCAAGAGAAGAAAACAAATAATCTAATTCACTGGATAACCTAACCTTTTCTTTCAACAGCCCGGGGCACCAGAACATCATGGTCGAAAGTATCCCGTAATAGAGTTATGATGAACTCGAAGAAGAGGTAGAAATGATAACTAACCAACCAAGTTGGATGGACCCCATCTTCAACTACATCAACGACAAACTCCTTATGGAACAAAAGACTGAGGCTAAAAAGGTTTTCTACCGTGCACCTGGTACACGTTGCTGCAAGGAGTACTATACAAGCGCTCATTTAGCTACTTCGGTTTATATGCCAAAATGAATGCCACCAGGTCCTTTAGGACATCCATGAAAGCTTCTACAACAACCACTCAATAATGTAGTTCTTAGCCATAAGGTCGTTGAGGCAGGGCTACTTTCGGCCTATAATGGAAGCCGACAAAAGGAACTAGTCTGAAAATATGAGAAATGCTAAAGATTCGGGCTGATAATTAACATTCCGTCCATGGGCCAATTTCCTTGATCGGACTCTAGCCGTTCGCCCAGTGGGGAATGGACATCCTTGGCCTCCTTCCTATAGAAACAGCTCAAAAGACGTTCCTCATCATTACCATTGACTACTTTACCAAATTGGTAGAAGTCGAAGCCATATAAAGATCATTTATAGCCAAATCAGAGATTTTGCCTAGAAGCACATCATCTATCAATTCGGGATTCCAGAAACCATCATTAGTGATTATGGTGTACAATTTAATTGCACCCTATTTGAAGACTTCTACTCAGAACAGGGCATTCGAGACTGCATGTCGAACGCAAGCCACCCACAGTCCAATGGACAAGTCAAGGTAACTAATTGAATGATCTTGTAAACGTTGAAAACCCAACTATAAAAGTCCAAATCTAAGTAGATGGATACTCTCCTCTCAGTGTTGTGGGCCTACCACACAAACTCGAGGGCCTCCATCAAATAAACGTTGTTTACCATAGCCATTGGATCCGAGATAGTGATTCCTATTGAGCTAGGCCTACCAACGTGCAGAGCATCTCACTACGACACTGATGAGAACTAGGATGAGCTAGTGCTAAGCCTAGATTTGTTGAAAGAAAAAAGAGAATGTGCCCACATCTGACAAATGACCTACAAAAGTAGAACGGAAAAATACCACGACAGGTGCAACCAAAAACGCTCATTTAAAAAAGATGACTTACTGCTACGAAAAGTCACCATTGCCACATGAGACTGAGCAGAAAGGAAGTTGCAACCAAACTAGTAGGGACCCTACTATGTTACCAAAGTGATCAACCCAGGCACCTATGAACTCAAAATTCTGGAAGGAAGATCGTTGAGAAATCTGTGGAATGTAAAACACTTAAAGAAATATTTTCAGTAGTATACACTCTTTGATGTTTTTACAATATGCTAAATAAAACTTTATGCTCTGCTAAAAATAATTGCATGTGCCAACATGTAACGAGATAAAATGACGGTCAACACCTACTACCCTACCCTATCAAATCGGGTGGGAAGGGGATCATAGCTAGAAATTGGTGCGTACTTGTCCGACCAGGCGTCTACGACTATCAATACCCTGGCTCGACAACTGTATGGCTACGTTATCGACAATCAGGCTCCATAGTCAGGCGACCAGGGCATCAATAGCCTAGCTCAATTAAATGGATAAGGTACCAATAATTTGGTTGAGTAAAAGAATGAATGAAACCCTCTGTAAAATCATCTACAACCGATAACTCGAGCCTACTTTTATTAGGGGCCAACGAGGATCAGAGACCGTCATGGTAAACGTGGTAAAAGAACCCTCCATATAATCGGCCATTCTTGATAACCCAAGCTACCTTAGTATAGGGTTAGCAAGAAAAGAATGTCTTTTCACATTGGTCCACGAGATGGAAGAACCCTCAGTATACTTAGGTAAGCTCGATAACCTAAGACCACCTCAACAGAGGCCCAGTGAGAAGCGAAAGCCTTTAGACTTCACGAACATTGGTTGGAAACAACCTCGCCACTCATGCTGGATGCACTGAAATAACCCTCTGTATAATTAGGTCAGTCGATAACCAGAGCTCAACTTAACCGGGGGGGTTTGCACATGGATGAAATAACCCTACCTATAATTAGGCATGCCCAATAACCTGTGTCCACTTGAGTAGGAGGCTGGAAAAGAGTGGAGACCATGTCCTAAAACTTGAGCCCTAATGCTGAATGAAGAGACCACTAACAATGGATGCAATCACCGCTGAAGGCCACAAGAAGACTAGCATTGTTGCATAGCTGCAACAAATTTCCTGCACTATATGGTACGAACTTGACTATTTATTACCTTGTTCAAATATTTAGTGTTATTAAAACTATACAAATTATACAAAAACATACATATACATAGGAAAAGAGATTTTTATTTATATGACTAAGCTTTCTTACAAAGTTCTCTCACAAGTAGATCTCTACAAGTCGTCCTATACATACAAAAGTGCTCCTTAGTAAAAATAGATGGAAGAATGATCTTTCAATAATTGCATACTTTCCGAGATGAAATGAGGAGATGGCATGGAAGACTTCACTTGTAATCCTCCTGAAACAGGATTAAAGGCATATAGCTCCTCCAAGCGCCAGCAGAGCCTCCTCTCCTACTTTCACAGGAATAAAGAAGGTTGGAAACTTCCCCAAAATGAGACAAGGAGACAATGATAAGACAAAGATTCTTCGGGTCTGGCAAGTTACATGAAGGCCCACCTCAAAAGTTGAGAGACTCTAAGAAGAACACCAAATAATGAGGCCTCTCTTCTCGGAGAAAAGAATGTGAATCAAAGACAATCGTCCCTTCATCATCAACTCTTATGAGCCAAAAAGAATGTCCAATGTACGAACAAGCCTCGTTATTTTTGCCTTCACTGTTGACCTCGGTTGCTGAAGCGCTTCCAATTGAAGCCTAGAAGATTTCACCCATCTGGCCTCCAGATGCCTTGATACCTAAAGATAGTTTCTGTTTATAGAGACACAAAGAACTTTGAACTCTCTTGGATAATAGGAGCACTGAATTTTTCATTCATCCATTCTCTACTACTGGAAAAAAACCTTCGTCTTTTGATCTACATTACTATTACTGCATTTGAGGCCTATGGGATTGAACATCGAATAAAAGGATAAGGAAGAAAAGACAAGAAATGAAGGATGAAGAAAAAAACACAGTGAAATGTTCCTTATATAGGTGCTCCAAATGGAGCGTCTGGGTGCACGCTTCATTAATGGTTAATAGTTGAGATTATTATAGAATCCCAAAAGATAAGACCCAAATATACCTCGAATAGGTTGCATTAGGATACTTGCTGAACATCCCTATATCGTGAGTAGGCAAAATTTAGCACGAGGCTAGAAAACAACGAGCCATGATTGAGACAAAGTAGATACCAGTCTAGAGCAGTCGAGCTAAGGATTCCAACTGGTAATAGAAAGACATCAAAGCATTAACCAGAGGATACCAAACACGATACGAGAATAGACAGATGGAGAGATAAAACAAGAGTCAAATTCACAAAATTATTTGTACAAGCCATGGGGCATACCCTGTAGTTCCGAAGCAAATTAGAAAAAAGAAATACAAAGGGAGCCACAACTAATGGCGGGCATCCCTGGGTCAGAGGTTCTTTCCCCAGGAAGACCTCTCTACTTTCTTATCTCTTGCCAATGTAATCGCAGTATGCCCTCGAGATTCTATACCTCCAGTCCTACAGGTCTAATAAGAGTCAATTCTCTATCATTTTTTTACTTTACTCTTTCTCTTTTCTAATTGGGCATCCGACTTCTCTACTTCTATAATACAATCAATTAACATTGGTCTCAATGTCAAAGTTGTAAGCAATGATGTAGGATAACCCACTACAAGTTGGACATGTACAGATTTTAGTTCGACATATAGGTTAGTATGAATAACTCGGAGGTACGCAATCAAACCTGTTAATTTTTTACTTAATGCATCTACTACAACATTAGTGTTTCTAGGGTGATAATGTATAGTACAATCATAATTCTTGATCAGTTTCATTTGACACCTTTGTCTTATATTGAATTATTTCTTAGTAAGAAAATATTTTAAATTCTAATGATCAATGTATATCTCGCAGGTCTCACCGTAAAGACAGTGTCTCCAAAGTTTTAAGGTAAACAAATTGCCGCCAAGTCCAAATCTTGATTCGAGTAGTTATGCTCATAATTCTTTAATTTCTGAGAAGCATATGCACTCACATGACCATGTTGCATCAATACACAACCTAGACCCTTATGTGAAGTGTCACTATATATCACAAAACCACCAACTTTTGTCGGGAAAGAAAGTATCGATGCTCATATCAAAATATTCTTTAGCTCCTGGAAGTTCTATTCATATTGGTCAGTCCACTCAAATTTAGCTTCCTTATGGGGAAAACAAGTCAATGGGGCAACTATAATAGAAAATCCATGTACAAACCAATGATAATAACCCACCAATCCTAGGAAGTTTTAAATTTCTGTCACATTTTTAGGCCTTCCCACTGAACAACAACTTTGACTTTTTTAGGCCAACTTATATACTATCAGTAGAGATAGCATGCCCCAAAATACAACTCTACCTAGCCAAAACATACATTTACTAAACTTAGCATACAATTGCTTATATCTCAAAATTTGTAGCACCATTTTGAGATACTCTAAATGTTCTTTTTTATTTTGGGAGTAAATCAGTGTATTATAACTGAATACTATGATAAATGTATTTAAATAAGGCTAAGAGATCCTATTCGTTAGATACATAAATGCAGATAAGGCATTCGTCATCGCAAATGGCATAACTAGAAATTCATAATGTCCATACCTCATACAAAACGTTATCTTCAACACATCAATGTTTCTGATCCTCATATGATGATATCTTGATCAAAGATTTATTTTGAAAAATACCCTCACCTTTTGTAACTGATCAAATAAATCATCAATTCTGGGTAACATATATTTAATATAAAACGTCACCTTGTTCAGTTGTCGATAATAAATACGCATCCTCAAAGTGTCATCTTTCTTTATTACAAGAAATACTGGAGCTCCCATAGAGAATTACTTGGTCTAATAAATCCACGGTCGCATAGTTCTTTCAACAGAATCGTCATTTCTATCACCTCAGTAAGTACCATACAATAGGATGGAACTGATATAGGAGACGCACCCAAAAGTAACTCAACGGTGAAATAAACTTTCCTATCCACTAGAAACCCTGCAAGTCATTCTGGAAATATATCTATATAGTCTTGGACCTCTAGGATATCTACTAACTGTACTTTATTCTGACTAGTGTCAACAAAGATTTCATGATGCAAATGTACTATTTTTTAATCAACATATATATATATATATGTATATATATATATATATATATGTATATATATATATATATATGTATATATATATATATTTGTGTGTGTGTGTTTATGAATGGATGCAAAAATGAGGCGGTGATCCATTCACCGCCTTCCATCAATTTTTTTTTAATACATATGTATACGGCGAGCGTTTGTTACACGCTCGCGTATTAACTACTCGCAAGTGTACGAGGTCAAAATTTTAGTATAGTGTAATCATTAAGATCAGATATCGTATCCACAGGGATTGGTTATCGTTATTATCAAGTACCGTGTTTATCATGACCTAACTTTATTTAGGCAAAAAAAGAATGATTTTAATTAATTAATACAAATACTCATATAACCTAAATTAACTATATTAATATAATGAGATGTTTTAGGGGAAAGAATTTTCTAGGGATTAACTCGGTTTACAAATACGTGTTCGATCTCGATTGACTTACATTTACGGTGTTCGACCTATTTGACAGTTTTAGTTCGTAAACTCCCCCGCCATCTCTCCTGAGTGTAAGACGGGGGGAATACATGAATTTGTGTCAATGAAGAAGTCCCCCTCAACGTGTTAACAACCCTAGGACACGTGACTCCCGCCCTAACGTTATTGATTGCACATAGTCCAATTCCCGATCGGGTTATTGGATCGTCGCGTTATGTTTACCCTATCAACAATCTCAATTCTAAAACTCTCCCGCCACCTCTCCCGAGTATAATACAAGTTAATACGTGACTTCATATGAATGATGAAGTCCCCCTTAACGTCTTAACGACCCTAGGTCACGTGAGTCCTGCCCCAACGTCATTGATTGCCCACAATCCAACTCCTTCTCAAGTTATTGGATCGTGGAGTTTGTTTACCCTAGTTCGAATCCGGGGTTACCTCTTTCGAGTGTAAAAACCCTACATTCTCCAAATATCATTATTAGCATAACAAACAAACAATACGACAAACAAAATCAAACTTCGAAGAAGAAACATAAACGCAACACCGAAATCATTCGAAACACATATTTATAAATATTGTTAATCTCTATACAATCCATGTTTAACTAATGACCATAACCGTATTTACAAGAATAGATGAGCTAAACATGCTCACAAAATCCTAAGTTAAAGAAATAAGGGAAGAAATCGAAGAACTTAGCCTAGTCCGAAATTTAGCCGCTAAGAACGTTCAACGATCGCTTCGCCATCTTCCTCTCCCTCGGGATGTGAGTTCTCCCTCTAAAACTCCTCTACCCAACCCTAGATAAGTTCTAGGGGTGGTAGGATACAAGAGAGCTCGAAAATGAGAGAGGAAGATGGCTTAAATAGGGAAAAGATCTAAAAAATACCTAAAAAATTATCTAATCTAGTGCAGAGGTCATCACTGCAGCGGTGAGTACGTCGGTTAGTTGATCGCCTAGGCGGTGAAGACAGTGGTGGACTTGATTGCCTGCATTTTCAGCACCGCGGTGGTGGACAATCAGTAAGATAAGCCATTCTCTGCATTTTCACCGCCGCGGCGAAGGTCTAGATACCCCCCGGTGGTGGGCTTCTTTTAGAATATTGCGGCCTTGCTCATTTTTCCACCGTTCTTCGACTATTCTTGGCTTGACCTCATCGTTTTCGCTTCAGTTTCCTAACTTTTTGAGCCACTCATATGATTTATACAAAAAGTATAAAAACTAATTAAAATATAATAAAAAATATATAAAAACCACTCAAAAACTAACAAAACCAGTTTAGAAATAAGTAGGTAGATCACACCAATCAAATACCCCCAAACTTGGAATTTTGCTAGTCCTCAAGCAAAATACACTAACGAATATGAAAAACACAATAAAATGAAATAACAAGCATCCTAAAAACAATATAAACATAACAACATGGGAGTTTTGAATTCTTCTAACGACCAAGTCATTTTTCACTCAACAACCGCAATTATATCGAGTTCAGGCGGTAAAACACATCATGTGGTTCTAGAATTTCGACATGCAATAATGGTGAACGCCATTCTAGATCCTGTTAATGTGTTAGTGTGAGACTCAATAATATAACTATTCCGAATTAGATTATCTACCAACGAAGTTCATGACTTAGACCATATAGGACTAGAATATCCGTATGCCTGATTGGGGTCTACTCTCCATTAATGTAGGTTGAGTAGTAATAAAGATCAGAAGGACTTGATTCGGTTTTGGAATATTTGACCTAGGGTAATTTGGAATAGAAACTGTGTTAACGGTTTCAACTAAACGTTACCTAAGGCTCAACGTATGGGACATTCACTTTCCTACCCCATAGATAAATTGGAAAACAATCTCGAACAAACGTTTAAGACCGACGTACTCACTTGTCAAAAGAAACGTACATAAATTTTATTTTTATTTTTTTTTAACTTACCACACCCCCAAACTTATTTGATTAGTATTATTTCACGGGTGTGGTTAAAATGAAAGAAAAATGACAAGTGAATACTCGAATACCGAACCAATCTGAAGTTCACCCTAAACCCAACTGCTCACATCAAGAACCATTTGCAACTGCTAACTTGATTCCCTCAAATGTGCATTTAAATTCAGCGATTAAGGTTTGGAAAATGATCCATTGGCTAGGGTATTTGTTCATGTGTTCAAAATTGAAATGACATTTAGGCTTCGATAGGGTACTGACGGATAAACATGTATCAGGGTAGGCTTAAAAAGGCTCAAGACATAAAAAGAATGTCTAAATCACGTCTCCTGAACTACCTCACCTAGGATTTCGCCTCAAGCTTCCCCTTAATTAGGTTCTAGAATACTTAATTTGTCATGAGTTTAGCTAATCAACAATTGTCCTCAAATCAATTGAATAGAAATACATTAAGTCTTTGTGCTCGTGCAAATTAGGATCTACAATAACATTGACCAAAACGCATTGTCAAGCACATAGAACACACATGCATGGGTATTACCCTTGAATTCGAAAACAACTAGGGGGTAATATTATCATTTGATAACGGCCCAGATGAAAGCAAAACTCAGCATGCACACAACAAGAACAAATAAACACAAACTAACCTAAACAAACATGCATATTGAGAAAAAAAGTAAAACATACTAATATCCTACGTACAACACATCACTTCCAAACTTAAAATAGATAGTGTTCTCAGCGACCCCAATATCATTCAAAACATTTGAAATTTAAATCATGCTAACGAAAAGGGTTTATAACACGTACCTGGGAGGCGAGATAATCTCACCTCGGAATAAATTCAGCTATGACAGATTTAATTTATTTGACCTTGGGTTGCCTTCCAAGAAGCTTATGGTTTAATGTCCTCAGCCCGACATTTTCAGAACGCCCTCAAGCTTGGCGAGGTTTTGCACTGGATGGCTCAATCTTTCAACGACACGCCTCACCGGCTCATGTGCGTGGCCACGCACTATACACGGCTTGGAATCTCATTGAAAGGAATGTATCAATACCTGTTGATCTAACTATCGCGCGCGAGGATTCACAACCTTTTCCTCCTCACGGTGATTGGACTACTCGCAAGTATACGAGGTCTAGTTTTAATATAATGGATCTTGTAAGATCGGATATCATTCCACTGGGAAGGCAGGTAATTCGGTTGAGTATTGCTATTTCAATAGTTTCATATTATCTCGACTAATCAAATTTTGTTTGTTTTCTAATTAATATACTAAGATAAACGACAACTATGAAGTTAGTTTTAATTACAGTAATTACTTAGGCATTGATTTCTTTCACATAATGCATAATCGAAGTCATTAAGTTAGCTATAATGGTTTTCTATCTAGTCCGACAATCTCTGTATCGATAATTCCTCCACTACCTCTCCCGAGTGTATGACGGGGGATTACACGACTTCGTGTCAACGAGGAAGTCCCCTTCAACGCCTTAACGACCCTAGGTCACGTGAGTCTTTAGCCAACGTCATGGATTGCATACGTTCTAACGCCCTCCCAGGTAGTTAGAACATCACGTTATATTTACCCTAGTACGAATCCAGGGTTTCCTTTCCTGAGTGTCAAACCCCGTATTCTCGGCTTATCAATACTAGCATAATATCAAGAATAATGGTAAACACAATCGGATTTAGACAAACAACATATTAAAGTAAAACTAATTCATTCAACTTAACAATTACATGATTCCAACTACACCTAAGTAACATTTAACTAATACTATAAGATCTTAGCCATATACCATACAAAATAAGAGGGATTCAACATTCTTAGATATGAAAAAGTGATTACAAAGATAAAAACAAGAGAGAAACGATCAAATCTGGAAGTGAAACGGTTCACTGTCGCTAATGATCGATCCACAAGTGATTCTTCTTTGTCCGAATGATGAACCTCCTTCTTGATCTTCAAAATATAGCTTAAGAGCTTTCTACTTGGGTTAGGGTTTGTCAACTCTCTATTTCAGATGTGGGAAAGGGGTATATATAGTCCTAGGGGTTCAAAAATATCTAAACAGATATTTTGGGCTGTTCTGCGGAATCCGCCTACGTGGTAGAATCTTCGCCTAGGCGGAGGTTAAGTCGGTTAGAATTCCGCCTAGGCGATGGTTTCTTTGCCTAGGTGGAGCACTAACTTCTTGGGCCCCTATTCTTTCTAACGAATTTTCGCCTAGGCGGTAACTACTTTGCCTAGGCGGATTTACAACAGTGCAACTCTTCCAGCAGTTCAGCACTTCCAGCGTTTTGATGGATTTTCGCCTAGGCGGTAGAAACTTCGCCTAGGCGGATTCAATACTTCAGCCCTTGCAACCTTCTGACGAATTTTTGCCTAGGTGGTGGAAACTTCGCCTAGGCGGATTCAATTCTTCAACTTTTGCAACTTTCTGGTGAATTTCCGCCTAGGCGGTGGATACTTCACCTAGGCGAATTTGCACTGTTCTTCGAAACCTCATTTTTTCATCTTTTTGCCTATCATTTTCTCCACCTTTTTCACTCGGTTTGCCGATTGTTGACGTCATTTCTCCTGACTAATAAAAACAACTAAAAAGGTATTCAAACTACAATAAAATACTCGAAAACTAGAAAATTCGTTTTAGAATTAGATAGGTATTTTACACCTATCAAATACCCCCAAACTTGAAATTTTGCTAGTCCTCGAGCAAAACACCCTAATGCTAAATAACACTAACTACACTAATTAGCTACATCCTAAACTACAAATGCGTAATCATTAACAAATAAGAAGTACACACCGGTGAGATGTAAGTTTCATCACTAAAAACCATGCTATTCTTCCCTCAACAACCCATAATCAGATCCAGTTAAGGAATAACACACACCACATGGTGTTCCAGAATTTCAACACTCAATATCAGTTCAAATCATTTTAGATCCTATTGAAATGTGTGTGTGAGAGAACTCGGATATATAACAAATAAAACGCCGGATTGGATTATTCAATGAATATGGTCATGACTTAAACTTGTTAAAACATTCAGGAAAGCCATATGCTTGACTGGGCTCAACTATCCACTAATGTAGGTTCGGACATTCACCGAGGTAATAGGGCTTGGTTTAGCTTTGGAGAACGGCCAAGGGTATTGTAGAAATAGAACTCGTTATAATTATAACGATACCCGAGGTACAAATGCTTGTCGCTAAATCTCTCTCATAACCCCCTTATCTTTGAAGATATTACCTTGAACACGATTTAGTAAAATTGTATTCACTTGTCACAACAACCGAATTTAAACACTATATTCACATAGGGTTGTTTTTTTTTTTTTTTTTTTTTTTCATACCCCCAAACTTATTCAAATTTATACAATTTTAGGGGTATGTTAATACAACTAAAGGATTGACAAGTGAATACTCCTATACTTAACCAAAAGTATTTTAAACTGAAATCCCGATTGCCCGCTTCAAGTTAGCATAATCTAATGCTACTTGTTTTCACTCAATTTTCACTTTTATTCCTAGCAACAATGGTTTTGAAAGATTTACTTGGTTAAAGTATAGAAACAAGTTTAGAACACAAAAAAAAATTTATGGCTTCGACAGGAGAACGAGGGAATAACTTTTTAGGTTAGTTTCAAACGGTTCAAGCGATGAAAATGAAGGCCTATATCATGCCTCCAGAATTACCTTACCTATAATTTCGCCTCAAGCCTCTCCTAGTCAAGTTCTAAATTCCTCGTTTCTATCATGAATTTATTATTGAATAATCGGCGTCAAATCGTTCAACTAGTTATATAATGAGTTTATGCGATCGTGCGATTGAGGATCAAAATAATTTTCACCTAATCGACATGCTAAGCACACAAAACACACGTGAATGGCATTACCCCCGACCTCAAAATGCAATTTAGGGGGTAAGTTTCATCATCGGGATATGGTTTGGACGAACTCAAAAACTCAACATGCACGTACAACTATATTCATTAACAAATCTACTCTAATTCTACAAACTAGCATTACCTATGCTAATTATCCTTACACATGCATAGCTAAACATTACACAAGCGTAACAAAAAGAATTTCAAAATTTACAAAAACTTTTAACATTAATATCATTATAAACTACAATTTGTACACAAAAAGAATTTTTGTCCCTTTTTACATCAAAAATTTTTCATCCTTCATATCCCCCCAAAAAAAACAAAAAAAAAACTACTTTCTTGCGTTGCATAACATATATACCCCCAAACTTGAACGAGGCAGTGTCCTCACTGCCTAGCAGCGAACCCAATAGTAGAATAGACAAATATATATGGAAAATTGGGGTAGACATATACCTAGGAGGGAAGACTTACAAGTCTAACCTCATACCGTTCATTGTGGAGGAGATGGTGGTGGCGACTCATCAATCTCGGAAGGCGGCACCGGCGTATAATGCGCTATATCGATTCCGAGATGTTCAAATATTACTCTTTGGTTTTGATCTTCTTGCCGGATGTAGGACTCCATGTAGTTCTCCATCTGAGCCAAATTAGCTTGGAGTTGGCTCACATCAGACTGCAAACTACGGACATCTCATGAAATCTGGATGATTTAGCCGCGGCTGGTTGTAGGCGTAGGTTGCTCCAAAGGGCCGGTTTCTTCCTCTTCATGACCCTCTTCTCCTTCTCCTGGTCCGGATTTCCATACCCTGTTTATCATTGCTAGATCCAGTGGCTTTACGGGTGGAAAGGGGCTCGTGGACGTGATACGAACTCCGGCTCGTTGAAAGAGCGCGGTGAGGAAAGAGGGAAAATGAAGGCCACCATTTTTCGTCTTGGCAGTATGAATTATAGAAAAATAAATGTGTCAACCGACATTTACGGGTGTCCCTTTATCAATGCCATAGAGCATAAACGCTCACTCTTTGGACACATCAGACACATGGGTAGTTGGAAGCAGATTGGTGCAGACAAATGAATGCCAAATCTTTGGGATCGGTTTCAGAAATCGAGACTTGAAGATCGCCTGACCTTGCCATGTGTTCGTCCACTAGGCATTTCCCATTGTCAGGGTTTGAATCACCGCACTCATAGACGGTGTGGCGGCGTTGGATAGATCTCTTGAGGCTTCGGGCCCCGTCAATCCTAGCAACTCATTAAAATGATCGGCACTAAATAGGACGGGAATGTTTCGGACCCGTGTTTGAAACCCCGTGGCCTCCGAAATGTTTGCATAAAATTCTCACACAAGGGCCAATTCTCCTATCGGCGGTGGAGCACAAAACTGTTCCCACCATCTTTGTACGATAACAGTTCTGATTTCCTCCGGGAGTTCATTCAACGGTCCAAATCCCCTCTGATGGATTCCTGGCAGCTTATTCTCATGTTCTTTATACCGATCCTCAGCCTGCTTAGAAACAAATTTGAGAGAATTGTAGTTCGAAGCAGGCGGAGGTTCGTCTGTTCTTGGTTACTTGGCAGCACGTCGCTTTGCCATTTTCCCTGAAAATCAAAATCACAACACCAACCACAATAATAAAAATAAAACAAGTAATTCAAACCCTTGTCAGCGAACACACAATGCCCTATCTTATCAAACATATGCCAATCAAAGCCGAATAATACAAATCTCACAAGATATCCCACCAACCATAACCAAATCACTTTTTTGTCGCAATGTAGTGCAAACTAAATAATTCACATTATATATCAACACAAAAACATGATAGGGTTTACCATTATCATTCCTCAATCCCAAATAGCATGAAAAATGCAACTTAGGGTTTAAAAGGGTTTAGGGTTCCAATCAAATCCAATGATTTTTGAAACAAATGAGGAAATGAAGCAAATAATTCAACAACTAAATGAAAAATAGGATCAATGACACTTACATGTTGAAATTTTTGATCAAATCAGTGGGGAATGGCAATTTCGCATTGTTTCACCGTTCGAACCCTAATGTTCGAGAATGGGAAGAGGAATTCCACGTTTTGGGTGAAGATTCTTGGTGCAAATCGAAGTTTTTAGCACTATAGAATGAATCTTTAGAGGGAGGAAGGAATTTGGGATGGTGAAGTTGAGAGGTTTCTTGAAATTTTTAGGAGGAAAATGCCGTTTGCGAAGTGGACTGTGCATTTTCAAAACAGGGGTCGCGTAAATCCGCCTAGGTGGTAGTTTTTCCGCCAAGGCGAGTTTACACCAGTGTGAAACCCCTAATTTCGTGTAAATTCGCTTAGGCGGTGGGTTTTCCGCTGGAGTGAGTTTACACCAGTGTGAACCTCAGCTTTTCTTCAATTTTTTGCTTAGGCGGTGGTGTTACCGCCTGGGCGAACTTACGGCAGTATAAAAATTTAAGCTTTTTTTGCTTCCTATTTCCACCTAGGTGGTGGTTTTTCCACCTAGGCGAATTTACGCCAGTAAGTTTCCTCAGCCTTTTTGTTCATTTTTCACCTGGGCAGTGGTTTTTCTGCCTAGGCGAATTTTTTGGCCAGTGTGGACTTAAGCTGGATTCCTTCAGGTTTTTACATTGTTTCTCTACACCTCTTATTTTCTCTTCATTCCTCAAATGAGTTCTAGCATGCAAATCAATCCTAAGTGTCTAGCCTCATCAATTTACCACAAAAAAATAGTATTACGAGATCAATGAGATCTCCAAAAAGTAATTTATATGTAAGTTGGGAATATACGTTACCCTCGACGACGTATCAAAAAATGTTGCTTGGTTTTATGTCCCTAGCATGGACATTGATGAATTCTGGCTCTATCTTTCAATGAGGGAGATGTTCTCCACAACTCGCTCTTCATCCTTGAAGTAATGCTTGATCCTCTCCCTGTTTACTCAGAAAGTTCATTCGTCTTTGCCTTCTAGCTCGATAGCACCAAATGGATAAATATGCTTGATCCAGAATGGTCCAGACCATCGGGACTTCAACTTTCCGGGAAAGAGTCTCAGCCTTGAGTTAAACAATAAAACCTGTTGGCCAGGACTGAACTTCCTCCGGACTATCATTTTATCATGCCACATCTTCGTTTTATCTTTGTAAAGCTTGGCATTCTCATAAGCCTCATGCCGAAATTCCTCCATTTCATTCAATTGGAGGAGACGTTGCGCACCAGAAGCTTTTATATCAAAATTGAGTTTCTTAATCGCCCAGAATGCACAGTGCTCCAATTCAACAGGCAAATAACATGCTTTCCCAAACACCAATCGATACGGCGATATGCCGATTGGTGTCTTAAAAGTCGTGCGATAAGCCCATAAAGCATCATCAAGCTTTACCGCCCAATCCTTGCGATTAGTATGAACCGTTTTCTCCAGAATTAGCTTGATTTCTCGGTTTGAAACTTTAGCTTGGCTATTTGTTTGTGGGTGGTATGGTAGTGCCACCTTATGTCTAACCCCATACTTTGCCAACAAAGCGTTTAGCATTTTGTTACAAAAGTGGGTTCCCTCATCACTGATTAAGGCTCGAGGTGTCCTGAACCGTGTCATAACATTGTGCTAAAGGAACTTCAAAACCACTTTGGCATCATTTGTAGGTGTTGCTACGGCCTCAACCTATTTCGACACATAGTCCATCGCTAATAGAATATACCCCTTACCAAATGACGGCAGAAATGGCCCCATGAAGTCTATGCCCTACACATCAAATAACTCAAGCTCAAGAATTGACGTCAGTGGCAAGTCATGCCTTCTCGATATGTTACCCACCCTTTGACATCTATCACAGGTTTTCACAAATGTGTATGAATATTTAAACAAAGAAGGCCAGTAAAAAACTAATTGAAGTACTTTCGATGCTGTATAAGTCATACCAAAATGGCCGCCACAAGGTGATGAATGGCAATGGTAGAGAATACTAGCCATTTCCTCCTCCGGAACACATCTCCGGATCACCTAATTAGCATATTTCTTGAATAGCAATGGTTCATCCCACAAATAATACTTAGCATCAAAACGAAATTTCTTCCTTCGGGCTTCCGTCAACTCAGGTGGTAACACATCACAAGCAAGATAATTAACAATGTCCGCATACCATGGAAGTGCATTGTCCACTGAAAATAATTGTTCATCAGGGAACACTTCTGTGATGTTAGACTCCTCACCAACGTCTTCTTGAATCAACCTCGACAAATGGTCAGCAACAACGTTCTCACTCCTCTTTTTGTCCCTGATTTTAGCATCAAATTCTTGCAATAGAAGAATCCACCTTATCAATCTCGGCTTGGCATCTTCCTTTGCAAATAAGTACCGGATAGTTGCGTGATTCGTGTAGACGATCACTTTTGACCCAATAATATAAGACCGGAACTTATCACAAGCAAAGACCACCGCTAGCATTTCTTTCTCAGTCGTGGTGTAATTCTCCTAGGCATCATTCAATGTCTTACTTGCATAATAGATTGATCGGAAGATCTTCTCCTTCTGTTGGCCTAACACCGCGCCAACAACATAGTCATTCGCATCACACATTATCTCAAATAGCATTTCCCAATCCGGAGCGACCATTATTGGAGTCGTGATCAACTTCTCCTTTATCGCCTTGAAAGCCTCCATGCGAGCCTCATTGAATTCAAATAAGGCATCCTTCTCAAGAAGGTGACATAATGGCTTCACCGTCTTCGAGAAGTCCTTAATAAAGCACCGATAAAAGTTGGCATACCCCAAGAAACTTCGAACTCCTTTCACATTAATCGGTGGCGGAAGCTTCTCAATTGTTTCAATCTTTGCTCGGTCCACCTCAAGCCCCTTAGAAGAGACTCGATGCCCTAAGACGATCCCCTCTTTAACCATAAAATGACACTTCTCTCAATTTAGAACCAAATTCTTCTCTTCACATCGGTCGAGAACAAGCGCCAGATTTTAGAGATAGTGATCAAAGGACGACCCAAAGACTGAGAAGTCATCCATGAAGATTTCCATTTTCTCCTCCACCATATCAGAAAATATCGCCATCATACACAGTTGGAAAGTTGTCCGTGCATTGCAAAGACCAAACGACATACGTCGATAAGCAAACGTTCCATACGGGCATGTGAAAGTAGTCTTCTCTTGGTCCTCCGGTGCAATGTCTATTTGATTGTAACCTGAATAGCCATCAAAAAAGCAATAGTACTCATATCCGGCTAATCGATCTAGTATTTGGTCAATGAAAGGAAGAGGAAAATGATTCTTCCTCGTTGCCTTATTCAATCTTCTATAATCAATGCATACACGCCATACCATGATGGTCCGTGTAGGAATAAGGTCGTCCTTCTCATTCTTAACTACCATCACACCTCTTTTCTTGGGCACCACTTGCACCGGGCTAACCCACTCACTATCAGATATAGCGTATATAATTCCTGCATTCAAAAGCTTCAACACCTTCGCTCTCACCACTTCCTTCATAGTCGGATTTAGCTACCGTTGATGTTTAATGGAGGGTTTGAGCTCATCCTCCATCAAAATCTTATGCATACAAACCGAGAGGCTAATTCCTTTGATATCTGAAATAGACCAAGCAAAAGCAGATCGATGCCTCTTCAAGATTCTTAGCAACTTACTCTCCTCTTCTTCCATTAGAGTTGATGAAATTATAACCAGATCGGTCAACTTCTCTCCCAAAAATATATACCGTAGGTGATCCGGTAATTGCTTGAGTAATAACCCACCGTGAGGCAGATTTGATTCCTCAGGAGAGGCTTCAACTTCTTCAATCTTTTCCACATGAAAAATATCTTCTACGACTTTAGATTGAGCATCCAAAGTCAGCACGTAGTCCACAACCTCAAGTTCCATAGTTGCAAGAAAGAACTCCCTCACGCAAGAGTCCACAACATCAACTCGATTGCAATTGAGAGGTTCATTCGGAAAATTCATTGTTCTAAATATGTTGAACCTTATTTCTTCATCATTGACTCTCAACGTTAGATTTCCATTATGCACATCAATCAAGGCCTTTCCCGTTGTAAGGAAAGGTCTTCCCAGGATGATCGAGATTTCTCTATCTTCTTCCATTTCAAGCACTCCACCAGAAAAATGAATTTGTCTACCTTCACTAGCACATCCTCAATGATACCTTTAAGATAGGTTAATGAACGATCCGCCATTTGAAGAGAGATCGCTATCGGCTTTGCACTTCCAAGTCCTAACTTCCGATAAACAGAAGAAGGCATTAAATTGATACTCGCCCCAAGATCACAAAGCACCTTATCAAAATGAGATTTCCTAATAGTACATGGAATTGTGAAACTATCGGGATCCTTCAATTTGGTAGGTAACTTTCTTTATAGTATTGCACTACACTCCTTAGTTACCTTCACCGTTTCATAATCCTCCAACTTTCTCTTCTTTGTCATAATTTCCTTCAAGAACTTGCCATAGTTGGGCATTTGTTCCAATGCATCCGCAAAAGGTATGTTGATGTTGATTTTCTTGAAGATTTCAAGAAATTTCTCAAATTGGGCATCCAACTTCCTCTTTTGGAATCTTTGAGGATATGGCAATGGGGTTGTTAGAATCAGTGGATTCTCTCTTCTTTTCTTCTCGACTTTCTCCTTGCTATTATCTCCGTTTACGTCTTCACTCGGCTTCTCCTTTCCTTCGTTGATTTTTGCTTCAACTTCCTCCTCCGCACTAGTTTTTGGTTCATTATCCGAAAACTCACGACTCACTCCCGGCTCGATTTCCATAGGCCTCCTCACTTCCACGTCTCTTCCGCTCCTCAACTTAATCGCCTTGCATTCCCGAGGGTTGGTTTCCGTGTTGCTTGGAAACTTCCCCTTTTGTTGTTCTTGAATGGCCCTAGCAAGCTGCGGGATTTGAGTCTCAAGAGCCTTCACCATGGCATTAGTGTTTGTACAAGTGGTATGAATAGAGTCCAACCGTGATTCATGTTTATTCAGCTGATTATGCGTCTCACGCATCATAGTCTGTGTCTCCTTCATAAATGAACCTAAAACCTCATCCAAATTTTACTTCGGATTGTGCATTGGTGGTTGTTGCATTGAACGATTAGATTGCATTGGATATCCCGAAGCTTCATTTCCAAAACCCGGAGGTGGCCGCAAAGCGTTCTAATTATTCACTACGAAGTCCAGGATTGTAATGAGTCAGAATGTTGGTAGCCGGCCTGAAAGTGTAGGCACGGTTGTTCAGAAAATGGCATTCCTCAAACTCGTTATCCAATCTGGATTGAGAACTACTTGCCGCTATCTCTTCCCCTTGACTAGACAAAGCTCCTTTCGTAGACAAGGCGACTAATTAGTCCGAGAGCTTAGACACTTGGCCAGATAATGTTGAAATGTGGTCAGATTCTTGAATAGAAGCGACCCGTCTTCCCGTGTTCTCATTCGGCCATTGATAGTTATTAGCCGCCATCTCTTCCAATAATGCATTTGCTTCGGTAGGGGTTTTGGATAACAATGATCCCCATGAGGCTGCATCGACTATTTTTCTTTTCTGGCCATCCAACCCGTTATAAAACAATTGGGTTTGAAACCAATCTTGATAACCATGTTGGGGGCACCTTCTCAATAAGTCTTTAAATATCTCCCATGCCTCAAATAACGGCTCGAAATCTCTCTGGCGAAACTGTGCAATCTCGTCGCGGAGTTGAGAAGTCTTCGAGGGTGGAAAGAACTTAGAGAGGAACCTTTGTACAAGGTCCTCCCAAGTGTTAATGCTCCTCGGTTGAATCGATTGAAACCATCCCCTTGCTCTGTCTCGTAAGGAGAACGGAAATAACCTCAACCTTGTAACGTCTTCAGCAACTCCGTTAATCTTAACGGTGTCACAGATCTCAAGAAAGGATGCTAAGTGTACATTCGGGTCTTCGTGAAAGTTCCCGCCATATTGGTTTTGCTGAACTATGTTGATGAGGGCGGGCTTCAACTCGAAGTTATTAGCTTGGATGGGCTGTCTCCAGATCCCAGAATAATTGTCCAACATGAGTGGCCAATAATAGTCCCGAAGGACTTGTTGTGGCCTCTCATGCTCTGGAGGCTGGAGTGCTTGCGGCTCCTGTGGTTGCAGAATATTCTCACGTCCGCCGGCCATTGCAGTTGCTTTTTCTTCTTTTTGTTTAGCAATCCATTGACTACGCCGCATGCACTGCTCAAATTCAATAGATAAATAAATAAATAAATAAATAAATTGAATAAAATTTAAAAGCAAAAGAATTATCGTGATTAACATTCAACTACTTGATCACAATATCAACTTAATTGAAAAACACATTGCTGTCCCCAGCAACAGCGCCAAAAACTTGTCAAGCGCGAGGATTCACAACCTTTTCCTCCTCACAGTGATTGTACTACTCGCAAGTATATGAGGTCTAGTTTTAATATAATGGATGTTGTAAGATCGGATATCGTTCCACTGGGAAGGCAGGTAATTCGGTTGAGTATTGCGATTTCAATAGTTTCATATTATCTCAACTAATCAAATTTTGTTTGTTTTCTAATTAATATACTAAGATAAACGACAACTATGAAGTTAGTTTTAATTACACTAATTACTTAAGCATTGATTTCTTTCACATAATGCATAATCGAAGTCATTAAGTTAGCTATAATGGTTTTCTATCTAGTCCGACAATCTCTGTATCGATAACTCCTCCGCTACCTCTCCCGAGTGTAAGGGGATTACATGACTACATGTCAACGAGGAAGTCCCCTTCAACGCCTTAATGACCCTAGGTCACGTGAGTCTTTAGCTAACGTCATAGATTGCATACGTTCTAACGTCCTCCTGGGTCGTTAGAACGTCACGTTGTATTTACCCTAGTCCGAATCCAGGGCCATCTCTCCCGAGTGTTAAATCCCGTATTCTCTATTTATCAATACTATCATAATATCAAGAATAATGGTAAGCAAAATCGGATTTAGACAAACAACACATTAAAGTAACACTAATTCATTCAACTTCACAATTACATGATTTCAACTACACCTAAGTAACATTTAACTAATACTATAAGATCTTAGCCATATACCATACAAAATAAGAGGGATTCAACATTATCAGATATGAAAAAGTGATTACAAAGATAAAAACAAGAGAGAAACGATCAAATCTGGAAGTGAAACGATTCACTGTCGCTAATGATCGATCCACAAGTGATTTTTCTTTATCCGAAGGATGAACCTCCTTCTTGATCTTCAAAATATATCTTAAGAGCTTTCTACTTGGGTTAGGGTTTGTCAACTCTCTGTTTCAGATGTGGGAAAGGGGTATATATAGGCCTAGGGGCTCAAACATATCTAAACAGATATTTTGGGCTGTTCTGCGGAATCCGCCTAGGCGGTAGAATCTTCTCCTAGGCGGAGGTTAAGTCGGTTAGAATTCTGCCTAGGCGATGGTTTCTTCGCCAAGGCGGAGCACTAACTTCTTGGGCCCCTATTCTTTCTGACGGATTTTCGCCTAGGCAGTAGTTACTTCGCCTAGGCGGATTTACAGCAGTGCAGCTCTTCCAGCAGTTCAGCATTTCCAGCGTTCTGATAGATTTCCACCTAGGCGGTGGAAACTTCGCCTAGGTGGATTCAATACTTCAGCCCTTGCAGCCTTCTGATGGATTTTCGCCTAGGCGGATTCAATTCTTCAGCTTCTGCAACTTTCTGGTGAATTTCTGCCTAGGCGGTGGATACTTCGCCTAGGCAAATTTGCACTGTTGTTTGAAACCTCCTTTTTTCATCTTTTTGGCTACCCTTTTCTCCACCTTTTCGCTCAGTTTACCGATTGTTGACGTCCCTTCTCCTGACTAATAAAAACAACTAAAAAGGTATTCAAACTACAATAAAATACTCAAAAACTGGCAAATTCGATTTAAAATTAGATAGGTATTTTACACCTATCACTAACATCACCAAGTAACCTACATAAGAAATAAAAACAAAAACTACAAAACAAAAATTATATACAAAAGAAATGCCTAAAGTAAAATCAGGTCATTCACTCACAATATCAATAATAAATGACAAACACAATCCCCGGCAATAGCGCTAAAAAAATTGGTGGCGATTGCTAGAAATTGCATATGACAAACAACCAATCGCCAGCAATGGTGCCAAAAACTTGTACGGTGAGCGTTTGTTACGCGCTCATGTATTAACTACTCGCAAGTGTTCGAGGTCAAAGTTTTAGTATAGTGTGATCGTTAAGATTGGGTATCGTATCCACAAGGATTGGTTGTCGTTATTATAGAGTACCGTGTTTATCACAACCTAACTTTATCTAGGAGAAAAAAATATTTTTTATTAAATAATACAAATACTAATATAACCTAAATTAACTATACTAATATAAAGAGATGTTTTAGGGGAAAGAATTGTCTAGGGATTAACTCAGTTTACAAATACATGTTCAATCTCAATTGACTTATGTTTACGGTGTTCGACCTCTTTGATAATCTTAGTTCGTAAACTCCCTCGCCACATCTCCTGAGTGTAAGACGGGTAAATACAAGACTTCGTGCCACCGAAGAAGCCCCCATCAACGTCCTAACGACCCTAGGTCACGTGAGTCTCGCCCCAACGTCATTGATTGCACACAATCTAACTCCCGACGGGTTATTGGATCGTCGCGTTGTGTTTATCCTATCGACAATCTCAGTTTTAAAAATCTTCCGCCATTTCTCCTGAGTGTAAGACTAGTGAATATGCAACTTCGTGTCAATGAAGAGGTCCCCCTCAACGTCTTAATGACCCTAAGTCACGTGAGTCCTACCCCAACGTCATTGATTGCCCACAATCCAACTCTTTCTCAAGTTATTGGATCATGGAGTTTGTTTACCCTAGTCCGAATCTGGGGTTACCTCTTCCGAGTGTCAAACCCCACGTTCTCCAAATATCATTCTTAGCATAACAAACAAACAATATGGCAAACACAATCAAACTTCGAAGAAGAAACATAAACGCAACACCGAAATCATTCGAAACACATATTTATAAATATATTGTTAATCTCTATACAATCCATGTTTAACTAATAACCATAACCATATTTACAAGAATGGATGAGCTAAACATGCTCACAAAATCCTAAGTTAAAGAAATAAGGGAAGAAATCGAAGAACTTAGCCTAGTCCGAAGTTTAGCCACTAAGAACGTTCAACGATCGCTTTGTCATCTTCCTCTCCCTTGGGATGTGAGCTCTCCTTCTAAAACTCCTCTACCTAACCCTAGATATGTTCTAAGGGTGGTAGGATGCAAGAGGGCCCGAAAATAAGAAAGGAGGATGACTTAAATAGGGAAAAGATCTCAAAAATTTCTAAAAAATTATCTAATCTAGTGCAGAGGTCATCGCTGCAGCGGTGAGTAGGTCGGTTAGTTGATCGCCTAGGCGGTGAAGACAATGGAGGACTTGGTTGACATCTTGCATTTTCACTACCACGGCGGTGGATCTCACCGCTGCGGCGGTAGATATTCAGCAAGATAAGCCATTCTCTGCTTTTTCACCGCTGCGATGGAGGTCGGGACACCCCGGCGGAGGGCTTCTTTCAGAATATTGCCGCCTTGCTCGTTTTTTCACTGTTCTTCGACCGTTCTTGGCTCGACCTCATAGTTTTCGTTCCAGTTTCCTATCTTTTTTCCCCCCACACACCTGATTTATACAAAAAGTTTAAAAACTAATTAGAACATAATATAATAAATATAAAAACTACTCTAAAACTAACAAAATCGGTTTGGAAATAAGTAGGTAGATCACACCTATCAAATACCTCTAAACTTGGAATTTTGCTAGTCCACGAGCAAAACACACACACGAATATGAAAAACACAACTAAATGAAATAACAAACATCCTAAAAACAATCTAAACATAATGACATGCAAGTTCTGAATTCTTCTAATGACCAAGTCATTTTTCCCTCAACAACTGCCAGTCATATCGAGTTCAGGCGGTAAAACACATCTTGTGGTTCTAGAATTTCAACATGCAATAATGGTGAATGCTATTCTTGATCCTATTAACGTGTTAGTGCGAGACTCAATAATATAACTATATAACGACCGGATTGGATTATCCACCAACGAAATTCATGACTTAGACCATGTAGGACTAGGATATCCGTATACCTGATTGGGATCCACTCTCCACTAATGTAGGTTGAGTAGTTCATAAAGATCAGAAGGACTTGGTTCGGTTTTGGAATATTTGGCCTAGGGTATTTTGGAATAGAAACTGGTTTAACGGTTTTAACTTAACGTTACCCAAGGTTCAACGCTTGGCACATTTACTCTCGTACCCCATAGATAAATTAGAAAAAAATCCCAAACAAATATTTAAGACTGGCATACTCACTTGTCAAAAGAAACGTAAATATTTTTATTTTTTTTTTAACTTACCACACCCCCAAACTTATTCGATTAGTATTATTTCACGGGTGTAGTTAAAACGAAAGAAAAATGACAAGTGAGTACTCGAATACTGAATCAATCCGAAGTTCGCCCTAAATCCAACCACTTACATCAAGAAGTATTTGCAACTGCTAACTTGATTCCCTCAAATGTGCCTTTAAATTCAGCGATTAAGGTTTGTAAAAAGATCAACTGGCTAGGGTATTTGTTTATGTGTTCAGAATTGAAATGACATTTAGGCTTCGATAGGGTACCGAGGGATAAACATGTATCAGGGTAGGCTTAAAAAGGCTCAAGCCATAAAAAAAAAGCCTAAATCACGTCTCCTGAACTACCTCGCCTAGGATTTCGCCTCAAGCTTCCCCTCAATCAGGTTCTAGAATTCTTAATGTGTCATGAGTTTGGCTAATCGACAATTGTCCTCAAATCAATTGAATAGAAATACATTGAGTCTTTGTGCTCGTGCAAATTAGGATCTACAATAACTTTTGACCAAAACGCATTATCAAGCACACAGAACACTAATACATGGGTATTACCCTTGACTTCGAAAACAACTAGGGGGTAATATCATCATTGGGTAACAGCCCAGATAAAAGCAAACCTCAGCATGCACACAACAACAACAAATAAACACAAACTAACCTAAACAAACATGCACTACGAGAGAAACAGTAAAACATACTAATATCCTACAAACTACACATCACTTCAGAACTTAGAACGAATAGTGTTCTCAACGACCCCAATCATATTTCTAAACATATGAAATTTAAAGCATGCTAACGTAGGGCATTTAGAACACATACCTGGGAGGTGAGATAATCTCGCCTCCGAATAAATTCAGCTATGACAGATTTAATTTATTTGACCTCAGGTTGCCTCCCAAGAAGTGTGTCGTTTAATGTCCTCGGCCAGACATTTTCAGAATTCCCTCAAACTTGGCGATGTTTTGTACTGGATGACTCAATCTTTCAACGACACACCTCACCGGCTTGTGTGCGTGGCCACGCACTATAAACGGCTCGGAATCCCGTTGAAAGGAATGCATCCATAATTATCGATCTAATATCGCCAAGTACTCTGCATAAGAAATAAAAACAGAACTTCAAAAAAAAAATTATATACAAAAGAAATGCCTAAAGTTAAATCAAGTCATTTACTCATAATATCAATAATAAATGACAAAGACAATCCCCGGTAACGGTGCCAAAAAACATGGTAGCCATTGTTGGAAACTGCATATGACAAACAACCAATCCCCGGCAACGGCACCAAAAACTTGTACGGTGAGCGTTTGTTACGCGCTCGCGTATGGACTACTCACAAGTGTACGAGGTCAAAGTTTTAGTATAGTGTGATCATTAAAATCAGGTATCGTATACATAGGGATTGGTTGTCGTTATTATCGAGTACCTTGTTTATCATGACCTAACTTTATCTAGGTGAAAAAGAATGATTTTAATTGAATAATAGAAATATAAACTAAATTAACTATACTAATATAATGAGATGTTTTAGGAGAAAGAATTGTCTAAGGATTAACTCGGTTTACAAATACGTGTTCAATATCGATTGACTTACATTTACGGTGTTCGACCTATTTGAGACTCTCAGTTCGTAAACTCTCCCGCCACCTCTCCTTAGTGTAAGACGATGACATACATGACTTCGTGTCAATGAAAAAGTCCCCCTCAACGTCCTAACGACCCTAGGTTACGTGAGTCTCGCCCCAACGTCAATGATTGCACACAATCCAACTCCCGACCGGGTTATTGGATCGTCACATTGTGTTTACCCTATCAATAATCTCAGTTCTAAAACCTCCCTGCCACATCTCCCAAGTGTAAGGCTAGGAAATACATGACTTCATGTCAACAAAGAAGTCTTTCTCAACATCTTAACTACCCTAGGTTAAATGAGTCTTGCCCCAACGTCATTGATTGCCCATAATCCAACTCCCTCTCGGGTTTTTGGATCATGGAGTTTGTTTACCCTAGTCCGAATCCAGGGTTACCTCTTCCGAGTGTCAAACCCCACATTCTCCAAATAACATTCTAAGCATAAAAAATAAACAATACGGCAAATATAATAAAACGTCGAAGAACAAACATAAACGCAACATTGAAATCATTTGATACACATATTTATAAATATATTGTTAATCTCTATACAATCTATGTTTAACTAACGGCCATAATTGTATTTACAAGAAAGCACGAGCTAAACATGCTCACAAAATCCTAACTTAAAGAAATAAGGGAAGAAATTGAAGAACTTAGCCTAGTCTGAAGTTTAGCTGCTAAGTATGTTTAACGATCGCTTCGCTATCTTTTTCTCCCTTGGGATGTGAGCTCTCCCTCTAAAACATCTCTACCCAACTCTCGATATGTTCTAAGGGTGGTAGCATGCAAGAGAACCCGAAAATGAGAGAGGAGGATGGCTTAAATAGGGAAAAGATCTCAAAAATATCTAATATGGTGCTAAGGTCACCACCTCATCGGTGGGATTTTCCACCGCGGCGGTGAGTAGGTAGGTTAGTTGATCTCCTAAGCAGTGAAGACAACGTTAGACTTGGTTGACATCCTGTATTTTCATCACCGCCGTAGTGGATGTTCAGCAAGATAATCCATTCTTTGCATTTTCACCGCCGCGGCAGTGGGCTTCTTTCAGAATATTGCCGCCTTACTCATTTTTCCACCGTTTTTCGACCGTTCTTGGTTCAATCTCATCGTTTTCGCTTTAGTTTTCTAACTTTTTTCCCTACACACCTAATTTATACAAAAAGTATAAAAACTAATTAAAACATAATAAAATAAACATAAAGACTACTCTAAAATTAACAAAACTGGTTTGGAAATATATAGGTAGATCACACCAATCAAATACCCCCAAACTTGGAATATTGCTAGTCCTCGAGCAAAACACACACACGAATATGAAAAACACAACTAAATGAAATAACAAACATCCTAAAAACAATCTAAACATAACGACATGCGAGTTTTGAATTCTTCTAACGACCAAGTTATTTTTCCCTCAACAACCGCCAGTCATATCGAATTTAGGCGGTAAAACACATCATGTGGTTCTAGAATTTCGATGTGCAATAATGGTGAACGCCATTCTTAATCCTACTAACGTGTTAGTACGAGACTCATTAATATAACTATATAACGACCGGATTGGATTATCCACTAACGAAATTCATGACTTAAACCATATAGGACTAGGATATCCGTATGCCTGATTGGGGTCCACTCTCCTCTCATGTAGGTTGAGTAGTTCATAAAGATTAGAAAGACTTGGTTCGGTTTTGGAATATTGGGTCAAGGGTAATTTGGAATAGAAACTGGGTTAACGTTGTTAACTTAACGTCGCCCCAAGCTCAACGCTTGGCACATTCACTCTCATAGACCATAGATAAATTAGAAAATAATCCCGAACAAACGTTTAAGACCGACGTACTCACTTGTCAAAAGAAATGTAAATATATTTTTTTTTTTTTAACTTACCACACCCCTAAACTTATTCGATTTGTATGATTTCACAGGTGTGGTTAAAACAAAAGAAAAACGACAAGTGAGTACTCAAATACTGAACCAATCTGAAGTTTGCCCTAAACCCAACCGCTCACATCAAGAAGCATTGGCAACTACTAACTTGATTCACTCAAATGTGCCTTTAAATTCAGCGATTAAGGTTTGGAAAAAGATAAACTAACTAGGGTATTTGTTTATGTGTTCACAATTGAAATGACATTTAGGCTTCGACAGGGTAATGAGGGATAAACATGTATCAGGGTACGCTTAAAAAGGCTCAAGCGACAAAAACAATGCCTAAATCACGTCTCCCGAACTACCTCGCCAAGGTTTTCGCCTCAAGCTTCCTCTCAAGCATGTTCTAGAATCCTTAATTTGTCATGAGTTTGGCTAATCGATAATTGTCCTCAAATCAATTGAATAAAAATACATTGAGTCTATTTGCTCGTGCAAATTAGGATTTACAATAACTTTGACCAAAACGCATTGTCAAACACACAGAACACACATGCATGGGTATTACCCTTGACTTCGAAAACAACTAGGGGGTAATATCATCATCGTGTAATGACCCAGATGAATGCAAAACTCAGCATGCACACAAAAATAACAAATAAACACAAACTAACTTAAACAAACATGCAATATGAGAAAAACAGTAAAACATACTAATATCCTACATACTACCCATCACTTCCGAATTTAAAACGGATAGTGTTCTTAGCGGCCCCAATCATCATTCAAAACATATGAAATTTAAAGCATACTGACGAAGGGGGTTTAGAACACGTACCTAGGAGGCGAGAGAATCTCGACTTCGAATAAATTCGGCATGACAGATTTAATTTATTTGACCTTGGGTTGCCACCCAAAAATTGCGTGGATTAATGTCATCTGCCTGACATTTTCAGAATGCCCTCAAGCTTGGCGAGGTTTTGCACTGGATGGCTCGATCATTCAAAGCCACGCCTCACCGGCTTATGTGCGTGGCCACACACTATAAACGACTCAGAATCCCGTTAAAAAGAATGCATCAATACCTGTTGACCTAACATTGCCAAGTACCCTACAGAAGGGATAAAAACAAAACTACAAAACAAAAATTATATGCAAAAGAAATGCCTAAAGTACAATCAGGTCATTTACTCACAATATCAATAATAAAGGACAAACACAATCACCGGCAATGGCGCCAAAAAACTTGGGGGCGATTGCCAAAAACTGCAAATGACAAACAACCAATCCTCAGCAACGGCGCCAAAAACTTGTACGGCGAGCATTTTTTATGCGCTCCCGTATTGACTACTCGCAAGTGTATGTAGTCAAAGTTTTAGTATAATGTGATCGTTAAGATTGGGTAACGTATCCACAGAGATTGGTTGTCTTTATTATCAAGTACCGTGTTTATCATGACCTAACATTATCTAGGTGAAAAAGAAGGATTTTAATTAATACAAATACTAATACTAATATAACCTAAATTAACTATACTAATATAATGAGATGTTTTAGGGGAATGAATTGTCTAGGGATTAACTCGGTTTACAAATACGTGTTTGATCTCAATTAACTTATGTTTACGGTGTTCGACCTATTTGACAATCTCAGTTCGTAAACTCCCCCGCCATCATTCCCGAGTGTAAGATGGGGGAATACATGACTTTGTGTCAACGAAGAAGTCCCCCTCAACGTCTTAACAACCCTAGGTCACGTGAGTCTTTCCCCAATGTCATTGATTGCATACAATTCAATTCCCGACTGGGTTATTGGATCGTCGCGTTGTGTTTACCCTATCGACAATCTCAGTGCTAAAACTCTCCTACCACCTCTCCCAAGTGTAAGACGAGGGAATACGTGACTTCGTTTCAACAAATAAGTCCCCATCAACGTCTTAACGACCCTTGGTCACGTGAGTCTTGCCACAATGTCATCGATTGCCCACAATCTAACTCTCTCTATGGTTATTGGATCGTGGCATTTGTTTACCCTAGTCTGAATCTGGGGTTATCTTTTCCAAGTGTCAAACCATGTATTCTCCGAATATCATTCTAAGCATAATAAACAAACAATACGGCAAACACAGTCAAACTTCGAAGAACAAACATACACCGAAATCATTCGAAACACATATTTATAAATATATTGTTAATCTTTATATAGTTCATGTTTAACTAACGGCCGCAACTGTATTTACAAGAAAGCATGAGCAAAACATGCTCATAAAATCCTAAGTTAAACAAATAAGGGAAGGAATCGAAAAACTTAGCATAGTTCGAGGTTTAGCCGCTAACAACGTTCAACGATCGCTTCCCCGTCTTCCTCTCCCTCTAAAACTCCTCTACCCAACCCTAGATATGTTCTAAGGGTGGTAGCATGCAAGAGAGCTCGAAAATGAGAGAGGAGGATGACTTAAATATGGCAAAGATCTAAAAAATATCTTTAAAAATATCTAATCTGGTGTAGAGGTCACAGCTACGACGGTGGGATTCACCGCCACATCGGTGAGTAGGTCGGTTAGTTGATCGCCTAGGCGGTGAAGCAACGGTGGACTTGGTTGACATCCTGCATTTTCATCGCCGCAGCGGTAGACGTTCAGCGAGATAATCCATTCTCTACATTTTCACTGCCGCGGCGGAGGTCTGGACACCGCGGTAGTGGGCTTCTTTTAGAATATTGTCACCTTGCTCGTTTTTCTACCATTCTTCGACTGTTCTTGGTTCGATCTCATCATTTTCACTCTAGTTTCCTATCTTTTTGCCCCCACACACCTGATAAATATAAAAACTACTCTAAAACTAACAAAACCGGTTTAGAAATATGTAGATATATCACACCTATCAATATGCACACATGTGTGATGTAACCAAGGGTACATTTGTGTTGTCTTCTTTTAAAAGAAGATAACAAAATTTTGATATATAAAATATATTTGTACTACTTACCCAAATTACACTCTTAAGTAAGTATTACTTATATCCCAAAATTATTAAAAATTATTTTTTAAATAATATAATAATCCCAAAAGTTTTAAATGTCAAAACTATAATTAACATATTGACCCCCAACTTCTTGAAACTAATTTTTAAATACCATACTAACCCCTCAAAAGTTTTTTAAAGTGAAATTTAAAATAACATGCTAGACCCAAATATTGTTTTGCAAATGTTCTAAAATGTAATTGAAAATATGCATTTGCAAAAATTGGGTCTTACATCCTTGGAGAACACAATGACAATTCTTCCATGCATCCAAGTTATGACCTCAGTTGGTCAGGACCTTATGTTTGGTTTTATCAATGTCTTGAATGGTCCCCTCTTGTCTCTGGCAGAATCTTCGACTACCTGAAGATGGAATCGGTTCATGTGCTTGACACGTAAGTGCTACTCAAATGTTCTCGACAATTCATGTATGCCACGTGAGTTTTGCTCCTACATGTGGTAGTATTTTTGAGTTGATAAAAAACCTTCTCATCAAATTGAGTTTGACTAAAATTACTAAATAGTAATAATGTTTTGTATTGACTTATGGGTGAAAAATAATAGTCGGCGTAGGTCCGATTTGCATTAGTCCTACGACAGTGGTTGACGTTTTATGAACCATCGTGTCTATTGTTACTAAAGTCACTAAACATTGATCAAAATTTTTAGTAGCATTCTAGGCAGATGTCGGTGATAAACAAATGTGCATGGCAGTGGATGGTGATGGCAGACGATAATCAATAGAAGATGTTGACAAATGATGACAATAATAGTCTGGCAGTAGTGTCGTGATAGTCCAACTATGGGAACTTAGAGTTCAATATTATATATAGAATATCTTAAATGTTAGGATATGTTAATTCCCTCGATTTTTTATCCAATCCATGATATTAGTGATGAAGTAATTAATAATTATTAAAAATATTTTTAATATTTTATCCAAAATTTAGAGTTACTATAGAAAAATAATCTTATTTAATGTATTGTTGTTATAATAACCCTTTGTTAATTGCGTCCAGTGTATAGTCCCTAACAGTTAGTTTACATTACTGAGCGGACAATCTTGCCCTTACTTAAATCACGGGTGTTATCAATTGAAATGGTGGTTATAGAAAGGTATATTGTCGTTAGTTTTTCATTATTCGTTTTGTACATGCAAATTTGAATTTTGATATTCCCTTTTCCATTTTGACATTTCTAAAATCCGAACATGACATAAGTGAGGAACACATTTTCAAGTAAAATTGCAGTTAGTAACATAATCATTCGTATGTAGATCATTATTTTCCTTTATTATAATACATATTTTTCATGTCGTTGATGTAGTTTCGCCTAGTTATGTTAATGATTATGAATATTCACATTTATCCGTCACGTATTGGCATAAGAATACTTATAGGATTTGGGAATGTTCACAACGAACATGATTTTATAGTTATCTACTAGGGAAAATAGTGGCATTTTGTGGGGAGTTACAAGCTATGTTAACATTCACAATTACTTGAGTTATTACAATATGAAAAGGAAGTTTTGTGTGTTTTGTGTGTGAAACTCAAATGTGATCATTCTCAATTAATGTAGCATATCTGTCATATTCTATGATTATCAATGCGAATATTCACACAAATATTACAGACAACCGAACAGAAGGTTAGATAATCACGAAATGTAGTGTATATGTTCATCGAAAGTGTGATTATAAATGTGAATATTGATCAAAGTATTTTCTTTTTGTAATGGAATGTAAATGATTGCAAACATTCACACTCAACCATCAGAGGTTTTGCACAAGAGATACACATAAGATTTGTGAACATTCACAATTAATCAACTTTGTAGAGTGATATAGCACACGAAAACGTTTTGTGGGAGGATAATAACATAGGTGAACATTCACAATTACTTGTTTAATGTGCTACATGAAATGGTAGTGTTATGTATGTGAACTATATATGAACATTCATAATTAATTGGGACGTTTCTAAATGTGAAGTTCTCACAAAGCATAGTACGAACAACATCATCAATAAAAATGATAATTGTAATG
Organism: Eucommia ulmoides; assembly: GCA_016647705.1. NCBI lineage: Eukaryota > Viridiplantae > Streptophyta > Magnoliopsida > Garryales > Eucommiaceae > Eucommia > Eucommia ulmoides. The sequence continues at coordinate 46,415,264 of CM028339.1, read as the reverse complement.
CAAATAACAAGGCAACAATTTGAAATACAATGGCATGGAAGGTATACAAAAATTATTAAAATAGTGATTAAATCAACGTATTTTTTATTTTGACTACACCTTCTAGTCTCTTCATTGTTTTCTTGGTAGGACTTCCTCTATCGACCATTTTAGTTATGGCCATTGGTGGTTTTACAGTAGAATTCGTGATTTACGAAAGTTTGACGATTTTGGTTTACAGTTTCAATCGTCAGACAAGAGGAGAAAGAAATCAGGCAACCTAAATGAAAAGCATTAAACAGAGTAAGGAAAAAGGGATAGTGGAACGATTTTAATTTTTAAAAATGTTCCACATTTGAAAACTGTCAAAAAACTACCCCCGTGTGACCATTTACATTGTGGAAATTTTTATTCTAAAATATACAATATTGAGATCAAATTGAAGATCTTGAAAACGGGAGTTAGAAATTTATTTTTTAAAATATTTTGATAGTGGAAAATTCATAAATTTGGATTATTTTGGTTTTGTTTAGTACAAATAGTGATTGTTTCGCACTAATGGCGGTTCACGTTTGTAGACTTGTCGAGTGGCAGGTTTAGTAAATTTGATGTCGTGCAAAGTTATTTTGACAAGGTTAATGGATGATATTTTACTAAAGAATCTGGAAGGAATAGAAACTTAATTTTATTAAATAATTGTTTTTTTTTTTTTTTAATCTGATACTAATACCAAAAAATGAAAGGAGATAAAGGGTTTTAATGATGTTGGAGAATGGCTCTTTCAAGCATTTTGGTGTGTACTTAATATATTTTTTTTTAAAATTTATTTTTTCATGTATAAAATAATTAATGTCCTACTCAATTTCTTCCTCTTTTTTTAGTTATATTTATTTTTTTCTAACTAATTCACAAATACATTATTAATTTCCTTAGTGTATATTTTAAATTACTTTAAAAAATAAGTGAAATAGAAAAAATATTTTCAACCGAAAATAAATTAAATACGACATAAATTACTTAGGTTGGAGAATACCTCTTTCAAGCCTTTTAATTAGTTATTATATATATTTATTTTTTTCATACATCAAATAAAGAGTACCCCACTCAATTTCATTGTTTCATTTTGTTTTTGTTATAGTCATATTTAATTTTTTCTAATTAATGCACATATATATGATTAATTTCCTTGTACACATTTTAAATTACAGAGAAAAAAATAACCTTGAATGAAAAATATTTCTAACCAAAAAGAAATTAGATATGACATAAATTAATTAAATTAGAATTTATTAGACTTGTAAAATTGATAAAATTAATCCTAACTTATGGCTATTTGTTTGTTATTTTATAGTACAATAGTAAAAGTTAATTTGTTGAAATATTATTTTAGTTTTATGATTATTTATGTAATTTTTAATACTACAATGATTTTTAGTAGTTATAAAACGCTATTAGTCAATATAATTTATCTATCCACTCTCGAATATTTCTACGAAAGTAACCAAATAATATTGATGCTACCAAAAATTCCCAGTACGTGTATCCACTCCGCACGTGCTAAAAACCTCTCCACCTTCCTCAGTAAACCTGCAAAATCATGAGTTCTCAAGGGGAACACTGGTGTGGTGTTGGCCAATGAACCTCCAGTGTGAGAATAAGTTAATCTGGTAATAGAATGAGTTAATACGCAGATTGTATCGTGTCCAAATAACAGTGATACCTGCCCTTTATATAGGCTTGAAGATATTCTGTCATATTATTGGAGAGATCGCCCGTTACGTGATCTGCTCTTAACGGCTTAGAAGATAACTGGTATCTCATTTATTCAAAGAGAGATCATTGTAATGTATCCCATTATACATGGGTCGTTATAGTCAATCTGACTTTAATGTTCTTCAAGTGTAGGGGAGGCAATCACGATGGGCTGACCTCTTTATTCATTGGATCTGTATACTGTGGGCTTTGATTAGCCCATAAATGGGCCTCTTCATGAGGCAATTTGTCCTGTACAAATGGCTGCCGAAAATATTATCCACTTGGGCACATTATCCTTCGGCCTAGATAACCCATTGGGTTTGTCTGCTCCGAATCGAATTTCTGACCCGATCTGACCCGTTAAGGCTCTAAGCCTATGTTAGTTGTGAGGAGGGTGTTTTTCCATATCATTTGCCCTCTTGACTTTCATGGAAATTCAAGAGAAGAGAAACGAAAGATCACTTCCATTTCGCATAAGTTTTCATCTTGCCCTGATCTTTTGGTTGCATAACTTTTCTTCATATTCTCTGTTTTTTATTACTGCTAGTCCCATCCTAAAATGTCGTTGAGTTAATCGAATAGTCATGTTGAGGTTGGTTCGTCGTCTAACCCCATTATAGAATGGATGACAAGGGCTCAGGTTGTTCAGTACTCCAATCCCTCAGAAAATAAAGGGGATCATAGTGCGAGCAAGTTTCCATAGGAATGGCTTACGCTATTTAGGGAATAAACTAGCATTCCTCCGTCGGTGTCGATTAGGGTTCCATCTAAAATTGATCATCCCTACGATGCTATAGAGAATGAAATATGCCTCTTTTTGTGGATGTTTGAGAATGGACTCACTCTTCCATTTTCTCAAGTTTTCCATAAACTCTTTCGCCAATTAGAAATCACCCTTGCCCAGTTAACCCCGAATGGTGTCCACCAAGTCGTGGGAGCCATTGCCCTGACTCAAACAAATGAAACACCTCTCTCCATAGACACCATTAGAAACATAAGATACCTCAAATTCCTTACCAATATTGGGAGATATTATTATTCTTGCCTTAAGAGATTTTCTTTTCTCACTGACCTTCCAGTTAAAGTAAGGGATTGACAACAGTGGTACCTTTTCTTTTTTGGTGATTGGGAATTATCTCCTGAAAAAGTGGGTTAGCCCTCAGTTGTGCCAAGGCGCTTCAATACCCAAAGTACTATTTCCCTATTATTCTCTTAACAATTTGATTTCTTCTGAAATTTTGTTCAAGTAGTTTAAATATCTTTTATGTGGTTTTTGATGCATGTGATAAAGCTTATAAGAGCATTGGCCTCACAGCCACAACTGAAGGAGAGTTGAGGGGGATTGCTAGTTCCAACTAAGTGCTCGTACAAAGCTTGCTGCATGGGCAGCAGACATTCCACTTGACCTTCTTACTGCTAGTCTCCTTCAGTTATCTATCAACCTTCCCCAACTCCTATTACCATCCAGGGAGCCTCTAGTGTTCGTGGAATGTCCAAGCGTAAAATGTGTCGATTGATTGATAAAGTGGGACCCTCTATTCCAGGTCGCTGCGTAATTTTCGATGATACTATCAAATTTTTTGTACGAGAGGTCCTGGAACAAAGGTAAAGAGAGAACTGAAGGTTGAAACAAGGTTGAACTATTCTGAATGGTAATTTGTGCACCTCTTTAGGTAATTTCCATTACTTCTGACAAGTTTATCCAAATTGTTTGTCAATTCCTGATTGCTTGCTCTCTTATTGCAGTGTATGCATATGTCCTACGCTATGGTTAATTATGTCGAAGACAAAAATAAGTTTAATGCCCAACTTATGCACTAGCTGACTGAATTTAGCAAACTGGAAGAGAAGAACCGCACCTTAGAAGAGAAGAACTCAGCTTGGAAATAGACTTAGCACTTGTGAGGTCATCTCAGGAGATATTCAAGATGGAGTTTTGCTCTTCTAATGAGCAAAGGGAGGCTTTGTAGAAAAGCAACAAACTCTATTGCTCATAGAACTGCGGACTCTAGAAAAAAAATCAATGCTTTGAGAGGAGATAGTTCATCCTTGAGGGATGACGTCTGTGCTTTGACTGAGGAGATTAGCACAGCTCGCTTGGTAATTGACCAAAAAGATATCAATTTTAAGGCTAAGGATGTTGCCCTTCAATTAAAGACGATGCTCTTCAAGGAAACGAGGATGCCCTTCGGAATATTCAAATTGAGAGAGATCGCCTAATGGCTAAGCTAGACCAGAAAAAATTGAAGTCCACTGATCAAGTGCAAGAAGTAGAAAAGTTATTGGTTGAGTTGGCAACTAAAACAAAAATGCCTGAGTAGGATATTGAAAACCTCTAGTCTGTATTCAAAATTCAATCAAAAAAGCTTTAGAAGGTAGGCTTCACCCATTATCAGCGGAAAGTATGAGAGGAGTACCCTGATGTAGATCTCTCTTTCCTGGTGGACAAGCTACAAGATGAGCCAAATGAAGAAAATACTGATGAGAGCGAGGAGGAAATCGTCGAGGTTTAAGAACCCTTGCTCACATAAACTGCCGATATGCCAGTGAAAAGCTCAACTCTAATCCTGATGATCTGCTATGCCGACGTTTGACCAACCAAACGTCACCGATCAAAGCGCTACTTTCTGAACTGTCGTAACGTCTTTTCAATATCCTTTTTTCATGTCTGCAATTAATTTATGGTAATAATAGCTCTTTATCATCATGATCTGTATTAAAACAGTAGTCGTCGTTTTAATCTTAAAAGTGTACTTGTGATAATTGAGGTATGCCTTTTGTCAACACACGTCACTTGCACATTTAATGCATATTTTTTTGACGTTTCAGATTATTTTCAATCTTCAATTGTTTGTCTATTTAAAGGCAAACCAAGCGTCGATTATTCTTCACAAGTTCAGACGCTTTCATTGCTTCAATCTTACTTTCTTGAATTCTTTCTTCTCCCCTTTCAAGCTTTCTGAAATCATGGCTTTGTGGACAAAACCCTTCTCTTTTGAAGTAATCCAGTCCAAAAGGTTGAATGAGATTGAACTGGGAGATCCTTTCCGTTCCCTAATGTAGCAAGCAAAAATCACCACAGAAGATCATCCTCGTCTCCGAACCTTAGAAGAAACCACCGTTATTTTCACCGCCATGGAAGCGGCTCACTTCCAAGCAATCTCTCACCTTCATGAACTCAAGGATGAATTGAGTAAGTCCGAAATAAGTAAACGTGACCTGGCTGTTCACTTCAGCTATCACAAGCTTTTTACTGACACTGTCAAGGGAAAAAAAGATAAGCTCCTGGAGAAGAACGTGGCGAAGAAGGCCAAGATTTGTAACTTGATCAACAAGCTCTACAAATATGAGAAGCATGCCTTCTACTTTTCCAACTCAGATTCAGAGGATCTGGGTTCACCTACTTCTCCAGAGTCGGAATAAAACTACCTTCAGCCTTGGTCGTTGATGAAGAAAAAACTCTTCTTTTTCATTTTTGCTTTTTGGAAAAAAAGTCTTTTCTGTTCTTGTTTGTTTTTTTTGTTTTTTTTAGCATATATCCCCTTCCTTTTGATAATATATAAATATAGGGTTCTTGATCATGTGTCTTGATCTTATTGTGTTGTGCTGTATTGTTGACTGTTTGTGTTGCCCCTCTACCTACCTTCCTTCATAACTTGATTAGAAAACTAAGCCAATTATGAACTAATATTTAGGCTATTTGTAGTAAGTTGAACATTTAAGTTACAAACTTAGTCAATATAACCAGCATTAACTCATGTAGGGTGATAAAATAAACATCCTCTCAAATATTAACCAGACTTGAACTTATCAATTAAATAAGGTTTCTAGATTCTTCATGTTGAAAGAGTTAACAATGTTGATGAAAAGAAAGTTATGGAGATATAGAGGCAACTATTGAACAAATATTTACTTCCTTTAGTTCGTAAGACTATAAGCTACAGATAGTGAATTGATTCAGAACGAACAGTATTACTTGGCTAGTTTTCCGACCGTCTTTTCTAGCCATTATTCAATCGGATATGATCAAATGATTATACTAAGCCGAAGTGCTCAATTGAATGTTGAGTTGAGGAGCTCAGTTAAAGTGAGTAAACTGACTTGCTCTACTCAATTGAGATTGAGTAAACAGATCCGCTCGGCTCAATTCCAAGCTTGGAGCTCAGTTAGTACTGAGCTTAAGTATTCAGTTTGGAGGAGTAATCTAACCTACTCTTCTTATTAGAGAATAAGTAAACAGATCTGTTGATTCTAGGATTATGATGGACAATTAAATATTGATGTTTTTTTGTGAAACTAATGAGTTTATTGAGTGTTTCAGTGATAAAGTTTGATTGGCAATTTAATCATGAAGAAATTATTAAAGAAGGTTATGGATACAAGAGACTAACAAAAATAAGAGTATTAAGAGACCTAAGATTTTGACGAATCTAGGGGAAAACAACTCAGGCTAATTTTTACTCTTAATGTATCCTGATTAGGATCACACAGGACACAAAAATGATTTTATGATTATGTGTGTTTTTTGTAGGATTGTAAGTAGTTAAATATATTTGCTCTTATGTGAAATTGAAGAAGAAAAATAGATTTAAGATAAATTAGAAATTAAAATTAATTTAAAGTGTCCATTAAGTTAACCGAGAAAAGAAATCGGTTAAAGGGCCAAAAACGTTGAAGAGTTGAGTTAAAAATTGATTAAGGAAGATGAGTTCCAACAGGATCGATCAACCGACTAACATGGTTCAGTCAACCGATGAGAAGGAACTAGAAAACGATTCAGTCTCTAAATTGTTCAATCAACAGCTAGGTCGACCTATGGCCAAAGGTAAAACTTTCTAAATCATTAGGTTGACAGACCAAAGTAGAGCGGTCGACCTACCATAATTGGATTTTGGCCTGGGGAACTCTCTGAATCGATCAGTCGACAGACTAAGGAGTAGCGATCGACCGACGGGCTAGAAATTTTGGCTTGGGCTACAACCTAAATCGATCGATTGACTTGTGGTGATTGGTCAGTCAACTGATGGTTTGGTTTTAGGTTTAGAGGATTTCGTGTATTTTTTTCAAAAAATAGTCGTTCCTAGCTGTTTTATAGTTAAGATCAGATAGATATCTTAGAGATTTGATATTATTTGAGATATCTCATTGATATTGTGTTATCCCTATAGATATGATTCATATAATTTAATTATTTCTCAAATTGGTGCATGTAATACTTTCTATTCTATCTAATTATTTTTGAGAAAATATTTGAGGGAATAAATTGAATATTTTAAAAGATATAACTGAGTAAATTGAACCATTATTGAGTTATAATGATATAATGGGTCTATAAGTACAATTAATTGTCATTATATGTGGGAACTAACCGTTGGAGGACTTGTTTCAATTCCATACAAATAGACCTGCATTTTTAAGATTCCAATAACCTCAATCAATCAAATTTCAAGAGCTATTCGGTTCTTGAGCTTTCTGAGAGTGATCATTCTGAATTCATACCAAGTGTATTGTGAGATTATTCTTGAGAATTGTTCTTGAGAAAATTTGTTGTAGATTATTCTTGTTATCGATTTGGAATTTCATTGTTATTCATTCTTTATTAATTCGGTAGATTCCTGCTAAGATCATTCCAAGTCTTTACTATTAATTTTTGTTTGATATTATTATTTACTATTTGGAATATTGATCTTTGAAATGGTTTTTTTGAACTTTAAAATGATTGAAAAAAAAATTAAACTATTTCTTGTGAAAATCTAATTACGTGCTAAATTGTATGCTACCCTTTTTTATTAAAATCAGATTTTGAAATTCTTACTTTATTTCTATTACTAGTTTCGGGACATTAATTGAGTTCAAATTAATCTAGAGTGGTAGAAGCTCCGAGTGGGAAAACGTTTATCAATTTTATAATTGGTGAGTTGTGTACAGATTAGATACTATTAGGAGTATCTAATCAGAGGTAGCTAGTTTCAATATCTTCCGGTAATGAGATTGAGGTTTGATTTTTGTCTAGAGTATAAAAAGATTATGTTACTCTTTTCCCGTGAAAAGAGATAGGGGTAATTCTTCTTGACTAGAATTATTTTGAATGAATTTATAATGGTTCAATCCTTATCGGGTAAAAGGATACTAGGAGTATTTTTGTGAGGTTTAATTCTTAGACTAAGTATAAAAGAATTAGGTTAATCTTTAGCTTGGGAAAAAAAATAGGGTTATTCCTTAACCTATAAAAAGAAATTGTAATGGTTGATTATGAGCCTGTGAAAAGAATTATTTTGTAAGGATTTGATTCCTACCTGATTAAAGGGATCATAGTGATTAATGGGTGTGACTCTCCGTGGAGCTCGGGGAACTAGATTAGCCAAGAGTAACTTAGTGAACTAGTATATATTTTGATGTGCTACTTTCTTTACATTACTTATATTCTGTTGTTTGGGTGTGTGCACCTAGTCTATAACCTTTATATGCTACTATAAAGATAATAATTTATTTAGGATAAAATTAACTATTTGAATTTGGAAGTGTTATTATTTGGTAATTTTTATTACTACGCAATTCACCCTCCCTCTTGGATAGCTCACTAGGCCAACAAGATCAGCTCTACTCAATGCTGAGCTGAGGTGCTCAATGGGTGCTAAGCTTAAGTGCTCAGTTTAACATTGAGCTAAGGAACTCAGTTAGTGTTGAGCTTAAGTTCTCAGTTTTGTGAGTAAACTGATCTACTCGGGTCATTAAAGAATGAGTAAATGGATTAGCTCGGCTTAAAGCTGAGCTGAGGTGTTCAGTTGGTGCTGAGCTTAAGTACTCAGTTTAACATTGACCGGAGCAACTCAGTTAGTGTTGAGCTTACGTGCTTAGTTTTGTGAGTAATCTTATCTACTTAACTCATTAGAGAATGAGTAAATAGATTAGCTCTGCTCAAGGCTAAGCTAAGGTGCTTAGTTGGTGCTAAGCTTAATTTCTTAGTTAAACGCTAAGCTGAGGTGCTCAGTTAGTGTTGAGCTTAAGTGCTCAGTTTTATGAGTAAACTGATCTGCTCGGCTCATTAGAGAATGAGTAAACAGATCAGCTCTGCTCAATACTGAGTTGAGGTGCTCAATTGGTTGACCGTAATGTCAAATGTCTGTTTCACACTTAGTCTCAATCCACTAAGTGTTCTAGACAATGCAGAAGCATATTAGTGCATTAACAATCATCGCAAAATTAATGGAGAGAAAAATTATTTGTTTTATTCAAAGAGTATATCTCAAAAAGAGAGAATAACTTTAAAACATTTAATGAAAGAAAAGAATCGAAAAATAATTAGAAACTCATAAAAAATACTTACGTAGGTGAGAGATATTCTAGGGTCTAAGGATTTCTATGCCATTCAGATCCTCTAGCCAATAGATTCCTGGTCTGTTGACTTTGGTAATTCGGTAAGGGCCTACCTAGGTTGGTGCTAGCTTTCCTAAGCAAACATCTAGATGATGAGGCATTACTCTACGAATTATGAGGTCTCCTATGGAAAAGTGACGTTGACGGACTGCATGGTTGAACATTCGATCCATCCTTGACTTGTAAGCTACCATCCTCATCAATGCCCTATCACGTCATTCTTCTAAAAAGTCCATTTCTTCACGTATGAGTTCTTCATTCTCCACCAGGTTGATTTTATTATTTCATCTGTACGACATTCATATCTCTACTGGGACAACAACTTCGGTGTCGTAAGTTATAGAAAAAGGTGTTTCCCCGTTGGTAGACATTGGAGTGGTCCGGTGAGCCCACAATACTGCTAGTAGTTCTTTTACCCACTTTCCTTTGGCATTATCTAGATGTTTCTTAAGTGCCTCATTGATAGAACGGTTTGTCACCTCTGCTTGTCCATTGGATTGTAGGTACGCCAAGCTGGATGTTCGATGTCGAATCTTTAGCTCGTCATCCATCCATGCAACCTTGTCACCGGTGAAAGATGTTCCGGTATCAGAAATGAGCACTGCAGGATTGCCAAAATAGCAAATGATATTCTTCTAAAGAAAGTTCTTCACTTCATTCTCTTCCACAGTAGTAAAGGCTTAAACTTCAACCCACTTGGTAAAATAATCAATTACCACCACTAGGTACTTCTTGTTTCATGGCGCTAGAGTCAACGGATCTAGTACATCCATCCCCCATTGAGAGAATGGCCAAGGGCTGATTACTAGAGATTGCTGTTGAGCATAAATCTTGTTATCGTTAGAGAATCACTGGCATTTACCACATTTATTGGTGTATTCTTGTGCATCAATATGCATAGTTGGCCAGTAGTATCCTACTCTTAGTGCCTTGTGAATCATGGTTTTTCCTCCTTGGTGATTTCCGCAAACCCCTTTATATATTTCTTATAGGACATAGGTAGCTTTCTTTGGTCCTAGACAAAGCAAGAAAGGTTGGGAAAAATAACGTCTATACAGTTTGTCATTGGCCAACACATACCTCAAAACTTTGTATATAACTTTTTTGGTGGAGTCCTTATCTTCTAGTATGATTCCCTCCTTTAAGTAACAAACTAAAGGGGTCCTCTAATCTTCTTCTTGGTCCAGTTGCCCTATACATGTGCACCAGCTAACTGGGGCTACTACAGATGGTTGATCAAGGAATTCCACCAGTTTAGAACACTGATCTGACCCAAATGCGAAAGCTAGCACAGATAAAGCATCTGCTTTCACGTTTTCAGCCCTTGAAATGGCTTGAAAGTTGCAACTCTGGAATGAGGAGATTAACTCTTTCACTTTCTCAACATAAAGGTGCAATCTTTCCTCATTATTAATGAACACCCCATTAATCTGATTCACCCTGAATTGAGAGTCTGACTTCACCTCCAAATGTCGGGATCCCAATTCTTGTATAAAAGTTAACCCAATAATTACAGCTTCATACTCAGCTTCATTGTTGGAGGTTCAAAAATCGAGTTGAAAAGCCTTTTCAAGTTGATCTGCTTCAGGTGTTTGTAGGATTGTGCCTGAACCAAACCCCTTCATGTTCGATGCACCATCAACCCACGGCTTTCGTGGCATAACTAACTGATCATGTCACTCTCCGTTTTGTGCATGAGCCTCAGCAAGAAGAGTCAGCTCAACAATAAAGTCCGCCAGGGCTTGCTCTTTGATTACGATCCTAGACTTGTACTTGATGAAAAACTCACCAAGTTCTACAGTCCATTTCATGAGACGTCCAGAAGCCTTTGGCATGTGTATTTCTACTCGGAGTGGGTATGAGGTCAGCACGTTAATCATGTGTGCCTGGAAATACGATCTGAGCTTTCATACCGTAGTCACCAGTGTCAGGGCGATCTTTTCCAACTTAGTGTAACAAGTTTCTTTTGGGACTAATGACTTGCTGATGTAGTAGACCGGTCTCTACCCTCCAATATAGTCCTTCACCAGTGCGATATTTACCGCTACTGGCGTTACAGCCAAATAGAGATAGAGTTTTCCCCTAGATTTACGTCTCAACTGAGCTCAAGTAATCATTGATAGATTGGAGCACTTGTTCATAGTCATCATCCCACTAAAAGGTTTTACTTCCTTTCAAAATCTTGATGAATGGAGCACACCTGTCAGTAAATTTAGAGATAAATTGTTCAACGTAGTTAACCTTCCTATCAGCACTTAAACTTCTCTTATAGTTGCAGGGGATTTCATGTTCTTGATAGCTTCTATTTAACTAAAGTCCACCATAATGCTTGTCTGGTTTACCACAAAGCCCATAAATTTTCCAGATGCAACTCCAAAAGCGCACTTTTCTAAATTTAGCTTTATGTTGAATTTCCTTAGAATGGCAAAATCTTCTGCCAAATGGTCAAGATGGTCGTATTTTCTTGAGTTTTTTACCAGCATATCGTCTATGTAGACCTCCATAATTGTTCCGATCTGATCTTGGAAAATACGGTTCACTAACTACTGATATGTACCTCCTGCATTTTTTAAACCAAATAGAATTACTTTGTAACAGTAAGTACCTCTTGGTGTGATAAATGCTATCCCTTCCTCGTCTTCCTGGTCCATGAGGATTCGATTATAACCTGCATAAGCATCCATCACGGCCAGCCACGGATGCCCCGCTACTACATGTACCATCTAATCTATCATCGGCATTGGGTAGCACTCTTTTATGCAAGCTTGATTGAGGTCAGTGAAATCTACACACATTCTCCACTATCCGTTCTTCTTATTGACGAGGATTAGGTTATCCAGCCACCTTAGGTATATCACTTCCCTTATGTGGCAATGGAAAGTAGTCTCTTTACCTCAGCTTTGATCACTTGTTCCTTCTCAGAGCTAAAAGTTCCTTTTTTTTACCTCACTGGAGGATATGATCTAGAGATATCTAGGCGGTGGAATATATTGTCAGGGCTAATACCTTTCATATCCTCTAGAGTCCAAGTAAAAATATCTAGATTCTCTTGGAGCAGCCTACTGATCTCACACTAGTATGTTCCCTGAAATCATTAATTTCACGGGCCAAGCTTTCTAACAGAGCTGCTCCATTCTCCTGCTTTAATTTCTATAAGGTCTTGTTCTTTCCCTTCACAACTATAGCAAAGTATTGCCTCGAAGCTACTTGATCACCTCGTATCATCACCACAGAACCATCCTTTGCATACTTGACACAATGGTCGTACATTGATGCCACTGCTTTCATTCCATGCAACCATGGACGTCCCAGTATCTCATTGTAAGAAGATGATGAGTCCATTACGATGCATTATGTAGCCTTTGTGTATCCTTGTTCCTCTTTGTTTGCGGTGACAGATAATGTGATCTTTCCTTGTGGAAAACCGAGGTCACCATTGAAGCCCACCAAAATAGTTTGGGTCGAACTAACATCCTAACTGGGAACTCCCATCTCCTTCAGAGTATCCACAAAGATGATATTAGCAGAACTGCCATTTTTTACCAAAATTCATCTTACCTGGAAGCTGGAAATCCAAAGAGTGATAACCAGGGCATCCTCATGGGATGAACGATCCATTTTCAATCCTCATCAGAGAAAGTGATGATTCACCTTGGATTTGTGGTTACTATCATTGCTTTTCCGTAGCAACGTTCTAGTGCTGCTTCACAAACCTTCATTTTTCGTTCACAGTTGGATTCTTTGATTGCTAGCCCAACAGAGTTTATCATGAAAATCACTTCGCAATTCTCTTTGGGGCTTTACACTCCTTATCATGATTTTCTTCGCGATGGCCTTTGTTTCTAGGCATTTTTTAATTCCTTGAGCGCTCTTGTAAGTAGTCACGTAGCTGACCTATATCAGCTAGTCATTTGATCTATTTTTTAGTAATTATTCATATTAAGACCATGGTCCGAATCAAAATCGCGGTACTTTGACCTGTTCTTCTTGTTGGACTTGGTAATATGCCTAGGAGGTCATTGAATTACCTCGGATACACGTATCTCATGTAGGATTCTTGAAATCGACATTCATAAACCAGAGAGATTTGGCTATTTCTGAACTTTTAGTCTGGAACCTGAGCTCTTAGGCCAATATTTTCTTCTGTCCGAACTGCTGGTTTTGGCCTTACTGTGGTCCTTCTCTCTTTGTCTAGGGTAATCTTTAGAAGGTCCCCTACCCTCTCTTGTGAGCTTAATGTCCTCCAGCTTCATGTAGAGCTAAGCCTTTTCTATCAGCTTCGCCATACTCCGAGAAATTTTCTTCATGAGAGAACATTGAAATCGGTCGTGCCGCAATCCTGATGTAAATGCATTAATAATGAGGTTTGTAGGGTTGGTCATGGGCCGGGCTCTATGTAGGGTATTACAAAAATATACCAGGCCCTAGCCCAGCTCGGCCCTAAGAGTGGGCCTTATTTTCATTCCCAAGCCCGACCCTATCAAAATAATTAGGGCCCAAACCCAACCCTCAGGCCAGGCCAGCCCTATAATTGTTTTTTTTTTTTAAATTTAAAAATTAAACATAAACAAAAACACCAGACAATTCATTTCTACAAAAAAAAAAAATTCTCTATCGCCGAACAAGTGTAGGTATTAGTGGAAGAGATTTATATTACAAATGAGGACCTAAATAGAGGTAGTTAAATGACGCATAAAGACACATGTTAGGGGAAACTACGAAATTGTCATCAAACTTATCTTTTTATAATCTCAAAATAAGTTTTATATAATATATATATATATATATATAATAATTAAAAAATAATAATAATAATAATACTAATACTCGGGCCAAGCTCAGGCCGGCCCTATAAATTTTGGCCTAATCCAAACCCGGCCCTAGATTTAGTCGGGCCTCAAAACTTGAGCTCAAGCTCTGTCCATAAGCTCAAAACTTGAGCCCAAGCCCTAAAAATATCGGGTCGGGTTAGGCGAGCTTAGCGGGCCCCCAAGCCTATGACCATCCCTAGAGGTTTGTATCGCAACCCTAATTCCATGTCAGTTCCTCATTTAATTGACTCAAGTACTGTCATAGGGTTTCACCTTTTTCTTGATGTAGAGCCAACAAATAATCAAGACCCTTCATCAACCTTTGGTAGGTTATAATGCGGTTGATAAACATCTTTTCGAATTCTAAAACAATGTAATAAAGTTGCTAGGGAGCATATGTAGCCACTCAAGGGAAAAACCCTTTACGGTCATGGCAAAAGCTTTACAAAGCATTGAGTCACTTGACCTATATAGGTTCATGACATGCTTGAACTAGACGATGTGGTCCTCCGGATCTGTTTTCCCATCGTACTTCTCAAACTTTGTGGGATCAAACTTCTCAGATAGCGATACAACTAAGATATCTGAGGACAATGGCATTTGAGTACCTTTCAATAGCATATCCAGCTCATCTAAATGTTAACCCTGTTCCACCTTGCTTCTGATTTATTGACGTAAATCAACAGTCTTAATTCGGCTATGCACGCTTATCTCTTGCTACTGATGGCTTATATCTCCCTAGGCAGCTCGCTCCCATTGGGATTGTGGTTCAGCCAATCTCGGAGACTCTGCTTCTTCTCTTACATCATTGTTGGTAGCTAGGGAGTGTAACCTAGTATTAACGATTATCTCTACCATGTACTTGATCGTATCCACCTTCTGAGCCATCTTTTCAATGAGAGTGTCGATTTTCGCATCTGTGCTCAGCACTTCCGATGAAGAATCAGCACGAATTTATTCATGCGTTTCCACCGGTATTGCATTATCACTTGGCACTGCTCCTCTTGCTCTTCATTGCCTTGTAATTGTGACGGAAAGCTTTTTACGTTACTGTTTCCCACAAACGGTGCCAAATTATGCTACCAGAAATTCCCAGCACATGTATCTACTCCACAAGTGCCAAAAACCACTTCACCTTCCTCAGTAAACCTTCAAAACTGTGAGTTATCAAGGGGGACAATAGTGTGGTGTCGGCCAAAGAACCTCCGGTATGAGAATAAGTTAATTTGGTAATGGAAGAAGTTAATACGCAGATTGTATCGAGTCCAAATAACAATTACACCTGCCCTTTATATACGCTTGAAGATATTCTATCGTTTCATTGGAGAGGTCGTCCATTACGTGATCTGCTCCTAACAGCATGGAAGATAACTAATATATGTTTTATTCAAGGAAAGATCTCTATCACATAACACATTATACATGGGTCGTTACAGTCAATCCAGCTTTAACATTCTTCAAGTGTAGGGGAGGTAGTCACAATGGGCTAACCTATTTATTCATTGGCTTTGTACACTGTGGGCTTTTGATTAGCCTATAAATGGGCCTCTTCCTGAGGTCATTTGTTCTGCACAAAGGACTACCGAAAACATTACCCACTTGGGCTCATTATCCTTCAACCTAAATAAACCATTGGGTTTATCTACTTCGGATCGGATTTCTGACCCGATCCGACCCGTTAAGGCTCCATGCCTATGTCAGTTGCGAGCGAGAGTCTTCCTATATCAAATATGTATATATTTGTTGCTTCAATATTATAAATTTATTATAATTTCTTCCTAAAACCACACAATGTGCAGGTCTAAATTTGTAAAAAAAACTAAAATTCGAAGACTACACTTAAGAATGAATGAGAGCACACAATACTCATATTTTTTAATTCTCCTTAATTCCTCTCTCTTTTAACATTTTATTTTATTTAAATGAGTTTTAAGCATTATCTATCATTAATATAACAATTTTAATGACTTTAATTATTATTTATTATGACTACAGTGGGTTCAAAAAAAATTAAAGTTTTTTTATATTTGAAATAGTGAGGTCTTTCATTTAAGTAAAAGATATTTTTTATAATAAATAACAAAAAACTATGACTGACTCACTTACTAGACTTTTAAATCGAAAAACTGTTTTTTTTTCCCCATATTTTTATATTCTTTGTTTCTCATATAAGTGTTGATAAGAGTAATTAATTTATTTATTTTTATCCAAAACGAATTTAAAAATGATAAACAAAATAAAGAGTTAAAAATAATAATTAAAAAATTCACAGACCCACTATTTTTGAACTAGAGTGAAACTACTACTAAATAAATTCTCATTTGAATACTTCACAATACAATTAAAAATTAACTAATTGAAATAGTTTATATATAACATAACCCATTCTCTTAATTGTCCTTAATTTCTCCCTCTTTTAACATTTTATTTTGTGTAAACGAGTTTTAAGCATTATTTTTCATTAATATAGTAATTTTAGTGAATTTAATTGTTATTTAATATTATCAAAGAATTTTTAAAAATTTTGTATATTTGAAATAATGAAATTTTTCATTTAAATAAAAGATAATTTTTTATAATAAATTAAAAAAAAAATATATGAATGATTCACTTACTAGATTTTATTTTAATTTTTTTTTTTTCATATTTTATATTTTTCCTTTCTCATTTAAGTGTTGATAAAAGCGATTGATTTTTTTTTTTTTTTTTTTTTTTTTTTTTTTTTTTTATGTAACCGATTTCATATCATATAAGAAAACTTAAAAGTGGATGCTCAAGGCTTCAAATAAATTAGAGGTCTCCAACACTATTTTTCTTCTTTCTTAAGATTTTCAGTATATTTGAATTATTAAAATTATTTTAATTAATTTTATTGTCATAATTTCACTAATTAATTTTTTTTTTAATTGACTTTTAATTGTTCAATGTTTCTTTCTCTTCCTTCTATAACATCCCAAGTTTTTTAGAACTCACCAATACTATTTTCCTTCTTTCTCAACATTTTGAGTATATTTTAAATTATTAAGAGTATTTTTTTTAATTAATTTCATTTTAAATAATTTCAACACGCACATGTCATTAAAATCAAAATTATGTTGAAATAAAATTTTACCATTTCATTAAATATTAAACAATATTTTTAATTTCAACCTCCAAAAGTAAAATATTCATAATACTAATTGAAAACAAATATTACACAATAGAAGAAAAAAAATATTTCAAACACTTCAAATTAGACATAGTTGACCCACTAAAAAAAAAAATAAAAAAATAATAATAATAAAATGATACAAATTCCACTAACTAATGCAAAATAATGTCTCAAGACTAACAAAAATAAAATTATATTTAAATAATCAAATAAAATAAATGTAAAAATTATTTCAAAATCTGCGCTTAGTGCGGGACTAAAATTAGTTTCTATTATTTTTGGAAGACTGTGCAATAAAAATTCTCAAAAAAACAAAAAAAAAATTGGCATGTGTGGCCAAGATTATCGCTAAGAGGAGCTCTCATCTCAGTATTAAAATATTTTGCGAAGGCCCGCTCACTTTCAACATATTTGAAATTTTTGCGCAGTAACTTGTCATTTTAGAATAGTGATGCATGGTATTGAAATGTGAAGAAGACATTAATATTAATTATTGTTTAGCCCACATTAAAGAATTCCAAGATGGTTTAGTATTGACGACAGCTACACTTGCGTCTTAATCCAAAGGGGTCGAATTAAAAAAATGTAGCTTAGTCATAGGCTCGCAAAACAAATGGCTCGGCGAAATATGTAGCGGAGCTCCTTTGAGGGAGAATTTTTTTGGGCTTCCTAACACGTTCTTTAAATGAAAAATAAAATATATAAAACTATTCGAATTTGTGTTGTAGCGCCTATAACGTTTTCTATTTTATTACTATTTGATATTGCCAAAAAATTTCTAGCATGTCTAATCGCTCCTCACATGCCAGAAATTTTCGCAATCTGTATTTTTAAACTAACAACTTGCAAAACCGATTAGTTCTAAGGAGACACTGGTGTGGTGTTAACCAAATAACCTCCGCCGAGAGAATAAGTCAGTCTGCTTTAATATATCAGGCAAAATACTACATTGTAAAAATAATATGATAATTTTCTCTTATTTATCGACTTCGCAGACCACAACCGTTGGGTATAGGTAACCTAATCTTTGATGACTTGGTCTTCTTCTTATTATGTTGCTATTCAATGGGGAGTTACAATCTTTTTGGCTCCCCATTATGTGGTTATTTAGTGGGGAATTATGCCCTTTTGACTCCTCCACTAAAAGCAGGAATTTCTTCTACATCACTTTTTTTTACTTTCCACTTGATAGATTCGTGCATAGATCACCAATTTGGACCAACGTCCATGACTCGGCTCCCTTTGAGCATTTGGCTTATCGTGATGGATTTTTCTCGAGAAGTGGGAATTTGTCCCGCATCAATATCCTTGGTGAAAATTTAGAAATAATGTTTTGCAAATTTTATTTACAAACAATAATTGTTATCGTTAAATCTTAGTGATCTGACTTTCTATAATCATATTGATGAGGGGATTTTTTCGATTAGCTTAGACACCCGCAATATGGCGCACTTCGTGGGCATAAGTATGGAATAAGATGCACATGCCCAATATGTAACCCCGAACCGGACTTGTTGGGGATTAATGCCATTGTCCGAAGCCAAAGGGACTGTCGACTACATGACTTTACCAAGTGAATGATTGTTACCAAATAGCACAAGACCTTACTTGATAATACCAAACACTACTCGCTACCAGCAATCTTGGCCTGCGCGATGAGCTCAAAAAACGTTACAATCACTTGCTACCTAAAATGAATGTGCTGGTACCATACTAGGGGTAACAATCCATTAAACCCAAATCCCCCAGATCAAAATGATCAAGGGAAGTTCGTAACCAATTAGGGAATTGATGACAAGTTACGAAAGATTTGCCAAACAAGTCTTCCTTTCATTTACAAATAGTAAAAGGTGGGTCCAAGCAAGTATGCACTCATACACATACACACGTACATTCATTAAAAAAAAAAAAAAAGACACTCTACGAAACTTTATATAGAAAAGACCTGATTCTCACACTAAAAGTGCAATGTCGGTAGCTGGTAGTGGAATATTACATTGCTATTTTTATCGCAAGTGTACGGGTCAAGTTTTAGTATAATGGGAAGAGTAGGGTTCTCGTATCCATATGGATTGGATTAAATTGTCGTTGCATACCGCGATTGTCATAACCGGATTTTATCTAGGCGATTCAATTTATATTTTTGTTAATAAAATATACTAAATTAAATTAATAATTACAATACTAATATGACGTTTAAGGGCTTATATTGCCTAGGATTAACTTTGCTCACTTAAACGTGTTCGATTCAATCTGGTTTACATTAATGACATTCAAGTTATCCAATAATCTAGGTATCGAAATCTCACTCACTACCTCTCCCGAGTATAAAGTGAATTAATATGTGATTTCGCGTGAACGCCGACACTTGGTCACATTAGTCTCTCCCCAACCTCACAGATTGCATACTGTCTAATACTCTTCCGAGTCATTAGATCATCACGTTGTGTTTGAACCCTAGTCCGAATTTGGAGTTACCTCTCCCGAGTGTCAAGCCCGTATTCTCAAACCAACCATAATACCATAACAACCATATAATGATTGTAATAAAATGGTAAACACAATCAAATATGGATGAAAAATGGATAACGAAACAAAAATCAAACAAACAATGATTTTATAAAGAAATCTCTCCCTAGACAATATATGTTTAACTACATATGATCATAGCCCTATATTCAACAATACACAAGCTAAACATAAACAAAATTATCAACCAAAACTAAGAAATAAACAGAGAAACAAGGAGACTAGCGTTATCCAAAGAACCGACGCTAAAACTGCTCTGAGATTGTTTTATCTTCTTGGTTTTGTGATCTTCTCTTGGTTGATAAGCCTCGGAGCTCTCAATGAGGTCCCAAAAAAATGTGGTCTAAGTGTTAGGGAAGAAGGAATATCATATGGAATCCAAAATAACAAAAAAAATATCCCAAAATATCTTATCAAAGTGGAGCCAGACTCTGTAGCGGTGGGAAGCACCGCTGTAGTGGTGGGAAGTCAATAGGCTTTCTGACGGGTGACTGCTACAACGATGGTTGGGATGAAACATTATGTTTGATTGACGACTGCAGCGGTGGTTTCACCACTACAGCAGTGGAGCTGCAGTCCTGAATGGCTTTTTTGCTTGTTTTTCCACCGTTCTTCCACTGACGTTTTACCGAATTGCTCGTTTATCGACCGTTTTCATCCTTTTTTTCCCCAAACAACTGTTTTACATACAAACAAATAAAAATGAATTAAAACATATTAAAAAATTATAATAATAATAATAATAAAAAAAAAAAAAAAAAAAAAAAAAAAAACTACCAAAATCGGTTTGGAAATATATAGATAAATTACACTTATAAAATACTCTCAAACTTAGAATTTTGCTAGTCCTCAAACAAAACGCTCATACTAAAATAAACAAACATAATTAATTAACTAACAAAAATACAAAAACTGAATAAAAACAC
Source organism: Eucommia ulmoides (assembly GCA_016647705.1). Lineage (NCBI taxonomy): Eukaryota > Viridiplantae > Streptophyta > Magnoliopsida > Garryales > Eucommiaceae > Eucommia > Eucommia ulmoides. The sequence continues at coordinate 46,394,736 of CM028339.1, read as the reverse complement.
AAACAACGACATGCGAGTTTTGAATTCAACTATTTTGACCACAATGTTTTCCCTTAATGGCCCTCAATCCTATCGAGTTCAAGAATAAAACCGCATAATGAGGTGTTCTATAATTTCAACATTCAATAACGGAAAACACCATTCTAGATCTTGTTCAAGTGTATGTGAGAAAACTCAATTATATAACTATTCAAAGACCTGATTTGATTATCCACCAACGAAGTTCACGACTTATACCATAAAGGATTAGGATATCTATATGCCTGACTGAGTTCTACTCTCCACTAATGTAGGCTTGGAAATTCAAAAAGATCAATAGGACTTGGTTCGGTTTTCAAAAAATGGCCAAGGGCATATCGGGAATATAAAACAGGTTAATTTCATTTACTCAACGATACCCAAGGGGGTACAATGCTTGGTACACAATTACACTCGAACCCCCATAGAAAATTTCGAAACAACCCTAAATATACATTTAAGAAATCCGTACTCACTCTTAAAAAAAAACTATAATAGAACTATATTTACATATGTTTTTTTCTTTTAACAAACCACACCCCCAAACTTTCACGGGTGTGGTTAAAACCAATCAAAAGTTCTCCTAAAACCCAACCGCTCACTTCAAGTAGCATAAACAAATTCTAACTTGATTTCACTCAAATTGTTCCTTCGGTTTAGCGACTTTGGTTTGGAAAAAGTTTTATTAGCCAGGGTATTTGTTATGTGTTCAGAATTGAAACGGCTTATAGGCTTCGACAAGGTGACGAGGGATAAATATATTATAAGGTAAGCTTCAAAGGCTCAAGTAGTAGCGGAATATTACGTCGCTACTTTCACCGCAAGTATATGGGTCAAGTTTTATAGAATAGTGAATGAGAAGGGTTTTCGTATCCATAGGGATTGGATTAAATTGTCGTTGAGTACCATGATTATCATAACTGAACTTTGTTTAGGCGATAAAAATTTGGTTTTTGTTTTTATAAATAATATACTAAATTAACAATTAATTAAACTATAATACTAAATAAATTGTATGAGAATAGATTATCTAGGGATTAACTTCATTTACTTATACATGTTTGATCCAATCTAATTTACATTAACGGTATTCAAACTATCCGACAATCTAGGTATAGAAAACTTACTCACTACCTCTCCCGAGTTTAAAATGAATGAATATGGGACTTTGCGTCAACATAGAAGTCTCTCTCGAGAGTCTATATGACACTTGGTCACATGAGTCTCGCCTCAACCTCACGGATTGCATACTTTCTAACGCCCTCCCGAGTCATTAGATCGTCACGTTGTGTTTAAATCCTAGTTCAAATCCGAGGTCACCTCTCCCAAGTGTCAAACCCCCTATTCTTAAATCGACCACAATATCATAACAAACATATTATGGAGGTAAAATAATGATAAACACAATCGAATAAAGATAAACAACCATTAACGAAACATTATTTACTCAAACAACGTATATTAGTAAACTACATCAATCTCATAGATAATTAGTGTTTAGATGTTGGCCATAACCATATATTCAACAATAATCCATATAAACATGTTCAAACAACCAAAAACGAGTGAAGAATAAAGAGATAAACAAGGGAGAATAGCTGTTATCTGAAGGTGACGTCCGTAAAAACTGCTCCGATCTTGTTTCCTCTTCTTAAATTGTGTTCCTCCTCTTTGGTTGGTTGAGAGTTCTCAAAAACACTCCAAAAACACTCTCTAAGTGTTCTTAAAATGGTTGGAAATGAAATAAAAATGAATTGGGGCTGAAATATCTAACAAAATATCTAAAAAATAGTTTACAACAAGGGCTTCACCGCTGCAGCGGTGGGTTTGACCGTTGTAGCGGTGGGTATGTTGGCAGGCTCACCGCTGTGGTGGTGGACAGTCAGTGGCATTCTGCTCTTTCATCGCTGTAGCGGTGAGCGATCAGAAGGTTTCTGCTTCCCTGTTGTTCATCGCTTCAGCGGTGGATTTACGGCACTGAAACTTTGATCATTTTCATTATTTTTCCACCGTGTTCCTACCGATTTGCTCGTTTTTCGACCGTTTTTGCTCCTAACCCCTATTTTGAACAAAATGAATAAAAACGAATTAAAACATAACAAGAATACTCAAAAACTACCAAATTTAATTTGGAAATAAATAAATAAATTTTACCTATCATCAAGCAACAAAATGAATGCCTAAATCATGTCTCTTGAACTACCTCGCCTAAGATTTCGCCTCAAGTTTCCTCTAATCAGGCTCTAAAATCCCTTAAATTGTTCGGAATTTGACTAATGAATAATTGGTCCTCAAATCAATTGGATAGCTATACATTGAGTCTATGTGCTCATGCAAATTAGGATCCATAATAACTTTTACCAAAACAATATATCAAGCGCACAGAACACACATGAATCGCATTACCCTTGACCTTGAAAAACAACTAGGGGATAACATCATCATCGGTTAATGGCCTAGAAGATTACAAAACTCAGCACAAAACAACACATACTACAAACATAAACATATTTACACTAAACTAAACAAACATGCATACAATTAAACAATAAAACTTTTAAACATAAACTACATAACTAACAAAAGAAAACATACTAACATACTATACATCACACCCAAACTTAAAACGGGTAGTGTCTACATTGTCCCAACATCAAACTTAGCAAATAGCATGCATTATAGTGACGAAGGAGTTTTTGAACACATAACTAGAAGGCGAGACAATCTCTCCTTCGAATGAAATTGACGGTGATAGATTAATTTATTTGAAACTTTGGGTTGCCTCCCAAGAAGTGTTTGTTTTAATGTCCTCGTCTTGATATAGAAACATGCTTATCGACGAGTAGCTTTCGCCCATAATAAGTGTCATACAACACCACATATGGGTCTTGATTCAAAATGCCCTCAAGCTTGACAAAATGTGGCATTGTTTGGCTCGTGCTTTCAACTTGATTCGATTTTGGACTATATGCTCGGTTGTCCTGAATGAACGGTGCAAAAGGCAATGGAAGACAATTGAGCCACATTGGATCCTCATAAATGTGATCTTCTTGGATTGGTGGTGGCATCAATATTTGGATTTCAAGAGGTGAGAACTCAAAATCATCTTCTAATTTATTATCAACGAACAATTTTTGAGCCTTATCCTATTTCGAATCGTCTCCGTTGAATGCTTCCAATTTTCTCCCGCTTGTATCTAGTTCCTTCTGGTGTCTTTTATGGATAGATGTGGCTTGTGTGTCTCCGAGTGCCACAACTTTAGACTCAGTCTCAATGAAGTAAATTAGTTAACCGATTTGAATCTCAAGAGACTTTACGGTCTCATAAATTTCAACACAGGTCGTCTCAATAATTTCACGACGAACCTCATGTTAATTGAGACAATCATTCGTTTTCCCCCAGAAAGCCTGAGTCTCCCCCATAAATTCAGCGAACATTTCTTTAGGGGTGGGGGAAGAATCCACATGTTGGTCTGGGGTGTCAATCCATGGCACCGAAATGGTGAAACTATCCCCCAAGTATTGGTAGCTTGTTGAATTATTCCAACAGTGAAAATAAAATTCCGCCACATCTTCCAATGACCAATAGGCTTCACCCGCGGTTAGTTGGTCGAAAGAGGTGGTACTATTTTCTCTTTCCACCCATGTTCTTGTTGCGGCTAATAACCTGTCAAGAAAGTTCACTAATTGACACTCTCTCGGGAAATGATGATTGGAGAACCAGAATAGTAACTCCTTGTATCTATCCCAAGCACAATAAAATGGCTCGGAATCGCGTTGAAAGAAATGCAATAGCACTTGTTGATCTAACATCTTCAAGTACCTTGCAAATCAAAACAAAACTACAAACAAAATTATAAACAAAATAAATGCCTAAATTAAAATCAAGTTACTTACTCACAATATCAACAACAATCTAAAAATCAATCATCGGCAATGGCGCCAAAAACTTGGTAGCAGAATATTACGTCGCTACTTTCACCATAAGTGTACGGGTCAAGTTTTAGTATAGTTGAAAGAGTAGGGTTTTCGTATCCACAGGGATTAGATTAAATTATCATTGAGTACCGTGATGGTCATAATCGAATTTTATCAAGGTAACTCAATTTATATTTTTGTTAATAAAATATACTAAACTAAATTAATAATTACAATACAAATATGACGTTTCAGGGACTATATTTCCTAGGGATTAACTTTGTTCACTTAAACGTGTTTGATTCAATCTAGTTTACAATAACGGCATTCAAATAATCCAACAATCTAGGTATCGAAATCTCACGCACTACCTCTCTTGAGTGTAAAGTGAATGAATATGCGATTTTGCGTCAACGCCGACGTCTCTGTCTATCGTCTATATGACACTTGGTCACATGAGTCTCACCCTAACCTCATGGATTACATACTTTCTAATGCTCTCCCGAGTCATTAGATCACCACGGTGTGTTTCAACCCTAACCCGAATTCAAGGTTACCTCTCCCGAGTGTTAAACCCCGTATTCTTAAACCAACCACAATACCATAACAAACATATAATGATTGTAATAAAATGATAAACACAATCAAATATGAATGAAAAATCGATAACAAAACAAAGATCAAACAAACAACGTTTTTATAAACAAATCGCTCCCTAGACAATATATGTTTACCTACACATGGTGTACGACAAGCGTTTGTTACTCGCTTGCGTATTGACTACTCGCAAGTGCACGAGGTCCAGTTTTAATATAGTGGATCTTTAAGATTAGATATCGTTCCCACAGGGATGGTGTAAATAATTGAATACCGTAATTTGCATAGTCTCCTATTATCCAGACAATTAAAGAAATATTTTAAAATTAAACTAATTAAAACTAAGCTAAACTACAATTAGTGGGTTAATCCTAACTAAGTTGATTAGCTAGGGATTTATTTCGTTCATTTAATACATGTTTGATTTCATTTAGTTAACAATAACAGAGTTTAGGTATCCGACAATCTCGGTTCATAAACTCACTCGCCACCTCTCGCGAGTGTAAGACGAGTGAATACGTGACTTCGTGTCAACGAAAAAATCCCCTTCAACGTCTTTATGACGCTAGGTCACTTGAGTCTTTCCCTAACGTCATCGATTGCACACTCACTAACGCCCTCCCGGGTCATTAGATCGTAATGATGTGTTTACCCTAGTCCAAAACCGGGGTTACCTCTTCCGAGTGTCAAACCCTGTATTCTCAAATCCAACCCTAATACCTTAACAATCATATTAAAGTTGTCATAAAATGATAAACACAATCAGAATTAAAAACAAACAACTGTTAAAGAAATATATATTTCATCAAACTACTATTTTCACAACTACATCGATCCCCAACTAATATTTATCTATTGTATCATGATCTTGGCCATTGAAACATTAAACCAAGAGGGATTCATTATCATTTACAATAAAACATTAAGTTACAAAGAGAGAAACTGTGAGAGAAAGATCAAATCTTAAAGTGAAGTGGTCTCCACTTTCGTTGAAGATCGATCCGCTAGTGTTTCCTCTTCTCCTGATGATGAATCTTCTCTTTGAGCTCTTCAAAAATGGCCAAGGATCACCACCTAAGGGTTAGGGACATTCAACCTCTAAGCCTCTAAGTGTTTTTTAATGGAAATGGGAGAATGGGCATTTACAGGTGTAAGGCTTCAAAATATCTAAAAATATCTTCTTTGCTGTGCAGAGCTGACCGCTGCGGCAGTGGGATTCACCGCCTAGGTGATAGATCTGTTGTCTATCTTTCCAAACTCTTTAATATTTCATCGCCTAGGCAGTGGGATTCACCGCCTAGGCGGTAAGTAAGTCGGTTTAACCTTCGCCGCAACGGTTGAGATCAGCGCCATGGTAGTGAAAATAACTCCAACTCTCTGCACTTTCACCACCTAGGTGGTGGGACTTATGTGTTTTTAGCACTCCCTGCATTCTCACTGCCGCGATGAGTTTTGTGACCTTGAAACCTTATTTCTTCATCATTTCTTCACCGTTTTCCCACCGTTTCGCCTGTTTATAGCTCGTTAACGTCCTTACACATGATTTAACTAAAAAGAAACTAAAATGCAATTAAATATTAATAATACACTCAAAAACTACCAAATTTAGTTTAGAAGTAGATAGGTATTTTACACCTATCAAATACCACAAAACTTGGAATTTTGCTAGTCCTCGAGCAAAACACCCTAACACTAAATTAAACTAACTACACTAATTAACTACCAACTAATCTAAAAATGAAAAAACTTTAATCAAGAAGAAGTATATGCATGCGAGTTCCAAATTCAAACAAAAAAACCAAGTTGGTCCTCCCTCAACAGCCCTCAATTTGATCAAGTTAGGGAAATAATACACACCAAGTGGTGTTCTAGAATTTCAACACTCAATATCAATAAAAACCATTCTAAATCAATTTGAAATGTGTGTGTGTGAGAGCTCAAATGTATAACTAACCAAACTCCAGATTGGATCATTTAGTAAACAAGCTCATGACTTAAACCTTAAAGGATTCAGGAAAACCATATGTTTGACTAGGCTCGACTATCCACTAATGTATGTTCAAATATTCACAGAGATCAATAGGTCTTGGTTAAGCTTTGGAGAATGACCAAGGGTATCGCAGGAATAGAAAATAGCGAATCGTTATAATTGAACAATACCCGAGGTACAAACGTTTGTCATTATCTCTCTCTCGTAACCCCACATTGAAAATATAACCCTGAACAAGAATTTATGAATGTTGTATTCACTTGTTGAAAGAAATGAAAATAAAAACTATATTCACATAGTTTATTTGTTGCTGTTTGTTTTTTTTTTTTTTTTTCCCAACAAAACATAAGAGCACACCCCCAAACTTATTCGAATTTGTACAATTTTAGGGGCGTGCAAATAGAACTAAAAGATTAACAAGTGAATATGCTAATACTGACCCAATAACAATTTGTCCGAAACCCCAATCGCTCACTTCAAGTCAGAATTAGTCTATGTTACTTGATTTCACTCAATTTTGACTTTTAGGCTTAACGACAATAGTTTGGAAAAATTTAATTGGATAGAGTATTGAAACGTGTTCAAAATTGAAAAGATTATTAGCTTTGACAGGGGAATGAGAGATAAAAAAAATCAGGTTAGCTTCGAAAGGTTCAAGCGATAAAAGTGAAGGCCTAAATCATGTCTCCGGAATTACCTCACCTAGAATTTCGCCTCAAGTCTAACCCAAATCAATTTCAAGATTCCTCATTTGTGTCATGAACTGATTACTGAATAATTAGCATCAATTCATTCAAATAATTATACACTGAGTTCATGCAATCATGCAATTTTAGGATCAAAATAATTTTTACCTAATTGACATGCCAAGCACATAAAACACACATGAATGGCATCATCCCCAACCTCGATATACAATTGGGAGATAATTTTCATCATCGAGAAACGGCTTTAGATGAATTCAACAACTCATTAAGCATATATGAGTTCAAACATAAACAATACTATATTAAATCTAAATACTAACATACATACACTAATCTAAGCATTTAACATGCTAAAACACGAGAATTAAAATAAAGCTTAACAAAAAATTAAAGTTTTACATACAAAAAATATTTTCATCCTTCACATCTTTCTTTAATAACACAAAACGTGATGTACATTACCCCCCCCCCCCCCCAAACTAAAAAAGAGGCAGTGTCCTTACTAACTAAGCAGCAAACCCAATAACAGTTTATAGCAATGACAAGTAAAATTGGATGCCGACACATACCTAGGGGCTAAGACGTAAAAGTCTCACCCCCTACCGTTCGATGGGAGGAAAGTCATCGCCACCACAATCACATCGGAATGAAAATTGTGGCGGTTACAAAAGGTGTGGTGGAACATGCGGCATAGGCGGATAAGCACTCATGTCAATGTCAAAGCGCAGGCCAAAGAGCCGTTGGATTTGATCTTGCACACACACTAATCACAACGTTTCAACAAAATATGAACAATGTAGCATGTCATTTTGTTTTACACAATTTAACAATCTATAGAAACTTAGTTCATCACCAAAAATCAAACCAAAATCCCATAGAAATTGAAAATCGCAAAAATGGGGTTTAACCTGATTTTTGGTGGATGATTTGGGGTGAAAATATCAAAATTTGTAAATGGAAGGATGAAATTGAGGGTTTAAAATGGTTTGGAAGGATAAAAATGGATAAATTTTAGAGTTTCAAAAGTGGTTGTGGTGTTTTTGTATTAGCGGGATGGTTTTAATCAAACAGAGACTTCACCACCGCAGTGGTGGGAATCACCACCTCGGCAGTGTAAGTGCCTTTTTAAAACCTAAACTTTCTATCATTTCACCGCCTAGGTGGTGGAGCGCCTTTTTCAAAAACTAACACTCTGTTATTTCACTGCCTAGGCGGTGAAGTGTTTTTGCTGAAAACTTGACATCCTGCATTTTCAGCACCTCGGCGGTGGGCCTGCTGCTGGATTTTAATTTTTTCTTCAAGTTTTCACACAAAGGCTCCACACCATGCATTTCCACTTCGCTTGTTCAACGATTTTAAGTGTGAAACACATCTCCAAGTATCATCGCTCCCTAATTTACTCCAAACATGCTCCGAGACCAATCCGGCCTCCAAAAAATAAATAATAGAAAAAATTGGGTAAATTTTTATACCCTCGATTTTGGATCAAAAAACGTGACTTGCTTGATTTAGCGTCCCTAGCTGGACTTGATGGAGCATTTTTTTTACCAAAATCCCTCATAGATAAGTAATTAGGGTTAGTATTCGTTGGATCTCGATTCATGGTATTGAAGTTGGATTCTCTTTCTCCTTATCCTTTTCAACGTATGCTCAATCTCCGGATCAAGAGCCAAGAATTTCAACTCCTTCTTCGTTGCACGCACTGTTTGATCACAACAACTGAAACAAAAAAAATAAATTAAAAGAAAATAAAACAAATGAATTGTTTGGATTAATATTCAACAACTTAGTCACAATATCAATTCTACACATTCAACACCATCCCCGGCAACGACGCCAAAAACTTGAACGATGAAGCGCTTGTTACTCGCTCGCGTATTGAATACTCGAAAATGCACGAGGTCCAGTTTTAATATAATGGATCTTTAAGATAAGATATCGTTCCCACAGGGACGGTGTGAATAATTGAATACCGCAATCAGCATAGTCTCCTATTATCTAGACGGTTAAAGAAATATTTTAAAATTAAACTAACTAAAACTAAGCTAAACTACAATTAGTGGGTTAATCCTAACTAAGTTGATTACCTAGGGATTGATTTCATTCACTTAATACATGTTTGATTTCATTTAGTTAACAATAACGAAGTTTAGGTATCCGACAATCTCGGTTCGTAAACTCACTCGCCACTTCTCTCGAGTGTAAGACAAGTGAATACGTGACTTCGCTTCAACGAATAAGTCCCCAGAAACATCTTAAAGACACTAGGTCATGTGAGTCTTTCCCCACCGTTATTGATTTCACACTCACTAACGCCCTCCCGGGTCGGTAGATCGTAACGATGTGTTTACCCTAGTCCAAATCCGGGGTTACCTCTTCCGAGTGTCAAACCCTGTATTCTCAAATACAACCCTAATACCTTAACAAGCATATTAACGTTGTCATAAAATGATAAACACAATCTGAATTAAAAACAAACAACTGTTAAAGAAATATATATTTCATCAAACTAATATTTACACAACTACATCGATCCCGGGCTAATATTTATCTACTCTATCATGATCTTGGCCTTTGAAACATTAAACCAAGAGGGGTTCATCATCATTTAAAATAAAACATTAAGTTACAAAGAGAGAAACAAAGGGAGAAATATCAAATCTTAAAGTGGAGTGGTCTCCACTTTCATTGAAGATCGATCTGCTAGTGTTTTCTCTTCTCCGGATGATGAATCTCCTCTTTGAGCTCTTCAAAAATGGCCAAGGATTACCTCCTAAGGGTTAGGGACGTTCAACCTCTAGGCCTCCAATCATTTTTAATGGAAATAGGATAATGGATATTTATAGGTGTAAGGCTTCAAAATATCTGAAAATATATTCTTTGTTGTGCAGAGCTAACTGCCGCGGTGGTGGGATTCACCACCTAGGCGGTGGGTATGTCAGCTAGCTTTCCAAACTCTCTGATCTTTCACCGCCTAGACAGTGGGATTCACCGCCTAGGCAGTGAGTAAGTCGGGTTAACCTTCGTTACAATGGTTGAGATCAGCACCGCGGTGGTAAAAATAGCTCCAACTCTCTGCACTTTCACTGCCTAGGCAGTGGGACTTGTGTATTGTCAGTACTCCCAGCATTCTCACCACCACGGCGGTGGGTCTTGTGATCTTGAAACCTTGTTTCTTCATTATTTCTTCACCGTTTCCAACTGTTTTACCTGTTTATAGCTCGTAACGTCCCTACACATGATTTAACTAAAAACAAACTAAAACGCAATTAAATATTAGTAATATACTTGAAAACTGCCAAATTCAGTTTAGAAGTAGATAGGTATTTTACACCTATCACATGGCCATAGCCCTATATTCAACAATACACAAGCTAAACATAAACAAAACTATCAACCAAAACTAATAAATAAAGAATGAAACAAATAGACTAGCCATTATCTGAAGAACCAACGCTTAAACCGCTCCTAGATCGTTTTCTCTTCTTGGCTTTGTGATCTTATCTTAGTTGATAGGCTTTGGAGCTCTCAAGAAGATCCCAAAAAAATATGGTCTAAGTGTTGGGTAAGAAGTCATATCATATGGGATCCAAAATATCTAAAAAAATATCTCAAAATATCTTATCCAAGTGGAGTCGAACCGCTGCAGTGGTGGGAAGTCAGTTGGCTTTCTGATGGGTGACCGCTGCAGCGGTGAGGTTCACCACTACATTTGAGATTGGGCAGAAACATTTTGTTTGATTGCCCGCTACAGCTGTGGTTTCACCATTGCAACGGCGGAGCTGTAGTCCTGAATGGCCTTTTTACTTGTTTTTCCAACGTTCTTCCACCGACGTTCCACCGAATTGCTCTTTTATCGATTGTTTTCATCCATTTTCGTCTCAAACACCTGTTTTACATACAAACAAATAAAAACATTATAATAATACTCAAAAACTGTCAAAACCGATTTGAAAATATATAGATAAATTACACCTATCAGCAGCCCACCTGCGTTGCATTGTTTCGTAGGAAAGCCAGCAAGATTGACACAATCTGTAATAAATGACTAACTGTATTTCTCGTATTTTGAAAATATTTTATGGTTACCTTAAGATCTAAAAACATGATCAACGAACATGAGAACAAAAGGTAGCCCATCCGTACCGCAAACCTAGAGATTCGTCGTTCTAACGAGTGTCTTTTGTTGCTGATGGATTTGACAAGAGAGGTTTGTGTCCTCCCTCAGAGCGTGTAGAGGATATTTGGCTTAAAGAAGCTAGCACCTCCGTCATCAATACTTCATGTAACGATCCGGTTTTCTAGGACCGTCACTCGGTTTCTCCTAAAGAGAATTAAACTGAAAGTCTATAATAAATATTTTCACACCTATAAATCTGATAAATTTTACAAATTATGCCGATAATTATAATTCTTAATTAAGCGGATTGATTTTATAATAATAAACGCTAAATACAAGTATTAAAAAATTAAATACAAATATTATAAAATTTAATACAAATCTAAATATACTTTCTGTCTCATCTCTATTTTCGTAGACTCTGTTACAAATATTATAGGGGTATGAGCAAAATCTAGTAGAATTTTAACTCCTTTAGAAAGTACATCCATCCAATCCAACAAATAACACGTAGACATGAAATTTACATAATTGTCACATAATACATGATCTTAAGTATTTCCAAACAATTACTATAGCACAAATCATAGAAATAACAGATAGGTTAAAAACAAATACTAAAGGAATTAAGAATTCTACCTAGAATTCAAAATTGATAATCATCCAAATAAGAAACTTTTTTTCTCCTTATTATTATTTATTTTTATTTTTCTCTTCTTTCTCTCTTTCTTTTCGTCCTCTTCTTACCGTTTGTTTCTTGTTTGATCATCTAAGCCATTCTCCGGCGTTAATATAACACACACACACACACACATACACACATAGTAGGACCCACTTATTATTATTTTTTTATATTTCTCTTCTTTTGTTCATTCTTATGTCCTAATCATTTTCTATCATCTTACACGTGTCCAACATTTTCAACATCCATACAAGTCAAACTTTAAACCTCCATAACAAAATAAAATCTCAATTACCCTTTGTATCTCCCAAATTATCAAATATTCAGCTATACCTTAAAATTTTCATATTATATCAAAATAACCCAAAAAATATTTAAAAATATAAATTTTCTGTGGGCATTACAATCTACCTCCCTCAAATAAATTTTAACCTCGAAATTTTTGTTTGGAAAAAATAATAAATGATCGGACGGTCATATTAGTTATACTCAATTCTAGAATAATTGGTCTCTATGTAGTGTCTCATAACCGAAAGTCATTCACAATTCATAACTCACAAAATCCATACTATAGATCCCCACTTCTGCATCTACGATCGTCCACACTATATCCAACAATACACTCAAACAAGGTGCATTCTGGTCAGTAACTTCTAAAATAGATAAGTAATTGTTAGAGAATCTTATTTTTCTAAATACTTCCACTGCGCACTCTGATTTTTTTTAAATAAATAAATATGTATTATTATGATTTTTTAATTATGGTAGTCTCACTTGGGTTGGGTCTATCTTAGTACTACAGGTCCACGACCTAAATTTCACACTTCAAGTCCACTGTCATATTTCATAACCAATATAACTACTAAATAGACATTTTCCTTGCCGAGAGACAAAAATCATTAGTCCTAAATATTTAAAAAAATCCTTCATTTTTTATATATATATATAAAAAAAAAAATAAAAAAAAAATAAAAAAAATCCCAATATAACTTTATAGGCTCGTAAACCTTTCCCTCAAACTAAATATCAACACAACACAAGCTATCAATAATGGGATTTTCTAAAAATAAGCAAATGTATAACTATTTATTTGATAAAAAAAATAATGAATCTAATTTTTGTCACATTAATATGTTCCAAAATGAATTCAATACCCACATAACATAAAACATTACAGCTAATAATGCCAAGTTGTGCTAGAAAACGTTGCATGAAAACCAAAATAATGTTTTGTGCATTTGCCCACGTAATTAATTTTCTCTACACATGCATTCAGAATATATCGTGAAATAATTTTGTTTTCTCAAGATTGTTAACCACATGCATTTTTGTCCTTTTAGCGACAAAATACAAAAGGCATCCTATAAAATATCAATTAGACCCTATGTGAAATCCATAAACTACTACTAAAACTTAAAACTCAATAACTAATTTTGAAAATAATGTATTGACCCAAAAAAACTCATAAAATATATTTTAAATTAGTAGATTAACAACCCCCCCCCCCCCCCTTTTTTTTTTTTTTACCAAAAAATGATTTATCACTTATGATAAATTACACTAACCCCTTGTAGAATTTCTAAAATTCTATTTAAACTCCAAAAGTTAAAAATTAACATTTTAAAATAGCAATTGACTTCTATTTTTTTTTTTCTTTTAAGTCAAAATGAAAGGAACATAAATTTAAAAAAAATAGAATTCATACTACATTAGAGTAGCACAGTACTAAGTGTTGAATCCAATGTTTTGATGAAACATTAAGCGTTGATGCTTTTATGGGATTAATGTTTTTATAAGTGGTTTCATATTTATAGTTTCATGTAATTTAAGAAAAGGAATCGTCTAAGATGAATCGTTAAGGAAAATATAACGGGTGCAAAATGGAAACAGTGAACACGTAAAGAGTTTCGAAGACATTGAAGACAACTAGGTGAAAATAACTCTATTTATGTACTTTTAATGCATACCGAATTAGGATCACACACGACACTTTAAAATGAATTAATTTTATGTGTGTTGTGATTAATTTAGGGCTTTAAAGTGTGTTTTATAATGTGCTAAGTGTGTGAAATAGTTTTGGATAAAGACCTAAGTGAAAAATTGGTTTTAATGCTTAAAACGATAAGTTTTTGGGTCAATTTAGTCAACTGACGAAAAGGGTCGGTTGACTAAAACCAAAACAATGTGTTTGGAAAGTGGAATAGGTGATCTACTAGTCTATTCGGTCAACCGACAAGATGGGTTGGTCAAATGATGTGAACAATAGCCGAAATTAGATGAATGAGAAACCTTCTGGACCAATCGGTTAACCGACCGAATCAGCACAACAGTCAACAAAGTAATCATTGTGAATGGTTGGTCAACCGACGACAATGTACAAGTCTACTGACTTGGTAAGTCAGAAAATTTGATTGATTTGTTCTAGTCAATCCAATCTGATTTTGATGATTTTCAAGGGATATTTTTAAGGGGATTTAAAATATTTTTTTTATCTACCATGAAATATACGACTCCTATTTAATTGGCCAATTTAATTAAATATTCTTTTAACTAAAGTGATTTAATACTTCATATTGCAATGGATTTCAAATTTAAAAAGTCTTATGGACCAAAATGAATTTTCCCAAAAATATTTTTAAATGAAAAGATCTATTTTGAATATATTTAATATATTGGGTCTTGGGATGTCATTTTTAGTAATGACATTTAAAAACTAGCCGTTGAAGGTCTAGTTTTAGGTCTATCTATAGAGACCTGCGGGATTAGAATTAAGTATATCAAGAACATCAGCCTTCTATCATTCTAAGAGTGATACCATTGCTGAGATTTATAAGTGAGATTATATCTGAAGTTCTTGATCTAAAGCGCTCGTGATTTGGGTCATCGGTTTGTGTTTCTTATTGCGAAATCATTATTACTTTCAGTTAATCTCGGTGAGATCCTTCCAAGCTCTCTTTCGATTATTAATTTAATTCTAGGTTAAGGTGTTTTAAAAAAAATTGTTTTTGAACTTAATTCTTGAAAATCGTTTAAATGATTTTTATTAAAAAAAAAAAAAAAAAAAAAACTGATTACGTGCTACTTGTGTACTACTTGTTGTTTTTTATAATTTGATTTATTTGCCTCACATTGTATCTATCACGTTGTTATTATTCGAAACATTAATTGAGTATATCCGTACTGAGGTAGTAGAAGCTCCTTGTGGGAAGAAAGTTGTTATTTTTTGTATTTGATAGTTGGAGCGAATTAAACACGTTCGGGTTGGTGTCTAATCAGGGTGGTTAGGTTTCGATCTTTAGCTTCAGAAACAAAGTTAGGGTTTAACCTTTGACCTGCAAAACGATTAGGTTAGTATTTTCCTTAGAAAAGATTAGGCTATTATTCTTCTTGTAATAGAATTAGAGAGAGAAAATGTTCTTCCTAAGCTTGTAAAAAGGATAAGTGTAATAGTAGTAGGTTGATTTTTAGCCTGTAAAAGAATCAAGTGTGTAAAAGTTGATTCTAAGCCTGCGAAAAGAATCAGGATAGTTAGGGTTTGATTCTCAGCCTGGGAAAAGAGTTAGGTTAGTCTTTAGCCCATAAAAAAGGTTGTAAGGGTTTAGTTCCTACTTGTGAAATGAATCAGAGTTTAGTCGGTTGCGAATCTTCGTGGAGCTCAAGGGACTAGATGTAGGTAAGAGTAGCTTATCGAACCAAGATATATTGTTGTGTGCTGTATTGTTTTATTTTCTATTGTTTGGGTGTGCACTTAGTTAAACACATTTCAACTGCTTAACAAGATAATAATCAATTAGGAAAATTAATAACTTGTGTGTTGAATTTATTGTTTAAATTTTTATAACTACTTAATTCACCCCCCTTCTGGGTAGCTCTTTGGGCCAACAATTGGTATCAGAGTTGGTTTTAGCTCAATAGCTTAACGTCCTAACTAAAAATATCACATGCCACACCATGTAAACACTCTAGCTGAAGGACAATCTATGTATCGTCATCCATTATTCATAGGTGATAACTATGCATTTTGGAAAGACAAAATAATTGTCTTCCCATAAGTAACTAACTATGATGATTGGTTGGTCATTGAAGATGGCCCATACATTCCTAAAGATAATGTAGTAGTTAAGAAGAAGGAACAACTGAGTCACTTCAATAGATAGAAATTGTCTATTAATTCTCAAGCTATTAACATTTTGCGTTATTTTTTAGATGCAAATGAGTATAGTAGGATTTCAAGTTCTATATTGGCTAAAGAAATGTGAGATACATTGCGAATCATATATGAGATGACTAATCAAGTGAAATAGTCCAAAATCAATGCCTTTATTCATCAATTTGAACTGTTCAAAATGGATGATGCAGAAACAATTTCGAAAATTTATATGAGATTTAACAACATATGTAACAATCTTGGTCAACTCGGAAAGCCGTATTCGATGGAGGATAAAGAACAAAAGTTTTTGAGGTCGTTAACCAAAGTTTGGGAACCAAAAGTGACTGCAATTGAGAAAGCTGAGAATCTCACCAAATACATTATCGATGAATCATTGGTAACCTAATGACCCATGAGTTAGCTATTCATGGATACAAGAATGGATTAGGAAGGAAAAATATATCTATGAAAGAAACATCGGATGATTCATTTTCTAGCAGTTCCAAAACATCAAGCAATAATGAAGAAAGTACAATTTTTTCCCTAATGGCTAAAGGGAATGATTTACCAATATGTTCTAGTTCTTGTCCTTTAAATTTTGATGAATTATGCGATATCTATAAAGAACTATTGCATGATTATAAAAACCATTGACGCACCCCGATTTCAATAACAGAAGAAGTAGAAATTGGGAAGAAAAAGAAGAAGAAATAAGTTTCATTTCTCCTTTTCTAAGTCCTCCAAATCCGTTCATTTTGAAAATGGTTTTCAAGCGCTTTTCTAGCCATCGATTTTGAAAACTTCTTTGAGCCGGGATTTGATTTGAAAATGGAGTTTCTACCTAGCATAGGTTAAATGGTGTGCTAGGTCACTGGAATTTTAGAAATCCAATTTTCATTTTGAAATGGCTCGTGTTTTGACTCACAAAGATCTTGTACTAGAGATTTATTTTAGTTCGAGGGTTGATTATGCTCGGAAAAGGTTTTACGCACCCCAAGACACCAGTCCGTAAATGGTACATTAGTTTAAATGAATATTCACTTTTAAACAACACCCAAGAAGTTTTCTTTGATTTGCTTTAACAAAAACAATTCCCCCATTTTTTATTAAAAAAATAAAAAAATAAATAAAAAATTGTACCTATTATGCATTTTTGACATGATGAAAGCAGTAAATAC
This sequence comes from Eucommia ulmoides, assembly GCA_016647705.1. Lineage (NCBI taxonomy): Eukaryota > Viridiplantae > Streptophyta > Magnoliopsida > Garryales > Eucommiaceae > Eucommia > Eucommia ulmoides. The sequence continues at coordinate 46,377,377 of CM028339.1, read as the reverse complement.
TACACTAATCTAAGTAGCGACAACCCAATAGTAGAAATATAAATGACCAAACCTTATAAAGGTTTTGTACATATCACTGTTTTCACAGGGAATCAGGTTGACATGTAGTTCCAACACGCAAGCTGTGTGAAATGAAAATGTTTTTGTATTTTTTAAAGACTAAACCTTATAAAGGTAGCCTACATATCCCAGTAAACAAGGAGAATGGTAGGGCGTGAAATATGCCGCTACTTACACTCGCAAGTATACGAGGTTTAAGTTTCAGTATAGTGTGATCGTGAAAGATCGGGTTATCGTATCCATAGGGATTGGTGTCGTTACTATCGAATACCGTATTTGTCATGACCTAATTTTAACTAGGCAAAACACAAATGTAATTAATTAATTAAACTAATACTAATATAACCTAAATTAACTACACTAATATGCTAATTTGTTTTAGGGTGAAGAATTGCCTAGGGATTAACGTGTTTACAAATACGTATTCGATTTCGATTTACTCACATTTACGGTGTTTGACCTATTTAACAACCTCGGTACATAAACTCTACCGCCACCTCTCCTGATTGTAAGATGGGGGAATACATAACTTCAAGCCAATGAAGAAGTCCCCCTCAACGTATTAACGACCCTAGGTCACGTGAGTCTTGCCCATCGTCATTAATTGCACACAATCCAACTCCCTTCCGGGTTATTGGATCGTCGAGTTGTATTTACCCTATCGACAATCTCCGTTCTAAAACTCTCTCGCCACCTCTCCTGAGTGTAAGATGAGGGATATAATGAAACTTCGAGTCAACGAAGAAGTCCCCCTCAACGTCTTAACAACCCTAGGTAGCGTGTGTCTTACCCCACGTCATCGATTGTCCATGATTCAAACCCCGACCGGGTTATAGAATCGTGGCGTTCATTTACCCTAATCCGAATCTGGAGTTTGTCAAAATCCCATATTCTCCATTTATCCATCCAAGCATAATAAACAAATAATACGATAAACGCAATCAAACTATGAAGAACAAACATAAATGCAACACCGAAATCATCCAAACAACGTATTTATAAATTATATGTTAATCCCTACTACAATCCATATTTAAATCGTGGCCATAGCCGCAAATACAATTAAATAACGAGCTAAACATGCTCACATGATCCTAATATAAAGAAATAAGGAAAAACAATCGAAGAACTTAGCCTCGTCCGAAGATAAACCGCTAAGAATGCTCTACGATCGATTAGCCGTCTTCTCCACTTCAGGATGTGAGATCCACCTCTAAAACTCCTAAATATACCCTTAAATATAGCCTAAGGGGCTCAAAAATGCAAGAGAGAAAGAGAGAGTCAAGAGAAGGGGGAGGAGATGGGGTATTTATAGCCAAAATATTCTAAAAATATCTCAAGACTGTGCAAGGGAAATCTGCCTCGCCTAGGCGAAATCAGGTCGATTCGGCTAATCGCCTAGGTGGTGAAGTAGGCGGTGGACTAGGAAGAACATTCTATTGGATTATTTGCTAGGCGGTGGATTTCTCCGCCTAGGCGAGCGGCTGTCAATAGCCCATCTTCGTTTTCTGCTGGATTTTTGCCTAGGCGAAGGAATCTTTACCTAGGCGGTCGTCCGTCAGTAACATTTTGCTCTTTTCTTAGCTTCTTCACTGCCTAGGTGGTGGGCCTATTCATCTTTTAGCCTCCGAGCTTGTTTATCCACCGTAACTTCGAATTGCTTTGGTTCAATCTCATCGTTTTCACTCCAGGTTCCTATATTTATGCCCCACACACCTAATTTATACAAAAAATAAGAAAACTAATTAAAACACATAAAAATAACTATAAACGTACTCGAAAACTAACAAATTCGGATTGAAAATACGTAGGTAATTTACACCTATCAAATACTCCCAAACTCAGAATTTGGCTAGTTCTCGAGCCAAACACATACACTAAAATGAAAAATACAACAAACTAAAATAAATAACAAACAACCTAAAAAAATCTAAACATAACAACATGCGAGTTTTAAATTCTTCTAACGGCCAAGTTATTGTCCCTTAACAACCGCCAGGCGGTAACACATATCATGTAATGTTCTAGATTTTCAACATGCAATAATAGTGAACGCTATTCTAGATCCTATAAATGTGTTAGTGCGAGACTCAATAATATGGCTATACAATGATCAGATTGGATTATCTCTCAACGAGACCGTAAAGGATTAGGATTTCCATAGGCATGATTGGGGTCCACTCCCCACTAATGTAGATTTTGTAGTTCATGAAGATCATTAGGACTTGGTTTGTTTTTGGTTTATTTGGTCAAGGGTAATTTGGAATAGAAAACGGGTTAACGTTGTTAACTTAACGTTACCCAAGGCTCAACGCTTGGTACATTCACTCTCGAACCCCCATAGAAAGATTGGAAACAATCCCGAACATGCATTTAAGACCGAAGTACTCATTTGTCAAAAGAAACGAAAATAAAAACCGTATTTACATTTGATTTTTTTTTCTTTTTTCTTTTTTCTTTTTTTTTTCTTTTTTTTCAACGAACACACCACCAAACTTATTTGATCGTTACAATTGAAGGGGTGTGTGAAATACAAATGAAAAACGATAAGTGAGTACTCAAATACCGAACCAATTAGAAGTTCTCCCTAAACCCAACTGCTCACATCAAGAATCCTTTGCAATGGCTAACATGATTCACTCAAATGTGTCTTTAAATTCAAGAATATAGGTTTGGAAAATGATCTACTGGCCAGGGTATTAGTTTATGTGTTCAGAATTGAATTTGCATTTAGGCTTCGACAAGGTAACGAGGGATAAACATATATCAAAGTAGGCTTCAAAGGCTCAAGCGACAAAGAGAATGCCTAAATCACGTCTCCTGAACTACCTCGCCTAGGATTTGGCCTCAAGCTTCCCCTCAATCAAGTTCTAGAATCCTTAATGTGTCATGAATTTGGTTAATCGATAATCGTCCTCAAATTAATTGAATAAAAATACATTGAATCTATGTGCCCGTGCAAATTAGGATCTACAATAATGTTTACCAAAATGCATAGTTAAGCACACAGAATCACACATGCATGTGTATTACCCTTGACTTCGAAAATAACCAGGGGTAATTTTCATCATCTGGTGACGGCCCAGATGAACACAAAACTCAACATGAAAACAACACCACAAAAACATAAACACATTCTAACCTAAACACACATGCAATACGAAAAAACAATAACACATAAACTAAAAATACTAAATACTACACATCACCGCCAAACTCAAAGTGGACAGTGTCCTCAGCGAACCCAATCATCATTCTTCAACATATGGAATTAAAGCATGCTGACGAAGGGTGTTTAGAACACTTACCTGGGAGGCGAGATGATCTTGCCTCCGATTCAAGTCGGACGTGACAGATTTAACTTATTTGACCCTGGGTTGCCTCCCAAGAAGTGCGTGGTTTAATGTCCTCGGCCCGATATTTTCAGAACACCCTCAAAACTGGCGAGGTATTGCTTTCAATGGCTCAATCTTTTAATGAAACGCCTCACCGGCTTATGAGCTTGGCCAAGCACAATAACCGTATTGGAATCCCGTCGAAAGAGATTTATCAATACCCGTTGATCTAACATCGCCAAGTACCCTGCATTGGAAACAAAAACAAAACTACAAACAAAATTATATACAAAGAAATGCCTAAAGTAAAATTAAGTCATTTACACACAATATCAATACTAACAACTTCGCCAATCCCCGGCAATGGCGCCAAAAACTTGGTGCGTTGACGGGACTAGAATATGATACACTTGCTTCTCATATCTAAAACTTAAGTCTTCGGCCGTTACCGCGTTTCTCCGACAATAACATCAAAACAATCCCCGGCAACGGTACCAAAAACTTGGAAGGGCGTTAAATACGCCGCTACTTACACTCGCAAGTATACGAGGTCTAAGTTTCAGTATAATGTGATCGTGAAAGATTGGGTTATCGTATCCACAGGTATTGGTGTCGTTACTATCGAATACCGCATTTGTCGTGACCAAATTTTATCTAGGCGAAACACAAATGTAATTAATTAATTAAACTAATACTAATATAACCAAAATTAACTACACTAATATGATAATATGTTTTAGGGTGAAGAATTTCCTAGGGATTAACGCGTTTACAAATACGCGTTCGATTTCGATTTACTCACATTTACGGTGTTCAACCTATTTGACAACCTTGGTACGTAAACTCCACCGCCACCTCTCCCGAGTGTAAGACGGGGGAATATATGGCTTCGAGCCAACGAAGAAGTCCCCCTCAACGTCTTAACGACCCTAGGTCACGTGAGTCTTGCCCAGCATCATTAATTGCACACAATCCAACTCCCTTCCAGGTTATTGGAACGTCGCGTTATATTTACCCTGTCGACAATCTTCATTCTAAAACTCCCTCGCCACCTCTTCCGAGTGTAAGAAGAGGGATATAACGCAACTTCGAGTCAAACAATATGATAAACTCAATCAAACTATGAAGAACAAACTTAAACGTAATACCGAAATCAACCAAACAAAGTATTTATAAATGATTTTGTTAATCCCTACTACAATCCATATTTAACTCATGGATATAGCCGTATATATAATAAAATAACGAGCTAAACATTCTCACATGATCCTAATATAAAGAAATAAGGAAAAACAATCGAAGAACTTAGTCTCGTTCGAAGATAAACTGCTAAGAACGTTCTACGATCGATTCGCCATTTTCTCCACTTTGGGATGTGAGCTCCAGCTCTAAAAATCCTAAATATACCCTTACATATAGCCTTAGGGGCTTAAAAATGCAAGCAAGAAAGAGAGAGTCTGGAGAAGGAGGAGGAGATGGGGTATTTATAGCCAAAATATCTTAAAAATATCTAAAAATATCTCAAGACTGTGCAGGAGAAATCCGCCTAGGCGAAGAAAACTTCGCCTAGGTGAAATCAGGTCGGTTCGGCTGATCACCTAGGCGGTAAAGTAGGCGGCGGACTTCGAAGAACATTCTGTTGGATTTTTGCCTAGACGGTGGATTTCTCCGCCTAAGCGAGTGGCTGTCAGTAGCCCATCTTCGTGTTCTGCTGGATTTCTGCCTAAGCGAAGGAATCTTTGCATACGCGATCTTCCGTCGGTAATATTTTACTCTTTTCTCAGCTTCTTCACCGCCGAAGTGGTGGTCTGGACGCCTAGGCGGTGGGCCTGTTTCATCTTTTAGCCTCCGAGCTTGTTTATCCACTATAACTTCAAACCGCTTTGGTTCGATCTCATCATTTTCCCTCCAGTTTTCTATCTTTATGCCCCATACACTTGATTTATACAAAAAGTATGAAAACTAATTAAAACACATAAAAATAACTATAAACGTACTCGAAAACTAACAAATTTGGATTGGAAATACATAGGTAATTTACACCTATCAGAGAATCAGGTTGACATATAGTTCTAGAAAGCAAACTAAGATTAAATTATTTAGATATGTGACTGTACTAGTACGTGGGTTGCTCACGTATCTCAGATTAGTGAGAACCAGGTCATCACGTAGTTCGTTTATGCAAGGTAAAAAAATGATTGGTTTTAGTTGATTTTATTATTAAACAAGACATGAATCACAACATGATATGTGAATGACCTCTTCGATATTTTCAAGAACACCTTAATCGAAATCATTTATTTTGGTTAGATTAGTGTTAGTATGTGAGTTGTTAGTTGAACAATATATAAAATACCATATATATATATAAGGTGTCTGTCCACTTGCCTGAAGACTTAGTGTCAGGCTGTGATCTTGATGTTTAGTAGGAAAAGTCAGCTATTGACAGTATAGGGTTGGATTAACAGTTAATAGAATTTATTTTGAAGTGTTCATGAAAGAATCGTAGAGACTATGCACAACTCATGGTGTGATAGATGTTTTGTCGGGATCTCACTTGTTCTTAATATTTTCTCAGGTGATTTTAGTCCTCATATGATCTTCACATGTTCTCGGATGTTCTTAATGTTCTTGACACGATTTGATGATTATAACATAAATTTAAAATTTTGTTTAGTTAATTATAGGTTATAAGTGTTATATAGATGAAATTAAAGTATGGATACTACATGATTATGCTATGTACATAAATTTAAGACAAGATCAAAGGATTATCAAGAAACATACCTAGTTTAGGGGAGTGGTCTTTCCTTAAACACAATGCGTTCTTCTAATTCTTGATATTCTTGGTTGTCCTTGATCAGTTGCCATCAACTTCTAGAGTTCTTGCTCCTAGAACTTCCTCTGGGGTATAAATTCAGCAAAATTTTGAGGTGATATTGAAGGTAAATGGTTGGAAACCCTAGAACCCAGGAGCTTTGCCTAGGTTTAGAGAGAGAAAGTCTAGGTTCAAACTCTTAAAATTGTGAAAATAGGCCCCAATATATATAGTCCAGGCATCCTGCGCATTGGCCCATGTGTAGCCGCACTAGGCTCCTCCTTGGGGTCTATTTGTCTTAGGGGTCATGTCTTCTTGTCTTGATTTTGAATTAGCTTAAACGAATTTTGAAGATTGTGCAAGATTCTCTAAAGATTTGGTAATGATTACCAAACCTTTGAAAGATCCTTGCAATCATTGGCAATCATTACACAATATCCAATGTGATTGGTTGCACATGGATGCATTTATGGCATGAAGTGACACTTCCAGTTCGGTTTGGTGGCTAAGTACCGATTATTTTTATTGTTTTGGTTTAGTTGCCATTAATACTTCCAAGGTTCAATGCATTTGGTCTTGAGGTGTAACTTTTCATTTAATGCTTGATGATGACCATTGATGTAATGGGCCTTAATTCATTTGGATTTAAATCGAATCGGCTCAGTTTGCCTTGTAATCGGTAGTTACATTTAAAAGGTTTTAGCTAACCATAAGATATTTTAATAACAATATCTTGATGTTTTGAACTTAACCAATCCATATCATCCCAAGAATTAAATTCTTGATGGGATGGACACTTAATGTCTACATTAAGTGTCTGCAAGGTGGCTAACGGGATCAGTTTAGTTTTGATAATGGTTAGTTACTTTCTAAGTGACTTAGTTCCTTCCCTAGATGTTTTTGTAGAGAATACCCTAGGGGTGTCTTGTTCTATTAATGCTTGTTTTTTTATTCATTAAAGGGTGGGTTGAGTGCTTGATTCAATGGGCCTTGATTTTTTGTCAAGACAACTTTGGTTTGCTCAATTTCAAACCGAATCCTAATTCGTAGTTACCTTGTGTACCTTTAATTTTCCATGACATTTCCATGCCTTGATTTAGGTCTTTTGAATTGTTTCTGGATAGTATTTGGATGTATCATACATAAATGAATAGTATTTTTGGTGTTAAACAGATGAAACTAGTGATAGTAAATGTTTCAGGGTCAAAGTAAGTAACCGAGGTAAATTCGTAAACTATCCTATAATTGAAGGGTAGTAACTAATTTTTATTCATATTAAAGGTGATTTAATGAAAATCAACCTTTAATAATGTCATTTTAGACCCCTTTAAATTTTTGGATTTTCGAGGCTGACCCTTAAATTTTACTTAGCTGAATTTAATCCTATTTAACATTTTTTGTGTTTTCTAATGTTTTTGATGTTTTCCTGTATTATACAGTATCATCCAAAGTAGAAATTAAGTTCCTTTAAACCTTAGTTTAAAGTTTATCTGAATTTGTACTTTCAATTTGATATTGACTGAGCGGGATAAAATGCGGTGTCTACAACCAATGTTCTCAAATTAGTGCCCTACAAAGTACAGTGATTTCATTAAACAAAGAGATTAGAAATTATAATCTTGAGACATTTGTTTAAATTTTTATAACTACCCAATTCATTCCCTCCCCCTCTTGGGTAGCTCTTTGAGCCAACACTAAGTATCACGTCTAACCAACTAAAACACATTAATTATATGTACACAACTATTCCGCAATAAATCAACAAAAGACTAAGCCTCTATATTATCAACAACTACCCCTATAATTCCAACAATCACACCACACTCCCACCCTACCTATCGCTAGTAGTGGATCAATTTCTACCTGAATTACTTGAGATAAAATATTTTCTCGGTGTACTATCTTCATGATATAAAAATAATTTATGGATGAAATACTTTTTATCATAATCCACTTTCTAACAAAATGTACTCATACATCGAGCGGTATAAAAATCCCGCAAATATTATGATAACAAAACAACTAAATTTAAATCAATTCATCATTTTTACTTTTATATAATAAAATATCATACATACTTCTTTTCCAGCAATAGGATCGTTTTACCTCACGATCAAGAGTTATGATAGTACTATACTGTTACCTGCACATCAGTACCAATAACATCTTATAGGACATGTTCTCCAATTGGGACAACACCATGGTATAGCAGGATAATAATAAAAATCACTTTCCACATGCAACATTTTACTTTATCCACAAAATGTTCCAAAACTATCCATTTTAATAAATCTTTTCTTTTCTTTTTTCACAATTTATATGAAAATATAATTTGGCAATTTATTTAGAAAATAGTACACTCACCTTTAAACCGATCTTTTGACTCAGTGACCTATCCTATAGTTCACTACTAACCGAACACTCACCAAATTCACAGAATCTATAACCTAAGATCTGATACATCATGTCTCGATGCCTCCCTATAGTGAATCACAAGCCATTGATGAAAAAGAGTGAAGACTCTAGCAAGAGTGTCTTCGTGAAGAAGAGCTTCACTGAAAGTGACATGAAATCTAGAGGGAGTTGGAACGACTACAGCGTGAAATAAAGGAGTTACCCAAAGTAATACCACCTTCAGAACACACGTGCAGCATGCTCGCTAGGCTGGCTCAAGGAGCACCGCAAAAGAAACCAATAGAAGGAACCAAATCGATCCGCGGAATACCGCGACCGCTACGGGACAAACGAGGAGGGAGATGGATTTGTCCCGTAATGAGGCCCCCGTAATTATTGGATGCCTATTTAGGAATGTATTCATAGACCCAACTAACATGCCAAGATCGCCAAGTCAACGATAACCCTCGATACCAAGTAAATGAAATCAATGAGAAACTAACCAAATTGTTAAAAGAGAGCCAAACGTGAAAAAGATCATGATGAGGAGTGCCCCACCATTAACTGCTCAAGTGCTAAGGAAAATGGTACCTATCAACTTCACGTTGTCATCCCATATCGAGATGTTTGAAAAAGGGATTTTTTGGGGGGAAGAGTTCTTTGGCTGAAAAATAGAAGTGGGGAAAGGTTAGATTTTTAGAGAATATTGGGAAGGTATTGAGATATTTTGAGAGATAAAAAGAAACACAAAAGAGTTAAAAAAAAAAAAAAAAAAAAAAAGAGGAGAAGAAGAAGAAGAAGAAATTATTCAAGCCCAAGTAAGTTTTCCTACTCTCCAACTACATCTTTATTTTGCTAATTAAACTACTTGAATGGAAGGACCAAAAAAAAAAGAAAACTTAAGAGGATGTTCCAAGGAACGCTTAAAAATCTATTTATTTTCCTTCATTTATTTTTTTCGTTCTACGTCTTTTACGTGTTTTTTTTTTTTTTTTTGTATTTATTTTATGTTATTCTCCTTTCCCGCGTTTATTTTCCTGTATATATTTTCTTCTTCTACACCTTTACGTGCTTCTATTTTTCATAACTTATTTTTTGCACTTTATATTCTGTCTTTACATTTCTATATATATTTATTTCCATGCATTTTAATATAAAAAAAAAAAAAAAAAAAAAAAAAAAAAAAAAAAAAAAAAATTGTTAGTTTTTTTTTCAAAAAAATGAATATTAAAAGAAAAAAAATTAAGAACAAAAAAATTGAAAAAGTCTTAACTTGAATTTTGAGAAAGGAAAAGGTTTCCATACCACCGTTTCAAAATTTTCAACCAGCATGAAATTTTCAAATGGTAGTTTTATGAAGTTGCTTCCCAAAGCTGGGTTTTAACCTTGGCATAAGCTAATAAAAACACCTCAATATATAAAAATTATTTTTCATAGAAAAGGGTTTCCTAATATATATATATATATATAAATTGTAAAAGGGGAGAATATTTTTGAAAAAAATTATTTTCATATTTAAAAAAAATAGAAGGAGCCAAGTTTTCTTTAAAAAAATGTGTTTCATTGTGTTTCCTAAATAAATCATTTTCTCTATATCTTTTTCTCTGAAACCCCTCCTTACAAGTCAAAAAAAGGGTTGAATTAAGCACTTTTCACTTAATGACCAAAAAAAAAAAAAAAAAAAACAGTTTTTGATTTTTCCAAAAAACTAAATATATTTTGGCATGCATAAAAAATTATTTTTTTTATGAATATTTAATTAGAGATCATGCCGAGAGAATATTTAAAAAAATAAAAACAAAAAAATATTTTCCACTTTAATTCAAGAAAAACCCAAAAAAAGACTAAAAAAAAAAATCTGAAATTTTCACTTCATTTCAAAAAAAAATATATAATAATAATAATAATAATAATAATAATAATAAACATTTTTTATTTATTTATTTTTTTACTTCAAGAAAGGGAAAAAAAAAAAAAAAAAACTTTTACGTTATTTCAAGAAAACTCAAAATAAAATTCACTTTACGGAAAAACCAAAAAAATAATAAAAGTAAAATTTATAAATAAAAAAAAAATTAAGGAGAAACCCAAAAACGAAAAAATGAAAAACAAAAAGTTTTAAATTTTTTACTTTATTTCGGAAAAAACCAAAAAATACCAAAATTTTTGTCCCACTTTATTTAAAAACAAAAGCCAAAAAATGTATATATATATATATTTTATGAAGAAATTTCAAAATTAAATAAAACATTCAAACTTAAATTTTGATTGGACTTAATTAGATAAGATACGATTTTTGAACGGGCGTCTTGAGGTGTCTAACACCTTTCCCGAGCGTAACTGACCTTTGAGCCCTTTAAAACAAATCTCTGGTCAAATCGTGCTCTTTCTAGTAAAAAATTACTTAAACCATTTTTCAAATTGTTTTTCCGAAACACCGGTGACCTAGCAGACCATTTAAACTCAATACTAGGAGGCAACTTTTTTTTTTTTTAAATTGTCTTAAGATCATTTATGAGAAAACCGGTACTTTTAAAAAAAAAACCCATCTCTTTACTTTTTTTTGTTCCAAAAAAATAAAAAACAAAAAACGCTTAGTTTTTTTATACATTTAGTTTCTTTCTTGTAAAAAAATTCAAGGTACGTCAGCTGGAAACTCTACTGGGGAATCATTTTAGAGGGTCAAACCTACAATATTCAAATAAGTCCAAGTAATTCAAATTCGAATGTTTCTTTTTATTTTTTGTTATCTCTTCATTTGTTATTTGTAAATAAGTGGGAGCATGTTTTGGGGGGGGGGGGTTAGTTTTTCCTTTTTTATACAAATTTGCTTCTTACTTCCTATATTATTATTATATTGTACACTCTTCCAAGGCACGAGCATAGTTGCATAGAAATTTGTAGGACTAGAAAGAGGTTGATAGTAGAAGTTAGCCCGCGCGCGTTATATGTCCGGACTGATTTTGAAGCTCACCTCACTTGGATCACCAACCAATGATGGATGTTCCTTCGAAATACCAAAGGTTTGAATATCTAGGAACCGAGCCTTTAATAGGATGCGATAGTTGAAATCCATGAACCTCATATAGCAATCCTAAGTCTAGGTGTTGCCCAAACCTTTATAAGACACATTATTCTAGGAAATTGTATAGTACTCTGTAAATTGTGTTTGGATTGATGATGTTTTAGGAATTCTTAGAACCAAACAAGTTTAATATTCCCAATACCGTTGAAGAATCCAATGACGCATGAATTTCCAAAAGTCTTAAGGTAATTGCTATCGAGTTTGTAATTTCATTTCAAGATTGCACATCATCGGCTCAACACCTTTCAATATAGGTGTAATAATATGTCGAGTTCCTTGAGACAAATGTAAATTCTTTTGCCAAATAGTTGTTTATATAGATAATCATCACCGAAATTAGAAATCTTGAACTCAATTGGGTCTTAGGCTACCTCGGATTAATGTGAATTAACAAATTAGACTTGGTAAAGAATTTTAAAGGAAACTTTGTCCCAAAAAGGTGATTATTTCTTTCCCACTCTGAAGTTTGATCTTCACACATAGTCAAACTCGAAACCATTTTGAAATGGCATCCGGAAGCAATCCCATATCTCCCCGCACAAGGAGGTGCTTCCCAAAAAAATGGTCATCGAACAAGCATGGAACACTGAAACTGCGATGTCGAATCAGCCTAATCTAAGCAAGAGGTCCCGAGTGCATGATCTAGAGGCACCTATGTCTATTCCCAAGCCAACTTCATCAAAGTACTCACACCTCATGTTCAAACAACCAAACAACCCATGACTAACTAGTTAGATTGAAATCCTAACATCGATCGAGGTGGATGCATTACACAGACAATTTGGCCATGTTGCTGATTTGAGACATGTTAGAGTCGATAGTGGAATGATCGAAGCACTAGTTTAACATTGGGTTCCAACTACCTCTTTTTTTGATTCGGCACAATAAAGGTAATTCCTTGCCTTGAGGAGATGGCGCACCTTTTTCACCTTTCCTTGGATGGTGAAATCCCATGTTGTTTTAATAATTCTCATAAAAATCATGTAACTCAGGCGCTGAGAATCTAGTGAAACCACATTCACTAGCATGGGAAAGGCAACAATCTGTCCATCGAAATGGATGTGGTCCTTATTTGATATAAGAATAATATCAGGTATAGGCGATGCAAGGAAACGTTTTGATACCTATCAGGAATGGCAAGAGAGTTGTGTGACAATGTTGGATTTGTGCTTACTACAGCAGACCATATTTCCCTACAAGGACTCCATCTTTCGTACACAGTTGTTCGATTTAGCTGAAAAGATGACCAAGGATTTGCCGTATACTATAGTTGCAGAGGTGTTAGCAAAATTGTATCGCTCTCTAATAGCTTGCCATCGCGAGGGACATTTTGTTTTTAGGAGTGGTGTGCTGCCCAAGGTCTAGTTTATATTACACCTAAAAACATTCCTGATATAATTTGGTGCATAACGAACTCGGTCATCGGGAGGCTTGCTGAAGCTCAATTCATCTCTACATTGGGTTCGAATGCTACATTAACTTGTTGAGGCATCTATGGTTTGGGCTACCCATTAAATAATAGCCTTGGATATCTACCTTGATAGCGTAGGCCTTCCCCTAATACCAATATTGAGATTACAGGGTTGTGTTCCTTACATCCCACTCTGCATCTTGCAAGAATTTAGGAGAAATCAGTGAGTTCCCAACTTAGACGAGAAGGTTGTAATGCATTTTACTTTCGACTTCAAGAACCCCTCGCAAGAAGCCGAGGCTTTTGCAGAATAGAAGTTATGTTAACTAAATACGAACCCTATAGATCACTAGGATCATCCAAGCATTGACCTGGCCTATCTGGCATGGATCTAGTCATTGATACAACATCCAATCAGAGGGATTCAGAATACAACCTTCTTAGAGTCATCATCTAATACGGGGGTTTTGCATCCTCAAGGTAATCAGGAAAAGATAGAAAGATTGGACATTCTCAAGGTTGAGCAGCATAAGCGCAATCGCTATCTTGAAATTAAGTTAGAGCAATAGAGGTCCCTGCTCCCTCTAAAAAGATCATTTTCATAGGCACCTTAAGCTTTTTCCAAATCTCAAACTATTGTGATAAAATTGAGGCCTCTTGTGCCTACCCTTGAGCTTAGTTAGCCTTCTGAGTTCAAAGAGATTTGTTCTGTAATGGCTTCTAACTTTTGATAAAATGCATGTTGTCTTTACTCAAATAATTTCAAATCCTTATTTTCTTAGTTTTCAAATAATCAAATTGCTTTCGGAATTCAATGTGCTAAGAATGATTTGAGTTGTGATAATCTAATGTCAAAACCAAGCTAGAACATAATCCAAAGGAACAGAAATAGAAATGACTCATAGTACCCAAACAATGGTGAGATGCTACAAATGTTTGAGAAAATATAGAAGGGGATGAAACCATAAAGTACAACCATTACACCTGTTCCAACTAGGGGACTCTAGGGAATTCAAAAATAAGAGCAACAAACCATGAACTCACCCAAGTCTTTGAAGTAATCAAGAAATTCAGAAGCTGAAAAATCATTTAATCTGAAAGAAACACAATAATAACTTCCCTTTGGTCAAAGGAATTGTCAAAGATATAGTCCAATCCACACAGTGAAGGTAGACAAATCAAAGCCACCTCAAAAGAATATTGTGCCCAACATAGGATAATTTTTTAGCAAACACTATGAGATGAGCTTATTTGTAGCTACCTTTATTGCAAAGATGTATATATTGAGAGAAACTCAAAGGGAAAAAAAATAGAAAACACACACGGGGGATTAGTGAATTAGGGATTTTATTAGTTCGAGTATTAAGCCATAGGGGTGTCTCAACACTTGATGACTTGGGCCAACTGGACTAGGATCATTTTCCAAAGCGCATTACGTGAAATAAATGAGGGTTATAGAAAGACTGAGCAGTTAAAATTTTGATTATTTATTATATATCTTTGTTCTAAAGGAAACCTTCTCAAGTAATGTTAGAAGATGTTGCTAGAATAGAAGAAAGTGCAACAAGAAAAAATGTTCGCTCTAAGAGTCCTCCCAAAACATCTGGGGCCAAGTCTTCTCCTAACAATTATCACAGTCAGGACTAGACATTAAAACTTGATGGGTACGAGGGAGTCAAATCTATGGATAAGAACTGCGGAGAAATGAACTAGAATACTATTGGAACAATATTATCATAAATTCAATCAGTCTAATACACAAATTTCTTACGAACAAAAAGACACTCAATTCTTTTGAATTCATTCATTTGACCATATTTCAGATGAAACAATTTTTCTTGGATTTAAAATAAATACAGAACATATAGGAGTACAACACCTCAAGCATTAGAAATAAGTCTAAAATTTAGAAGAAAAAAAAAAGTCTGGCTAATCTCATGTTGTAATGAAAAGGGGTCCATCCCAAGTTTTCCATCAAGCAGGTCAGCTAACCAAATAAAGTTCTCTGGATCAAATCCCCCGAATATATCACCGGTGCCCAGCCCTTTAAGAAAATTAAGCCAGCATAGATTATCGTGATCTCCACAACATATCAAATCCAGACTTTTCATTGGCTAATGTCCATGTTGCCATCAACAAAACTACCAGGTACCCGATTGTCTCTTTCATTGATAAATCGATCCTCGGGTTGTAATCAAGTCTTGATGGATAAGGAAGACCAATTTTTTTTCTAAGCACAATTACTCTTGAATCGTTGTGATCATCTATTTTTTGAAACATCCTAAACTCTTAACTGTAAGGTGACAAGGCAAAAAGAGGACAAATAAGATAAGTGTGACCCGAACGTGGTGAAAACTCGAAAGTGCACCATGAAAAGATTGTAGGTATTGTAGCAAGATACAAAACTACCAACCCAGTGAAAACCCAAAAGGGCACTGAGGTGCAAAAATATTAGACCGACCTTAGTGAAAATCCAAAAGGAAGCTAAGGGAAAAAATGGAATGAAAATAAATAAATAAAAAATTAAAAAATAAAAATAAGAGACATATCGATTCTCTTAGGGGTTCCCTTTTCATACTTCCCACATTATCCAATTTTGTTGACAATCGATGATTCTCCATATTAGAACTTGACAAATTGAGGTGGAGTTAGAATTTTAAGGGGTTGGGAACTGGTTCACTCAATGGGGACCAACTCTCATCCATGTCTTGAAGGTATTGTATTGTCCATTTACAAGAGAATGAAAATTTAGGACTCATCTAATGCTACCATTTGCCTAAACAGGTTTGGGAAATTGACTTAATCTTTCATTTGGTGAGACTCGTGGACCTAATAGGTGCCCCCCTAATAGGTTCGTTCTTATTGTGTCAACCTTAGTCACGCTTCACCTAATCCTTAGCGTAATGCTAAGTTACGTAGGTAACATGTTAAGGTTTGGTCATCCAAGAGTCGCCCAAACCATAGGCTAGGGCACAATTTACACCTTTGATCCCTTATTCACCCCAGCCACAAGATGGGGCAAATTATGCGGTGTCTACCCACTGTTGAGGCTTTGAATCCATTATTTCTCTAGCTACAAGCTAGGGCAGTTCATAATTTGGTCCTGTTATTCTCGCAAAGCCACAGGCTGGCGCACATTATAAAGTTCGTTTATTATTGTGTCAGTCCTCCCCTATCGAAATCTGGGAGGTATGTCAATTTCATCTCGTGTCGATGTCCCCTGCTAAAAGCTCGGAGATATGTCAATTTTATCTTGTGTCAGGTCTTTCCTTTCAAAAGACGTAAGGTATGTCAATTTCATCTCATGTCAATCCTTACTTGCCAAAAGTCAAGAGGTATATCAATTTTATCTTGTGTCAATCCTCCATTGCCAAAAATCGAGAAGTATGTCAATTTCATCTCGTATCAGTCCTCTCCTACCAAAAATAGAGAGGTATATAAATTTCATCTCATATCAGTTATCCCTTCCCAAAAACCTAGACGTAAGTTGATTTCATCTAGAGTCAATCCTCCTCTATGAAAGGTCGGAAGGTCTGTCAATTTCATCTCGTGTCAGTCCTCCCTTGCTAAAGACCGAGAGGTAAGTCAATTTTATCGCATGTCAGTCTTCCCATGCCTAAGGTCGGGAGGTATGTTAATTTCATCTTGTGTTAGTCCACCCTTACTGAAAGCCGGGAGATGTGTCAATTTTGTCTCGTGTTAGTCCTCTATTGCCAAAAGTTGGGAGGTGAATTGGGTAGTGACAAGAATTTAAAAAATTAATTCAAACACAAGTTATCAATTTCCCTAATTGATTACTATCTTATTAAGCAGTGAAATTTTGTTTAACTAAGTGCACACCCAAACAACAGAAATATAACAATGCAACACACAACGATTTATCTTGGTTTGGTAAGCCACACTTACCTATGTCCAATCACTCAAGCTCCATCGGGATTTCACAATCCACCAACCCTTGATTCTTTTCCCAGGTAGGAACCAAACACTTATAATCCTGATTCTTTTGGCAGGCTCAGAATCAACCTTTACACTCTCACACTATTACACTTATGCTTTTCAGAGGCTTAGAAAGAACCTTATCTCACTCTAATTCTATTACAGAAACAATCAAAATAGATATATTTCATTAAAATATACTCCTAGGAAAGCTCAACTTGATCCCCATAATTTCTTTGAATTAAAATCCATGAGTATAGAAAGTAATTTTACCAATTCAACTTATATAATTCATTAATATAAGGACCAATTAAGTAGGATATTAATAATATATGATATATAATGTCATTATAGTCAAATCCCCAAAAACATCTCTTTTATAAACATTCAAAACCATAGGATTTGGTAAAAGATCTTTCAAAACCAAAATACTCAATCCTGACTATTCTGCCAGTATCGGTCGACCAGCCTCAATTCAATCGATCGAACCCTTGCAATAATCCAGTTTCTGACCATTGCACTACCTACCATCGGTCGACCAGCCCCTTGGTCGGTTGACCGATCGGACTAGTGTGTTTTTCTCTTTTTTTCCATTTCAGCCACTAGTTGTTTAATTCAACCGACCACTATTATCGGTTAACCGAATTGGTCAATAGGTTCCTATTTTAACCTCTTTAACCTATTATTTTTGTTAATCAACTGACCCTGTTCATCGATTAAGCGAATTGACCAAAAAATACACCCTTTTTATGTTAAAAACATTTTCTCAATTTATCTCTTTATCAAATATAGTTTTATGATTTTAACACTTCATAAAAATCATTTAGGATGTTGAACTTGTCACTTCTTACCATAACGCATATACGTTTATTCATTTTAAAGTGTCATGCATGATCTTAATTCAGGTTGCATGAAGAGCATAAAAGTAATGAGTTATTTTTACCTAAGAATCTTCAATATCTTCAATGCTCCAAAAATCTTCATGTCTTCACTTTGTACCCATCTTGGATCGCTTCATAAAATCTCCATCTAGTAAATCTTCAATGATTAATCCTTTTTAATTCATTCTTTTTCTCATTTAAACATATAGAACTTCTAATCAGAAATCACTCGATAAAACCATTAGTTTCAAAAAAACATCAACGTTCAATTTTCCTTTCTTAGCCATGGTTAGGACTGGCATTATATTATATTCATATATTTATATATATACTTATACGTATTTATTTTCTTTCTTTTCAAAGCACAAATATAAAAATAAAAAAATAAAAAAAATGAGAAAGTTTACCCAAGCTAGAAAACCATAAGGGAGAATTTTCTATACCTTGTTCTTAGGTTTCCCCTCTTGTGAGAATCTTTAAATGAGGGTTGAGAGAAATCCTTCCCCCATTTGTTTTCTTCCAAAACAATGAAACTTCAAAAAAGATATGTTCTTGTGTTTCCAGCCTAAAAGTTCTTTCCATGAAAATAAAGTGTTTTCCTTTATCTTTCAAAACAAATTATTTTTTTCGTTATTTTTCTTTGAATAAAACTTTAATTTTCTTTCATCTCTAAAATAAAAATAATTTTCTTCTTTGCAAATAAAACAAGAGATGTTTTTCTCCTCTTAAAAATGTTTGCTTTACTAAAAAAAAAAATTCTTCTTTCTTTCTGAAAGATATTTTCACTTTTAAAAATATGTTTTCTTCTCAAAACTAAGAGTTTTTTTCAAATATTTTTCTCTCAAAAATGTCTTCTTCACAAGAAGACAAAAAATTTCAAAAAAATGTTTCTTCACTTAAAATATATATATATATATATATATATATATATATATATATATAAAAATCTTTATAAAAAAAAAAAATCATCTTTAAAAAACCTAAAAAATTATTTTTCTCTTAAAAATATTTTGTCATCTTAAAATGGCTTCTTCACAAGAAGACAAAAAAAAAATCTAAATCAAATTTTTTTTTTCTTAAAAAATAAGTTTGTTTCTTTAAACAAAAAGTTATTTTTCCAGTCAAATTGTTTTTTTAAAAAAATTTCTTCAAAACCCTTGTTTTTCATTAAAAATATTTTTCAAAAGTTCAAAATATTTCTCTAAGAAAATTCTTATTTTATTTTCTTAAATCATTTTTTATATAAATAAAAACTCCGTTTTTTTTTTTTAATCTTTTCAAAAGCATTGTCTCTTCTTAAGAAATATTTTTCCAAAACCAAAAATATTTTTTTTACATCTTTCTTCACCAATAAAAACAACAAAAATATGTTTTTAGTCTTTAATTTTTCTTTCTTTTAAATAAAGAAAAACCTTTTTCTTTCAAAAACAAATGGAAAGTTGTTTACTTTTAAAATTTGTCATTCTTTTCTTTCAACACAAGTTTTGCCCTCAAAACTTAAACACTAAAAAAAAAAAAAAAACACTTCCCCTCCCCCGCAGAGAATGAAACCTGTCGATGCTTCCATAATCGGTAGGTGGTTTAAAAAGAGGACATTTCTTGAATTTTACTACTCGTTTTATTTTATATGTTTTATTTTCTTTATTTACATGCTTATTAGCTTTACTTCATTTGCACATCATAATAAATCAAAAATAAGGGAAAAATATCATGTTAACCAACTAAATCAAACAAAACTTGCACTAAGGTTTATTTGAAATACTTAAATACTGGATACCTTTTTCGAATGGGTGTCTTGTGGTAATTAACACATATCTCAAGTATAACTGGCCTTCGAACTTAAAGAATACATTGGTTAATAAGACCATTTGGAGTCAAATTTTAGGCCACTTCAAAAAAGTTTCTCTCTTCATTTTTTTTATTTTTTTTTTTGTAAAACCCGGTGACCTAGCACACCCTTTTAAAACCAACGATAGGTGGCAACTCCAAATATTTATAAAATTTTGGCCCAAGTAAATTATTTCAAATCCGACACCGAAAAAAAGCCCTTCAACTTGTTGTTTTCATAAAATGTTTTAAAAAATAAAGCTTATTCAAACATATTTTCAAAAGGATAAGTTATTTTAAAAAATGAACGGTATTTCAAATATAACACTGGCACTCGATTGGTGTTGTCATGCGTGAGCGAAATCTGGGACGCGTGAAGGGGTTTAATTAAAATTTTGAGAAACTTTAAATTGATGTTCAAGAGGAAATAATTTCGATTCAAATTTTCCCATTCAATCTTTTCAAATTATTAATTCATGAAAAACTCAAATCAGAACTCCAACTGAGGTTCGAAAAGTCAAAAGATAATTTTGGGTTCAAAATAAAAAGTCTATAAAAGCTATTTTTGGAATAAAAATCAAATTGAAATAAGTCTTCAGAAGTTTACGATATTTTATTTGATCAATTATAATTTCCAAATTCTATTTTGAAGGAATCAAGGGAAATCAAAATTTTCATTTTGACCCTAGAGTTTGGGTATTTTTAAAAATTCAAACAATTGGCAAACAATTGAAAACTACTTTTAAATTTTGGATAACCCAATTTTTTTGTTCAATCAATTTTAAAAGTAAAAGAGTATGAAATTATATATATAAAAGAAGGCAACCTATACCCCTAAAATAGGGGACTTTGGGGGGGAGGGGGGGTTTGTGTGTTTAAGTGATACAGAGGGTAAGATAGGAAAAAAGGCAAAGAGACGGTGAGCAGTAGGGGTTAGAAAAATGGTAGAAAATTGTTTGTTTGTTTTTTTAGTTTTTTTTTTTTTTTTTTTTTTTTGTTACAAAAAATGATTTTTTAGGGGGGTTCTTTGACCGAAAAACAAAAGAGATGAAAGGTTAGATTTTTTAAGGAATATTGGGAGGGTATTGAGAGATTTTGAGAGAGTTTTTTAGAGAAAAAAACGAACACAAAAGAGTTAAAAAAAATAAAATAAAATAAAAAAGGAGGAAGAAGAAGAAAAGAAAAAATGGGAAGAAATTATTCAAGCCTAAGTAAATTTTCCTAATCCCCAACTATACCTTTATTTTTTCTGCTTAAACCGCTTGAAATTAAGGGCCTAAAAAAAATAAAGAACCAAAGTTGAAGTTCCAAGGAACACTTAAAATCGGTTTATTTTTCTACATTTATTTTTCTGTTCTGCGCCTTTCCGCGTTTTTATGTATTTATTTTTTGTTTTGCACCTTTCTATGCTTTTATTTTCTTTTTTACATCTTTTCGTGCTTCTATTTTTTGTAACTTTATTTTACACACTTTATATAGTGTCTTCATGTTTCTGTATATATTTATTTCCACACATTTTAATACTAAAAATATAACAAAATGAAATGACTGTTTTTTAATATATATATATATATACAAAGTGAAAAAAAAAATTAAAAAAAATAGAAAATAAAAAAGAAAAATTTATTATTTGGTCCTCAAAAGAAATAGAATTCAGAAAATAGACCCTCAACTACTATAATAAACATTTTAGCCCCCAAAGATTTTTTAGAATAGTCGTATGTCCTTTGATCATCATTTTTTCATAATTTACATAAAATATCATTCTGTAAAATACAGCAAGGCATGAACATTCATATTATTATTTTTTTATTATTTTTTAATGTTTAATCCATGTTTATGGGCTAATTGACTTGTTCTAATTGTTCACAATTTTCACCAAAGTACACATCGAGGCGAATATTCACAAATATGAACATTTACAAAACACACTGACGTGAGTTTTCCTCAAAACACACCGATATTTGCAAATGTGAATGTTCATCATTTTCACCAACCACAAACAATATGTACTTTCACCAAACCATGTCGATATAAATATTCACAAAAGGAATAAACAAAATACACAAAAACAACAACAAATCAAAACTAATAAGAATCAACAACTCAAACCATATTTGAATTAGCAAAATGTGTTCCCAATATGAAACTTTTCATATTTGAAAAATTTCTTAGGCGTAAACCAGCAAAAACAAATCAAAAACATTTAAAACAAGTCTAACATATACGAAAAAAATCGGTTAGAGCATTCACCAAAACCGTAATGAACATTCACAAAAGCATAACGGAATGCACATTCACAAAAAATTCTAACGGTATGAACAATGAAAAAACCATAGAATCAGCAAAAATAATTGGTGTGAACATCCACCAAACCACAATGAACATTCACCAAAACACAAACTCAGTATGCATATTCACAAAAAAAAAAAAAAAAAAAAAAATCAACAAAGAATAATAACAATTCAATAAACAAACAAAATCCATATATGAACAAATCAATGGGTCAAATGAACATTCACCAAAAACCCCTAAAAACAAATCAATAAAAATATTGAAAACTCTAAGATCATCGAAAATGAATCAATATGAATATTCATTAAACTACAATCTCGTAGGGACATTCACAAGGCCACGACAATGTGGATCAGATCGGGAAAAACTAAATATAGAATTTTGCGGGTCAGAGAGAGATCTCGCGATAGCAATAACGAAGTAGAATGATGATGATCTAACTAAGTACTATTGACGAAGACGGGCGAACGATGGAGAATGGAAACGAACGATGGCGAACGACTGGGAACGACAAAAGACAATGAGCATCAGACGACGAACAACGACAGTTGAAGCAGAACAACGATAATGCGGATAAGATCTAGAAAATTTTAGATCTGGGAAATCCAAATCTAGGATTTCCCAAGTTAGAGAGAGAAAGTGAAACACCATCGAACGGAAAGCTGTGAACGGCGAGAAAAAGACACTAATGGCAGTGGGGAGACAATATCAACGAAAACTGCAAAAAATAAAGAGAAAGTAAGAGCAAGTGAAGAATATTAGAGAGAGAAAAAGTACAAAGAAATTAATGAAATATTAGGTTTAGGTTTCTTGTATTTATACAGGGGTATAACTATTTGTTTGCTATTTATGTTATGTATTCATTTATTTTCTTTCTTTTTAAAAAATATGGGGTACGTCAAGTAACTTAAGCCCGATATGTTTGTTGTTTTTCAATCTTTCAGTATTATGTTTGTCCACTAGTTCGTAAGAAGTAAGTAGAGATCTAAGAACTCGTCTGACCTGATGGCTCTACAATATAGGAAGGATGAACTTCTTGAAACCATCCTGGATAGGTTTTGAAAATGTCAAACTAGGTCAAGGATCTAATAATGGAATAGTTGTCATAGCACTGATGGGAGGAATCCAAAAATGTCATTTCCTCTATGAGATAGGTCAGGCACCGTCAAAATGTTAGCTTCATCGTTGGTATTGTCGACTAAAGTCATATTTGCCGAAGAGGTTTATTGAGCTGGAACAAAAGAAGAGGAAGACTAAAGAGATAAATAAGAGAGTGAAAAGACAAGCTACAACAGGTATGGGCGGGATAAGACCTAGTCAAAGAATAAACGAAGTGATAGATAGAGATTGTCCTTATAAAGTGCACGAGAATTCATTTAATTTACATATTTTGTTTTCATTTTCTGGCTCAATAAAACCATCAATTTGATCCGTATAAATTTCCTTATATACATCTCCATTTAAAATTACATTTTTTTAATCCATTTGATGAATTTCTAGATTGAGAATTGCAGTAATAGCAATTAACAATCGAATGGATGTAACTCTGGTCACTGGAGAAAAAGTTTCAAAGAAGTCCAAATCTTGTTTTTGTTTAAAGCTTTTAGTAACAATTCTAGCTTTAAACTTATTTATGGAACCATCAGGTTTAAATTTTTTCCTGATGACCCACTTTTACCTTATAGTTTTAAAACAAGACAGTAAATCAACTAATTTCCAAGTCTTTAAATTAGTGACTCCATCGCAAAATTTATAGCTTCTTTCCAGAAAATTGCATCCAGTAATGACAAAGTTTGTTGAAAAATCATTAAATTTCCTCCTTAAAAACATAAAAATCAAGGCCAAAATCTTTTCCAACTCTAACTCTTTTACTCATCTTTAACTCATTTTCAAAATCTTTTTTTTTTCTTTCTTTTTTTTTTTTTTTTTTGTAGAATAGGAGTAGAAGAACTAGAATTAGATTAAAAAGAACAAAGAAAAAAAAAATTAAAAAAATTGATCACTTACTCCTACTATCTTTACATTTAAAAGGAAAAAAAAATCATGAAAAATAGCATCACCAGATTCAATGAAAATATTATTTTTAATATCCAACAATTTATAGGTTGTATTATTTACTGAATATCCAAGAAAATGACAAGTGGTAGCTCTAACACCTAATTTAAGTCTTTTAGGGTCTATTAACCTAACAAATGCTCAACACCCCCAAACTCTAAAGTAACTCAAATTTTGTTTATGACCTTTCCACATCTCAAAATGAGTAATTTTAGTTTTTTACCATTTATAATATAACATCCAGTCACAATTGCTTCACCCCCAAATATTTTGGGGAGCACCAAAATCAATTAGAGTAGAGCATTATGCATTGTGTATGCTAGAGTAGTCTCATAAAGTATTCCCAAAGACAAAGCAAAAAACAAGTAATCATTATTCACATATTTTCGACCTCTATCATTTCTAATTCTCTTTATTTTCATGAAATACCAAATTAATTTTCAACTTCGTGAATAAAATATTTAAATATTTGAAAAGCATGACTTTTATTTTTTTAATACATAAACATAAGTAAATCTTGAAAAATAATCAATAAAAATGATAAAATATTTATTTTCTTCATGAGTTAAAATTTCTTCAAATTCACAAATATCGATGTGAATTAATTACAACAAATCTATATTTCTTTCTATTTTTTTTTAGGCATTTCAGTAATTTTTGTTTGACTAAACACTTCACATTTTTTTGAAACATTTCATCATTCTTGGCAATAATCCTAAGCTACTCGTAATTCCCACATATCTACTATTAATATGACATAATTGTGAATGCCAAGCATTCATAGAAGACAACATATACATAGAACTCACTAAAGTTTTATTATTCTCAATTCAGTTTAAACATACCATTACAAACATATCATTTGCACACACATATATATATTTTTTTATGATAACATGTTGATCAGACTCCATAGTCTATTTGAAACTACCTTTATCGAGTAAAAAACTTGACATCAAATTCTTTTCTTATGCACGGAGTATATAAAACATATTTTAAAGTAAGCACACTGGAAGACTTGTTGGCTTGCTCCTTCCAACTTGGTTCAGAGAGCACTTGTTGGGTGAAAGATTTTTTTGTTGCTAAATATTGCCTAAATGCTGAATTATTGACCCTAGGGTAAGTCAGAGGTGGTAGGAGTCTCTACCGAGGAGAGATCTCCAAATCCAATGGTAGGGACAAGTTCGGACTGAGTAAGACTAGCCGAATGGAAGGTGAAGGTCAGAAAATAGCAGAAAGATACGTCCAAAAGGGAATTTAAGATCAACCTCACTACTCCCAAGTATTGGTTTTACTAGAATTACCAAGCATTATTATTTTTTCTTCTTTGAAGGGACTACATTATTTGAACCAATTTTTACTATAACAAACATGTCTATTAGCACCAGAGTCTGTTCACTACCCTTCTAATCGTCACAAGTGTCTCCTCAGTAACATTAGCCTATGGAATAGACTGACGTTTTCAAAACTTGCAAACTCGAGCAATATGCTTACTTTTTCCATAGGCAAAACAACCACCAAAGTAGTTCGATGAAGGGGATACTTTGATCAAGTTCAAGTTATTGTTGTTGTGAGGTTTAGTAAAATATTTCATATGTTTCTTTTTTGGCTTCAAATGATAGTTTCTAAGAGGATTTTTTTGCTCAAATTATTATTATTAGAAATAAGATTTAGTTTACTGATGGAATCATCGTCTTCTTTATGTGCCATAATAGCATCTTGACCTCGGGCGACCTCTTGTACACAGTTTATTGTGATTATTGTCCCTAGTGAAGTCTCATTTCACTTATGACGCATAGAATTTTTAAACTCTTTCCATTATGGTGGTAATTTATCAAATTATTCTAGCCACAATAAGATGATCTCCAATTTTAATGCCTTCAGATCTCACATTCACTATGATCATTTGAAAATCTTGAGATTTCTCTACGACGAACTTATTATCTGCAATCTGAAATCGAAAAAATTAGCTTGCGGCATATTTCTTTCCACCTGTTTTTTCGGTATCATATATGATTTGCATGGCTTTTCAAATTTTATTAACAAATTTATAAGGAGTAGCATAATAATCGTAAAATTGATTCATATATAAATATCATAATTGTACTCATCTCTTTCATATTTTTCTACCTTCTTCTGATGAGTGTACTTTTTCTCATCGGTCATGTTGTCATTAGAAACTTTGATTGGATTTTTCTCGATAAGAATGTAGGAACTTTGAGAAGCTTAGATAAAAAAGCACATTACCTTTCTATCTCTTGAAATAGACTCCATTGAAGCAAAAACACTTGTTGAGATCTCCGACACTTTCGTTTGGTTTCTCAATCATCAGCTCCATGTTTGAATCTCTATAAAATTGTTGGAGAAACTACAAATAATTTTAGAAAAATGCAAACTAATATCGGACTAAGGCACAAAAAAAGCATTTTATTTAAGGAGATTCGAGCCCCCTAAGGTTTGCAACACCTTGAGGCTGGAGCAATATATTTTATCTTCGACTTGTCTCCTATAGGATACATCAGCCCGACTTATTCGTTTGGTTCACACTAACTTTGCACAAGTAGTATGACCCAAAATTCCACTAATAGAACATATTTTTTCGCCCATCATAAAGTATGTATATATGCAAATATGAATAATTCACAAAACTTGTAAGAGGACCTATATATAAGCTCCTAAACACACAAAATTAAGTACTTAAAATAAATAAATAAAAATATCACAAAATACCAAAGGTCTTAATTGTTACAAGAATATGAAAGTAAATCATGAATGAATTACTAGCCCTCTAAGATAGTAGGGCACACTGTACCCCCATAACTTAAGAAACTTCAATATAAATAATTCAATAAATTATATATATATATATATATATATATATATATATATATTAAAATGCACCAACGGAATGTAATTCAACAAATACTTGTCCAAGACCACCCCAATAGAGAAAGTGAGAAACATTTTCTTTGGTTTTCCAAATTGGTCCTAGATTTTATCTGAATTTATACCTAAGACATCCCCTTTCATTTAAACAAATACAAAGATCACCCTCTATAATTTCATAATACCTAAACTTTACAATTTTTTTTTTTTATTATTCTTTTATTTTCTAATTTTGATTTTGCTTTTTTTTTTTTTTTTTTTTTTTAACTCTATATCTTTCTCTCTTGTTCGTTGTTTTTTTTTTTTTTTTTTTTTGTTCAGTATTTTTTATTTCTTTATTTTTTGTATAAAGTGTTTCTGGAAACATATTGCAAGTAAAAAATTAGAAAACTAAAAACCATAAAATAAAAAGAAACGTTTTTTTTAATAACTTCTTTCATTTATCATATCCTGTTTTTTGTTTTTTGTTTTTTAATTTTCTAGATTTGTATTTTTTTTCTCTTTTACTTTTTTATTTCCCAAAATTTTAAAAAACAAATGCCGAATAAAAATAGCAAATAAAAAAATAAAAAATAGAAAACAAGAAAGAGAAGAAAATATAAAATATGAAATAAGCTACAAAAAATATAATGTTGCAAGGGTGTTTTTGTCAACAAAAGGTGACAGATGGTGTCTTATGTAATTAAACTGAAAAGATAAATAGTTCTTAGACATTATAAAAATGACAGACTATTCTTAGCATTAGTTGAAATGACAAGAGTGATTTTAGGTTTACACTCAATTTTATCCATATATTTGGTACATGACTAACTATTTAGAATGGATTACCACTTAAGTTACCGGCAATCTAAATAAAATTACTCAAAATTTGAGAATTAGATAGAGCTCATAAAATATAGAAATAATAATAATTAAAAAATGAGACCCATAAAACCTGGAAAAAAATATAGTTTTATTGTTTAAAATAATTATTCTGTTTTTTTTTTTGTTTTTTTTTTTTTTTTCAATTTTTTAATTTTCAACATATTTATATTGAACTTGAACATAAATTTATGATTTTTGTTTATGGTGGCAGTTGTGCTATTTCATTAAATACTGGGTGAAGAGCACGTGTGAGACACGTGCCTGTATCTATTTTATTTGACGAATTTATAACCTTTTTATATTATTTGTTCATCAAATATCACACTGAAAATATGTATATCAATTTAAAAAAACAAATCAATGAAGAAATATGGCATATATAAATTTATTATTTCTTATAACGTTAAATATTGAAACTTGTTTAAAATCATTAATGAAAGTTACTTCATGTAAATAAATGATAAAATTATAGTTAGTTAAAAATTTGAAATTAATTGGATACAGAAATTCTACTCTAGATTAAATGACGAAAAAAAAAAAAAACATAAATATAGTGCGAGTGAAATTTATCAGGTCTACTAATTAGGGGTGTAATTGTTACCCAACAATCCGACCTGACTCGCCCTACCCGATGGTATGTCGATTGGTTATGAGTAGTTTTTTTTTTCTTCCACCCAAACCCAATCCGAACCTAGAAATACTTCAACTGGGGTACCCATCTACCCATACCCACTGCATCTGAACCCACCTAAACCCTAAACCCTGATAATATATATTTACCAAATACCCCCTAAAACATGGCATATTATGAGAAGACCCCATATATATTTCTATATAACCCTAATTAGAATTAGATTATTCCATTTTCAAATTCCAACCCTAGTGCCACTCTCTTTTTCATCTCTCAATCTCAATCCCAGAGCCGCCGTTGTCTATCAAACTCTAATAGATGATTCCTTAATGATTCTTGTGATGATCATTTAATCTCGTCGTTGATGATTCCTGCGACACTACTATTCGTCGCCATTAATGGCTCCTGCTCCTTTATCTCTTGCTCTAATTTAATGATATGTAAATTTTTATTTTTTTTAAATTATTTAATATATTTTTTGATTGTTTCTCCATCTCTATCCCAAATCTACAATTTTTTTTCAAATCTATAATTTTTTAGTATTTCTCTTTGTCTTTTTGTTCCTGTTACCCAACAACGAGCCAATTCGATTAACCCGAGAAACCCTGAATTAGAGAGGGGTAATGAGGCCACACAGTCGGTTGCGATCGAGGGAGCTGCCGAAATTTTTCTTCAGGTCGGCTAATTGAAATTCTTCAACTCTAATCCGATTGACTGGTTTACACCCCTACTACTATAATAATAGGTATGTGCACATGATATGATCAAAAGACACAGGTTACTTACATAGAAAAAAACTATAATTTTGAAGCTATTTACAATGTCTGCTCTTGCATATATATATATATACACTAGCGTATAACCCGTGCCTAAAGGCACGGGCGAAAAAAGAAAACCTAATACTTACGCAATTAAGTAGAAAAATCAACAGACCCAACATAAAAAAAACATTACAGAATATACTGCCAGTAACCACAACCACAAACATAAAAAACAATAATGAATTTAAATTGTTAACACATGTTTTCGAAGACAACAAATCCGTGCCTGAAACAAACATTTCTAAAACAAATAACAATAACTTAATTACCTTATCTCCACCAATGTAGAACTTTTTCACCCAATTCGTACAATAATCAACGAAATTAATGAATGCCTTTATACATTAAGATGGCGTTTCACTTACCCATGGCCCTTCCCCAATATTTTCTTAACCTCTTCGGTAGTATCATTATGTAAAAAACATTCAACTCACTATTAATTTGATCTGATTAATCTTATACAAAAGGTTCAATAACCATTCAATTAATGAGAAACAATCATCAATATACCCGAGTACAAATAAACTATACAATGGGAAACAATTTAACAAAATTTACAATTACAAATTTACAAAGCACATATACGTCGCCAATACAGAGAATACTGGGTAAAAATTCAAAAAATAAAAAAATACACTTTGATTAAACAACATTTAAAATTATTGACTCCTATTTTGAAATTTATACAACCAATAACCAATATAACCACTAACCAACATAACCAATAATCAAGTACTACAGAGTATACCTTGTAATATCTTGCACACATTGAGCCTTCCAATTTTCAAACATAGATTTACGGATTTCTCTACTCAAGCTATGGATTCTGTAAAGCATCTAATGTTAAGAATAGCAACGGAAACAGAAATAGGGAACAGGAACAGAAACAAAAACAGGGAACAGAACAGAAACAGGTAACAGAACAGAAACAGGAATGGAAACAGGAACGAAAATAGAAATGGAAACGAAAACATGTATATTTCTCTAAAAAATAATTCAGGGGAAATGGTAAACATTTATTTTTCTTCAAATTCAAGAATGGTAAACATTTATTTTTCTTCAAATTCTTAAGAAATTTTAAAAATGGACTCAAATTACTTTAAAAATTTTGGGAACAAAAACGTGTTTACCAATCGGGGAACAAAAACGTGATTACCAATTGGGAACAAAAACGTGGGACGACTTATTTATTGAAAATGAGATTCAATAAATACTTAACCTTGCCCATTAAGAAAATATGAGATTCAATAAATACTTAACCTGATTCTACAGTCGCTTCCCTCTCTCCTCGCTTGCTTGTCTCTCTTTCCTCTGATTCTACAATCGACCAAAACAAATGCAAATTAAAAGAGTATAAATATGATAATTAGCACAAAACATAAGATTGTATATGTGTGTGTGTGAGAGAGAGAGAGAGAGTGAGTGAGGGAGAAGAGAAATCTGGGAACATAAACAGAAACAGAAAACAACACTCTTCTTTTTTCCCGAGATTTGTTCTAAAAATCTGGTAGCATAACAGAAAGTGTTGGAACAGATTTGTTCTAACAATTTTTTTTCTTGAGAAACAGTAAACAAAAAACAAAAACGCCAAACAGAAACACTAAATTTTTTTTACAATGTTAACCAAAAAATAGACACGATTTGAACTATGGTTAAACATGATTAAAGGGGTTGAACATAAATAGAAATCTGAGAACCAATATACAGAAACGCATGATTAAAGGGGGCAGAGAAAATGACAGTCAGTCAGCCATAGGTATAATATCTGGAGTTAAGTGGATAAAACAAAAGATTGTGTTCAATTATCCTCTGGAACAATGAAAAACCATGCCATTTCAAATTTATAATTTTGTAACTCACCTCTAGATCTCCAATGGCTTGATCACTTGCAACTTCCAAGTCGGGAAACTTTTAAAATAGGAATTCAATCAGCATACCAAACTACAGAATATATATAGCACACAGAGACTTGGTAAATATAGAATAAAACAAATATCCCGATGACATATGATACTTCATACGTTTAAGTGATGGTAATATCTTCATAAGTTTCCATTTGAATGATAATCGTAAAAAAGTAGAAACAAACATATCTTAAGACATTCCAGTGATTAAAAAAAAATCTTGAGTCACATCTTTGACAGAGTAGATACATGATTTATTTAGATGGGAACATTAGAATGATTACAGAAATATTATGAATCAAACATTGAACATCTTTAGTCGGTTTGAGAAAGCGAGGAAGAATTCCAGTTGTGTGACAAAAATGTAAAATCTACCCAAAAAACCAATATACGGATAATCAGCCAACAGTTCATATGCCTAAGGAAGAGGTAAATAGTGAAGAAATGGTTCATATGCCTTAGAAACAGGGAACATAACAGAAACAGGTAACATAACAGAAACAGGAATGAAAATAGAAATGGACAAACAGGGAACAAAAACGTGTTTACCAATTGGGAACAAAAACATAGAATAACTTATTTATTGAAAATGAGATTCAATAAATACTTAACCTTGCCCATTAAGAGAATATATGAAATTCAATAAATACTTAACCTGATTCTACAGTCGCTTCTCTCCCTCCTCGTCTTCCAAACCTTTGCCGCTCGACATCAGTCCATTTCCATCCTACTAGTGCTTTTCCCGACGATCTTCGTAGTTGGGCACGGCGCCTATGTATAAAGGTTGTTAGAATTCATCGTTCTAAGCAATGGTCCATGACTAAATCAAAAAAAGAAAACTAAACAAAAAAAAATTTGCTTCTCTTTCTATTCTTTGAGACCAAAAAATAGAAACCATAAATCTAAATTTTGAAACTAAAAAAGAAAACAGATTGCTTTCTAGAAAAGAAGCAGAAATAAAAACTTTGGGACCAAAGCACAGAAACAGAAAACTAAAACAAACGCCTCAGATGCATTTGATCAAGTTAAATTCAAAATCAAAATCCAAAACCATTAAAGTTTCTGAGAATAGAAACACTAAACAAACGCCATCTAAATAAACCATAAACAAACGCCATGAAAGAGAACAATAAACAAATGAAAAGAGAAATTAGGGTTGAGGTTTAGCCCGAATTTTGAGCAACCCGACCCATGCACACCCCTAATGTTTTATATAATAGATTTGTGAATTGAAAGAAAACCATGCGGACCTTAAGCGAAAAAGAATACACCAAACTTGGGAAAATTTGGTAGATTTCATTCTCTGTAGGTAACATCAAAGCCATCATTTTTCTTAAGGATTCACAAATCAGAGATTTGATTTGTGAATGCTAAAAACTTACTGAGACTCCCCAACATTTTATATTTTCCAGATACACCGGAAAACTTAAGCTACATATAAATAAACTTACTGAAGAAAAAAAAAAAACCAAGTTCCAAGTGAGACATAAACACAAATATACTCAGTTCAAGAGAAAAAATGCCATCTAAATGAACACTAAACAAACACCATCAAATCGAATAGGGGAGTAGAACAAAAACACTAACAGAAACAGTAAACAAACTCATTTATGTTCCAAGTTTTTTGAGAACAATTACCCAGAAACAAAAGGCATTGTAGACTATGGGGTTTGAGAAATACAAATATTTCTCTCTTTATTTTTCTTTGAATTACATCGCTTCTGACCAGATATGGGGTTTGAGAAATACAAACCTCCTAATTGGTACCCTGTAGAGGAAAGATGAAATACATGGTAAGAAATCTGGTGAGAGGGCGATGGATACCCTCAAATCAAATCAAATCGCCTTAGAATTCGACACAATTTCAGAATCCAATTTTAATGCAATGAAATTAA
Source organism: Eucommia ulmoides (assembly GCA_016647705.1). Classification (NCBI taxonomy): domain Eukaryota; kingdom Viridiplantae; phylum Streptophyta; class Magnoliopsida; order Garryales; family Eucommiaceae; genus Eucommia; species Eucommia ulmoides. The sequence continues at coordinate 46,344,279 of CM028339.1, read as the reverse complement.
GCAGTATAAACAGGAATAATTGGGGGTCCGTTAACCTGCATCGCCGCTCGCCGCTCGCCGCCGTCGTCTCCTTGAAAGCCGTTCATCGCCGTGGAGCAGTTCGTCACATCATCGCCGATCGTCGTCATCTTTCCGATTGGTGGCGAATCAAACTAAAGCAGACCCAAACGTGCCTGACTGGCTTGGAGGGTAGAAAATTACAACATACCTGAAACTCCCGAATCCATTTCCTCTGCGAGAAGAAATTAGGTTAAAAAAAATCTACACAGATCTAGGCATTTTTTGAGTTTGATCGGCCAAATCTGGCCATTTTCGTGACCCTTCTGCTCCACAAAACCCACAAATCAACCACTTTCAATTGAGCTCTGATTTGTAAACCGGAGAGAGAGAGAGAGAGAGAAAAAAAGACGAACCTGAGAGTCAGCAGTGGTAGCAGTAGTGACATCCAAACCGGACTAATGGAGAGAGATAGAGACGCGAGATTGAGAGAGACAACATCCGGAGGCTGTGGCGGTGGGGATGACCTACAAAGATGAGAAAAGAAGCGCGAGAAGTGTGGCGGCTCTAACCCTAAAATATGGGGGTGCGAGAAGGCGATGGCGAGGCGGTGTAGCGTGGCATGGCGGTGGCGGATGAAGCGAGAAAGAGGGAAAGTGAGAAGAGAGTGATTCAGAGCGTAGGCGTCGGGAGAGAGAGAAGTGAGAGGCGCGTAGAATACCCAAGAAGGGGGGGTGAATTGGGTAATTAAAAAATATTATCAGAATATACTTGAATAAATCAAATAATTAATTTTATGCCTAAATTAATTATTATCTTTAAACCACAGTGGAATTATAATAAATCTAAGTGCACACCTAAATAACAAAAATAACCAAAATAATAATGCAGCACACAAAAAATTTATATTGGTTCACCAAGCTATTCTTGGCTAATCCAGTTTCCCGAGCTCCACGGAGATCGCACCCACTAAACCAAGATCCTTTTAAAGGTAGGAATCAAACCCACACACAGATTCTTTTACAAGCTCAGAATCAACCTTTACAATTTCTTTTTCTCAGGCTAAAAAATAACATAATTCTTTTTAACACTAAGGTGCAAGAAATCAAAATCTCACCAAAATACTCTAAATATCCTTTTACCCGGTAAGGATTGAACCGTTACAAAATCAATCAAAACACAATTTTTATCCAAGAAGAATCACTACCTCAATCTCTTTATAGAAAGAGACTGAAACCCAATTACCCTTGATTAAATATCCCCAATGATATTTAATCCGTCACAACTCACCAATACACAAATTGATAAGTAGTAAATCTTACTCGAAACTTCTACCACCCCAGATAAATAAAAACTTAATTAATATACCAACTAGTGATAAAAATATGTGAAATACAGAAATCTGATTTTAACAAGAATATGTATAGAAAATTGGAGCACGTAATCAGATTTAGGAAAATGTTTGAAAGAATATTTTCTTCAAAAATCAAAAACAATTTCTAAGATCAATTTTCAAAATATAAAATAATAAACAATAAACAGTATGGAAAGATCTCACCCGAAATCCACAGAAATTATAATTAGAACAATATAGCTTCAAATCTGGTATCAGCAAGAATAGATCACAATTGATTCACAGAATCACTCTTAGACACAATATCGGAGAATACTAACTCTTATAAAAACTCTCTCAAAATGATATAGAATGATTAGCTTTTCTAATAAAATTCGCAGGTCTATTTAAAAGAACTTGTAATCAGCCTTCTAACGGCTAATTTACATGTGTCATGACAATTAAAAGCTCTTATACACCCCTTATAACATAAGGACTTTATTTAGGTTCATTTTCACTTAATAACAACTTTCAGAACACTCAATTAAACCCCTAAAGTATTTCTCAATTTAATTAAATAAGTATAGAATACATTTTAATTACCAAATTGAGAAACATTAATATTTAATGAACCATATTGAAAGGATTTAATTAGTATATGAACCATATCTCAAATATAAAGAATATCCTCAAAATCTCTCTCAAATCCTAACAAAAAATGGTCACTTTTGGATTTAAACTTGGATCAAACAGTATCTTGAAACTACGTGTTCAGTCAACTGCCCAATCGACTGGAAGTAGCCCATGCAGTTCATTGGTCAACTGCTCGGTCGACTCATAGATTCATAGAGTTCAGTTATTTTCACCGATCAACTTGTCGGTCGACTCTTCGATTCAGGATGTTTCATCTTTTTTCTCTGGTTGACTTCTCAGTCGACTGTTTCCTTCTGAATCTCTTCTCTGATCTCGTTTTTAACTCACTTTCTTTTATGATTTCACCCTTTTATCTATTTTTATCTTTAAATAAACTCCACTAATATTCTTATATTCCATTTTAGTCATTCAAAAATATTTCTTTTCAATTCATATAGGAGCAAATAATCATACTTAATAAAAACACACATAAAAGATAAAATTCATTTTGTGCCATGTGTGTATTCCTAAATGGGATATTAAGAGTTAATATTTAGCTAAGTTGTTTTCCCTAATTTTTTCAAACTCTTAATACTTCTTCATTATTTTGATATCTTCATTTAGCATCCATTCAATTTGACATTTTCATTACTGGAACTTTAAATCACTAAAACACTTTATCAAACATTAGTTCTTCCAAAATATCAATACTTAATTGTTCATCAAAATCTTAAGATCAACATATGTCATACTTAAAAAAATAAATGATTAATGATATTAATCTTACCAAATGTATGAAAGAGCAAAAATTAAAATTTATAACTATTATAAAAGTAGAAAAATAAAATCTATAAATATTATGAAAGAATAAAAATAAAATTCATAACTATCAAAAGTATCAAATTAATATAAGTTTTATTTTAAATAGAATGAAAAATATCATCTCTTGTTTTAAGCATATCTTTTAAAGCTACTTAAAAAATTTTAAATTATATTTTCAAATCTATGTTTGTAGTTAATTTTTTTTTAAAATTATTTTTACATTTTATATTTCAATTAAATAGTTTGAGCTTTTCTTTAAACCAAATAATATTACTTTTAAGTATGCAATACAAAAATAGGTAGACTAATTTTTATAAATTTGTAAGTGTAATTTGTAAATCTATTTTGTATATAAAATTGTTGTACAAAACACATGTTTATGTTCACATATATATTTATATAATATATAAAATTAAATGTCTTTTATTTTTTAAAACACAAAAAAGTGAAATTTTTAATATATATATATATAAAACCACATAAACAAACAAGGCTTCCTTGGATTTTTTGGACAGGTACGAATGATTCCTTGGGTTGGGCCTAAGTCTGGGCTACTTCTCAAATAATAGAAAATAATGATAGGCATTTTTTAAATGGGATCCTCTCCCAAAGGAACCTTACCTGGGGAACAAGGGGGCCTGCGAATAAAGAAAGGGTCCATTCCAAAGAATAAGGCCCATGGTGACGCGTATTCAAGGCGCGTGTTGGTCACCTTACCTACATGTTTTTAACTGGGATGCTTGTGAATGGGTCCTTCACCACCATTTTTTTTTTTTTTTTTTATGGCAAATCATGGGATGGATCTAATTTGAAATTCTAACCACTAAGGGCTCCTTTGGTTCGATAAAATAGTATTAGAACCAAATGAAATAGGAGAAGGAATTGGTGAGAGAGGAGGAATATAATAGATTTGTCAATAAAATTATTATTATTGATTATTATGAAATGAGAAAATGAATGAAATAGTGAAATATAGCAAAATTTGGTCAATTTAGATATCAATTTTGAATATATATTTAATAATAGATTATTTAAAAAAATTATAAAATATTAGTCATATCCGATATTAAAATATTCAAAATCTTACTACTTTTTACTGTGCACAACTGCTACTGTTTAAAAGGAAATTTATCAAAAAAATGATTTTTCAGCTGAAAAATATCATTTAAACTATACTCATTCCATGATATTTACGTATAAAAATAATAAGACAATACTAAACATCAATATTTCAATAACCAAATTTCATTTAATTTTTAAGTTAATTTATAAATTTTTGATAATATAAGTTTTTATAAATAATTCTTAAGTTAATTTATAAACTCATATTATCAAAAAGAGTAATTGTTTTCTTTATTATAAATTAATTTTTCTCTTTATTATAACAATTTTTGGTAGATAAATGGAATAAGTTGATTAGGAGTTGGGATGCATGTAATGGGTTAAAGAGGAATTTTGTGGGATTTTTTTTAACCTAGAGGGCTAGGCATTGGGAATCTGGGATTGAGATGGTGGCCTCGTGGTAGGCTTACAAAATGACGGCACAGCGAGCTAGGTGGTTTCGTGCGTTGGTGCCGATGAGCTCAATGGTAGTTTCGAGCCATCGGTGCCAACGAGCTTGGACGTGGGTTCGTGCGTCGGTGTTGGTGAACCAACGCACTACCGCAGCTTGTGGGTGCCAGATTCGAAAATCGTCGCAGACGTAGATCTCGTCGATGGGTTCTCTCCTTCGTGTACTACTTCACCATCCAGGTGAATGTTCATACAAGATGATGCCATAGCAGAACACTAACGATTTCTCCCTCTCTTAGCCCCTCTCTCATCTCCTAAAACACACAAGTGAATGTTCGTATAGGGGGGTAGATTTGTTTTGATTTTTCATTGTAAATATTTCCCTTTGTTTGATGTTGTTTATATCGATTTTTTCAGATCTGTTATTTTTTGGGGAGTTTTGATTTGATTTTTATTTTAAATATTTGATTTTTATTGTGAATATTCTCCCAAATCTGTTCAGATTTTGAATTTTATTTGTGGATATTCTCCCAAATCGATATGTATTTGGATTTTTTTTTTATTTTTTGTGAATGTTCGTATAGGGTTAAGATTTGTTTTGATTTTTTATTGTGAATATTCCCTTTTGTTTGATTTTATTCATATTGATTTTTTCATAGGAGGAGTTTTGGTTTGATTTTTATTGTAAATATTCTCCTAAATCTGTTCAGATTTTGAATGTTCATACAAGTGTGTTTTCAATTATATTTTTTTTTATTTAGGGTTGGTGAAATGTCCATAATTGCTGAAACGGTTTTTGTAGTGACCGTTTGACATTCATATGAACATTCACTATTTTTAATTTATTGTCCAAAAAAATCAAAAATTATCTCATTAGAAAGAGGATTTTGTGAATATTAATTTTTTTTTTGTTCACTTCTTAAGCATCGATTTCGATCATAGCAGGCATTTCTTTTGTAATTGGTTTTGATGTTTTTGGAAATTGTAACTTTCCATAAATACTAGCTATGCATAGCACATAATGGCAGTGGTTTGTAAGTACAACATCAATAGGGGACAAATATTAGGGACTATTTTGTAAGAACTAAAAAATTTATTGTTCTAGGTGAAAGGTTCATTTTATGAGTTGTGCATCTTTTGAGAACTATATAATAAAATTCCTTTTTATTTTGTTTGATTGTTTCATTTTCTATTGTTTACTCTTTTTTTTTTTTTTTGTTTCTTTCTTACTTTTGATCTTCTAATTGTTTGTTTTTAATTTTTTTTTGCTTTATACTTTTTATTACTTTTTTCCTATTTTTCTTCTTTTGAATCAAAATAGAAAAATAAAATATTTAAAAATAATAGAAGTTAAAAAAAAAAAAAAAAAAAAGTGAAAACAAATTCAAACTAAAATTTTAAAATTTAATATTAAAAAAATAAAAACTAAAGAAAACTAAACAACAACAAAAATAAAACTAAAAAAATAATATTTTATAATATTGATCTTATTAAGAATAAATTCATAAAAAAAAAAAAAAAAAAAACACCGGTTCAATTGATTAAAAAAATCCAACAACAATTTTGACATTATTATTAATAAATAAAAAGAGATCAATGTTCATTGAAAAATAGATATGTGAATAATTGAATTAAATTACAATTATAAACTAAGATTGTTTCCTTAATTTTGAATTCAAAAATAAATGATTGACTTGAATAAAATGGTAGGAGAAGGTGAGTCTTGAATGAAGATTGCATAAATAAGGAAACATCTCCGTGATTTGTACAAGTTTTTATTCTATTAATTACAAAACATTTTTATTTTATTAACTTGATGTTGAATTTCACTCACAAAACTAAATAAATAAACTAAAAAAAAATTGTTGTGGGTATCATTTTAAAACTACTAATCCCACGAACATATATCTAGAATAAAATTAGGTATCATTTTAAAATTACTAATCCCATGAACATATATCTAGAATAAAACCAACGTGTTTTTATATTTCTTGATGTCAAAAATTAGTATGCACCAACGGTATGATCCGATTAGAGGACACGTGTATTTTTCTTACTGAGCTGGAGTTAGAGAAGTTTCGAGTTCAATCCATTCAAGTCAAGTGGTCAAAGATGTCCAGAGGTCCGAGGTTGCTACACGATCGATCTGAGCACTGAGCTAGTACCTGCACAAAGACCTATCGGGTGTTGCATGGTGAAGTCTCTCCGACGTGAGAGTAATCACTCGGGGAAAAAAAGGCTATCAATATGCTTCAGGAGAATACTTGAGCATTAAGGAATACCTTTCTACATTGATGGCCCTTTCATTTATAGGCGAGGAGGACAATTAGCGCCTCAAGATCAGGGGGCCTACGCTCGGCGCATGGTCAATGTGTGAGCACGTAAGAAAGATTAGGCCCTTGGGCCTGGGCTTTTTGTCCATTTGAGGAGAAGTCCATGGGTTGTCCATGTATGAATAAGGAAAAACGATCTGACCCATGGCATTGAGGAGATTTCCTTTTGTCGTTTTGGAGTCAAAGGGGGGTTGCCCCAACTTTGCTCGGCATACCGAGCGCGGTAGAGGGTGATTCACATATGAGTATTCCAAATTGGGTTTCTAACCTTGAGGACTGTCGGCTTGGGGATTGTCGACCCAAGAAGGTGCTGGCTTGGGGAGTCGGCCGTCCAGGAGATGGCCGGTCTGAGGATAGTTGTGGGTTGATGACAACACTTGAGGCTGGGGGCGTTTTTCATTGATCATTCCTACGGTGAGCTGAACTGATGATAATAGATCATCTCTACTTGGCGAGAGGCCTTTGTCTTGGAGATTCTTCGTCTGGAAAAGTCCTTCATCCAAGGCACAACCTAGGATGGTCTGGAGGGCTAAGCTCGACATCCTGAGCCCGTAACAGTGTACTTAGCCTGACAAGGACATTCAACTCGATAATATCCATTTTCCCTTCTCAGTCATGGTCGGTAAGAGCTAAGCCTAATCTTCTGACCGACGAAGTCTTCAAACACCACACGTGGTCAGTTGGGCCCCATTCAGGGTCTTTGTACATGTGGCAGTCTTTAGTAAGGAAAGTCAAGGGTAGCCGAATTTTACACTTATCAATTGCCCCCCCAAGCCTTAATGTCGAGAAGCAACACAAGGTGCTGGGGACTCTACTCTACTCTGGCTTATATTTTTCATGGGCCATTTTTTCATCCATAGGAATACATGTTCAGAAGATTCTGAGCGATAGTCAAGGCATTGACCGTTCAGGGAGGGATTCTGTTCAACAGATGAGAAAAATCCTACCCGAAAAAATATTACCGGCCCGAGAAACATCCGTTTAGGCCATGTCATCTAGTTTGTCTATGACGATTTGTGGCTGGCCATTGGATGGGCGACACCTGGACTGTCATTTTCGAAGGGCACGACAAGCATGATGCTAAGGCCCGTCTGATGCAGTGATGATTCAGTAGGACACCGCCTCCTATAAATAGAAGGCCTCCTGATGCTTATTTTTACACTTGAACAAATTCTGAGCACCCTTCCCGGCAGCGGTAGTACTTCCTCTTATTTGTCCTTGTCTTTTTGTTTTTTCTTCTTCTTCTCAATTCGACTCGAGCTCGGAGTCCATCCCTTCTGACTAGACTCTATTCGTTTCTCTGCTCTAGTAGATTAATCCCAGCTTGGGCCCGTCAAGGGTTTTACCTCCTAGCTCAAAGGATCGGTTGCGTTTGTCCAGTGGTACAACCCCACCCAGGGACTGCGACCAGAACGGCGGGTCGTTCTGATCAGAGTGTAGGGGCTAAACCTTTTGAGGACCCTATTGCTGAGCTCGGCTTGGATCCAGTCAACGAGGCTGGTTTTAACAATGCTTCTATGACAGAGATCTTAGAGGCTCTTACAAATCCCCAGGTGACCCAGAGCGGTACCGTTCCTCCAGATAGTATAATCTGGAAGATCAAGTCTACTATGATTGAGTAGGAGCTTAGCAATACCCAGAGTGAGTGCACCTTATCCGACACAGTGAAGATCTATCTTTCTTGAGCCAAAGAATAGGCATGCTCACCCCAATTGGGCTACATTACTATGTACCTAGAATAGCTTGACACTGGCCTCAGGTTTCCCCTCCACTGGTGGGTCAGGTTCGTCTGCTTGGAGTTTGGGCTATATCCATCACAACTCGCTCTAAATAGTATCAGGGCAATCGTGGCCTCCTACGTGATTTTTCGTGAAGAAGGGATTGAAGCCATAAAATGAGCTATTTTGGGCTCTATTCTTTGCCAAATTTGATGCCCTAAGGTAAGGGTTGGTGTTTTTTTTCCATATTTTGAAGTATTAGAGAAGAAGACGAAGAAGTAGATTAGGCCTAGCCCAAGAATTGCCAAGCAAAGGGACACTATTCTCAAGACGGTATTTACCGACGTGGGGGAGTTGCTGAGGTCGACATTATACGACCTATATTTTTACTTTGCACCGTCACTGTCTCTACCTGATATAGACCCCGAATTTGACAATAATAAGTCATCTTTTCTACTCAGTAAAGTTTTCGTACTAAACTGTTTTTTTAGTTTTTGACTGTTTGTTGATTTTTCCCTCATTGGAAGCAATTGATAAGGCCTATTTGAAGAAAGTAATAAAGTAATAGAAAGCCCAGGAGGTGCAGAAGAAGTGATAGGGGTCCCAGCTTGAGATTATCGCCGCTATTGACAGGAGAGAGACAACCTCGAGAAGGGAGATCCCAAGAAGGGATTTCTCTCACCAACTGAGATTAGTGTTCCCTAATCCTACTACTGGAATCAACCCTAGAGACTGCCAAGGAAAGAGAAAGATGAGGGTGGTGCATGTAGAGGCTAAGTAGAGGCCAAAATGCACAAGAACGGAGATTGCCCCCAGTCCAGCTTGACCCCTGCGCTGGGATTTTTTTCGATGCTGAATAGGGGGCCTCTCTCTCGACTAGAGATCCTGGATTATTCGGAGCTCATGCCGAGCTTTATCTACTGGGATCTTCAGAAGGTCGACGTCAAGATTGTCTCGGAGCTCTACACGGACGCTATATCGGTAAGTTTCTTTCAAACTCATTTCCTTTCTTGATTTTATCCAAGTTCTAAATTTTTCATGTGCTGACTCTTTGCAAGGCAGCCTTAGTCGGGATACGTCTGTATCGAGCTAATAAGCGAGAGAAGGCTCTGAAGGAGGAGAAGGCAAACATCCTCACCAGCCTGAACAAGTTTCATGAGAAGATGAAGAAGGCGACTACCAGTGAGAGCAATTTTTGAGCTTAAGTCGCGAAGGTATCCAGTGAGAATAAGTAGCTTATCTCCTAGGTCAGCAAGTTGGAGGCTGAGTTGGCCGAGGTGAGACATAAGCTCAAGGTGACCGAGGAGCGTCAAGGGAAGGTGATTACTCTAGTCGAGTAGGAGGCCGTCACCAAGTAAAATAACAGTGAAAAGTTCAGGAAGCTAAATCTCGAAATCAGAGCTGACGTAATGAACGATGGTTACAATGTGGCTATCTAGTCTATCTATTGCCAATATTACTCATTCATTATGAGACTATACAGATGGAACTTTCTGACTCTGAAGATAAGGGAGAGGTATACCAAGTGTTGAATCTAAGGTTTTGATGAACAATTAAGTACTAATATTTTTTATGGAACTAATGGTTTTATCGAGTATTTCATATTTAAAGTTTCATGCATGTGATTAAGAAGACCTTATGAAGAAATCATAAAAGTTTCAAGATGGATGCACTGAAGATGTGAAGATTTTTGTAGACTTTGAATAAAAATTGGTAAAAACAACTCTTTACTTATCTACTTTTAATGTAGCCCGAATTAGGATCACATGCGATACTTAAAATGAGTTAATTCTATATGTGTCATGATAATAAGTGATAAGTTTAAGATCATAAAATGATATATTATGTGTGCTCCTTATGTGAAATGAATTTGATAATTGGCCTAATTGGAAAATATGTTTTAAAGTATAAAAAGTTAAGTTTTTGGGTTAATTCGGTCAACCGAGAAAAGCTATCAGTCAATTGAATCAAAAATGAGTTTTGAAGTTAAAACGAGATACTACTGATTCAGTCGGTCAACCGAATAAAATTAGCCAATCAACCATTTGAAACAGTAGTTGAATTAGCTAAGGAAGTGAGCACACTGATCCAATTGGTCAACTGAATGAAGAGGGTCAATCAACCGTTTGAATCAGTAGATGAATTGGTGGAAAAGTGGATCACACTAATCCAATTGGTCAACCGATTAGATATAGTCGGTCAACCGATTGGCTTTGTACAATAGTTACATTAAAAGTAGGACAGGTTGGTCAACCGACCTGTAGGAATCGGTCAACCGACTGATTCAATTAGGATTTCGGGTAATTTGGTCTCTTAGTAAAAAACTATCCATTTTTTATGATTCCAAGAAAGGGATTTGAGGGATTTGAACTTAATTGAACTATTAAGAACCATTATGTTATCCCTATTAATATAGTTCATATATTTTGAGATTCTTCTAATTTAAATGGTTTAATACTTCTTATTTATATGATTTTAAATTGAGATTATGGACTTAAATGAGAGAATTGAAAGTCATTTTCTAGTGAAATACACGTAAAATGAAAGGTAATCATATATGAGGTCTTAGAGTGTTATTTTATGGGATATCTTTGAAAAACTAGCTGTTGGTGGGCTAGTTATTGGTCTATTAATATAGACATACGGGAATTGAGTTAAACACATCAAGAATAATTAGTTTGAGCTTTTTTAAGTGTGAGATTTAAGCTGAGATTTTCGAGAGATTCTATTCAAGTTCTAAATCTAAAGAGCTAGCTATTTAGCGTCACCAATTTGGGCTCTAATTGTTATTCAATCATTGTCTTTGGTGTTTTCTCGATGTGATCCTTCCAAGTTATATTATTTACTTTAAAGTTATATTTATCTTCATTACTTGGTTTAGGACTGTTAAAAAAATCGTTTTTGAAATTAAAAGCCGAAAAATCTTTTTAAGCAATTTTTGCCTATTTATTGATTACGTGTTAAATTTGTGCTACCCACATTATATATTAATCAGATTTGAATTGTCTCACATTGTATCAATGACGTAGTAATTATTCGGTAAATTAATTGAGTATATTTGTATTGAGGTGGAAGAAGCTCCTTGTAGCAAGAAACTTACATTTTTTGTATTTATGAGTTTGAATCGATTAGATATGTTTGAGATGGTGTCTAGTTAGAATAGTTAAGTTTCGATATTTTTACTGTGAAAAAAATTAGGGCTTGATATTTGTCCTAGTAAAAAGGTTAAGTTATTCTTTTCCCTTGAAAAGAATTAGGTTTTGATTCATCCTGCAATTGAATTATTTTTGAGTGATTAGTAACAGCTCATCCTTCCCCGTAAAAAGGATAAGTAAGAGAGAGTTAAGTTTTTCTTTAGCCTAGTAAAAAGATAAGGTTCATCATTGACCCGTGAAAAGGGTAAATTGTAAAGGTGGATTCTGTGTGTAAAAAAGAATCGTGAGTTATAAGGGTTTGGTTCATACCTGGCAAAGGAATTAGGGTTTTAGTGGATTGCAAATCTTCGTGAAGCTTGGGGGACTAGATGTAGGCAAGACTAGCTTAACCGAATGAGGATAAATTCTTGTGTACTGCATTATTATTATTTTCTATCTTATATTTGGGGTACACTTAGTATTAAACGCATATCCGTTGCGTATAAATATAATAATCTATTTAGGAAAATTGATTATTTGTATTTAAAGGAATTAATTATTTAAATTTGGTAACTACCTAATTCATCCCCCTTTTGGGTAACTCTTTAGCCTAACAATTGGTACCAGAGCTGACTTAGCTCGTTTGGCTTAAAATCATAGCGAAGAAATATAACCTGGCGTACCCTATAGGCACTATAGGTAAGAGGCAGTCTAAGCCCACCTCCACCTTTGTTTGCAGGTGATAACTATTCATTCTGGAAGGAAAGAATGATTGCTTTTCTTCAAGCCACTAATTATGATGTGTGGCTAGCCATTGAGGATGGTCCAATAGTTCTTAAAGAGAATAGAGTGACTAAGAAGAAAGAATAGCTGACAACCTTTGATAAACAGAAAGTTTCTATTAATTCTCATTCTATTAATATTATGTTTTGTTCTTTAGATACTAATGAATATACCAAGGTCTCAAGTTGTGGATAGGCTAAAGAAATATGGGCATATTATAAATCACCCACGAAGGTATAAATCAGGTAAAACAATCCAAGATCAATGCTTTAGTTTGCCAATTCGAGCTATTCAGAATGGGTAAAGCATAATCGATTCTGGAAATGTATATGAGATTCAATAATATCTGCAACAACCTTGGTCAATGCGGAAAGCCTTATAATATGGAGGATAAAGTATGAAAGATTCTAAGATCGTTGACTAAAGTTTGGGAGACAAAAGTGATGGCAATAGAGGAAGCTAAAGATCTCACAATTTACACCATTGATGAGCTTACTAGAAACTTAATGACCTATGAGACGACTATACGAGGATAGGAGGACAAAATAGGAAAGATAAAAAAAAAATCATTGGCATTGTGTTCGCTATATTCTAATCGCTTTGAATTACTCGCAAGTGCACGAAGTCAAGTTTTTTTAGTATAGGAAAAGTAGGGTTGTCGTATCCATAGGGATTGGCTTAAATTGTCGTTAAGTATTGCAATTGTCGTTACCTAACTTTATCTAGGCGATCCCATTTTAGGTTTTTGTTATAGAAATATAAAACTAAACTAAACTAATTACACTCAAATACTAAGAATAACGTCTATGGGAATAAATTATCTAGGGATTAACTTCGTTCACTTAAACGTGTTTGATTTAGTCTAGTTTACATTAACGTTCATTAACCTATCCGAAAATCTAGGTGTATAAAACTTACTCACTAACTCTCCTGAGTGTAAATTTAATGAATATGCAATTCGTGTCAACACCGATATCCCTATCTAGTGTCTAAACGATTACATGAGTCTCGCCCCAACCTAATGGATTACACACGTTCTAATAATCTCCTGAAACATTAGAACATCATGATATGTTTAAACCCCTGTCCAAATTCAGGGTTACATCTCCCGAGTATCAAACCTAGTATTCTCAAATCAACCAAAATATCATAACAAACATACAATAGAAGTAAAAGAACGGTAAACACAATCGAATAGGGATGAACAACCGATAACGAAATAACGATAGTGTCAAACCTAGTATTCTCAAATCAACCAAAATATCATAACAAACATACAATGGAAGTAAAAGAACGGTAAACACAATCGAATAGGGATGAACAACCGATAACGAAATAACGATTTACTTAAACATGTATATTTATGAACTATATCAATCCCTAAAGAATAAATGTTTAGCTCATGTCCATAGCTAAATATTCAACTAAAAACAATATATACATGATCAAACAACAAACAAGAGTTTAGAAATAAAAAGAGAAATAAGGGAGGATAGTTGATATCTGAAGAATGGATGGTTCCACGTCTATAAAATCCGCTCCGATCTTATTTCCTCTTCTCCAATTGATGAACTCTCTTATTTGATATTATCTTGGGCTCTCAAAAAACTCCCAAAAATGTTCTTGGCATTATGGGAGTGAATGGATACAAGTAGAGGTGCAAAATATCCAAAAAATATCTAGAACATATCTTGCTAGCTAGTGCCGAGTCGCTGCAATGGAGCAGAAGATCATTGTAGTGATCAGGGGGTTAGAAACACACTGACGGGCCACCGCTGCAGTGACCAAATCAGCGCTGCAGTGATATAGGGACAGTGTCTGGTGCCTGATTTGTATTTTTATCTTAACTTTCCCGTTCAAACTCCAATTGATGTTATTCAAAAACCTATGAAAATTTAAGACATATATATAAAACGTCCATGTTTTGAGATTTTCCAAAATCGGATTGAATCATTGTCAAAAATGCCCTTGAACTTACAACACTTCTACGTATTTTGCACTGTTTCTTCCATTTGTTTATAAACCTACAAAACAACACAAAAACATATTAAACTAACAAAAATGGTTGAAAACACACAAATATTTGAACCTAAAAATACTTTATTTATTGGTAAATAAACCACTCATCACATTGAAAGTTAAAAAAAAAATGAGGGAGAAGATGATAGTGATGACATCAGCCTTGACAGTGAGCAAGAAAAAGATATGGAGATTCTCATGAAAAATTTCAAAAAAATGGCTCGACGAACATTCTGTGGAAAGAGAAATTTCAACATGAGTAATGTAGAATGCTTCAACTGTCACAAGAACAGACATTTCCAATCTGACTATCCTGAACCAAAGAAAGAAAAAGAGAAAAAGATAAAGGAAAAGAAAAAAGTAAAGAAGAGTAAGAAGAAATCAATGAAAGCTGTCTGGGATGACTCTAAGTCGAGTAGCTCGAAAAACTCAGGTAGCAAAGTATCCATCTATGCTTGCTTTGATGGCCATTGGAGATGAGGTAACGAAATATCCTAGTTCTTGCCCTTTAGATTTTGATGATTTATTTGATGTTTATCAAGAACTAACACGTGATTATAAAAAATAAGTGTTCTCAAATTAATGTCCTACAAAGTACAATTAACACACTTAATAAGTAAGTGATAAAATTTGAATCTGAAAACATTGAATTAAAATCCAAAATGTTGGATTTATATTTAATAGTTCTTAAATTCACGTGTGCGAAAAATAATCTAAAAATGTTTCTGGGGAGTTATACGAGATATCTTTGATAAAGCTGGAATTGGGTTCTAGGAAAAACTTAAACAAAAGAGATTTCATAAATTCTTTCCTAAAACCATGAATCTTGTTAGATGTTTTAAATATAACATTGTGGGGGCATACTATCAGTAAATGCTTTTCTAAAGTATCTAAATATAGAAAATTTTGGGTTCCTAAAGGAACTATATTGTCCCGACTAACAAGATCAGAGCCACTTAGATTAGGTACCACTTATAAACTATTTAAGGTGCTCCTTGTAGGTTACTTTGTAAGTATCGGTAGGCAAGGAAAAATGGTTCCTTGATAGTGGTTATTCTCAACACATGATGGGTGATAAATATAAATTCACGTATTTGACACCTAAAGATGAAGGTCATGTGATGTTTGGAGACAACGCAAAGGGTAAAATTATCGTTATAGGTAATATCGATAATGAGTCTATTAATATGAAAGATGTTCTCTTCGTAGAGGGTCTTAAACATAACCTACTTAGCATTAATCAATTATGTGATATAGGTTATAATATTTTTTTTTTATCATGATAGATGCAGTATTAAGAATAGACATGATAGTAGCATATTACTTGTTGCATCACGATTAGAAAATCTTTATTCATGTTCATTTGATGATTTCTCTTCTCAAAATTTATCATGTTTAAACGCATTATCTGAGAATAGTTGGTTATGGCATAGACGACTTGGGCATGCTAGTATGGAGTTAATTTCAAATTTGTCTAAGAAGAGTCTTGTACGTGGCTTACCTATATTAAAGTATGTGAAAGATAAAGTACGTGATACATGTCAACTAGGTAAGCAATTTAAATAATCTTTTAAGAATAAGTTGCACACATTCACATCTAAATGTCTTGAATTATTGCATCTTGATTTATTTTGTCCAAATTCCAATGCTAGTTTAGGAGGTAAATTTTATGCATTCGTAATTGTGGATGATTATTCTAGATTTTCATGGGTGTTTTTCCTAACTAAGAAGAGTGAAGTTGCTTCTATATTCTGTAGGTTTTGTAAACATGTTCAAAATGAGAAGCAATGTTGTATCATTAACATCTGTAGTGATAGAGACAAAGAGTTTAAGAAAGTTGAGGTAATAAGTTATTGTGATGAGCACGGGTATGCTCACAACTTTTCTATACCTAGAACGCCACAATAAAATGGTGTTGTGGATAGGAAAAACTGAACACTTCAGGAAATGGACAAAATAATGTTGAATAAGAGTCGTCTTCCTAAATACTTATGGGCCGAAGTTGTAAGCACCGCTTTCCATGTTGTAAACAAGGCTTCTATCTAAAGAGGTTTTAATAAAACCCCTTACGAAATTTGGAATGGTAAAACTCCAAATATATCCTATTTTCAAGTTTTTTGTTGTAAATATTTTATCTTAAATGATAAGAATAATTTGGGTAAATTTGATGCTAAATCTGATTATGGTATTTTCCTCAGGTACGCTTCTAATAATAAAGCTCATAGAATATATAATAAACGTACCTTAGTAGTGGAAGAATCTATGCATGTCATATTTGAGAAATCTGATCCACTTATGTCGAGAAAGGTTTTGGATGATGATGATGCAGGTACAAAAAATAATCAAAACCAAGAAGGTGATACGATAGATGAACCACAGAACGAGGAACCTAGACTTGACTTCCATCCTATAATTGGTACCAAATGGATTTATCGTAATAAAAAGGATGAAACATATGTGATAATTAGAAATAAATCATGATTAGTAGCACATGGCTATAATCAAGAAGAGAGAATTGATTATAATGAGATGTATACCCCTATAGCTAAACTAGAAACTATTAGAATATTACCCGGCTTTGCATGTTCACGTAATTTTCAATTTATCAAATGGATGTAAAGAGTGCATTCTTGAATGGTTTCTGTCATAAGAAGTTTATTTCGAACAACCACCTAGATTTGAGAGTGATAAACTTCCCGATCATGTGTTTAAACTTCAAAAGGCTTTGAATGGACTCAAACAAACTCTATGAGCTTGATATGAGAGACTTAGCCAATATTTGATTGAAAATGGTTTTCTATAGGATCTTAGTGATATTACTCTATTTATCAAGTAGAATGATTCTGAAAACTTATTGGTACAGATATATGTTGATAATATTATATTTGGATCTACTAATAAAGATTTTTGTCAAGAGTTTGCCAAGATTATTCAGGTTGAGTTTGAAATGAGAATGATGGGAAAGTTAACCTTCTTTCTCGGGTTACAATTCAAGCAAACCAAATAAGGTATTTTCATTAATAAAGCTAAGTACACAAAAAAGTTACTAAAAAAGTATAGCTTGGATGGTGCTAAAGAGTACAAAACTCCTATGGCAACAACAACAAAAATTAAAAATAACGATACGGGTAAAAATGTAAATGAGAAAATATATTGAGGTATGATTGGTAGCTTGTTGTATCTTACTGCTAGTAGACCTGACATAATATTTAGTGTATGATTATGCGCTAGATTTTAGTTTTGTCCTAGAGAATCGTATCTAACTGCGGTTAAGTGAATCTTTTGATATTTGAAAGGGACAAGTGACTTAGGATTATGGTATCCTAGGGGGAGTGACTTTAAGTTAATTAGTTACTTCGACGCTGATTTCACGAGATGGAAAGTTGAGAGTAAAAATACAAGCAAGTCATGTCACCTTTCAGGACATGCTTTGGTTTCTTGGTCTAGCAAGAAACAAAACTCAATTACCTTATCTACTACTAAAGCTGAGTATATAGCAGTTGGTAATTGTTGCGCTCAAATTCTATTCATTAAGAAATAATTATATGATTTTGAAATATATGGAGGAAGTCCCTATTTATTATGATAATACAAATGCTATATGACTAAATAAGAATCCGACACAGCACTCACGAACTAAGCACATAGAGATTAGATATAATTTTATTCGTGATCACATTCAGAAAAAAGAAAAATAACCATTGAATATGTCGATACATTCGATCAGTTTCGCAATATTTTTACCAAACCTCTAGCAGAAGATCAATTCATGAAAATTACTTGAGGTTTAGGTATGGCTAAGCATAACGATATATGCCTAGAGTGATGTTTTTGGGTCTTCGCCCCCACTTTTTGAGTTGACAAATGGGGAGAAGTTTATGTTTAATGGGTTAGTTGATGTTTCGGGATTTGTTCGCCTAAGCATTGCATCGATTAAAAGGATGAGTTATTATAGGGCTTAATGTTGAATATCATTATTGTTTAATTAGGCTTATATTGAATATGTTTATCACTGTTTACTTATGTTTTTATGTTTAAGTTTAAATGAGTTTAAATACCCTTATTTGGATTTAGAGGGAGCGTGGTTACATTTTTTATTAAAGAAAGCATCAAAGTTAATTGTCCTCATAAAAAAGATAGACATTGTGGAATACAAGGTTTTGATGAACAATTAAGTATTGATGTTTTTTGTAGAACTAATGGTTTTATTGAGTGTTTCAAATTTATAATTCCATACATGTGATTAAGAAGAAGACCTCATGAAGAAATCAAAAAGGGTGCAAGATGGACGCAATGAAGATATGAAGAGGTTTGAATACCTTGAAGAAAAATAGGTGAAAACAACTCTTTACTTATATAATCTTAATGCAACCCGAATTAGGATTACACACAACACTTAAAATGAGTTAATTCTATGTGTCATGATAAGAAGTGATAAGTTGAAGATCCTAAAATGATATATTATATGTGCTCTTTATGTGAAATGAATTGATAATTGACCTAATTGGAAAATATGTTTTAAAGTATAAAAAGTTAAGTTTTCGGGTCAATTCGGTCAATAGAGAAAAACAATCGGTCAATTGAATCAAACAGTGAGTTTTGAAGTTAAAATGAGGTGTTGCTGATCTAGTCGGTCAACAGAATAAAATTGGTCAGTCAACTATTTGAAAAAGTAGCTGAATTGGTTAAGGAAGTAAGCACACTCATCCAATCTATCAACCGAATGAAGAAGGTCAGTCAACCGTTTGAATCAGTAGATGAATTGGTGGAAAAATAGATCACACTGATCCAATTAGTCAACTGATTAGATGTAGTCGGTCAATTGACTGGCTTTGTGCCAACGGTTATATTGGGAGCAAGATAGGTCGGTCAACCGACCTGTAGGAATCAGACAATCCACTAATTTAGTTAGGATTTCGGGTGACTTGGTCTCTTGGTAAAAAACTATTTGTTTTGTATGATTCCAAGAAAGAGATTTGAACTTAATTGAGCTATTAACAACCTTTATGTTATCTTTATTGATATGGTCTATATATTTTGAGATTCTACTAATTTAAATGGTTTAATACTTCCTATTTTTATGGTTTTAAATTTAGAATAGTTTTATAACCTTAAATGAGAGAACTGGAAGTTATTCGTGTGTGCTGTATTTATTTATTTTCTATCTTGTATTTGGGTGTGCACTTAGTATTAAACACATATCCGTTGCGTATAAAGATAATAATCTATTTTGGGAAATTTATTATTTGTGTTTAAAATAACTAATTGTTTAAATTTGGTAACGACCCAATTCACTCACCCTTTTGGGTAGCTCTTTGAGTCAACACCAAAGTAGGGGGAGGAGGCTGGCGATGATGAGGCCAGTGATGATGAAGCTAGACCCTCCTTAGCATAGTAGGTGTCCCTCAACTCAGCCTAGGATTTTTTGTTAACTTTGTAGTTTTTTCTTATTTTTCTTTTGTTTATTCTTTTTACTTCTTTGTCCGAAATGAACTCTTAGGTAATGGACAAGAACCCCGCACATGTAAACACAACAATTTTTAATCAATGAAAAGGACCACTTTCCTTCTAAGTTCGGCAAATTTCTTTAACTTGTATCTTTTCTTCCTTCTTTTACTTTTTTGGTCTGGATGTCTCCAAAACAGGGTGGGTTCCCCTTATCAGCCCGGATGAATATGATGGGTTCCTTCGATTCCTTCGAGGTTCCCAAGTTTATTAACTCAGTCTCGTTATTATTAGAAATTGGCTTATTCACAAATTCCATAAAAGCTTCTCGGATCCCACCATCGTCTAACTGGCAAGAGTCATCTTTTGTTTCCACTCCCATCAGGTTATGGTCCAGTTCTGCACTGAAATCATACTCATTGCGCTCTAGCTCAGTTATATTGCATGCATCATACACTGGTAACTTAGGTATCCTGAAAGAGTAAAATTTAAATATTTAAACCATAGGCTGGATAAAACAGAATTGCATTCATTAAATTTAAAAAAATCCATTACAAGGCAAAATTCTTTTCTGTCCAGAAGGCTAGCTGAATGGACGGGTGAGTACAAAAAATCTCTCCAATTTTATTGAAACACCCGGTGGGCTGGGAGGGAACAAGAATCCTAATTCTGCTGCTTTTCTTTCCCCTTGGTTCGAATACTAGACCCATGACTTAGTCCTGTCTCATTTCCCATGATTACATTCACAGCTTCCTCGATCATCACTCTCTCAGGGTGCAACTCGAATCCTATAGTCTCATTTCCCTTATTGATGGTTTTTATTGGATAGGGGAAGGTGACCTGAATCTCCCCCTGTTCTCCTTGACTTCTATTGGCTCTGTAATTCCATCCAGATTTTTGCCCAGTCCTTTCCCGGGAATGCAACCTAGGGACTTCATTTCTTTAGCAACGAAGGCCATAGTACTAGACAGTGATGGTTCTATCTCGTGTCCTCCTTCCTTCACAAATGTAGCATTCGCGACATCGAACACGTGATATGAGGCTTCAATCTTCTATTTTTATTTTTCTTTGTCTATTAACGGGACATACCAGCTTATTGCTTGACGAAAATGTATGATATCCGAATCAGCCTTGATCACATACAGTGTGTCATCAATGATAAACTTGATCTTCTAGTGTAGTGACGAAGGCACTGCCCCAGCATTATGGATCCACGGCCTCCCCAACAACAAATTATACGAAGCAGGTATGCCGAGCACTTGGAACTTCACATTGAACTGGATTGGGCTAATTTCAATTGGCAGGTCAATCTCTCCAACGCTATCTCTCCTGGCCCCATAGAATACCCTAATAACCGTCTTTGACAATTAAATCTGTGATAAATCTAACTCCATTTCTTCCAGCATTGACAAAAGACAGATATTCAGCATCGATCCATCGTCAATCAACACCAGAGCTATGAACATTCCATGGCTTTCGACCGTGATATTCAAAGACTTGTTGTGACCTGTTCCATCTTCGTCAATCTCGTCATCGGTGAAAGTGATGGTGTTAGATCCTATAACCTGCTCGACCAGAGTGACAAACTTTTCTAGAGGGATCGTTCTAGGAAAGTGGGCTTCATTTAGGACTTTCAATAATTCCTGTATGTGTACTTCTGAGGATAAGAAGAGTAGTGAGAGCATCGACATTTGGACCAACGCTATGCTAAGTTGCTCCACTATCTTATATTTTGAATTCTTCCTTGCCTTTAAGAAGTCAGGAGCCTCCTATTCTGACATTGGTTCTTTTAGAACTCCTTTTGGTTCTCTCACAGGGACCCTAATCAAATTTTGCAGCAGGTACACCCTCCTAGACCGAGTGATTCCGCCGGTTTCTCTTGTTGAGATTGGAAATTCTTTTCATTCTCCTGTTTTAGAGACAATCTCGTAATTCCACGAGACCTTATTGAGACTTTCCACCAACTTTTAGATTGGGAAAGATAGAATTAGATATTTCTTCAATTTTTTGGCTACCCTTTTTGGATGTAATTCGAACCTTTCGTCGAGAACCTCTGGGTGTAAACAAATACCACCAATATCGATCACATCAACTTATTCCTCAACCTTTTCTTTGAAAATTAGATCGACGCCATTTCCTGAAAGAGCGTGTTCAGGCAACGGATTCTGCTGACAGTTCAGTGTATTAGCTTCAGGTTTTTTAGGAAACGTGATGGTGCTTGTCCGTATGAATTCCCAGATCTTGTCATTTAGCTGAAAGAACTTCTTGGTCATATGTCCTCGAGTTCCCGAGTGGTATTCATAGAAATCATTTGAAGAAGTTGTTTTACTCCCAGGCCTAAATTCGTAGGATGGAAGGGGTGTCAGTGATAGGTGTAATTTACCTATCTATTTCTGAACTGAACTTGTTAATTTTCGAGTATATTTATTACATTTTAATATGTTTTAATACATTTTTATTCTTTATGGTAAAAATCAGGTGTGTGGGATGAAAAGAGATGAAAACGAATCATAAATGATCAAATCGGATGAAGAACAGTGGAATAACGATGGGAAAACAAGCATAAGGGCAAAATTTGGAACTGCAGTCCACTGCTGTGGCAATCAGACCACCGTCGCGTTGGTTAAGATGTAGAAAAGTGTTTATTCTTACTTGTTGGCCCAGTAGAATACCCAAGAGGGGGGTGAATTTGGTAAATAAAAAATATTATCAGAATATACTTGAATAAATCAAATAATTAATTTTATGCCTAAATTAATTATTATCTTTATACCAGAGCAAAATTAAAATAAATCTAAGTGCACACCTAAACAACAAAAATAAACAAATTAAGAAAGCAACACACTAAAGATTTATATTGGTTCACTTAGCTACTCTTGGTTAATCCAGTCCCCCGAGCTCCACGGAGATCGCACCCACTAAAACCAAGATTCTTTTAAAGGTAGGAACCAAACCCGCACACTGATTCTTTTACAGGCTCATAATCAACCTTTACGATTTTCTTTTCTTAGGTTGAGGAAGAACCTCTACTTTTTACAGGCTAAAGAATAACCTAATTCTTTTTAACACTAAGGCTCAAGAATCAAAATCGCACCAAAACACTCCAAATATCCTTTTACCCGGTAAGGATTGAACCGTTACAAAATCACTCAAAAACACAATTCTTATCCAGGAAGAATTACTACCTCAATCTCTTTACAAGAAGAGAATAAAACCCTGCTACCCTTGATTAAATATCCAAAATGATATTTAATCCGTCACAATTCACCAATACAAAAATTGATAAGTAAATCTCACTCGGAGTTTCTACCACCCCAGACAAATAAATACTCAATTAATATCCCAACTAGTGATAGAAATACGTGAGATATAGAAATCTGATTTTAACAAGAATATGGGTAGCAAATTGGAGTATGTAATTAGATTCAAGAAATTGTTTGAAATAATATTTTCTTCAAAAATCAAAAATAATTTCTAAAATCAATTTCCAAAATAAAATAATAAACAATAAATAATATGGAAAGATCTCATCTGGAATCCACATAAATAATTATTAGAACAGTATAGCTTCAAATCCGGTATCAGCAAGAATAGACCGCAGTTGATTTTCAGAATCACTCTTAGAATAGCTCACAGTATCGTAGAATGATAACTCTTGTAAAAGCTATCTCAAAATGATATAAACTTATTTTCTCTCTTAGAATTATTACGCTTACAAAATTAGCAGGTCTATTTAAATAAATATATAATCAGCCTTCTAACGGTTAGTTTACAAGTGTCATAACAACAAAAAACTCTTATAGATCCCTTATAACATAAGGATTTCTTTTAGGTTCAATTTCACTTAAAAAAATTCTTTCGAATCTTCCAATTAAACCCCCAAAGTTTTTCTCAATCTAAATAAATAAGTATAGAATCTATTTTAAGTACCAAATTGAGAAACATTAACATTTAATTAACCATATTGAAAGGATTTAATTAGTATACGAACCATATATTAAATATAGAGAATATCCCTTAAATCTCTCTCAAATCTTAACAAAAAACGGCTACTTTTGGATTTAAACTCGGATAAAACTATATCCTGAAACAGCACATTTGGTCGACTGCCCAGTTAACTGCCCAACTCAGCATTCTGTCAAACTATCGCCGTAGTGAGCATAGGTCGACCGCCTGGTCAACTCACAGATTCAGAGAATTTGTCATGCTTCCACCGGTTGACCGCTCGGTCGACTCTTAGATTTAGAGAGTTCAGATGTTTTCACAAGTCGACCGGTCGGCCGACTCTTCAATTTAGGATGTTTCATCTTCTTTCTTCGGTCGACTCCTTGGTCGACTGTCTCCTTTTGAATCACTTCTCTGATATCGTTTTTAACCTACTTTCTTTTACGATTTTGCCCCTTTATCCATTTTTATATTTAAATAAGCTCCACTAATACTCTTATATTCCATTTTAGTCATTCAAAAATATTTCTTTTTAATTCACAGATGAGCAAATAAATACACTTAACAAAAACACAGATAAAAGATAAGATTCATTTTGTGCCATGTGTGTATTCCTAAATGAGATATTAAGAGTTAGTATTTACTTGAGTTGTTTTCCCTAATTTCTTCAAACTCTTAATACTTCTTCATTATCTTGATATCTTCATTAAGAATCCATACAATTTGACATCTTCATTACTAAAACTTTAAATCACTGAAACACTTGATCAAACATTAGTTCCACCAAAACATCAATACTTAATTGTTCATCAAAATCTTGGGATCAACAATCTCTCCATTTTTTATGATGACAATTAACTTTGATGTTTTCTTTAAAATAAAATATAACCACACTCTCCCTAAATCCGAGGATGGGTTTTTTAACTCGTTAAAGCGTCACAATGAAGATTTCAATAATGCACAGTTTAAAAATACTCAATAAAGCATAATTTTTAGATTTCTCCCTTTTTATTAAAACATAGTTTTAGAATACTCCCCCTAAATAAAACATCACTCATTTCTCCCCCTTTGTCATCTTCAAAAACAAATTTAGGTAGGAAAGAAGAAACCAACAAACATGTAACTCACTCTAGGTAAACATCATTATGCCTAGCCATACCCAAACTGCAAATGATTTTCACAAACTGATCTTCCGCTAGTGGTTTTGGTAAAAATATCAGCAAGCTGGTCGGAGGTATCAATATACTCAATAATAATATCCCTTTTTCTGAATGTGATCACGAATAAAGTGATGCCTAATCTCTATGTGCTTAGTTCGTGAGTGTTGTATAAGATTCTTACTTAGACATATAACATTTTGATTATCACAAAAGATCGGGACCTCCTTCATACAAACTCCAAAATTATTTAACTATTGCTTAATATATAAAATTTGAGCACAATAGTTACCAGCATCCATGTATTCCGCCTTAGTAGTAGACAAGGCTATTGAATTCTGTTTCTTGCTTGACCAAGAAACCAAAGCATGTCCTAACAAATGACATGATCTACATATGTTTTTTCGCTCAACTTTGCAACTGGCAAAGTCAGTGTCGGAGTAACTTACCAATTTAAAATCACTCCTCCTAGGATACCATAATCCTAGATCAGTCGTCCCCTTTAAATAACAAACAATTCGCTTAACCGCAGTCAAGTGCGATTCTTTAGGACAAGATTAAAATCTAGCACAAAGACAAACACTATACATAATGTCAGGTCTATTAGCAGTTAAATACAACAAGCTACCAATCATACCTCGATACATCTTTTCATTAACACTTTTGCCTGTATCGTCTTTTTCAATTTTTGTAGCTGTTGCCATAAGAGTTTTGTACTCTTTAGCTCCTTCCAAGCCATATTTCTTTAACAGCTCATTAGTGTATTTAACTTGGTTTATAAATATCCCTTCTTTGGTTTGCTTAATTTGCAATCCAAGAAAGAAATTCAGCTCTCCCATCATACTTATTTCAAATTTAACCTGCATTATCTTAGCAAACTTTTGGCAAAATCCCTCATTAGTAGATCCAAAAATGATATCATCAACATATACTTGTACTAATAGGATATCAAAATCAGTTTGCTTTACAAATAATGTTATATCACAAATACCTCTTCAAAAATCATTTTTGATCAAATATCGGTTAAGTTTCTCATACCAAGCTCTCGGAGCTTGTTTGAGCCCGTACAAAACTTTGCGAAGTTTAAATACATGATTGGGAAATTTGTCACTTTCAAATCCTAAGAGTTGTTCTACATAAACTTCTTCAGCTAGAAAGTCATTTAGAAATGCACTCTTTACATCCATTTGATATAGCTTAAAATTACGTGAACATGCAAAGGCGAGTAGCATTCTAATTGCTTCTAGTCTAGCAACAGGTGCATAAGTTTCATCATAATCAATTCCTTTCTCTTGATTATAACAATGTGCCACTAATCTTGCTTTATTTCTAATTACCATACCAGATTCATCCTTTTTGTTTCTAAATACCCATTTAGTACCAATAACTGGATGAAAATCTAGTCTCAGAATAAGACACCATACTTTGTTCCACTAAAATTGAACTAATTCATCTTGCATTGCGGAAATCCAAGATTCATCGATTAGTGCCTCATTTATATTTTTAGGCTCAATTTGAGATAAGAAAACAAGATTAATTATATCCCTAAGAGAAGATTGAGTACTTGCACCTTTTTCAAAATTACCGATGATTTCTTTAATTGAATACCCCAGTACTTTCTTTATAACTCTTGGTAAAGTCAAATCCTTCTCCTTAGGTTCCTCCTCTTGTTGAGACTCCTTTGGTGCATCATTACCTTGGTTTTGGTTATTTGAGATACCTGCATCATCATCATCCAAAACCTTTCTCGACAAGTATGAATCAGCTTCCTCAAAAACAACATGCATAGTTTCTTCTACTACTAAAGTACGGTTATTATAAACTCTATAAACTTTACTGTTAGTAGTATATCCAAGGAAAATCCCATAATCAGATTTAGCATCAAATTTACCAATATTATCCTTGTCATTCAAAATGAAACATTTGCATCCAAAGACTTTAAAATATGAAATATTAGGAGTCTTACCATTCCAGATTTCATATGGGATTTTGTTAAACCCTCTACAAATTGATACCCGATTTACCACGTGACAAGCGGTACTTACTGTTTCGTCCCAGAAGTAGGTTGGTAAACAATTTTCATTTATCATTATTCTGGCCATCTCTTGAAGCGTTATGTTCTTCCTTTATACTATACCATTTTGTTGCGGTGATCTTGGTGCAGAAAAGTTATGAGCATAACCATGCTCATCATAATAGCTTATCACTTCATCATTCTTAAATTATCTTCCTCTGTCAATACGAATGTTAATAATAGAACATTGCTTCTCATTTTGAACACCTTTACAAAATTTAGCAAGAACGGAAACAACTTCACTTTTCTTAGCAAGAAAGTATACCCAGGTAAGTCTAGAATAATCATCAACTATAACAAATGCATTGAATTTACCACCAAAACAAGCAACATAGTTAGGACTAAATAAATCAAGATACAATAATTCAAGACATCTAGACATGAACTTGTGCATTTTTTTTTCTTAAATGATAATCTAACTTGCTTGCCTAATTGACATGCATCACATACTTTATCATTTACATATTTGAAATCAGGTAGGCCACGTACAAGACTCTTCTTAGATAAGTTAGAAATTAACTCCATACTAGCATGCCCAAGTCTTCTATGCCATAACCAACTATTCTCAGATAAAACATTTAAACAAGATAAATTTTGAGAATTAAAATCATCGAAAGAGCAAGTATAAACATTCTCAAAACATGATGCAAGTAGCAAAATACTACTATCATGACTATTCTTAATGACACATCTATCATGATCAAATATAACATTGTATTCCTTGTCACATAGTTGACTAATACTTAGCAAATTATGTTTAAGTCCATCAACTAGTAACTCATCTTTAATCATAGTAGTACCATTACCGATATTACCTATACTGATAATTTTATCCTTTGCGTTGTCTCCGAAAGTCACATGACCTCCATCTTTAGGTGTCAAAGATGTAAATTTTCCTTTATCTCCCATCATGTGTCAAGAACAACCACTATCTAGGAACTATTTGTCTTTGCTTATTGATAATTTTAGAATAACCTGCAAGGAGCACCTCAAATAGTTCCTAAGTGGTACCCAGCCTACGTGGATCCGATCTTGTTAGTCGGGACAATTTTTGTTCCTTTTGGAATCCAAACTTGTCTACAGTTTGATAGTTTTGCAAAACATCTACGAATAGTATGCCCCATAAAGTTACATTTAAAACATCTAACAAGATCTTTGGTTTTAGAAAAGAATTTATGAAAGCGTTTTTGTTTAAGATTTTTCTGAAATCCAATACCAGCCTTATCAAAAACTCCAGGTGAACTTCCCAAAAGCATTTTCAAATTGTTTTCACCCCCAGTAAATTTGAGAACAATTGTTTGCAAATCCATCAATTTAGATCTCAACCCATTGTTTTCAAATTCATAATCCACCACTTGCTTGTTTAATGTGTTAATTGTACTTTAAAGGACATTTATTTTAGAACACTGATTTTTATAATCATGTGAGAGTTCTTGATAAACATCAAATAATTCATCAAAATTTAAAGGAAAAAAACTTGAACAATCGGTTACCTCACCACCAATGGCCATTAATGCAAGCATGGACGTATCCTCACTATTTGATTCTTCTGAGTTACTTGAATCAGTATCATCCCAAGTAGCCTTCATCGATTTCTTCTTACTTTTCTTTGCTTTCTTATTTTATTTCTTCTTCTTCTTCTTCTTCTTCTTCTCATTTTCTTTATCCTTCTTCGGTTCGGGGCAATCATTTTGAAAATGACCAATTTTGTGACAGTTATAGCATTCCACTTTGGACAGGTTGAGATTTCTTTTCCCCTGGAATGTGCGCCGAGTCATTCTTCTAAAATTATTTGTGAGAAGTGATACATTTTTCTCTTTCTCACTATCAAGGCTTTCATCATCACTGTCATCCACTTCTTCAATTTTTTGAACTTTTAGTACCAAGGATTTTCTCTTGCTATTTTCGGTATCATCCTCGTAGCCTTTGTTCGACGATTCATGAGTCATCAAATAACTAATTAGATCATTGATGTCGTATTTGCTAAGATCCTTGGCTTCCTCGATTGCCGTCACCTTTGACTCCCATAATTTCATTAAGGACCTTAGGATCTTTCGTACTCTATCCTCCATGGAGTATGGCGTTTCGAGTTGGTTCATACTGTTACATATATTGTTGAAATAAGTATACATCTCATGAATCGATTCATTCTCCTCCATCCTGAACAGCTCAAATTTTCTCATGAGTGCATTGATCATTAACTGCTTCACTTGACTTATCCCTTCGTGGGAAACTTGTAGCTTATCCCACATCTCTTTTGTAAATTTATAATCTGAAACTCTAGAATACTCATTAGTATCTAAAGAACAAAAGAAAATATTGATAGCTTGAGAATTAATAGAGAGTTTCTGCTTATCGGGAGCAGTGAGTTGTTACTTCTTTTTCTCAACTCCATTTTTCATTAGAATAAATGGACTATCCTCTATTGTTAGCCACACATCATAATTTGTAGCCTAAAGAAAGGCTATCACCTTGTCTTTCCAAAACGAGTAACTTTCACTTGCAAACAAGGGTGGTCGGTGCATAGACGGCCCCTCACCTAGTATGCCAACTATGTGTGCCATGTGATATTTGTTAGCAAAATAGATTCGAACTAAATCAGTTTTGATACAAATTGTTGGTCTAGTAGAATACCCAAGAGAGGGGGTGAATTGGGTAATTAAAAATTATTATCATAATATACTTGAATAAATCAAACAATTAATTTTATGCCTAAATTAATTATTATCTTTATACCACAGTAGAATTAAAATAAATCTAAGTGTACACCCAAACGACAAAAATAAACAAATTAAGAAAGCAGCACACCAAAGATTTATACTGGTTCACCAAGCTACTCTTGGCTAATCCAATCCCCCGAGCTCCACAGAGATCGTACCCACTAAAACCAAGATTCTTTTAAAGGTAGAAACCAAACCCGAACACCGATTCTTTTACAAGCTCAGAATCAACCTTTACAGTTTTCTTTTCTCAAGCTAAGGAAGAACCTCTACTTTTTACAGGTTAAAGAATAACCTAATTCTTTTTAACACTAAGGCTCAAGAATCAAAATCTCACCAAAATACTCCAAATATTCTTTTACCCGGTAAGGATTGAACCGTTACAAAATCATTGAAAAACACAATTCTTATCGAAGAAGAATCACTACCTCAATCTTTTTATAGGAAGAGACTCAAACCTTACTACCCTCGATTAAATATCCCCAATGATATTTAATCCGTCACAACTCACCAATACAAAAATTGAGAAGTAAATCTCACTCGGAGCTTCTACCACCCCAGACAAATAAAAACTCAATTAATATCCAAACTAGTGATCGAAATACGTGAGATCCAGAAATCTGATTTTAATAAGAATATGGGTAGCAAATTGGAACACGTAATCAGATTCAATAAATTGTTTGAAATAATATTTTCTTCAAAAATCAAAAACAATTTAAGATCAATTTCCAAAATAAAATAATAAACAATAAATAATATGGAAAGATCTCACCTGGAATCCACAAAAATAATGATTCAAACAGTATAGCTTCAAATCCGGTATCAACAAGAATAAATCGCAGTTGATTATCACAATCACTCTTAGAATAGCTCACAGTATCGTAGAATGATAACTCTTATAAAATCTCTCTCAAAATGATATAAACTGATTTTCTTTCTTAGAATGATTACTCTTATAAACTTAGCAGGTCTAATTAAACGAATATGTAATCAGCCTTCTAACGACTAGTTTACAAGTGTCATGACAATAAAAAGCTCTTATAGAACCCTTATAACATAAGGACTTCTTTTAGGTTCAATTTCACTTAAAAACATCTTTCGAATCTTCCAATTAAACCCCCAAAGTTTTTCTCAATCAAAATTAATAAGTATATAATCTATTTCAAGTACCAAATTGAGAAATATTAACATTTAATGAACCCTATTGAAAGAATTTAATTAGTATATGAACCATATCTTAAATATAGAGAGTATCCCTTAAATCTCTCTCAAATCCTAACAAAAAATGGCTACTTTTGGATTTAAACTCGGATCAAACTATATCCTAAAACAACACATTCGGTCGACTGCCCAACTCAGCTTAGTAGGTTTGGGGATAATATTGGGGAGTGTGGTTTTGGTAAGGGGGAGGTACGTTCTGGTAATAGTGGAGACGATTTTGGGAATATGGTTGGTTCTGCGTTGTAATGTTGGATTTGGCAATTTTGAAGGGGATAATTACGATATTAGTTGTTCTGATTCAAATAGTTTTGGGGATAAGAAGTTTGGGGGTAGTTCTGGTGATGGGCTTATTGGGGGGAAACGACAATAGCTACCTCATTCGCCTTATTCTTTGGCGGGGCTGACCTCTTAATAGGATCGGGTAAGGTCCCTTCAATCTTTCTGCTTCTTATTCCCTCTTCTATCACCTTAGCTTGTTTGATCGCATCACCAAAGGAAACCATTGCTATGCTCGATAGATCTCGATAGAACAATGGCACCTAGATCGAATTGAATATCTCTAATTGAGCCTCCTCGTTTAGCCTGGGGACAACTTTGGCAGCCTCCTCCTTCCAGTAGGCAGTATACCTCCGGAAGCTCTCGTCTTTCTTCTTCAGTATCTGGTAGAGGGTATTACGGTCCAGCGCGACATTATTATTATACACATACTGCTCATAAAAGGCTTCTACTAGATCCTCGAACGTTTCAATTTGCACCAGGTCCAAGGTCATGTACCAACTAAGAGTCGAGCATAGACTCTCAATTCTTCCTTGTAAATGATGACATGCCACTCTAGGGGGCCCATATCGTCATACGTCATGAACGTTAGAACTACGAAATTTTTTGGGTATGGTGGTGCTGACAGTTTCTTGTACGCTGCATTCCTGGATGGCTTCTCCCTTTTTAATTCTTCTAGGATTTTTTCTAACTCTTCTATTTTCAGAACCCAGGCCAGAGAGGGTCCATTATCTTCTTCTTTGTTTTCGATTTCAGTGGCCGGGGCCAGTTGGTTACCATTTGGATTGTTTAGTGGAACAACGACCCTCTCCAAGTGAATGAGGATCTGCGGTGCGATAGGGGCCAAACCTTTTGGTGAGGCTTGATAGATATTCCCCTGGATGGGATATGTCAATGCTCCATAGGCAAAAGGATGAGGGCCCATCTGAGGTCCATAGTAAACCGGTACCGCGAAGTTCAGGCCGACATAATTCAGATTCGGCACTGAGTTCTCCATCCTGACACTTGGAGGATTTTTATTTGGTGATTCAATCATAGGAGTTCCACTGGATGGAGAAATAGGCACCTCCTGAGGTCGGTTAAGTTCGTTGATAATTTCCCTCAACATGTCAATGGTTTCCTGCATCCAATCCATCTGGGCTGTACGGGGAGATTCGGGATTGCTTTCTGATGTTATTCTGGAGTGAGTCTGGGCCCTACTACGAGTAAAGATTGGACTTCGAATGGGGGGAACCGGCTTTGCTTTTCTGGGATCAATTTTCCTGTCTCTTCTTGTTCTATAACAAGACTATTTATTAGTCCATGTGGATCTTAGGTAGCCTTAAAATCCATTCGAGTTCGAATTTTTCAATTTTGATAACGATCGATCAAAACAGATAATAATTTATGATTTTTTTTTCTTTACTTAATCGGTATTGGAAACTTTGAACTCGTTTGGTTTTTTAAGACTTCCTAAGATATCATCAATCCATCAAGTAAAAACTTCTTTCCAGACCTTGTATTCATAGAATCCCGTTTGGATAATATGGATACAAGATGACCATACTCATGTCGAAGGGTTTACAACAATACAAGAGCCCGATAAAAACGAAAGAAAAGAAGAAAATGAACAAACATAACAACTTATTTATAAAAATAGAAGGAAAGGATAACAAAATAAAATATAACATTTGGACATAGAATAGTTGGACTTATTTGGACATATTAGGCTTGACCCTCTAATTGTCTCAAGTGAAGTCGCCAGCTGACGCGCCCCATTTTTCAGAGAGGAAAATAATATTAAATAATAAATAATTTGAAAGATAGAGGTTTTTAAAGCTCCAATTTTCTCAAAAGATACTTAGGCCGTATTAAAAACATTTAGGAGTTGCCACCCAGCATAAGATTTAAATGGTATGCTAGGTCACCAAATTTTAGAAAATAAATTTAAAAGGCCTAAGTAAAAATTGACTCCAAAAAAATACGGTCAAACAAAAGATTCATTTAAAGGTTCGGGGGTCGCTTACGCTCGGGAAAGGTATTAGGCACCCCAAGATGCCCGTCCAAAAACAACACCTTATGTTCAATTAAATCCAATTAATTTTAGTCCGAACATTTTATTTTATTTTAAAGTCTTTTAATTCTTATAAAATATTTTTGGTATTTTTAAAAATAAATTGGGACAAGTTTTTGTATTTTTGGAAATGTTCCCCCGATATAACCTTTTATCGAATATTAAGGATTCGACAAGAATGGTCCCCGGGGGATTTTATGTATGTTTCCAAAAGACTTCTTTAATTTAATTAGGCAAACTAAAATAGATGAATAAGATGTGAAATATGAATGCAACACTAACATCTATATGAAGTTTATTTATTTTTATGCAAAAGTGACCTAAAACTAAATGGTTTAATTCAAATATGTCAATGCAAATTGATATGAATACTATATGAATTAACCTGATTATATGTGACAATTATTTAATTATAAAAAACATAAATAGTGCACGTGTCATGACTAGATATGAAAAAGTAGTATGAATTTATGAAATTAAAAAAAAAAACTATATGTTGAAAAAAAGGTGTGAGTAGTGAAAGTATACTAAACATGCCGTCTAAATAATGTAAGAATTAAATATCCTAGATGGATGAAAAAATATTTATTTTAAGTTTACCCAATTAATTTAAAGAAGTCCCGATTTGAAATTCCCTCAAATTCTATGGATATGAGAATCGAGGGAGGTTCACGGAAACAATTTAGTTGAAATTAATCTTTCCAAAACTAAAAAGAAATCCCACAAAAAATTTACCGAGGGAAGAGATTCCTAAACCCATTCGTTTCTAAATTCCACTCAAGTTGGGGAATGGAAATGAGGCCACGAAAAACTCTCCCACGATTTATCGATTCGTCGGATTCAACTTATGGTTCGTAAGGATTAATTCCTACCAACAAAATATTTTATTATTATTATTATTATTATTTTATTTTTTAGGATTTTGATAAGAAGATTAAAAAAAATAAAAATAAAAAAAATAAAAAATCAGAAAATAAAAAATAAAAAATGCAGCAACATAAATAATAAAATATCTTTCACCTAACGCTCGGGGTTAAGTTTAAGCACGAGAAACCCACCCCCAACATTTTCATCGGATCATCAGAAATGCAAGAAAAAAAAAAAAAAAGGGAGATACGGGTGTTCTCGTCTAAACGCTCAAAGATTTTGACTGAGAATGGGGAACCTCATCCCGACATTTTTCATCGAGTCATTTGACAAAAAAAAAAAAAAAAAAAAAAAAACTTAAAGCTTGCAGGAATTTAAATTGCGAAAAGAATAAAATAAACTAAAAGAATTAAAAAATATACCTGTTCTTGGCCAAGAATCTCGACACTCGGGCTTTTCCTCTCTCGCAGACGACTTCCCGAAAGGGTTTTGAAAATCACTTCTCTAAAGGGGGTGGCTCCTCTTAATTTTTCAATGAATTAAGTGGGAAGAGGAGGACCCTATTTATAAGGAGAGATGGGGCGTGAAAATCAAGAGAAAACCCTAACAAATTAGGTTTAGCCGCCAAACCCAGTCCAAGTTAGATTGGGAAAGGGCAAATTTGTAAAAATAGAAAAAATATGGAGGTTTTGGATGCAGGGCGCGTGTTTTACACGGCCTCTTTACTGCCTCACCGCCTGCCACGTGGCGAGGGGCCATTGGCCCTTTCTCTCTCTTTCTTACGTGCACAATCTCTCTTTTCTCTTTTTTTTTTCTCTCTCTCTCCCCCCCCCCCCCCCCTCTCTCTCTTTCTCTCTCTCAATTTTGACAAGGAAAAAAGAAGGGGGCCCACTCTCTTTTCTTTCCTTTTTATTTTACTCTTCTTATTTTCTATTCTTTAAATTTCAAACCCAATTTATTTCTTCTTTCAATTTCATCCCTTTTCCTTATTTCAATTTCCTTTCTCGTTTTTTTTTTTTTTTTTTTGTATTTTATATTTTTGAAAATAAATAAAATAGAAACAAAGTTAAACAATACAAAGTCAACTAAAAATAAAGCATAATTTTTTTGCAAGGCGGTCAAAATACCATGTCTATACTTGGATTTTTTTCAATGTTTTCCATAAGTGTCTTTACCCTCCTGAGGTAAGTCGTCATGCTCAAGTCTTTAGCCATGTATTCTCCATTGACCTGGTTAACGACAAGCTGGGAGCCATATATTCGGCCTCATTATTGTTGGCCTGAAAGCTTAGTCTTAAGGCGTACTCCACTTCTTCTTTATCTAGAGCCACGAGAACTATCCCGGCCCCCCGTATCCACCTGTGTTGGAGGACTTGTCCATGAAAAGCTACCATGTGTCCGATCCCAGGTTGGTCATCGACTTGGGTAGGGACGTGGTCTCATCAGGGGCATGAGCAACCAAGCTTAGCTGGGGGATCTCCCTCCTCAGTGGAGGGGGCACTCGGGCCTTAACTGGACACTTCTTCCTCCTCAGGGAAGGTAAACTCAGCTATAAAGACTGTAAGGACTTATCCTTTGATGGCTTCCTTCAGTCAGTACTCTATGTAGAATTAACTAGACTCGAGACTATACTTTATTAGTCGTCCTGAGATATTGAGATAGTGGATAATTTGTCTTAAATGTTGGTCAATGAGGAAGATGTTCGCATGAGCTTGGAAGTATTGTCTTAGCTTTCTTGACACTTTGAGGACGACATAGATGAGCTTTTCTAACTTCAGGTACATTGTCTCAGCATCCATGAGGACTCTGTTGAAGTAGTACACTGAGCTCTGAGCACTATTTTCTTTTCTCACGAGTTCTTTACTCACCACCGTGGCAGAGATAGAGATGGACAGGAATAATTCTTCTCCCTCTCTTGGAGTGCTAAGTAGGGAAGTCGAGAAGAGGTATATCTTGAGTTCTCGGAAGGCGGCCTTGCACTCGGGTATCCACTCAAAATTCATATTGCCTCGGAGGACCTTAAAGAATGAAAGACGCTTCTTTGAGGAGTGTGAGATGAAGTGATTGAGGATGGCCAGCCTTCTAGTGAGCATCTGGACTTCTTTTTTCCTGTGAAGAGAAGCCATACAAAGCACGACACTTATCTGATCAGGGTTAGCGTCGATGTTGCGCTGAGACACCATATAGCCCAAGAATTTTTTGTTGAGACCCCGAATATGTATTTGCTGGGGTTGAGCTTTATTCGATGCGCTCAAAGCTTGTTGAAGCAGTTCTAGAGGTAGGAGACGTGAGTGGAGGCTTGGGATCTCTTCACAAGCATGTCGTCTATGTACACCTCCATCGTCGATCCGATCTCTTCTTCAAACATTTTGTTCACCAACCTCTGGTAGGTAGCCCTAGCGTTGCGAAGACCGAAGGGTATAACCTTATAGCAATAGGTTACTCTATCCGTGATGATCGAGGTTTTGCTCTTATCTGAGGGGAACATGGGGATTTAGTTCTAGCCAGCGTAGGCATAAAGGAATCTCAGGAGCTCGTGCCCTACCGTGGCATCAATGACGAGATCCATCATCTATAGAGAAAGAAATCATTTGGGTATACTTTGTTCAAATCTTTGAAGTCTACGTAGAGGCGCCACTTATTCCCAGCATTGGGGGTACAGACGACGTTGAAGAGCTAGCCTGGAAACTTGACCTCCTCCACCAAGACCAATTTAACCAACTTATCTATTTCTTGCTCGATGATCTTTTGGCATTTTGGGTGGAATTTCTTAGTCTTTTGCCTCATCGGGGTATGGTGTGGGTCGGCGTGGAGACGATGCATGGTCACACTTCTTTCAATCCTCGGAAGCTCGTCGTTGGACAATGCAAATACATCGTAGTTTCCTCGGAGAAGGTCGACGAGCTCGGCTCACTGATCCAGGCCGAGCTTAGCACCAATTCTGACTGTCCTTTCTTCAATCACCTGGTGAATAGGTACCTCTACCAATTTTTCATGAGGCCAAGGATGGGGTTCTTTATCACGAGAGTCGTCGATGGGCATGGTTCCTAACTCGGTCAAGGCATTGAGATCGGCCTTCCCAAACCCGAGCACGACTATTAATTGCTATTTCTTCTTTTCAAGTGCCCTTCTAGTGCATACAGTTTCCAATTCTTGATCGCCCCTTACTTCCCCTTCCCCCTAATTAGTGGAGAACTTCATTATATGGTTATATGGGAAGCAAACTACCCTCAAGGTAGAAATAGTCAAGCGACCCATTATGGCAT
Organism: Eucommia ulmoides; assembly: GCA_016647705.1. NCBI lineage: Eukaryota > Viridiplantae > Streptophyta > Magnoliopsida > Garryales > Eucommiaceae > Eucommia > Eucommia ulmoides. Next base: position 46,306,972 of record CM028339.1, on the reverse strand, counting down.
TGTAGGGCGAAAGCCTGTCCACGATAAGGAATTTGTTCCACAATGTGGCCAACCTGAGCTTTAACCATACCATGACGGGCAGAGATATCTATCCAAGTGAACTGACAACATCTCCCCCAAAGCCAAAGATGAGGGGTTTGGTAGGCTGTACGGTGTTTGGCTCTACTTTAATCTTATCGAAGGCCCACTTGAAAATGATGTCGGCAGAGCTTCTCCTGTCAACCAAAATATGTCCCATTTTGTAAGGGTTGATTGGGGTTGAGATAACTAGAGAATCGTCATGGGGTGTGTGTACTCCACGGAGGTCAGCCTCGCTCAAAGAGATAACGTTTTGCTAGGTGGTATCAACATTTCTCACCTCGTACACGTCTTTATCAGTCTTCCTCTTTGCTTTATACTCGTACCTTTTCCTAAAGGAGGATGTCTTCCCTCCTAGGCCAAGCCCTCCGTGGATGATGTTAATTTCTCCTTCTACGCGCTAGTCGTTATTGTCTCCAGCCTTGTCCCCTCTAAGAGGAGGTGCGATTATCTCTTCTCCTCTGACCCTTGTGCTCTTCTCGGGGATCATTCTCCTCGAACCTCGGTTCTCTATTCTCTCTTCAGATGTATTTTTCGAGGTATTCTCTCCTTATAAGGGCCTCTATCACTTTCTTAAGGTAGAAGTAGTCTTCGTTGGAATGGCCCCGGTCGCGATGAAACTCGCAATACTTGTAGACAAATATTTCCCATTGGTTTACCCCTCAGGGGAGGAGTAGGAGGAAAAAATCCCCTTTCGAAGTTCTCCGCGGAGATCATTACTACGGATATTGTCAAAGGGGTGAACCTTCGCTGGCGAGGCCCTAGGGGCGGGAATGGTCTCCGTTCCCCAAGCAGAGGTCCTAACCTCTCATCTATTTGGAGTCTTCATGAACCCTATGCTTGACTCAGTCTTTTCTCAGCTCGGCCCTTCTTCTTATCCCTCTGATTGGCCTCGTAGAGTATGGTACCCCTATCTAGGGCAACACAAAGATTTGGCGTGGGGCACGAGTAGAGACCATAGGACAACCTTTAGTGCCTAAGCCCATCAATAAACACATTCAAGGCCACGACATCAGAGAGGTCTTCACAAACAATGGTCTCTCTTTCAAACTTTCTCATATAGTCCCTAAGGTTCTCGCCGTTCTCTTGTTGGAGTGTGTGGATATGTGTAACAGTTTTTGGCCTTCATCGAGAGCGATTGATCCGAGTAAGGAAGAGTTGTTCAAGTTGGAAAAAAGTGGAGATCGAAGTCGGGGCCAGGTCTCGAAACCATGACTGGGTTGTTCCGGTAAGGGTGAGCAGGAAAGACTTACACCTTAAAGCCACAAAGGTCGTGTGCATATCCATGCGAGATTTGAAGATGGAGAGGTGGTTGACCAGGTTAGCGGTCCTGTTATACGTAGTCATCTGAATACGCAATCCAACTAATGAAATTATCTCTTCAATTGAATTTGTTGAGATTAATTCCACATCTTTACTAATACATCTCAATTGTCATATTGACAAAATATATTATGTGGAATTCACACCTTCCTGATATATATTTTTCATTATGCCAAGATTCTCTGTACTATACTTTATTCATTATATTTCTTATTTTTTTGTCATTCTACATGTAGACCATTTCTTCCTAGATGTACGCCCCATTTTTAAAAGAAGGGTACTCCTATATGTATACATCTTTTTACAAAACAACAAATTTTCTAACTATAGTTTTGGAATATAGTTTTGACTTTCTTAAGAAAAAATAAAAATAAAAATTGAAAACATAAAATCCAAAAAATGGTAGAAAAACGAATCCGGACTTGTGCTCAATTGCAAAATCTTTGAGGGGAAGTTTTGGGTTGGGGGGGGGGGGAGGGATTGGAGGAATTTTAGTTGAAAATTGGTTTTCGAGGAAATTTCAAATGTTTGATTTAAAGTGTAATTATTTAAAACCCTTTGAATTTTTTAATTATGGGAATCTAAGGGATTAATGTGACTTGAAAATGGTAGAGTCATTGTCGACAAACTTTGTTTGACATAATGGGTAGTTTGAATCTAATTTTGAAGAAAGGGTAAAATCATCACTTTTAAAACACTCTTCAAAATTTAAAATTAATCGGTCTTGGGATAATCAATTTAGGGAATGACTAGATTGATCTGATATCAAATAATAGTTAAGTTTTGAGAATTGATTTGCTCCCCGAGGGTAAAGTTGATAAATTTTAAGAATCAATCAATTCTTCAAATTAAGGGTAAAATTAGAATTTGGAATTTAATTATTTCTCAAATAGTGACTTAATTGGTTAGTCTTGAAGTTGATTAGTGTTACGGTTGAACTCATTTGAAAATATTATTATAACGTCCTATACTTTCATTACATCACCAAGTGACATCATCTTGGATGACATCACCAAGACATTACCTTCTCCAGTAAAATTGAAGTGTTTCCCAAGCACATGATTAATTTCTGGAAATTCATTTTAAGGGATTTTAAATAATGTTTAATGATTTCATGGATAGGAAAACCTAGAACCGCACATGGAACAATGTGCAGGAAATGAGTGGCTATCGCCTAGAGGCCAGGGTCACATCATTTGATACGGCCCTAGCCCTAGACTGCACCAATTTATGTGGCCCAATCATAGGGTGCCCATAAATAGCCACCATTTGCTTCCAGGCTCGGGACTCCGTCCATAATTTCTTTTCTGAACCGTTGTTCTCCCATTCTATCCAATTCCTTTCTCTACTACCCAAAAACCATAAAAAACCTTCCTAAATCAAATCTCCAAGGAGGAATTTTGTGGAATCTGGGGGTAGGAATACAACTTTACTGATTTTCTTTCCCTTGGCCTCTTTCTTTTGACCTTTATTCTATTTAGTTTACATTAGAACTATGGTATGGAAATATTAAGCCAGGACCTCGTCGATGATGGTAGAAACCAAAGTTTTGAAATGTCTTAGTGAGGATTTCTATACCATATATCTTAATACTTACGTATCTCATTTACTTTCCGCGCATCATATTTCATTGCGATTTAATTTTCCGTCATTTAAATATTGTTACATCCTATAATTTTATAAAAACATCGGGACAAGGGTACCCTATCGAGCTTAGCCTTCGAGCGTTAGATGAGGATTTGTACGTTTTCTGCACTTTCAATTTTATTATCATTTTAATTTATGTCATTAGGCCATCTTTTAAAATAAAAAAAAAAGAAAAAAAGAAAAAAGAAAAATATGTCATTATTAATACTATGCTCATTTTGAAATTAAAAAAATAAAAAAATAAAAAAAAATAATTCTCCAAAATAAGTCCTTTCCATGCCTAGATGTTTGCCTTATAAATCAAAAGAAATCCAATAAGTGTTTTGTTGAAATCGTCCCTTTAAAGCATTGGAGGGTTCGATGACTTGGAGAAATGAGGGAGAGATTTTCATGTCACCACTTTGATTCCCTAAATGGATTGGAATTTGGAAACAAATTGCTTAGAAAATCTCACCCCTCAGTATGTCGTTTCGTTGAAACCGGCATAAATTTTGAAAAGGCCAACTTAGAAAAAATTGTTTCAATGCATCCCCAAATGGATTGAGGGAGAGATTTTCATGTCGCCACTTTGATTCCCCAATTGGATTGGAATTTGGAAACAAATTGCTTAGAAAATCTTGCCCCTCGGTATGTCGTTTTGTCGAAACCGGCATAAATTTTCGAAAGGCCAATTTAGAAATTTTTGTTTTGATGCATCCCCTTGATTCTCACTTGTTGATGCCAAGGGTGTACATCCCTAAAAGAATATTTTAATGATAATAAAATATTTGAGGTTTTGGATTTGTTGTGGTTGCTCAGTGTGTTTAGATAGGTAAAAGTCATACGAGAGACACCCTAAAAGAATGATCAAGAATCAGAGAATGATAAAGAATGATCAATAGTCACAAGATGATGAATTATCGTAAAGAGGATGGATTCAAGAAAGAGGATATTCAATTACCCAGTGTCTTCAATCTCTCTCATTTTTAATCTCCTGAAAAAAGCTAATATACTTTAATCAAATGTACAAGATAGACATGGTCATATGTAAAATATTAGGTTAGTATGTTAAATACCAAATTTTTCTTTTTTGATTATTTAATTACTTAATATTATTTGAAGAATTGAGCTCACATAAGATTGCCTATAGGGATTATCCACAACAGGCAGGTCTATCCGTAGTACATTGTTTTGTAAGAACCCAAAGTCTGGAAGGATCCGTATTCCAAATCTCAAGAGACAATATCAAACGATCCTGTGGAAAATGATTGACTGTCCTTTTCTAGCATTTTGAGAAATTCTATGGTTATCTTGAGGTTCGGAATTGTTAATCTTAAAATTTTGATGAACAATTAAGTATTGATATTTTGGTGGAACTAACGTTTTAGTTGAGTGTTTCAGTGATTTATAGTTCCAGTAATGAAGATGCAAATTAGATGAATGCTAAATAATGATGTTGAAGATATTGAAGAATTAAGAGTTTGAAGAAATTAGGGAAAACAACCCAGGTAAATCTTAACTATTAATATCCCAATTGGAAACACACATATGGCACAAAATATATTTTATTATTTATGTGTGTTTTGTTTAAGTTAAATTATTTGTTCCTATGTGATTTGAAAAGAAATATTTTTAAATGTCTAAAATGGAATATAAGAATATTAGTTGAGCTAATTTATATGAGAAAATGGTTAAAGGGGCGAAAACGTAAAAAAAAAAAAAGTTAAAAATATGTTCAGAGAAGAGATCCAGAAGACATTAGTCGACAGATAAGTCGACCGGACCAAGCAGCTGAAAGATCATGTATCTCTAAGTCGATTAATAGGTCGACCGGCCAAGTGGGCTAAACTCTCTGAATCTACAAGTCGACCGATAGGTCCACTGGTGAAGTAAAAGCAAACTCTCTGAATCTACAGGTCGACCGATAAACGTAGCAGCGCTGGCTTGGCTACAACCTGAATTGGGCAGTCAACTGACCGGTCGACCGGACACGCTGTTTCAAGATACTGTTTTATTCGAGATTATATCCAAAAGTAGCCGTTTTTTGTTGGGATTTGAGAGAGATTTCGAGGATATTTTATATATTTAAGATATGGTTCACATATTAATTAAATCCTATTAATATGGTTCATTAAATGTTAATGTTTCTCACTTTGGTATTTTAAATTAATTCTATTATAATTAATCGAGATTGGAAAATATTTGAGGATTTAATTGAGATTTTGAAAGCTGTTTTTAAATGAAATTGAACCAAAATAAAGTCATTATGATGTAAGGGGTCTATAAGTGCTATTAATTGTCATGGCACATGTAAACTAGCCGTTAGAAGGCTGATTTCATATTCCTAAATAAAGACCTATGAATTTCTTATATCAAAAAATGAGAGACAATAAATCAATATCAAGAGAGCTGTTCTAAGAGTTATATTAAGATATTGTGAGCTGGTAGCGCGGGAAAAACACGCTGCTACTTACACTCGCAAGTATACGAGGTCTAAGTTTTAGTATAGTGTGATCGTTAAGATCGGGTTATCGTATCCACAGGGATTGTTGTCGTTACTATCGAATACCGCATTTGTCGTGACCTAATTTTATCTAGGCAAAAAATAAATGTATTTAATTAATTAAACTAATACTAATATATCCTAAATTAACTACACTAATATGTTAATATGTTTTAGGGTGAAGAATTGTATAGGGATTAACGTGTTTACAAATACGTGTTCGATTCCGATTTACTAGCGTTTACGTTGTTCAACCTATTTGACAACCTCGGTACGTAAACTCCGTCGCCACCTCTTCCGAGTGTAAGACGGAGAAATACATGACTTCTAGTCAACGGAGAAGTCCCCCTCAACGTCTTAATGACCCTAAGTCACGTGAGTCTTGCCTAGCGTCATTGATTGCACACAATCCAACTCCCTCCCGGGTTATTGGATCGTCGCGTTGTATTTAACCTATCGACAATCTCTGTTCTAAAACTCCCTTGCCACCTCTTCCGAGTGTAGGACGAGGGATATAACGCGACTTCGAGTCAACGAGGAGGTCCCCCTCAAAGTCTTGACAACCCTAGGTAGCGTGTGTCTTGCCCCACGTCATCGATTGTCCACGATTCGAACCCCGACTGGGTTTATAGAATCATGGCGTTTGTTTACCTTAATCCGAATCCGGGGTTTTATCAAAACCCCGTATTTTCCATTTATCAATCCAAGCATAATAAACAATCAATACGATAAATACAATCAAACTATGAAGAACAATCACAAACGAAACACCGAAATCATCCAAACAACGTATTTATAAATATTAGGTTAATCCCTACTACAATCCATATTTAACTCGGGGCCATAGCCGCATATACAATGAAATAACGAGTTAAATATACTCACATGCTCCTAAGATAAAGAAATAAGGAAAAACGATCGAAGAATTTAGCCTCGTCCGAAGATAAACCGCTAAGAACGCTCAACGATCGATTCGCCGTCTTCTCCACTTCGGGATGTGAGCTCCACCACTAAAAATCCTAACCCTTGGCTTAACTATAGCCTAAGGAGCTCCAAAATGCAAGAGAGATGAGAGATCTTCTTGCCAAAGGGGGAGGAGAGGGGATATTTATAGCAAAAATATCCTAAAAATATCTAAAAATATCTAAAGGCTGTGCAGGGCAAATCCGCCTAGGCGGAATTAGGTTGGTGAAGTCTGATCGCTTGGGCGATGAAGTAGGCGGTGGACTCGGAGAACATTCTATTGGATATTCGTCTAGGCAGTAGAAATTCCGCCTAGGCGAGCGGCTGTCAGTAGCCCTTCTTCGTCCTCTGCTGGATTTCCACCTAAGCGGTAGAATTTCCGCTCCGACGGTCGTCCATCAGTAACATTTTGCTCTTCTCTGCATTTTCACCGCTTAAGCGGTGGTCTGGACGCTTAAGCGGTGGGCCTGTTTCGTCTTTTAGCCTCCGAGTTTGTTTATCTACCGTAACTTCGAACCGCTTTGGTTCGATCTCATCATTTTAGCTCCAGTTTCCTATCTTTTTGACCCACACACCTGAGTTATACAAAAAGTATAAATACTAATTAAAACATAATAAAAATAACTATAAACATATTCGAAAACTAACCAATTCAGATTGGAAATAGATAGGTTTTTCACACCTATCAATACCCCCAAATTCAAAACTTGGCTAGTCCTCGAGCCAAACACATACACTAAAATGAAAAAAACACAAACGGAAATAAATAACAAACAACCTAAAAACAATCTAAACATAAAAACATGCGAGTTTTAAATTCTTCTAACATCCTAGTTATTGTTCCCTCAACAACCGCCAGTAGTATTGAGTTCAAGCGGTAACATAGAGCATGTAATGTTCTAGAATTTGGACATGCAATAATAGTAAACGCTATTTTAGATCCTGTTAACGTGTTAGTGCGAGACTCAATAATATAACTATATAACGATCGGATTGGATTATCCACCAACGAAATTCACAAGTTAAGGATTACCATAAGCTTGATTGGGGTCCACTCTCCACTAATGTAGGTTTAGTAGTTCATGAAGATCATTAGGACTTGGTTCGGTTAAGGTTAATTTGGCCAAGGGTAATTTGGAATAGAAAACAGGTTAACGTTGTTAACTTAACGTTACCAAAGGCTCAACGCTTGGCACATTCACTCTCGAATCCCCATAGAAAGATTGGGAACAATCCTGAACATGCATTTAAGACCGACGTACTCACTTGTCAAAAGAAATGGAAATAAAAATCGTATTTACATTTGATTCTTTTTTTTTTCAACGAACATACCCCCAAACTTATTTGATTGTTACAATTGAAGGGGTGTGCAAAATACAAATGAAAAACAACAAGTGAGTACTCAAATACCGAACCAATTTGAAGTTCGCCCTAATCCCAACCGCTCACATCAAAAAGCCTTTGTAACGGCTAACTTGATTCACTCAAATGTGCCTTTGGTTTAGCGATAAAGGACTGGAAGGAATTCAATTAGCCGTGGTATTGGTTTATGTGTTCAGAATTGAATATGCATTTAGGCTTCGACAGGGTAATGAGGGATAAACATATATCAAGGTAGGCTTAAAAAGGTTTAAGCGACAAAACGACTGCCTAAATCACGTCTCCTGAACTACCTCGCCTAGGATTTCGCCTCAAGCTTCCGCTCAATCAAGTTCTAGAACCCTTAATGTGTCATGAATTTGGTTAATCGATAATCGTCCTCAAATCAATTGAATAACTATACATTGAGTCTATGTACCCGTGCAAATTAGGATCTACAATAATTTTGACCAAAACGCATAGTCAAACACACAGAATCACACATGCATGGGTATTACCCTTGACTTCGAAAACAACCAGGGGTAATTTTCATCATCGGGTGACGGCCCAGATGAATGCAAAACTCAACATATAACAACAACACACAAAAATATAAACACATTCTAACCTAAACACACATGCAATGCGGAAAAACAGTAACACATAAACTAACATACTACATACTACACATCACTTCCAAACTCAAAATGGACAGTGTCCTCAGTGAACCCAATCATCATTCTCAACATATATGAAATTAAAGCATGTTGACGAAGGGTATTTAGAACACTTACCTGGGAGGCGAGAGAGTCTCGCCTCCGATTCAAGTCAGATGGGATGGAACAAAAAAATTTGCTTGGGTTGCCTCCCAAGTAGCGCGTGGTTTAATGTCCTCAGCCCAAAATTCAGAATGCCCTCAAGATTGGCGAGGTTTCGCTTTGGATAGCTCAATCTCTCAACGAAACGCCTCACCGACTTATGTGCTTGGCCAAGCACAATAAAACAAATTGGAATCCCGTCGAAAGGGATGCATCAATACCCGTCGATCTAACATCGCCAAGTACCCTACATAAGAAATAAAAACAAAACTACAAACAAAAATTATATACAAAGAAATGCCTAAAGTAAAATTAGGTCATTTACACACAATATCAATAATGAACGACATCGCCAATCCCGGCAATACGAAACACCTGCTTCTCCTATCTAAAACTTAAGTCTCTAGAGCCGTTACCGCGTTTTTCCAACAATAACATCAAAACAATCCCCGGCAACGGCGCCAAAAACTTGGTAGCACAGTAAAAACACGCCGCTACTTACACTCGCAAGTATACGAGGTCTAAGTTTTAGTATAGTGTGATCGTTAAGATCGGGTTATCGTATCCACAGGGATTGTTGTCGTTACTATCGAATACCGCGTTTGTCGTGACCTAATTTTATCTAGGCGAAAAACAAATGTATTTAATTAATTAAACTAATACTAATATATCCTAAATTAACTACACTAATATGTTAATATGTTTTAGGGTGAAGAATTGAATAGGGATTAACTTGTTTACAAATACGTGTTCGATTCCGATTTACTCGCGTTTACGTTGTTCGACCTATTTGACAACCTCAGTACGTAAACTCCGCCGCTACCTCTTCCTAGTGTAAGACGGGGGAATACATGACTTCGAGTCAACGGAGAAGTCCCCCTCAACGTCTTAACGACCCTAGGTCACGTGAGTCTCGCCTAGCGTCATTGATTACACACAATCCAACTCCCTCCCGGGTTATTGGATTGTCGCGTTGTATTTACCCTATCGACAATCTCCGTTCTAAAACTCCCTCGCCACCTCTTCCGAGTGTAAGACGAGGGATATAACGCGACTTCGAGTCAAGGAAGAGGTCCCCCTCAACGTCTTAATGACCCTAGGTAGCGTGTGTCTTGCCCCACGTCATCGATTGTCCATGATTCAAACCCCGACCGGGTTATAGAATTGTGGCGTTTGTTTACCCTAATCCGAATCCAGGGTTTTGTCAAAACCCCGTATTCTCCATTTATCAATCCAAGCATAATAAACAAACAATACGATAAATATAATCAAACTACGAAGAACAATCACAAACGAAACACCGAAATCATCCAAACAACGTATTTATAAATATTAGGTTAATCCCTACTACGATCCATATTTAACTCAGGGCCATAGCCGCATATTGTACGCGCTCGGATTCAACTACTTTGTTTCCTCCTCGCGGTAATTGGACTACTCACAAGTGTACGAGGTCTAGTTTTAATATAATGGATCTTTTAGGATCGGATATCGTTCCACTGCAAATGGCCGGTAATTCAAGTGAGTATTGCGATTTCAATAGTTTCATATTATCTCGACTAATTAAATTTTGTTTGTTTTCTAATTACTATGCTAAGATAAATGACAACTATAAAGTTAGTTTTAATTACACTAATTACTTAGATATAAGTCTCTTTCATATAATGCATAATCGATTTCATTTAGTTAGCTATAACGGTTTTTATCTAATCCGACAACCTCTGTATCAATAACTCCTCGCTACCTCTTCCGAGTGTAAAACGAGGGATTACACGGCTTCGTGTCAACGAAGAAGTCCCCTTCAACGCCTTAACGACCCTAAGTCGTGTGAGTTTTGAGCCAACGTCATGGGTTGCATACGTTCTAATGCCCTCCCGGGTCATTAGAACGTCACGTTGTATTTACCTTAATCTGAATTCGGGGTTACCTCTCCCGAGTGTCAAACCCCGTATTCTCGGTTTATCTATACAAGCATAATATCAAGAATAACGATAAACACAATTGGATTTCGACAAGCAACACGTTAAAGTAACATAAATTTACTCAACTAAACGGTTACATGATTTTGACTATACCTAAGTAACATTTAACTACTACTACATGATCTTAGCCATATACCATACAAAATAAGAAGGATTCAACATTCTTAGATATGAAAAAGTGATTACAAAGAATAAAACAAGAGAGAAACGATCAAATCTGGAAGTGAAACGGTTCACTGTCACTAATGATCGATCCGCAAGTTATCCTTCTTTATCCGAATGATGAACCTCCTTCTTGATCTTCAAAATATAGCTTAAGAGCTCTCTACTGGGGTTAGGGTTCTTCAACCACAAGGTTCAGACGTGGCCAAGGGGTATTTATAGGCTTAGGGGTTCAAAAATATCTAAACAGATATTTTGACCTGTTCTGCGATTTCCGCTTGAGCGGTGGAAACTTCGCTTAGGCGGTGCTTAAGTCGGTTAGAATTCCTCCTAAGCGGTAGAATATTTGCTTAGGTGGAGGACTAACTTCTTGACTCTTTATCTTTCTGACGGAATTCCGCCTAGGTGGTAGCTACTTCGCCTAGGCGGATTTACAGCAGTGTAACTCAATCCAGCAGTTCAGTCAATCCAGCATTCTGATGGATTTTCGCCTAGGCGGATTCAATACTTCAGCCCTTGCAACCTTCTGATGGATTTCCGCCTAGGCGGTGGAAACTTTGCCTAGGCAGATTTCAAATCTTCAACATTGCAACTTTCTGATGAATGTTCGCCTAGGCGGTGGAAACTTCGCCTAGGGGAATTTGCTCTGTTATTTGAAACCTCCTTTTTGTTAATCTTTTTGGCTACCCCTTTCGCACCATTTTGCTCGGTTTACCAATTGTTTACGTCCCTGCTCCTGACTAATAAAAACAACTAAAACGGTATTCAAACTTCAATAAAATACTCGAAAACTGGAAAATTCGGTTTAGAATTAGATAGGTATTTTACACCTATCACATATACAATGAAATAACGAGTTAAATATGCTCACATTCTCCTAAGATAAAGAAATAAGAAGAAATGATCGAAGAACTTAGCCTCGTCCGAAGATAAACCGCTAAGAACGCTCAACGATCGATTCGCCGTCTTCTCCACTTCGGGATGTGAGCTCCACCACTAAAAATCCTAACCCTTGGCTTAACTATAGCCTAAGGGGCTCCAAAATGCAAGAGAGATGAGAGATCTTCTTGCCAAAGGGGAAGGAGAGGGGATATTTATAGCAAAAATATCCTAAAAATATCTAAAAATATCTAAAGGCTGTCCAGGGCAAATCTGCCTAGGCGGTGGAAATTCTGCCTAGGCGGAATTAGGTCAGTTAAGTCTGATCGCCTGGGCGGTGAAGTAGGCGGTGGACTGGGAGGAAATTCTGTTGGATTTTCGCCTAGGCGGTAAAAATTCCGCCTAGGCGAGCGCCTGTCAGTAGCCCTTCCTCGTCCTCTGTTGGATTTCTACCTAAGCGGTAGAATTTCCCCTCCGGCGGTCATCCGTCAGTAATATTTTTCTCTTCTCTGCATTTTCACCGCTTAAGAGGTGGTCTGGATGCTTAAGCGGTGGGCCTGTTTCGTCTTTTAGCCTCCGAGCTTGTTTATCCACCGTAACTTCGAACCGCTTTGGTTCGATCTCATCATTTTTGCTCCAGTTTCCTATTTTTTTGACCCACACACCTGAGTTATACAAAAAGTATAAATACTAATTAAAACATAATAAAAATAACTATAAACATATTCGAAAACTAACCAATTCAGATTGGAATTAGATTGGTTTTTCACACCTATCATGAGCTTTTCTGAGAGACGATTTTGAAGATCAAATTGCTATTATTCTTTGCTGTTACCGGATTTGAAGTTACATCGTTCTAATCATTCTTTTTTTAGATTCTGGGTGAGATCTTTCCAATTATATTCTTTCATTGCATTATTTGATTATTGTTTCGAAATTGATCTTAGAAATTGTTTCTGATTGTTGAAGAAAATATTTTTATAAATAATTTCTTGAATCTAATTACGTACTCCAATTTGCTACCCATATCTTAGTCAAAATAAGATTTTTCTATCTTACGTTTTTCTATCACTAGACTGGGGATATTAATTGAGTTATTATTTATTTTGGGTGGTAGAAGCTCCAAGTGAGATTTCCTGCTTATCATTTTGTATTGGTGAGTAGTGTGATGGGTTAAATACTGTTGGGAGTATTTAATCAAGGGTAACTAGGTTTCAGTCTCTTCTTGTAAAGAGATTGAGGTAGTGATTCTTCTTGTATAGAATTACGATTTGAGTGATTTATAAAGGTTTGATTCTTGAGCCTTAGTGTTAAAAAGAATTAGGTTATTCTTTAGCCTAAAAAAAGTAAAGGTTCTTTCTTAGCCTGAGAAAATAATATTGTAAAGGTTGATTCTAAACCTGTAAAAGAATCGGTGTAAAGGTTTGGTTCCTACCTTTAAAAGGATCTTGATATTAGTGGGTGCGACCTTCGTGGAGCTCGGGAGACTAGATTAGCCAAGAGTTGCTTCGTGAACCAGTATAAATCTTTGGGGTGCTACTATATTTACTTTATTATTTTTGCTGTTTGGGTGTGCACTTAGTTGATTATATTATTCCAATGTGATATAAAGATAACAATTAATTTAGAATTAAAATTAATTATTTGATTTATTGAATTTTATTCTGATAATTTTTTTAATTACCTAATTTACCTCCCATCTTGGGTATTCTATTGGGCCAACGGTAATCAAGACCAAAGAACAAGAGAATGAAAGGTAGCCCATCCACATGGTGAATCTAGGGATTATCCCCTTCTAGAGAATCCCCATCATTTTTTTATGGCCTTGACGGGGGTGATTTTATTGATAGGTGTAAATTACCTATCTATTTCTAAACTGAACTTGTTAGTTTTCGAGTATGTTTATTACGTTTTAGTACGTTTTAATATGTGTATACTCTTTTTGCTATGAATCAGGTGTGTAGAGTGAAATGAGATGAAAATAGATAAAAAACGATCACATCGGATCAAATACGGTGGAAGAACGGTGAAAAAAGAGCAAAGAAACTGAAATTTAGAACTTGGAGCCACCGCCGGGGCAATCAAAATACAGAGAAGGCCTTAACTTACTGCAAATCCACCGCCACAACGGTGATCCCACCGCCGCGGCGGTGAAACTACTGGAAGAAGCAGTGAATGCCACTACCTAGGCGATGAAAATACAGAGAAGTCCCTGAATCCACCGACTCACCGCTGCGGCAGTGAATCCCACTGCCGTGGCGGTTACCTCTGCACAGATTTAGATATTTATTTTAGATATTTTCCCTATTTATACCCCATCCTTTTCTCACCTCTCCTCCGCCCATTAGAGCCCCATTAGGCTTAATATATTTTAGAGAGAGGTTTTGGGAGTGCTCATTCAAATCCTTAGGAGAATATCACAAAGCAAAGAAGGGGGAGCTATCTTGAAACGTTTTTAGCGACAAATCTTCAGACTAAGCTAAGTTTCTCTCGTTCCTTTCCTCATTTATTAACTTAGGATAGTTGTTTGAGCATGTTTAGCTCTATTTTAATTGTATAACCGGCTATGGCCATGAGCTAAATGAGTTTTTGTCTAGGGATTAATATATTTATAAAAATGTAGTTTTGTTTGAGTTTGTGTTTCGTTAATGTGTGTTTTATAATAATTTTGATTGTGTTCGCCGTGTTATCATGTTATTATGCTTGTTTAGATAATTAGAAAATACAGAGTTTAACACTCGGGAGATGTAACCTTGAATTCGGCCTAGGGTAAACACAACACGACAATCTAACAACCCTGGAAGGTGTTAGAAAATATGCAATCAATGACGTTGAGGCGAGACTCACGTGACTTAGCGTCGTTAATATATTGAGAGGGACTTCTTCGTTAATGTGAAGTCATGTATTCACTCGTGTTACATTAGGGAGAGGTGGCGAGTGAGTTTACGAACCAAGATTGTCGAATACCCAAACGCCATTAACGTAAACTAAAACGAGACAAAGCACATTTTTGTAAACAAAGTTAATCTCTAGGCAATATTTTCCCTAAACATCTCATATTAGTATTAGTATAGTTTAATTAGTATTTTAGTATTAGTTTATATTAATTTTATATACATTTTTTTTAGCCTAGATAAAGTTAGGTCATGATAAACACGGTACTCAATAATAATCACAACCAATCCCTGTGGACACGATACCCTTACTCTTCCCACCTTTACTAAAACTTGACCCATACACTTGCAGTGTAAGTAACGTCATATTTATGCACTACCAAGTTTTTGGAGCCATTGTCGGGGATTGCGTTTTTGTTTATTATTGATATTGTAAGTAAATGACTCGATTTTACTTTAGGAGTTTTTAGTGTTTATACTTTGTTTCTTTGTAGTTTTTGTTTTTGTTTTCTCTTGCAGGGTACTCCATGATTTTAGATCAACTAGTATTGATGCAATTATTTCAACGAGATTCTGAGCCGTTTTATAGTGCTTGGGATCGATACAAGGAATTGCTACTCCAGTTTCTAAACCATAGTCTCCCGACGGAGTGTCAACTCTTAAATTTCCTCGACGAGTTATAAGCCACAATTAGAATATGGGTAGAAGGAGAAATTGCTATCACCTCGTTCTATGACCTAACTGTGAACGAATCCATTTAGTCGTTGAAGGATTTGGCGGCCTTTGATTTTCAGAGTTGGAATTATACACCAAGTGATTAAAACTCGAGGGATTTTTCCAACACCACGGTGCCATGGCTAGACATTCCGAATCACGACGAAGAGTCTTCCCCTAATCTGGAAGAAACGCTTGCAACCGTTATAGGGAAACTCAGAGATTGTTAAGGGAGATACACGACCGGATCAACGAGCATGAGGATCATCTTGATCATATCGAGATGGTTTGCGCCGACATCGATGAGACTGTAATGTCTTTGTAGATGCAAATCGGCCATCTTCTTTGTTTCGTTAAGGCCAAGACAAAAGTGATGGCAATGAAAGATAACAATGCTACATTCAGTGAAAGCCACTGTGAGGAACTAGAGACAAGCGAGAGGTACTTGGATGAGAGGCGATGAAAATTCACATATTAATCATTGTGAATTTTCACCGTTTGAATTCCAGCTAGTGACGCTGCACTCAATCCATGACGATATATTTATGAGGATCTGAAATGGCTCATTGATCCTTCATCGCCGTTAGCAATGACCTTTCATGCCCACCAAATACATGAGTCGGTGAGATATGTCGTTGAAAACTCGAGCCATCCAAAGCAACATCTCACCAAGCTTGAGGGCATTTTAAATCAGGACCCATTTGTAGTGTTATTTGACACGTACTATGGGAGGAAGTCACTTTTTGACAAGCACTTCAGCATGTCAGGTTGACGACCATAAACCAAATTCTTCTTAGGCGGCAACCCAAGGAAAAATAAGTTAGATCCGTCATAACCGATTTGATTCGGAGGCGAGATTCTCTCGCCTCCTAGGTATGTGTTCTAAACCCTAGTCTTCATTATAATGCTTTATCATGTCATTTGGATCACTGACTAGGTTATTATGGGTATTTCCTATTTAAGTCGGATGTGATGTGTTAGTATAATATTATGTGTTTAGTTGTAGTTTATGTTTTGTTTTACGTGTGCATGTCTGTTTATGATAGTTTTTGAACAAGTGCTGAGTTTTGACTTCATCTGGGCTATTACCCGATGATGAGTCTGTCCCCTGGTTGTTTATTGAGGTCGAGCGTAAAACTCATGCATGTATGTTCTGTGTGCTCAACGTTAAGTTTTAGTAATAGTTATTATAGATCCTACTTGCACGAGCACGTAAACTCATTATATAACTGTCTAATTGATTTGAAAACGATTATCTGGCACCTAAATTCATGACATTAGGGTTTCTAGAACTTAATTTGGGGAAAATTCTAGGCGAAATCCTAGGCGAGGTTGTTTAAGAGATATGATTTAGACAATCATTTTGTCGCTTGAGCCTTTTAATCTTACCCTGATATATCATTAACCCTCGTTACCCTGTCGAAGACTAATAGTCATTCCAATTTTGAACACTTAAAAAAATACCCTAGCTGATTAAACTTTTTCCAAACCTTTATCGCTTAACTGAAGGCACAATTTTGAGTAAATCAAGCTAGAAGTTGTAAATGCTACTTGCTGTGAGCAGTTGGGTTTTGGGCGAGCTATTAGTTGGTTTGGTATTCGAGTACTCACTTATCATTTTTCGTTGATATTTCACACACCCCTTAAATTGTACAAATCAAATAAGTTTGGAGGTGTGTTTTGTTGAAAAAAAAAAAAAAAAAAGAATCAAATGTAAATACGGTTTTTATTTCCATTTATTTTTTGACAAGTGAGTACTTTGGTCTTAAAGAGTTTGTTCGGGATTATTTACAATTTATCTGTGGGGTTTTGAGTGTGAGTGTGCCAAGCGATGTGCCTTGGGTAACGTCATGTTAACGATGTTAACCTGTTTTCCATTTCCAATATACCCTTGGCCATATTCCTAAACCAAACCAAAACCTATTGATCTTTTTGAACCTTCGAGCCTACATTAGTAGAGAATAGATCTCGGGTCAAGCCTATGGATTTCCTATACCCTCGAGTTTTTTCTGTCATGCGCTTATATGGTGGATAATCCAATTCGATTAACGGATAGTTATATATTTGAGTTTTAAGCACACACACTTTAGCAAGATCTATAATGGCACTTACTATTATAAATATTGAAATTCTAAAACACTACATGCTGTGTTTTTATGCTTGAACTCGATAGGATTAGAGGCCGATGAGGGATAATTAATTTGGCTGGTAGATGATACTCAAAACTTGCACATATTTCTTTTTCGTGTTTTTCATTTTTAGTTTTCAGTTGTTATATTTTCTTTTATTGCATGAGTGTTTTTCTCGAGGACTAGCAAATTTCTGAGTTTGGGGGTATTTCATAAGTGTAAATTACCTATCTATTTCTAAACCGAACTTATTAGTTTCCGAGTATGTTTATTATGTTTTAGTACGTTTTAATATGTTTATACTCTTTTTGTTATGAATCAGGTGTGTGGGGTGAAATGGGATGAGAACAGATAAAAAATGATCACATCGAATCAAAGATGGTGGAAGAACGGTGAAAAAATGGCAAAGAAGCTGAAATCTAGAACCTGCAGCCACCGCCGCGGTGACCAAACCACCGCCGTGGCGGTCAAAGTACAGAGAAGGCCTTAACTTACTACAAATCCACCGCTGTAGTGGTAGAACTACTAGAAGAAGTAGAGAAGGCCACCGCCTCAGCGGACAAATCCACCGTCTAGGCGGTGAAAATGCAGAGAAGTCCTTGAATCCACCGCTGATTCCACAGCCTAGGCGATCATCAAACCGACCTACTTATCGCCGCGGCGGTTACCTCTGCATAGATTTAGATATTTATTTTAGATATTTTTTCTATTTATACCCCCTCCTCTCCTCTCCTCTGGCCATTAGAGCCCCATTAGGCTTAGTATATTTTAGAGAGAGGTTTTGGGAGTCATCATTCAAATCCTAAAAAGAAGATCACAAAGCAAAGAAGAGAGAGCGATCTCGAAACATTTTTAGCGACAAATCATTGGACTAGGCTAAGTTTATCTCATTCCTTTCCTTATTTCTTAACTTAAGATTGTTGTTTGAGCATGTTTAGCTCTATTTTAATTGTATAACCGGCTATGGCCATGAGCTAAATGGGTTTTTATCTAGGGATTAATATATTTATGAAAATGTAGTTTCGTTTGAGTTTGTGTTTCGTTAATGTGTGTTTTATAATAATTTCAATTGTGTTCGCTGTGTTGTCATGTTATTATGCTTGTTTAGATAATTAGATAATACGGGATTTGACACTCGAGAGAGGTAACCTCGGATTCGGATTAGGGTAAACATAACATGACAATCTAACAACCCGGGAGGACGTTAGAAAGTGTGCAATCAATGACGTTGGGGCGAGACTCACATAACTTAGCATCGTTAAGATGTTGAGGGGGATTTCTTCGTTAACGCGAAGTTATGTATTCGCTCGTCTTACACTCGGGAGATGTGGCGAGTAAGTTTACGAACCGAGATTATCAGATATCCGAATGCCATTAACGTAAACTAAAACTAGGCCAAACACGTTTTTGTAAACAAAGTTAATCCCTAGGCAATATATTTTCCCAAACATCTCATATTAGTATTAGTATAGTTTAATTAGTATTTTAGTATTAGTTTATATTAATTTTATATACATTTGTTTTAGCCTAGATAAAGTTAGGTCATGATAAACGCAGTACTCAATAATAATCACAACCAATCCCTATAGACACGATACCCTTACTCTCCCCACCTTTACTAAAACTTGACCTGTACACTTGCGGTGTAAGTAGCGTCGTATTTACGTGCTACCATTTATGACCATTTTCTTAATGTGCAAAGAATGGTTGGGTAAAACCACCAACTACCACCACCACCTATTCTACATGGCTATGTGCCCCTTACACCAAAATATAGTTAATTATTAATAAAGGACGAATGTTCAACTAGAAGAGGCACTACAAAGAAAGTGGTAAGAACTCCGATGTTGATGCGCCCCGGATTGTTTGCTAACATAACACCAACCAAGTGCCGGTGTTATATTCGAATCCCGTTCATTGTTGGAAACAAATTTACAAATTTTCAAATACTTTTGGATAAGCTTTAATTTTGAAAACATTCTAAGACAACAAATTCAAGGGAGTTTTCTAGGCGTCGGTTTTGAACAAATTTACTTGGACTAAATTTTTTTGAAAACTTGGAGTCACCACCTAGCATCAGTTTAAAAAGTATTCTAGGGCATTGGGTTTTGAAGAAAATAATAAAAAAATAAAGAAAGATTTTTTATTTATTTTTTTAAAATGGCCCAAATTTTGATTTAAAAAGATCTTAAGTATTCTTTAAGTTTAGCGGTCGATTATGCTCGGAGAAGGTATTAGGAACACTAAGATTTCCTTTAAAAAACGATACCCAATGTCTAAGTATTTTAAATTAATTTAAGTCCAAGTTTTGTTTAGTTTGGTTGGTTTACATGATCTATATCCCTTATCCTTTTTATTATGTCGTGCAAGCGAGGTAAAGCTAATAACAAATAATAAAGAAAAAAACAAGTAAAATAAATGTCCCTTTTTTAAACTACTTATTGATTATGGATGAATCAGAGCTTGGTCCCTAGGAATTTTTTTATTTTAGCTCAAGTTATGATCGCAAAAACTTATGTATGAAAAAGAATTAAAACTTTGAAAGAAAAAAAAGGACTTTTCCATTAAGATAATATTTTTATAAAAGATATTTTTCTTTTTCTTAAGAAAACAATTAAAGACTAAGAAAATGGTTTTGTTATTTTTTTTTAATTTTTTTTTTTAAAAAAAACAAAGATTTATTTAAAAAAAACATTTTAAATTTTTATTTATTATTTTTTTTTTGCTTTGAAAAATATTTTAAAGAAAACAAGGGTTTGGTTTCTTGTGAAGATTTTTTTTTTTTTTTTAAAAGATTATATTAATTTTTTCTTTTGAAGAGAATATATATACATATATATATATATTAAAAAAAGAGAGTTTATATTTTTATGAAAAACAAACTTGTTTTAAAATAAATGAGAGAAAAATGGTTTTTATGTTATGAAAAACACATTTTCTAAGTCACATGTCTTGGTTTAAAAAAAAAAAAATTCTAAGAAATTTTTTGGTCTTCTTATGAAGAAAACACATTTTAGGAAAAAATATATATTTTTAGGAAAATATTTTTAACATTTTTTCTTTTTGGAGAAAAACCCAATTGGTTTTTATTCGTATTGAAGAAAAACATTTCTTGGAAAAAATAATTTTTAGTTAATGTGAAAGAACAAAAAAAATTTAAGAACCTTTTTTTTTAGAAAAAAGACATTTGGGTTTTAAAATGATTTTTTAAAACGATTTTTTTTTTTTAAATGACTTTTAGATGAAGAAAAATATTTCTTTTAAAATGTTTTTTTTTTTTTTTGCTTTGTTTTATGGAATAAAAATTAGAGTTAAAAAAAAAAAAAAAAAAAAAAAAAAAGAACTTTTTTTTGAGAGGTTATTTGTTTTTTGGAAGAGAAACAAAGAGACTTCGTTTTTTCTTATTTTTTAGCAAAGTGAAAATAACAAAAAAATTACATGTATTGTTTTCCAAAATAATCTTAACTAAAACCACTTAGGGGAAGGATTTTTCTTCACCCACATTCAAAAAAATTTCACATGATTAGGAAACCTAAAATTCGAGGTGTAGATAATTCTCTCTTTACGGTTTTTAGTTCAGGCAAAACCATTTTTTTTTTTTTTTAACTTTTTTTTTCAAAATTTGTTGTTACGAAGAAACATAAAAGATATATATGTATATATATAGATATATATGTATAAATATGTACATAATAGATATATGTGTGTGTGTGTGTGTATTATTAGTACTAACTATGACTAAGAAAGGTGAAACGTTTCTGGAGAGGACCGCCCTTATTCGACCATTTTTGTTTCACGAGATCACAAAACTGAAATGGGGAATAAGGGGTCCTCTCTTATTCGACCTTTAGCTTCGGAATATTTGACTTAAAGAAAGAAAAAATTACAAAAAAAAATTAAAGCACGGAAAGGTTCAGAATAATAAAGTAAAGTGTAAAAAAGTAAAAGTCCGGAAAGACACAAAATCGAAAAGTAAAAGACAGTTAAGTAAATGAAAAAAAAAAATAAAAGCACAGAAAGGGAAAGTGAAAAACAGTGAAGTAAATGACAATAAAAGAAAATAATGGTAAAAAGTAAATGCAAGAAACTAAACTTGTAGGTTTTGACCAATTTTATTTGTATTACCCCGAAAATTTATATTTTTGAAAATATTATTTTATATATATAAGTCTAATATTTTTGAGATTATTTTGTAAATTAATGGTATAAATAATATTTGATAATTTTTTGGATGAATGTTAATTTTAATTTGATTTTTTTGGGACTATTGTGTTATTGAAAATATACTTTTAAGAATTTTGGGGTATAATTAATATTTTTTTTATTTTAAAGAGAATTTAAATGTAAATAATAATAAAACAATATAACGTGTTTAGGAAGACAGCACATTACATGCTTATATATATAAACATATAATAATAATAATAATAATAATAAAATAAGATACGGATAACAATGATCAAACTGATTAGAAGATAAAGGTTTGGAAATAAAAACCTTACAGGAGATTTGTTTATGATATACGTATATGTATATATAAAAAGAAAAAGTTAAAGACTATATGGATACGATGAATAAGTTTTGGTGTGAGAATGATAATTCGGCTCGAATTTTAGGTATAATTTCTAACGCTTTTAATACATATATTTAATTTTTTTATTGTGTGATTTATGTTATTATTGTTGTTGAATTTTTACTGTTAAATTTTATGAAATAATTATGACTATGTGAAAGCTATGCCAATGTATTTTAATGTGTCGTATTAATTAAATACACGTATTAGAGGGGTTAGAGTTCTACTGAGCGTTGACTCACAACCCTACAGTTTTGGTTGCAGGGCCGGTGAGGACGAATCGACGCCGCAAATTATATTAGAATTTCTACTTGTAATAATGGTAGTTAATATTTACTGTTGTAAAAATTGACTTGATAAATTAAATATAATTATTGTCATCATTTTTAAATCAATAATTTTAACTGTCGCATTAGTTGTAAAATTTCTCTGATTTATAATAGATATTCGGTTTTAGTATTAAGGGCCAGTAAGAATGAGACGACGATAAGAATTTTATTGGAATATTTAATTTGTAATAGTTTTACTTATTATTCACCATGGAAAATTTTGATTCGGTAAATCGATATTTATCACTGTCGCATGTAAAATTTCTCAAATTTTTATTAAATAGAGATTGGTGATTCGGTTTAGCGTTAAATTCTCCAAGTAAAGAAACTGCGTAATGGCCATGGAAAATCGGGTCGTTACATTATTTGTCCTCCTTTAGATAGGAGGAATGAAAAAAAAATGTGTGAGGTTAGATAACTTACCTTGCTTGATGGAAGAAGTTTTTCTTCTTTCCTTCTTCTTCTTTTTTTCCTTTGTCTTTTGATATCTTTTTTGTAGAGATTTGTCTAAGACTTCTAAAACTAATTTTTTCTTATATTTTTT
Organism: Eucommia ulmoides; assembly: GCA_016647705.1. NCBI lineage: Eukaryota > Viridiplantae > Streptophyta > Magnoliopsida > Garryales > Eucommiaceae > Eucommia > Eucommia ulmoides. The sequence continues at coordinate 46,284,096 of CM028339.1, read as the reverse complement.
GGAGAGTTTTTTTTAGAAAGAAAAAGTCTACTTGCATGTGTATAGAGAGCATGCAAAAGATCACAAGTGAATTGGCAAGAAATATGGTAGGGAGGATACCCCTATTTATAAGGGAAAGATTCTACACACTCCCTAGGGCACACCCTTGGGAGTGCGCAAGCCTGCAAACTTGCGGTGGTAGCTTTCCTTAGATGAACTCCTACCCCCTATTTCGTAAAAATGTGCATTTTAGCCCCCCTATTTCGGGAATAGAGTGGTTCACTTTGTTTTTTCACTTCCTTAAGTCATACCATTAAGGGTAATGACTTGGCAGACTCCCTATGTGGCTATGAACACTCCAATTTGGAATCCCAATGCTTCGTCTTATTCCCTGGAGGTGTACATAAAGTGAATTTTGAACTTTTTGCACTTTTTGTTAATTAAATGTAATTTTTTTTTTGGTGAAATTGAAATAATAAAAATGAAATTAAACCATCCAATTTGATGTAGGAATGTTCAATTTCGAAAATAAAGATTAAATTGGTTGTCAATTTGACAAAATTGGCGAAAAACACAGTTTTTGAGCTAAAACCAAAAATAGTTGGAATTGGTTAAATTTCTTAAAATTAAAGGGGAAAATCTAAATTAACTATATTCAAAGTGATATTCTATGAAAATACGCTTTCAATTTAATCAATTTTCCCCCAATGAACATTTAAAAATTTTGCTTTTAGCCCGAAACTTTATTTCTTTTCCGAATTTCTTTAAATTGCGATTTTATTTTATTTTTTTTGTATTTTATTTTTTGAAAACACTAATTAAAAATTAAACACATGAATCTAAGACATGAATTTATCCCTTTAAGCAAAGTTTAAAGTTTATATAAATTTGCACTTTCGGCCCGACACATTTATAAAATGCAAAAACAGACAGGATAAAATGTAGTGTCTACTGGTGTGAGTTGGAAAGAATAATTGGGATGAGTAGTTCATCCCCAAGAATGGGAACCTAGTGTCCATTTTAGGCTCATGTTGAGGGTTCAATTTGTTTGGTTATTAGAAATAAGGAATGTCTTACCTAACTAGACTAATGCTCTAACTAGTACCCGACCAAGCAGGAGGATGGCGGACTTGTCACCTGGTGGTGTTCCATACTCTATGAAAGTTTATTCAGGAACACGTTTGAGGACCCACTGATCAGACTAGAACCACAAAGGGGAGGAATAACCTACAAGAGGTCCATGCATTGAATTTGGAAAGACACGATTTCATCTTCTTTTCTCTTTGTTGCCTTCAATACATGTTGCAAAGTCTCCTCTCCATTCTCATTTTCAAGTGGGTTTTCTCTCTTGCAACCTCCAAGTAGGGATGCCAATGTCCCGGTATCGGTCCGATTTCATATAAAATCAAAACCAAAACCGATAGACATATACAAAGCCAAATCCACAATCAAAATTATCGAATTTTTTAGACAGTTTTAAACCTGAACCATTTAACTTCATACAAAACCCAAATCATGAAACTGCGAAACAATTTAATATTTATCAATTTTATAAAATCAAAACTAAAATCAAAATCAAAATCTCAAAAACGCGTACCGTTGTTTTTTTAAATATATAAAAAAAAAACATAACTAATATATCTGTATAGTTAGACATCTGTCGTTTATTGGTGTTGGCTATTGTAATGGAACAGTGATAAAAGAAGTTAGACTAAGATATGAGAGAACATATAAGAATGATGGAATGGAACGGTGGCAGCTACCACACACAAATGAATGAGAAATCTAACCCTAAAACACACACATATAGATCTCAGATTAGTGTTTGCTGACTAGGACATTTTAAGGGGTAAGATTGATTTTCACAAAATAGATGGCTAGGATTAACTTGGCATTTATAATTAACCACCATAGTCTTAAAATGTAAATTGAGTGATGCTTAAGCGGTATTTCGGGTGTTTTATATGGGAAGCGGCCTAGGTTCGTTCCGTCATCCCTACACTTTTTATATTTTTTCGCTCCAAGCCCTAACATGACAGCTAATAGGATTTCATAGCCACCCACGCTCCATTTTCCTCTGGCCCACGTTCGCCGATACACCTCCCTTCCCTTCACAAGTTCATCACTTTCTCTATATTCGTCTCTCATGTTCAATCCCTACTCCACGGTGATTGATTCAGTTTTTATCCCTCTCTTCTTAACCATAATTGTTATGATTCTCCTCTTCCATGTCAATCTCAAGAAATCATCTCCATCGCCAGTTGACAGATACGAAATCGCCATCGCCACCGACAGATCTTCCATCGCCAGCCGCTAACGCCTTCGCCTTGCCATCTCCATCGCCATCGACGGTTTCTTCATCGCCAACCACTAACACCGTTTCCATATCGCCCTTGCCATTGTTCTCTCTCTATCAATCAATCACTGCCTTGATCAGGTACATTTTTCTTCTTTCATTTACACCCAATTTTTTGTTCCTTTTATCTATGTGTTTCTGATCCGACTCCTCTAAACACAATGTTGTAAAAAAAATATTAAACAAAATTGTGAAAAAAAAAAAAATTACACTCATTTACCTCATTCGTTGTATGTTCGTTGAAGGATTCCAGTAATTTATATATAGTGTTCCCATTTTCTATTGAGTTTTTGCAATAATGAATACTTATTTTGCAGTTGTTTGTTTAGTGTTAATTTTTAAAAGACAATTCAATAATGATGGCATTTGTTTAGTGTCAGTGTTTCTATTTAATGTTTCTGCTTAGCGTTTGCTTTGTTTTTGTGTGTTTTAGTGAAACATAATGTGTTTAGTGAAGCAGAAACACTTATACGCGAGAAATAGAAACATAAATGGTGAACAACCTTCTTTGATTGTATTCTTCTTCTTCTTTGAAGCACAGTTTAAAGAACAGTTTCTGTTCCCAAATTCATTTGATTATATGTATATCTAATATATGCCTATTTTTTTTTAAAAATTTTATAGAATGAACAAATTACTCTCCCTTGATTTGGGTTTATGTTGATTTGATGATTATATTGGGATTATTGCTTGATTGAAGTCCAAAGGTTGAGTGTTTCAGATCATTTTCATCCAATGTAAGTTTCTTCTCTTTTTTCTAAGAACTCAAATTTCTTATCTATTTTCTAAGAGCGAAATGTTCTCAATTGTTTGTTTATGTTCCAATGGTGATAAAACAAAATGTTCTTATTTTTTTTTTTAAAATAGCAATTACCTGTCTTCTTCCTTGATTCAGTGACATAATGTTGTAGGTTGTCTGCCAGCTCCATCCAAAAAAAAAAAATTGTTTCTATTTTCTGTTCCCAAAAAAACTGTTTTTGTTTTTGTTTATATTTTTTTGTACTCAAAGACAAACTGTTTTTGTTCCCAAATAAATTTGGTTCATAAATTGATGAGGAAGTGTTTTTTGTTGCAGAGTTTTGTCAATGACCGAGGTTTAAGGGTGGCAAAGGGGTTGGAACTCGAGTGTTTCAATTTCGTTTTTAGGTTTGTCGATACAATTTTGTTCTTGCTATATATAATGTGAAAGAGTTGTTTTGGTTTTGTTCTCAATTTCCTGTTTCGTTGAATAGAAATAGAACTTATCCTATTCCTAGATTTTTTTTTGTGAACTGTTACGAAATTTAAGAGTCAAATTCGTTAATTTTTTAGTTTTGCTCAAATGCAACTTGCAAACTTTCCTATTACAAATCATGATATTAATTCATCAATTTCTTTGATCAAGTGTTTTTTTTTTTTTTTTTTCGTTTTTTAAAATGGATAACATCACCGATTACGGAAATATAAGTTTTTCATATCAATTATATTGATTCTTTTGCCTCTTTTAATGTAACGGAAATTCATATATATATATTGTTTGATTTTCAATTCGCAGGTAAATGGAGATTTAGAATAAACGGTACATACAATTTTTTTACCGTGTTTAGATTAATCCAATATAAAATAGTTTGTTTATATTTTCGTAACTCTTTAAAATTAGGTACGATTTCTTCGGAAAAGAAACGTGGAGATTGTTATTCGTGATAAGCGGGAGTACAATGCAATACAAGCTTCAAGGATAATTTCTATGCGGAATATTATGTTCATTAATGCACAATTTTCATTTACATATTCATTATAATTAACATATCTACTATCTATTATATCAATCAACGAAAGCAAATGGAAAAAGAGAATCAAAATGCAAGTGCAAAGAGAAAGGAAAAGACAAATGGAACTTTTAATGTGGTATGTTGTTTATAACTTTTTTTTTTTGTCAACATGGAATTGTATGTTATTTTAATCAAAAGTAAGTTCTAATAAATTTGTAGTTGATATTGTGAAATCTACAATTACGATTTATGAGATGTGAATTGAAGATCAATAACAATAGAAAGAAGTAATTATTTGCTTTATTATTTTACGTATGTGCATATCGTTCAAAGTTATGTCATATATTGAAATGACAAAATTTAATTTCTTTAGTCATTCTATTCGTTATGAAAGTGTAACTTATTATGTGACGATATGCATTGAAATTCTAAATTGATTTTCTTAAAATAATTTTTTTTTAAAAAAATGAACTTCAATGTTTTTCGGTTAATGTTAAAAGATATTTGAATTTTTTAAAATCGAGTCAATAACTTTTGAAAAAAAAAATCAACAATCTTCTAATTCAATATTAAATCGTTTTAATTCATAAATTTAAATTAAGATTGGTAAATCGCCAGATGATATTTTTCCTTTATGATTTATATTAAAATATTAGTTAACCACCGAAAACAACTTTTCCAAAGCAGCACAAGCCCAACGAGCACGTAGGGAAAGAGAAAGATATAACCATGAAATTGCACGACAATTTGTTGGAGAGTCATCTACGCCTGCACCAAAATGTAGAATTATTGAGCATCCCAATGTTAGTGTAATGACTTCTTTATGTTCACATACACAAGTAATTTTTTTTTTTTAATTTTTTTTTAATGTATTTAATAGATTTTATATTGTAATCTTTTTTTGCTAATATATTTACTTTGATAATTCAGATTATTGTGGCGATATCTCATTGGCCGACTCATGTTCGTGTATCTCTTCAAACATTCATTAATGTGGTTAGGAGAATTTATGGAAAATAGATTAAGTATTTAATTACTTAAAAAAATATGAATGTAATGTCAGTATAATAACTTTCATTTAATTTTTTTTTATAGACTTTAGTCCTGATGTGATAATTAAATTGATTTTAGTATTGTATATTAATGTTTGTTTGGTGTGCGATTTTTAATGCAGTTTAAGACTGATAGTTATTTAAGATTTATAATACAAAATTAAATTTAGACGCTAACGAATTACACCCGTGCCTTTAGGCATGGGGTATATGCTAGTATATATATATAGGAGCGATTATAGAGTAAATAAAAAAATAAAAAAATATAAACATAGGGGTTAAATATAAATATATAAAACGAATTGAGGGTATATGTGTCATAAAAATATATTTAAAATATTGTTACACGGTTCAATTATGCTGACGCGTCCCGAATTTCACAAGCGAAAGACAATACCAACCGAGTGCCCTACTATATTTGAAATCCCATTCATTTTTTAAAACAACTTATCCTTTTGAAAATGCTATTGGATAAGCTTTGTTTTTTAAAAAATAAAAATAAAATAAGAAAAATAAGTTCAAGGGTTTTTCTCAGGCATCAGTTTTGAACTAATTTACTCAGGCCAAACATTTTATGAAAAATTTGGAGTTGCCATAAAGCATTGGTTTTGTGTTAGGTCACAGGATTTTAAAGAAAATGAGTAAAAGAGGAGAAAAGAAAATATGTTGGAAAATGGCCCAAATTTCACCCAAAATGGTATTAACTAGAGTATTCTTTAGGTTTGGAGGCTAGCTGTGCTTAGGAAATATGTTAAGAACCCCAAGACACCCATTCAAAAATGGTACCTCAGTGTAACTATTATAAATTAAATCAAGTCCGAGTTTTGTTTAATTTGGTTGGTTGCCAATGAGCATATAACTAAAGAAATGAAACATCTAAAATAAAACAATTAAAAGAATGCAAAATGTGCCCCTTTCAAATCACTTATCGATTATAGCAGAATCAACAAGCTTTGGCCTTGGGGGTAGGTTTTTCTTTTTTGTTTTTATTTATTTATTTCTTTTTTTTTTAGTTTAAGTTATGATGGAAAAATTATGTATTAAGAGAATGAAAGAAAACTTGAAGGCAAAAAGGCTTTCCATTTATTTTTTAGAGAAGTTTTCATTTAGTGAAAAAGAAAATTAAACACTAAGAAAATATTTTTGTTGAATCCAAGGTTTTGATAAACAATTAATTGTTGATGTTTTTGTGAAACTAATCGCTTTATTAATTGTTTCAGATTTAAAGTTCTGTGTTTTTTTTATTAAAAAAGAATCATTGAAGAAAATATAACAGGTACAAGATGGAAATGATGCAGACGTATAGAGTTTTGAAGACATTAAAGAAAATTATGTGAAAATAACTCTTCACCTATACACTCTTCACGCAACCCAAATTAGAATCATGCAGGACACTTGGAATGATTTAATCTTATTAGTGTGTCTTAGTAAGAAGTGATAAGTTGAAGATTTTAAAATGTGATTTTTTATGTGCTCCATATGTGAAATGATTTTGATTAATGACCTAAGTGAAAAATGTATTTTAATGCATAAAATGATATGTTTTTCGGGTCAATTCGGTTAACCGGTAAAATGGGTTGGTCGACTTATCAAAATAATGTGTTTTGGAAGTAGAAATTGAGACATTCTAATCCAATCGATCAACTAAGAAAAAAAAGTTGGTCAACCGATAAAAGCAGTGGCTGAAATAAGGGAAGAAGTGGAGCCTCTGATAAATTTGGTTAACCGATAGGTTTGGGTCGGTTAATAGAATGAAACTGTAGCCAAATTAGAGATATTGGAAAAGTTACTGATTCAATCGGTCAACCGAGAAAAGGAGTCGGTCAACCAATGGAAATAGTGGCGGAAATGAGGAAAGAAGTGAAGCCTCTGATCAAGAAAAATCAGATTCAAGCTTTCTAAGAGTGAGATTATTGCTGAGATTTCTAAGAAAGATTATTATTCAAGTTTTTGATCTGAAGCGCTAGCTATTTGCGTCACTAGTTGTTTTCATATTGCAAAATCATTATAGTCTATAGTGAATCCCGGTGAGATCATTCCAAGTCTCTTTATTTTCTTTCTAAGATTTGTATATATTGTTGACTGCTTGGTTAAGGATTATTAGAAAATCGTTTTTGAACTTAAGTCTTGAAAATATTTTAAAACGATTTTTGTTTGTTAATTTGATTATGTGCTTACTGTGTGCTACCCGCTATACTATTTAATCAGATTTAACATAGCTCACATTGTATCTATCGCATAATATTTATTTGGCCCATTAATCGGGTATATTTGTATTGAGGTGGTAGAAGTTGTTTGTTGGAAGAAACTTACAATTTTCATATTTTGTGAGTTTGAGCGAATTAAACACGTTTAGGATAGTGTTTAGTCAGGGTAGCTAGGGTTTCGTTCCTTTTCCTGTGAAAAATATTAGGGTTTAATCTTTGTCCTGCAAAAAGGTTAGGTTATTATTTTCCATTGAAAAGAACTAGGTTTTGATTTATCCTATAAGTAAATGAAAGTGTGATTTTAAAGGTTCGTCCTAAACCTGTGAAAAGGAAATAGTCGTAGCTTGATTCTTATCCTGTGAAAAGAATTAAGGATTGTAAATGTTGATTCTGAGCTTGTGAAAAAAATTGAGAATTGTAAGGGTTTAGTTCCTACCTAGTAAAAAAATCAAGGAGTTTAGTAGATTGCGAATCTCCGTGGAACTCGAGAGACTGGACGTAGATAAGAGTAGTTTGCCGACCTAGTAAAAATTCTTGTGTGTTGCATTTATTATTTTCTTATATCGTGGTTGGGTGTGCATTTAGAATTAAACACATTTTCGTCGCGTAATAAGATAATAATTAATTTAGGAAAATTGATTATTTATGTTTAAGGATTCAATTGTTTAGATTTTGTAACTACCAAATTCACTCCCCTCTTAGGTAGCTCTTTAGACCAACAATTGGTACCAAAACTAGTTTTAGCTAAATAGGCTTAACTTCCTAGCTAAACATGATTACATCGATTGTACTGATGATAATGTTGTATGTGAATCTTTTGCGTGTCATTCATGCTATTAATGAATCTTTCGCTTGCTCAGATAATCAGGGTTTTGTTGGTGAGAATGATAAAAATATTGATAATGAGACTGTTGATAAGGCTATTGAGAGGCTGATTGCCTTTACTTATGTTTTTAGAAAGAAAAAAAAATTAAAACTCCAGCAAAAAATTGCAATTCTTGAAAATAAAAAGTTTAGTACCACTAAATCTCTTAAAATGAAGATTTTCGACAAGTATTTTGAAACTGTTGATTTTTTGAATGCTCTATTTGAAATCGATAAGTTTACTTGAAAAATTCAATTCTCTTGAAAAAAAGAACGATGTCTTCAAAAATAATATTTTGGACTTTCAACATAGTGATTTTAAAAGGAAAAATCTCAAAACATTAAATGAAACCTTGAACATTGAGTTGGATAATGCAAGGGCTGAGCTTGATGGAGCTCGTTCGAAAATTCATTATGTTGAAAATAATTGTTAAATTCTTAGGAATGATCTTAAATTTGTGCATAAGAGGATTTTTTGTCTTTAGGTGAACGTTAATTCATTGGAACGGTCACTTGAAAAGACTCAAAATGAGCTTAATGAAACAGTTGATAAATTCAAGGATATTAAGAGAACTAAACTTGCTGAAAATCCAATAGTCGCTAAAGAAATTCCTCAATATCATTATCAATATCGTGCTCTGGTACGAAGAAATGATTATCCTAAGAAACGTGCTAAAAATGCTAGATGCTTTTATTGTGGAAAGTTTGGTCATTTTGAGAAAAGGCGTTACCTGTTACATGGTTACCCAGTTGGATCTAGAAATAACTAGATACCTAGGTAAGAAATTTTTTGTGCAGGTATATGTTGATCCTAAGATTTTGATGAGCAATTAAATGTTAATGTTTTTTGTAGAACTAACGATTTTATTGAGTGTTTCAGTTTATTAGTTCCAGTGATGAGATTATCATGATATTGAGAAAAATACTAAATTGATGTTAAAGACAATAACAAATATGATGGACATTAAGAGATTGAAGAATTTGAAGAACCTAGGGAAAACAACTCGGGTTAAATTTTTACTCTTAATATATCCCGATTAGGATCACACACGATACAAAATGTTTTTACAATTATGTGTGTTTTTGATAGAATCCTAATTAATTAACAAATTTGCTCCTATGTGTAATTGAAGAAAGATAATTAATTAAAATTGAATTTAAGGATTTAGTGGAGCTAACCGAGAAAAGAAATTGATTAAAGAGGCAAGAAGGTCGAAGAAATTAAATGAAAATGAACTAAGGAAAGGTGTTCCAGCAATGATCGGTCGACAGGTAAGTCGACCTGTAATTATAAGGCGAACTCTCTCGATCATTTGGCCGACAGGTAAGTCGACTTATGGAACTCTCTGAATCTTCCGGTTGATAGGTAAGTCGACCTGTGCTTAGAGGATGAACTCTCTGGATCTTCTGGTCGACAGGTAGGTCGACTTATGAAAGTCTCTTGATCGTTCGGTCGACAGATAAGTCGACTGATAGCGAAGCAATTTTGGCTTGGGCTATATCCTAAATTGGGTGGTCGACCGAGGGGTGTTGGCCAGTCCACCGATGGTTAATTTCAGGATTTGTGGAATTTTGGGATTTATTCAAATATTAGTCGTTTACTAGTTAGGATATGAGAGATATCTTAGGGATCTAAACTTAATTGAGATATGATCTATCTATTCTATTATCTCTATTAATTTGATCTATTTAATTAAATGTTATTTTAATTAAAGTGCTTTAATACTTTCTATTATGACGAATTTTGATTTAAAAAATGTTTAAGGACCAAAATGAGATTTTCCAATAATATTTTTAAATGAAAAATATATATTTTGAACATATATGATGTATGGGGTCTTGGGGTGTCATTTAATGACATAGTTTTTGAAAAGTAACTGTTATAAGATATATTTGAAATCCTTATATTTAAACCTACGAATTTTGAGTTTAAATATTGCTATTTTGGTGGAGAATATTTTGGGCCTAAAATATGGGAGGGATTTAAGGAATTTTATTTTGATCTTACGATTTAGTCCATATACTTAAATATAATTCTTTCTATATTTTCATTAATTAAGATCAAATTATTTTGGGGACTAAATTGAGAGATTTAGAAGTTATATTGTTGGTTAAATATAACCGTTATAAATTTATATAATATATGAGGTCCATATGTGTCATTTATTGACATAACATTTGAAAACTAACCGTTGGAGGTCTAGTTTGAGGGCTATTAAAAGAGACCTGCGGATTTTTACATAAAATACACACAATATCAAGAACTATTAAGTTTCTAAGCTTTTCTAAGAGTTATCATCCTGATATTATTTTGAGAGATTAATTGTCAGATCGATTATTGAGAAGTTCTTAAGTTCAAGCACTATTTGAGTTAGCGTCACCGATCTAAGCTGTCTTGCGATACTACGTGTAATCTATTCAGTGTTTTCCTGGTGAGATTATTCCAAACTTATTCTTTAATTGAGTATTTTATTATTATTATTTGCTTGGTGAATTGATCTTTTTGAGAAATCGTTTTTGAACTTTAAAAGCATAAAAATCTTTTAAAAATGATTTATGTGTTAATTTGATTACATGCTTAATTGTGCTATCCTCGTTCTTTATTTGAAATCATATTTTGAAATTCTTACTTTTCTATCACTAGTATCGGGACATTAATTGAGTTTGAATTTATCAGGGGTGGTAGAAGCTCCGAGTGGGAAAATCACTTATTAATTGATTGTAATTGGTGAGTTGAGTGTTGGATTAGATACTACTGGAAGTGTCTAATCAAGGGTAGTTGGTTTCAATCTCTTCTGGTAAAGAGATTGAGGTTTTGATCTTTGCCTAAGGTATAAAAAGATTAGGTGTTAATTCTTCCTTGATTGAATATGTGAGTGAATTGTAAAGGTTCTATCCTTACCGGGGAAAATAATACTTGGAGTATTAGTGAGGTTTAATTCTTAAGCCTAAGGTATTAAAAGAATTAGGTCATGATTCTCCCTGTAATAGAATTAGGTTAATCCATAGCCTGTGAAAGGATTAGGTTAGTCTTAAGCTTGGGAAAAAAATAAAATTATTCTTGAGCTTATGAAAAGAGATTCTAAAGGTTGATTCTGAGTTTGCGAAAAGAATCACTGTGATGGTTCGGTTCCTACATGTAAAGAAATATTGAGTTTAGTGGGTGCGAATCTCCATGGAGCTCGGAGGACTAGATTAGACAAGAGTAGCTTGGTGAACCAGGATATATCGTGGTGTTTTGCTTTGTTTTTTATATTATTTATATTTTATTGTTTGGGTATACATATAGTTGATAACACGTATCTGCTGGTATAAAGATAATAATTAATTTTAGAATAAAATTAATTGTTTGAATTTTGAAGTGTTATTATCAGATAATTTGTAATACTACCCAATTTATCCCCTTCTTGGGTAGCTCATTGGGCCAATAATATGGATGATGGATTTACTCAACCAACAACCTACAATGGATATTATATGTTGAGAAGGAATTCAAGATTTAATGAACCAACAAGGATTAATCAAAATGATATGCAAAGGATCGATGGGAATTTCAGAAAGCAACAAGCTTAGTATAGGAGATCAATTGATGCTTATCCTGCAAGAATGTTAAGGAATCAATATCATAAAAAAATTGACATATATGGTTGTTATAGATCACAACAAGACAAAACAATCTAGAGCATCTTATAAAGACAAAGAGATCATCACTGAAACATTTTAGAAGAAAATAGTTGTGTGTAAGGAGGACAATATAAAGGTAAATCAAGTGAAATAAAAATTGGTTGATTCAAAGGATAACAAGCTTGAAATTGAAAATCAATCAAAGGTATACATGCAAATTGCTCCCAAGGATGAACCAGTTATGTCAAATTTCTTGAAATTTATATATATATTAATTTTGTCAGGGAGACCAATGTTTCACATTTTCAAACTAATTTATTTATGTTTAGTGTGTCGGTGAAAATAATTATTGAAAATATTTGATGGGTTAAAATAATTATGTGGTATAAAAGGTTTTTTGAACTAATTATTTATGTAGATCAAAATAAGGAATAAATGTAAGATAAATAGGCCAAATAACAACAAAGAAAGTATGTCCGTCAACCAACAACATCTATTAGTCAATCGATAGCTTCAGAATCTACAGGAAGCAGATTCTAAACTAGTCAGACTGTTATGGGGTTAATACCTCTTGGAGCCCCTTTTCTATTCCCATTTTAGTTTTTCCTCCTCTCTCTTGAAACCATCCAAGAAATAGAAAGTCTTCAATAAAAACTCTAAGGGATCTTCATATTTGGCTTGGATTTGAATATTTTGGGCATAAATCTACCGTTCTCAATGATTGTGAGTGTTTCTACGACAAAAAAGTTGGTGTTCTTCCTCTCTTCTTGGGTGTTGTTAGATCTACCATCTAGGTTTGATCTTCTCGTTATTTTGGGGTTTAAAACTTTCTTGGTGAATATCTTTTTGAAAAGAAAATGATAATGGGTAGAGTAAAGTAGCCATGCCTAG